>CM040623.1:63360810-64062362 GCA_022817965.1 Solanum lycopersicoides | reverse complement strand
AACCACTATCTCCCATCTCCCACTCTCTCTCACGATATCTCTCTCATTTTTCAATTACTCTCACGTTTCTCTCTGCCAAAGGAAGGTGAAGAACTGAAAATTTATCAAGAGTTCTTCACACTTGAAGAACTCACACGAAATTTTTAAGAAAAACAAGTAAACAAACGATAAAGCAAAGAGAGTGGTTGTCGAGTAGTGTGGACGATTGAGAAAGCTTGGACTGATTTGTGGAGAGGATTTTTGGGCAAAATTCGTGTTTGAACAAGGAAATTAAGGTATGGGTCTTCTTACTCTTGGTCCCTTTCCCAAGAGACCCCTAGGACTCAATTATTTGGCTCAAAACTAGGATTGTTTTCCCCGTTGCATGTCCCTGTCATTAGCTCCCAACGAATTCGTAGGTTGGTATGTTTGCTGGTAGAAATTAGGTGTTGCAATGTGTTTTCATGAACATGTATTTGGAATCATATGAATGACAAGCTTTGTTGCCGAAAATAGGTGTGTGTATGTGAAAAAGTTTATTGTAAACTTACTATAAATGAGTGTTGATTTATGGCTTCAAGTTTGATATGATTTTGGGTGTTATTTAAGTGTATAAACTTATGTAGATGATGATGTTCATTTAAGTGTAAAGTGGCTGAATTTAAATGAAGAATTCTTGGCCAAATAGTTCAAAAATGCACCTAAAGGATTCACTAAACACTACTCCAAATGCATAAAGTTTCAACGTTAAAAAGTGGAGAAAAATAGATTGTAAAAAGGTAATTAAAATTTCCAGATTTTTATGTTAATTTCGGGCAGTTCTGGAGACTTTGGGAGGGTTTTAAAAGGACTAAAATAGGTGAGGTCAAGGGGAATCGAACCCAAGACCTCACATGACCAAGAGGTTGAGAAATTAAAAAAAATGTGTTGGGGCTAAGGGGATTCGAACCCCTTAGCTGCTGCCCACGAAATGAAAAATAAAAAAAATGGGATGGGGGGAATCGAACCATGACTTATGGGCAGCAAAGAAGAGGGAGAAATAAGAAAAATAAAAGATGTGAGGCGTGGGAATCGAACCCACGACCTCAAGGCTGGAATAAAGGAGGCGAAATATATATTAAAATAAGTGAGGCCGTGGGGGTTCGATCCCACGACCTCACTGTCCATGCTCTTAACTTAGAGAAAATATTTAAAATATATATGGGGCTGTGGGGGTTCGAACCCACCACCTCACAGCCCTTAAGCGAAAATTAATTAAAAGAAGGAGGCTGTGGGGTTCGAACCCACAACCTCCTTACTTGGGCGAAATTAAGAGTAAAATAAAAGAGGCTGTGGGGGTTTGATCCCACAACCTCTTGGTTTAAGAAAAATGGGAGAATTATGTTAATGAAAAATGAAAATGGGGTTGTGGGGGCTCGAACCCACAACCCATCGGCCAAATTCAAGAAAAGGTTAAATAGAAAAGTAATCCTTCAATGTTAATATTGTGATTTAACTTAGAGTTAAAATGTTATGAATATTAGAATAAAATCAATTAAAAATATAAATGATATCAATTGATTCAAGACTTGGGTTTCCTTGCCCAAACTTCCGTTTGATACATAAGTCATACGTGAACAAATCATCCAAGAATAATGCCATCTACTTAGATCAAAATCAAGATCTTGGCATATATATACAAGATACATAAGTCTTGTATCTATAATCTTAGAATGTATGAATCACTTAACGAAATGTGAATGAAGCCTCATGGCTTGTATGTATAGACACATAAGTCTAACATACGTTCAAAAGTAAGTGAACCTAAGATGTATGAAATGAAATGATGAACCCTAGAAGGGTTAAGTATGAGTGTAAATACACTAAATGGCCAAGTGCATTGGCATATGATGAGATGAACAATGAAATGATGAAATGAACAATGAAATAATGAAACCCTAGAAGGGTTAAGTAAGGGTGTGAAACACACCAAATGGCCAAGTGCATTGGCATATGATGAAATGAACATTCACGTAATAAGAGGTGAATAACTATGAAAAGCAAAGGTGCTAATGATGATGAATGTGGTGACAACATGATATGAGGCTAATGTAAATGATGAGAGCAATCTCAAATGAGCCTAAGTAAATGTTACCAATACGTACTCACCTATGAGAGTGTAAGATAATGAAGAGACCAGTCTCTATGAACACTCTAATGAGAGTATTGAGCTTAACACACTCAATACGAATGATGAGATGAGAAATCATCTAATGAGCTATGATGTCCTCATACTAGAAGCCAGCTTCCATGACGTATGAGATGAATGTAATGGAACTTTATACTGAGCACCGATAGACTAGCTATGAGCGGTGATGCCTTCTTTCGGGAAGGGCGGAGGTTCACGTAACTCTCATGAGATGAGACTGTCCGGCTTGCCGGGTATGGGTCTCCTTATATCTCCTAGTCTTCGAACCTATACTGCCAATATAGGGATCTGGCGGGGTTAAATTCCCATGTACGCTAGCATGTTATTGGATCACTTTGGCCGGTGATTCCACCTCTTTTCGGTGTGGGGAGACACTGGATTTCATGATGCTCACATGATCTATGTCGGTTAAAGTTAAAGTTCCCAATGAATGAATGAGGCCAGCCTCAAATGATGCACATAATGAAATGAATGAATACCAAAGGTGTTAGGATAGGATAATCAAAAGGTGAGTTAGATTCAAGTAATGACATTAGGTCATTCTTGGTCATTGCACAACGAACCTAATGAAAGTCTTAAACTACATCCTAGGTATAACCGGTGGTTACACTGGACTATGAACGAAATGAAATGAAGTACGTATGAATGAATGAAGCAGACTCTGTGTTTGCTAACGAAGACTCCCTAGTTGAGGTCCCATATGTTGAGCCCTCATTTCTGGGATGTCTTAATGTCAAGTCCATGATTCCAAGGTCTCATGGCATATGAATGAATGATATGAACGAAGTTATGTGCTACATGCAAAATGTACTGTATGCTATATGATGTGTGCTATGTGTAAATGTTATGTGCTGTGTGCAAATGTGAAAAGTATGATGATGTATGTTATTCTCATGGCATAACTTTCCTATTCCAAATCTGGAAAGCTCACTGACTTTCCTAATTCAAATTTGGAAAGATCATTTACTTTCCTAATCCAAATTAGGAAACTTTCCAAATCTCAATTTGGCAAGTCCACTGACTTGACTTCCAAAAATCATGTTGTTAGGAAAGAGCTATTTTTCTCATGCATGTCCTTGGTGTGTGCTTGCATATACCCATACTTAGTACAAGTGTGTACTAACCCTATACAAACTCTACTATTTTAGGTGCAGGCATACGGTGGACATAGAGCTACAGGATCATCGCTGCAGTTATCCGGACGTCCAGCATTCATCCGGTTTTGGTAGGTCCTCATGCTTTCGAGGATGCTACTGTTTTATGTTCTAGCTTAGTTTAGGAGTTGAGCTAGTGGAGCATGTTCCACTAGCGTTTCTTTCTTATTTTATTCAGACTATGTATTGGTGCCATTTTGGCAATTATACACTTATGTTTATTGAACTATTCCTTTCATTTGATTATCTCTTAATGATTAGATGGTTGATGTTGAACAAATTACGAATGTATTAGAAATGTTTAGTAAGCAATGTTTAGAAACAAAAAGTTTCAAATTTTCCGCTAAAAATTAACCTATGTAAAGTAAGAATGACGTAAGTAGGCTTGTCTGCGACCTCTGAGAGGTCAACGACGCCGGTCTCGTCTGGGGTCTAGATTCAGTCGTGACAAAGTTGGTATCAGAGCACTAGGTTATTATGAAAATAATAAGTTCACATCAATCACATTGAGTAGTTTCTAAGTCATGGTAGTGAAGTGCACCACTATCCTGGATTAGACACTGCATGATGCGTAGGAAAATTTCCCTTCTTCTTATCTTATCGTGCTTTCTGAATGTACATCAATCCTTTTTGTTTTTCCAGAGAATGAACACTAGGAGAGGATTTGGTCAGAGGAGAGGAGGAGCAGCTGCTAGGGGTAATCAGATCTACCCCAGGCTCCAGCTGAAGGAGTGGCCATACCAGTTAACCCAGCTGGGTTGACTGATGCTGAGGTGCGGGCACTTTGGCCCAAATGGCACAGGCCATTACTATGCAGGCCCAGGCTATGACTGCCCAGGTCAACAGACAGGATGTTCAGAGGGAGAACCCACCGGTTCGTAGCATGGCTGACAGACTGAGGGATTTCACGAGGATGAATCCTCCCATTTTCACAGGGCTAAGACATCGGAGGATCCTCAAGAGTTTGTAGATGAGGTGCATAAGATCTGGTGGCTATGGCCACTGATATTGAGAAGGCTGAGCTGGCTTCCTATCAGCTCAAGGATGTTGCACAGACTTGGTGCAAAATGTGGCAAGATAGCCGTGTCTTAGGTGGAGTGCCAGTCACTTGGGAGCTGTTCAAGACAACATTTCTGGAGAGGTTCTTTCCCAGGGAGATGAGGGAGGCCAAGGTTGAGGAATTCATCAACCTAAACAAGGCTCTATGACAGTCAGGGAGTATTCCCTGAAGTTTGTTAAGCTGTCAAGGTATGTTATTTTCCCTAGTATTTAATAGCAAGAATGAGGATAATACTGAACTTTGTAGAAATCATCCAGGTATGCTACTTCCCTGGTTTCTAACAGCAGGGATGAGATGAGCAGGTTCCTCACAGGAATCAATGGAGACCTGGAGGAGGAGTGTCGATCCGCAATGCTCCATGATAACATGGATCTTTCCAGGTTGATGGTGCATGTCCAGCAGGTAGACGACAGCCGTAGAAAGAGAGGTGTTCGTGATGCTAGGAGGCCTAGGCCTCAAGATCAGGCATAACCCAGTCATGGAGGCCACAGGAACAACTTTGGCGTCCGTGAGCAGCCCAGGTTTAAGAAGGGACTCTCCCACCAAGGGGAGTCAAGTTCATCCAAGAGTCGCTATGATAGGGATTCTGAGTCCAGAGTTAAGAGAAACAATGGAGTAGATACACCTCAGGAGAGGACACCTTGCAGGAAGTGTGGCAAACTGCATGGAGGAGAGTGTATGATGGGCTCTAATGCTTGTTAGAGAGTGGAAAACCGGGCCACATGGTGAAAGATTGTCCGAATAGGAGAAGTCAAGAACAAGGGAAGGAGAGAGTTCAGACTAATGGCCCAAATGAAGAGGCTCCAAAGAGGCAACGATTCTTCGCACTCAAGTCCAGGGGTGCAGGGGAAGGCACGTCTGATGAAGCCTCGGGTGCGTAGCCTTAATTAGCCTTTCATATATTTGACTGTATATGGTGTTTATGCCCTAGTATGAGGTTAGTAGGTTTGAAGTCATCATATTGGTTGCTGATTTATATGATTTTTATGTTGACTTTGTGTTGTATTCTTTGATGAGACTAGTTTAGGGAAGAATTACTTAGTCTATTAATGTGAAGCTACTAGTAGGTCTCAAGGAGGTGTTCCATCATGTTAAGAAGTGAATCAAATATTCACCCATGGAAGTATTGAAGTACCTACGTATGTGTACGTTCTATAGATGACATACTTATTGTTAGTAAAGAGTAGTGTCATTCGGGGACGAATGTTCCTAAGGGGGGGATAATGTAACAACCCTAAAAATGAATAAGATCAAGACTTAGTTTTTTCAAGAATGCTTGCGATTAGACCAAGGTCCACACGTATTGATACGCGTAGAACCAGACCTCAGAACCCTTACTACGACCAAGCCAACTAACTTGGGGAGTTAATTGAGCTTGGAAAGGTTGGAACCAACCATGTGAGGCTCACAAAAACGAAGATTTAATCGAAAGAGTTTTTACCGGACTCAAAAGAAGAAATTTTAAGTTTTTAGGGTCCAAGGGTAAAATGGTCTTTTCCAGGCCAAGGGTAATATTGTAATTACCCTGAGTAATTAATTATTTAATTAATTAAGTTAAATAAGTAAAGAAATTTGGGTGGGGCAACCCGAAGTGACCTATTTTCGCAAATGGGGGTCACTCGGGTTCGAGCCCCACTAGAAGCAAGGATTTAACTTGCTTTTATTTAATTTGGTAATTTAATTTTAATAAATAATTAATATTAGCTGATTTAGGAAAAAAAGGAAATCAGATTTTATTAATTATTAATTTTTAATTTAGTTGACTAAGTCCTACCAACAAGTCCTAGTTCTAAGAGACCACTATCTCCCATCTCCCACTCTCTCTCACGATATCTCTCTAATTTTTCAATTACTCTCACGTTTCTCTCTGCCAAAGGAAGGTGAAGAACTGAAAATTTATCAAGAGTTCTTCACACTTGAAGAACTCACACGAAATTTTTAAGAAAAACAAGTAAACAAATCGATAAAGCAAAGAGAGTTGGTTGTCGAGTAGTGTGAACGATTGAGAAAGCTTGGACTGATTTGTGGAGAGGATTTTTGGGCAGCAAATTCGTGTTTGAACAAGGAAATTAAGGTATGGGTCTTCTTACTCTTGGTCCCTTTCCCAAGAGACCCCTAGGACTCAGATTATTTGGCTCAAAACTAGGATTGTTTTCCCCGTTGCATGTCTCTGTCATTAGCTCCCAACGAATTCGTAGGTTGGTATGTTTGCTGGTAGAAATTAGGTGTTGCAATGTATTTTCATGAACATGTATTTGGAATCATATGAATGACAAGCTTTGTTGCCGAAAATAGGTGTGTGTATGTGAAAAAGTTTATTGTAAACTTACTATAAATGAGTGTTGATTTATGGCTTCAAGTTTGATATGATTTTGGGTGTTATTTAAGTGTATAAACTTATGTAGATGATGATGTTCATTTAAGTGCAAAGTGGCTGAATTTAAATGAAGAATTCTTGGCCAAATAAGTTCATAAAAATGCACCTAAAGCATTCACTAAACACTACTCCAAATGCATAAAGTTTCAACGTTAAAAAGTGGAGAAAAATAGATTGTAAAAAGGTAATTAAATTTCCAGATTTTTTATGTTAATTTCGGGCAGTTCTGGAGACTTTGGGAGGGTTTTAAAAATGGACTAAAATAGGTGAGGTCAAGGGGAATCGAACCCATGACCTCACATGACCAAGAGGTTGAGAAATTAAAAAAAATGTGTTGGGGCTAAGGGGATTCGAACCCCTTAGCTGCTGCCCACGAAATGAAAAATAAAAAAAATGGGGATGGGGGGAATCGAACCCATGACTTATGGGCAGCAAAGAAGAGGGAGAAATAAGAAAAATAAAAGATGTGAGGCGTGGGAATCGAACCCACGACCTCAAGGCTGGAATAAAGGAGGCAAAATTATATATTAAAATAAGTGAGGCCGTGGGGGTTCGATCCCACGACCTCACTGTCCATGCTCTTAACTTAGAGAAAATATTTAAAATATATATATGGGGCTGTGGGGGTTCGAACCCACCACCTCACAGCCCTTAAGCGAAAATTAATTAAAAAGAAGGAGGCTGTGCGGGTTCGAACCCACAACCTCCTTACTTGGGCAAAATTAAGAGTAAAATAAAAGAGGCTGTGGGGGTTTGATCCCACAACCTCTTGGTTTAAGAAAAATGGGAGAATTTTATGTTAATGAAAAATGAAAATGGGGTTGTGGGGGCTCGAACCCACAACCCATCGGCCAAATTCAAGAAGAAGTTAAATAGAAAAGTAATCCTTCAATGTTAATATTGTGATTTAACTTAGAGTTAAAATGTTATGAATATTAGAATAAAATTAATTAAAAATATAAATGATATCTAATTGATTCAAGACTTGGGTTTCCTTGCCCAAACTTCCGTATTGTTACATAAATCATACGTGAACAAAATATCCAAGAATAATGCCACATACTTAGATCAAAATCAAGATCTTGGCATACATATAAGATGCATAAGTCTTGTATCACATAATCTTAGAAAGATATGAATCACTTAGACGAAATGTGAATGAAGCCTCATGGCTTGTATGTATAGACACATAAGTCTAACACACGTTCAAAAGTAAGTGAACCTAAGATGTATGAAATGAAATTATGAACCCTAGAAGGGTTAAGTATGAGTGTAAATACACTAAATAGCCAAGTGCATTGGCATATGATGAGATGAACAATGAAATGATGAAATGAACAATGAAATAATGAAACCCTAGAAGGGTTAAGTAAGGGTGTGAAACACACCAAATGGCCAAGTGCATTGGCATATGATGAAATGAACATTCACGTAATACGGGGTGAATAACTATGAAAAGCAAAGGTGCTAATGATGATGAATGTGGTGACAACATGATATGAGGCTAATGTAAATGATGAGAGCAATCTCAAATGAGCCTAAGTAAATGTTACCAATACGTACTCACCTATGAGAGTGTAAGATAATGAAGAGACCAGTCTCTATGAACACTCTAATGAGAGTATTGAGCTTAACACACTCAATACGAATGATGAGATGAGAAATCATCAAATGAGCTATGATGTCGTCATACTAGAAGCCAGCTTACATGACGTATGAGATGAATGTAATGGAACTTTATACTGAGCACCGATAGACTAGCTATGAGCGATGATGCCTTCTTTCGGAAAGGACGGAGGTTCACGTAACTCTCATGAGATGAGACTGTCCGGCTTGCCGGGTATGGGTCTCCTTATATCTCCTAGTCTTCGAACTTATACTGCCAATATAGGGATCTGGCGGGGTTAAATTCCCATGTACGCTAGCATGTTATTGGATCACTTTGGCCGGTGATTCCACCTCTTTTCGGTGTGGGGGAGACACTGGATTTCATGATGCTCACATGATCTATGTCGGTTAAAGTTAAAGTTCCCAATGAATGAATGAGGCCAGCCTCAAATGATGCACATAATGAAATGAATGAATACCAAAGGTGTTAGGATAGGATAATCAAAAGGTGAGTTAGATTCAAGTAATGACATTAGGTCATTCTTGGTCATTGCACAACGAACCTAATGAAAGTCTTAAACTACATCCTAGGTATAACCGGTGGTTACACTGGACTATGAATGAAATGAAATGAAGTACGTATGAATGAATAAAGCAGACTCTGTGTTTGCTAACGAAGACTCCCTAGTTGAGGTCCCATATGTTGAGCTATCATTTCTGGGATGTCTTAATGTCAAGTCCATGATTCCAAAATCTCATGGCATATGAATGAATGATATGAACGAAGTTATGTGCTACATGTAAAATGTACTGTATGCTATATGATGTGTGTTATGTGTAAATGTAATGTGTTGTGTGTAAATGTGAAAAGTATGATGATGTATGTTATTCTCATGGCATAACTTTCCTATTCCAAATCTGGAAAGCTCACTGACTTTCCTAATTCAAATTTGGAAAGATCATTTACTTTCCTAATCCAAATTAGGAAACTTTCCAAATCTCAATTTGGCAAGTCCACTGACTTGACTTCCAAAAATCATGTTGTTAGGAAAGAGCTATTATTTCTCATGCATGTCCTTGGTGTGTGCTTGCATATACCCATACTTAGTACAAGTGTGTACTAACCCTATACAAACTCTACCATTTTAGGTGCAGGCATAGGTGGACGGTAGAGCTACAGGATCATCGCTGCAGTTATCCGAACGTCCAGCATTCATCCGGTTTTGGTAGGTTCTCATGCTTTCGAGGATGCTACTATTTTATGTTCTAGCTTAGTTTAGGAGTTGAGCTAGTGGAGCATGTTCCACTAGCGTTTCTTTCTTATTTTATTCAGACTATGTATTGGTGCCATTTTGGCAATTATACACTTATGTTTATTGAACTATTCCTTTCATTTGATTATCTCTTAATGATTAGATGGTTGATGTTGAACAAATTACGAATGTATTAGAAATGTTTAGTAAGCAATGTTTAGAAACAAAAAGTTTCAAATTTTCCGCTAAAAATTAACCTATGTAAAGTAAGAATGACGTAAGTAGGCTTGTCTGCGACCTCTGAGAGGTCAACGACGCCGATCTCGTCTGGGGTCTAGATTCCAGTCGTGACACTTGGGACTATCAAACAAGCGTCAAGGGCAAGATGATCGACGCTACCGTGGCTCAAGGAATGACTAGGTCGGGGAGATGTTATGCCCCAGAGGATCTAAATCAAAGAATTCTTGGAAAAGAACAAAATCCAAAAAAGAATATTACTGATGTTGAAGCCGCAGAGTTTTGGAAGAAGATGCAATCTAAAGACTATTCGGTTGAAGAACAGCTGAAGAAGACGCCAGCTCACATATCCATTTGGTCTCTGCTTATGAGTTCTGAATCTCATAGGAATGCTTTAATGGAGGTGTTAAGCGGAGTAATCATTCCAAAAGAGACCACAAGTGAAACTTTAGCTGCATCAATTGGAAGAATAGTGGAAGCTAACAAGATCTCTTTCCACGATGATGAGTTACCTGCAGAAGGGGTTGGTCACAACAAAGCGCTTCATATTACAGTCAAATGTTGTGATAAGATTGTGACTCGAGTCTTAATTGATGGTGGTTCTGGATGCAACATATGTCCTTTCACCACTCTGAAAGATTTAGGTGTTAGTACGGGAGAAATAAGAGAAAGCCGTGTGAAAGTTAGAGCTTTTGATGGAGCACAAAGAAGTGTCATTGGAGAAATATATGTCACATTGCAAGTAGGGCCGGCCGAATTCCCCATTCTATTTCAAGTGATGGATGTATCTTCCAACTACAACCTGTTGTTGGGAAGACCATGGGTTCATATGGCAAGAGCGGTTCCTTCCACTCTCCATCAGTGTGTGAAGTTTGAATGGGGTCGCACAGAAGTTACCATTCATGGAGAGCTTAGTAATCCCATTCATTCTGTTAATTCTATACCAATCACCGATGAGTTAGAAGGAGCCACTTTCCATACTTTGGAGATTATGCAAGACATAAGGGTCATAGAGGAAGCAGAGCCAACCAATGCAAAATTGTCAAGTGCAGCAAAAATGGTTGCGTCGGAGATGTTGAAATATGGTTATCAGCCGAAGAGCGGACTTGGACCCAAGTCCAATGGAATAGTTGAGCCAATCCAGCTGAAACATCAGAGAGGCACCAACGGTCTCGGATACGAGCCGGCTTCGGGAAAAGACCACCTGAGGAAAAGAGATACAATATTCGTACCAGAACAAGCTTTGATTCCATATCAAGCTAACATTGACGACATCGTGGAAGGAATAGGCAATCTGTTCGTGGCCATGACTGGAGAGGAGGAAGAGATAAATCTCAGCAAATTGACCATTCGTGATGCCAAACCTGGAGAAGTCTTGCAAAACTGGACCATCAACCTGTCCTTGTTTCAACCAGAGGCCTGGTAGTGTGGAGAAGTAGTTTTAATTTCCAAAACTTGCATGATCAAATTGAGGCTTGAATCATGCCTAACCTTTTGTTGCTTGCCTCTTCTAAAAGCTAAAATGCTTTGAAATAAAAAGTTTTTGTTTTCATTTAAATTTTCATGCTATTTTAAATATCTATTTATTTTTACTTACTTTTTGTACTTTTCAGCACTTATATTAATAAAAAACCTCGTTCGACGGTTATGACATGTAACGAATCCACCGAGCTAGGTGAAAACGATGAACAAGATCACGAAGAGTATGATGAAAGCATGATGCCTGAAAATCTACCACATGATATTGAGCAAGTTGAAAGTCAGAAAAAGCTCAATATGGATGAAACAGAAGTTGTCAACTTAGGAGATGAAGAAATCCTGAAGGAAACACGAGTCAGCATACATTTGGAGGCTGAAAGAAAGCAAGAATTAATAGAGTTGCTTAAGCAGTATGTTGACATATTTGCTTGGTCTTATGACGACATGCCAGGATTAAGCACTGATATTGTCTCGCACAAATTACCTATTGATCCCACTTGTCTACCTGTTAAGCAAAAGACAAGAAAATTCAAGTCGGATTTGAGTTTAAGGATCAAGGAGGAGGTCACGAAACAGATTGAGGCAAACGTTGTGAGGGTTACAAATTACCCCACGTGGTTAGCCAACATTGTGCCGGTGCCAAAAAAGGATGGAAAGATCAGAATATGTGTGGACTATCGAGACCTAAATAGAGCCAGTCCCAAGGATGATTTCCCCCTTCCAAATATTCATATACTCATCGATAATTGTGCGAAACATGAGTTGCAATCATTTGTCGATTGCTTTGCAGGATATCACCAAATCCTGATGGATGAAGATGATGCAGAGAAGACCGCGTTTATCACTCCATGGGGGGTGTATTGTTACAGAGTAATGCCGTTTGGTCTCAAAAAATGCCGGCGCAACTTACATGAGGGCCATGACTACCCTTTTTCATGATATGATCCACAAGGAAATTGAAGTGTACGTGGATGATATTGTTGTCAAATCCAAAAGAAGTTCAGACCACTTGAGCGACTTACGGAAGTTCTTTGAGAGGTTGCGGAAGTATAATCTGAAGTTGAATCCAGCAAAGTGTGCATTTGGGGTACCCGCGAGGAAGCTACTGGGATTCATCGTTAGTAGAAAGGGCATAGAGTTGGATCCATCGAAGATAAAGGCAATCCAAGAGCTACCTCCACCTAAGTCCAGGAAGGACGTGATGAGTTTCTTGGGAAGATTGAATTACATCAGTCGATTCATAGCTCAATCCACAATGATTTGTGTACCCATATTCAAATTACTGAAGAAAGATGTTGCCACGAAATGGACAGAGGAATGCCAAAGAGCTTTCGATAGAATCAAAGAGTACTTGTCCAACCCACCAGTATTGGTCCCTCCAGAGCCTGGAAAGCCTTTGTTATTGTATCTATCTGTCATGGATAACACGTTTGGATGTGTATTGGGGCAGCATGATGAGACAGGTAGAAGAGAACAAGCCATTTACTATCTGAGCAAGAAGTTCACACCATACGAGGCAAGATACACCTTGTTGGAACGAACATGTTGTGCTTTAACTTGGATCGCACAAAAGTTTAGGCATTACCTGTCTGCATACACCACGTACTTGATCTCAAGAATGGATCCATTAAAGTACATCTTTCAGAAACCAATGCCTACAGGTAAGCTCGCAAAGTGGCAAATTTTATTGAGCGAGTTTGATATTGTGTACATGACACAGAAGGCCATCAAAGGACAAGCCTTGGCTGATCACCTCGCAGAAAACCCGGTGGACCAGGATTACAAGCCACTTACGACCTACTTCCCCGATGAAGAGATTTTGTTTGTAGGGGAAGACATATCAGAATCGTATGATGGATGGAGAATGTTCTTCGATGGAGCGTCAAACTCTATTGGAGTTGGAATAGGAGCAGTCTTAGTTTCGGAAACTGGTCAGTATTATCCAATCTCAGCAAAGATTAGGTTCTACTGTACCAACAACATGGCGGAATATGAAGTTTGTATTCTCGGACTCAGGATGGCCGTAGACATGAACATCAAAGAACTCTTGGTGATAGGAGATTCTGACTTGTTGGTTCACCAAGTGCAAGGAGAATGGACCACTAAAAATGTCAAGATCCTTCCTTATTTGCATTACATAAAGGAGTTAAGTAGAAGGTTTGAAAAGATCGAGTTCAGGCATGTCCCTCAAACTCAAAATGAATTTGCTGATGCTTTGGCAACATTGTCCTCGATGATTCAGCATCCAGACAAGAGTTACATCGACCCTATTGATATAGAGATACATGATCAAAATGCATACTGTTTTCATGTAGATGAGGAACCAGATGAGAAACCCTGGTACTATGACATCAAAAGGTTGATAAAATCACAAGAATATCCTTAAAATGCCACAAGTAAGCAGAAACGGACTTTAAGGAGGAGGGCCAATCATTTCTTCCTTAACGGAGAAATCCTATATAGGAGAACTTCGGATTTAGGATTATTGCGGTGTGTCGATGCCGCAGAAGCAACAAGGCTTTTGGAAGAAATACATGCAGGAACATATGGACCTCACATGAATGGGTTCACTTTGGCAAAAAAGATTTTAAGAGCCGGATATTTTTGGATGACCATGGAGAGAGATAGCATCCGGCACTTGCAAAAGTGTCATCAGTGTCAAGTGCACGGAGATTTTATACGGGTTCCACCGAATGAGCTTAACGTAATGGGTTCACCTTGGCCGTTTGTCGCTTGGGGCATGGATGTTATCGGACCTATAGAGCCTCCTGCATCAAATGGACATCGTTTCATCCTGGTGGCTATCGATTATTTCACAAAATGGGTCGAAGCATCGACATACAAGGCAGTGACTAAGAAGGTAGTGGCAGACTTTGTTCGCAATAACATAGTCTGTCGGTTTGGAATTCCAGAATCAATCATAACAGATAATGCAGCCAACCTCAATAGCGATCTTATGAAGGAAACTTGTGAAAGGTTCAAGATTGCTCATCGCAATTCCACAGTTTACCGACCACATATGAATGGAGCAGTTGAGGCTACAAATAAGAATATCAAGAAGATCCTAAGGAAAATAGTGGATAGTCACAGGCAATGGCATGAAAAGCTACCATATGCTTTACTTGGTTATCGCACCACAATCCGAACATCAACTGGGGCAACTCCTTATATGTTGGTTTATGGTTCGGAAGCAGTTATACCTGCTGAGGTAGAAATACCATCTTTAAGGATTATCCAAGAGGTTGGTTTGGACGATGCAGAATGGATACGTACCAGGCATGAACAACTGATGCTCATCGATGAAAAGAGGATGGATGCAGTTTGTCATGGTCAACTCTATCAGAGCAGAATGACCAAAGCATTCAACAAGAAAGTCAAACCTCGACAGTTCACACCGGGGCAATTAGTATTGAAGAAGATTTTTCCTCACCAAGAAGAAGCCAAAGGGAAATTTGTACCAAATTGGCAAGGACCCTACATGGTTCATAGGGTACTCTCCGGAGGAGCAGTAATCTTAGCAGAAATGGACGGCAGAATCAGCACAAAGCCAATCAATTCAGACGCCATCAAGAAATACTACATCTGAAGAGCTCATGATTAGCGCTTATTTTTGTACTTTTTCATTTTGATATAACGTAACTACGTCTAGACCTGACTTCCCACGGTGGGATACGTAGGCAACCCACATCGGATTCGGTCTCCCTTAGAAAACCCAAAATCATCATTTTCATGTATTTAGAACTACGCTCGACCTGAATTCCCTTGGTGGGATACGTAGGCAATCCTTGTCGGATTTGGTCCCTTGCATTTCATATTTTTCACTTTCCTTTTGTATCTGAACTACATCCTGACCTGATTCCGCTTGGATACGTAGGCAGCCTGAGTCAGGCCCGGTCATTGCATTCCATTTTTTTTATCACTCTCCCCTGTTGTACTCGAACTAAGTTCTGACCTGATTCCGCTCGGATACGTAGGCAGCCTGAGTCAGGCTCGGTCATTGCATTACATATTCTTACTTTCCCTTTGCATATTTTTCACTTTCTTATTGTAATATGAACTACGTCCTGACCTGATTCCGCTTGGATACATAGGCAGCCTGAGTCAGGCTCGGTCATTGCATTACATATTCTTACTTTCCCTTTGCATATTTTTCACTTTCTTATTGTAATATGAACTACGTCCTGACCTGATTCCGCTTGGATACGTAGGCAGCTTGAGTCAAGCTCGGTCATTGCATTACATAATTCTATATCTCCTACTTGTATTCGAACTACGTTATGATCTGATTCCTATTTTTGGGGATACGTAGGCAGCCTGAGTCAGGATCGATCAATGCATTGCATAATTTCTATTTCTTTTCTTACCCTTAGGAAACACTACCTCGTAGTTAGCGTAACCTCAGAAACTAAAGAATCTCGATCATCGCAGTATCTGCAAAAGAGCTAAGGAAGATTCATCAGAAGAGTAAAAGCTACAACATGACTATGTTGGATATAGTCAACAAAATGGAAAGCTTGATGGACTTCAGAACATGTCACAATCTAAGGCGCTGGATAATTAACATATATATACATACACCTAATATATACGCAATATACTTATTTTTCTAGAAAATGAGCGGACTTTGTTTTTTTTACAAAAATATTTTTCTACCCATCCACCTACCAAGTCTCTAGGTTAAGAAACTATGTACAAACTATGTGCGGGACTGACAAGGTGTCAAAGGATTCTAGTGACGAGGCTTCAGTACGCGAGTCGATACAAATCAACACCCCCTCCCAAACTAAATTTTTCTTTGAGTGCAGGATTACAGGAATCATGAAAGATAACATGAAGTCTCGGGGAATGACCGAAAATGCCATTCGACTTCTCACAATCATAATCCAAAATACTCTTTCCCTACTTTAGTTTTTCGAAGTACTTCAATTTAAAAACTTATGTCTAAGAATACTTCATTTATCTTCTGCAGGTATTCTCAAGGTCCGGATCAAAATGCTGAAGAAAGAGGGCCCTCATAGCGAAATAGTATAGTTAGCTTTCTGTCGAAATAACTCCACCAATAGGAGCTTGTAAACAAACCTCATCAACAACTCCGCCAACCGGAGACCACCATCTAACAATGCCAAAATCCATAAGCCTGGGGACTGTACATAACAAATGTCACTCAAACTCCGCCGATTGGAGGTTGTATATAGCAAACTTCGTTAAGCTCCACCGACCGGGGGATGTACATAGCAACGTCACCAAAGCTCCACCAAACGGGGGCTATGTATAACAAACTTCATACTACTAACATCGTAACGACGTCAGGGAAGCTCCACCGACCGGGGGCATACAAGCGTAGCAATGCTGTTATACACTAATAATCAAGTGTTACATTACAAGTTATTTTACGCAGTCAGATGCGGATTTTACAT
The DNA here is from genome assembly GCA_022817965.1 of Solanum lycopersicoides. NCBI lineage: Eukaryota > Viridiplantae > Streptophyta > Magnoliopsida > Solanales > Solanaceae > Solanum > Solanum lycopersicoides. The sequence goes on along the minus strand of CM040623.1, from coordinate 64,045,610 downwards.
TACAATAGCCCCGCCAGTCGAGGGCCTCTACATTTCAAGTTATTTTAAGCAGTCAGATGCAGCCTTTACATTACAACAGCCCCGCCAGTCGAGGGCCTCTACATTTCAAGTTATTTCACGCAGTCAGATGCGTACTTTACATTACAACAGCCCCGCCAGTCGAGGGCCTCTACATTTCAAGTTATTTTACGCAGTCAGATGCGTCCTTTACATTACAGTAGCCCCGCCAGCTGAGGGCTCTACATTACAAGTTACTTTACCTACAACACAAAAGACACCAAAAATAAATAACACATTACAACAGGATAACACATTACAACGAGGAACTCCCTCTCAGCAGCAAAATAGGGCAAGTTAGTGCAATGTCAAGCATCACTAGCTACGTCAAGAATTCACTTTCAAAACTCAATTCGACTCGATTTTCAAAAGTCCAAATTTCAACTTACTTATAGCTCTCTCAGGTCTCAGTTCATTATAACTCGACACTGGGGCATTTTAGAAAATTCATCCCCCTATTCTAAGTCTTAAGTAGAAGTCGCTACAGAGCATTTCTCATTCACGTTCCTTAAGAACTATATCTCGTCTCTCTATTCGTGCTAATATCTACACACCTCACCACAAAAATTTTAGTATTACCATAATCCGATACTGGGGCAAATTTTGTTTTAACAAAATTTGCTATAATCCTGCACTCTCGAACTACACATGACCTGATTTCTAATGAAACCTGAGATATGTAGGCAACTCGAAAGCCAGAGTTCGGTCATAACTCCATAAACATGCTTGCCAAGTTATTGTTCAAGTAAATTTTGTGGATCGCCTAAAATTGGATTGTGTCAATATTTCTTTGTCCACGTCTTCTTTACTCTCTTCCATGGACAAAGAAAGGGGCAAGCTGTTGACACCCAATTTTGGCTCTCCACATAATAATAATAATAATAATAATAATAAAAATAATAATAATAATAATAATACGTATTGCGAGATTTTATAAGAATGCGAAAAGATTTTCTTTATTATCTATTTTTAGCTGATGAATATATTTTATAAATATCATTTCATTTAAAAATTAAATATATTATATATATTACTACTTACTTTCTCATTATTTTTTTTTTTTATAAATGACGTTCTTAAAAACAAATCTATTTATTTTTCTAATATAATTTCTTTTGTTACGATAGATATTTTTTCATACATTTTTTTTAACATTAAAAATCTTAATTAAGTAACGAGTCACTAATTTCTATTAATTTAATTTTAGGAGTGACTAATTTTATCAAAAAAGGCTAATCTTGTAAAATAGCCATGTTTAATTTAATAAAATTATGACTATTTAATAAAGAAGATGATATAATTTAAATAATTTTAATTTAAGCCATTTTGGCAATCCATGTCTTATTTAGCTAGCCAATCCGTGTATGCCACGTAGGCGAGCATATGGATTGTGCTTCTTTAGATCTATCTCGACCCTACAATTCAATCTAATGGTCCTAATTAATTCAGATTTTTTTTATATTATTTAAAAAATATATATATATTCTTTTAATTCCTCATTAATCTTAACCGTCCGATCAAATGAATCGGACGGCCTAAATTAATCAAGACTATTCATCCTTTCCCAATGAAGAAAAGAGACCCAACGTTATTCTTCTTCTGAAAAGAAGAAGAACGTTTCTTCTTCCCTTCGACTCTTCCCCATACGCCTTTTCCCTATTTCGTCCTCTCCCATCAATCTGTCTCTCCCCTCCCATCAAGAGCGGCCATGGACCGCCGGAAAATAACAATATCCGGCGATCTCCAACATCAATCAACTCCCCTATCGCCTCACAACTTCTCCTCCTTCCCCAGGCGTTCCTCCTTCCCCATACCCGTCACTCCTTCGTCCCATCAAAGAACTGCTGAGAACCGCCGAAAAACAACAATATCCGGCGGTCTCTTGTTTTCCCCATCACCTTTTTCTGATGAGAAACAGACCCCTACGCTGCTACAGGTCTGCTTTGGCTGAATTTTGTTTAAAAGATTTTCAAATTCGTGGTCTAAGAAAGGGTCTAACTGATCAAATCTGAAAAAAGTGATTTTGATATCAAGTTGCAACTCTTTGTTTTTTTCTGCATTATTTTAATTTTCAAATTTGAATTTTGGACTCTTTTTTTTCACCTATAAAAGGATGGCCTTTTCCCATCCAAGAGGGGAGCGAAGAACGAGAGAAAAGAAATATAAGAGACACTTCAAGCATTAGATTTCAATTTTTTTTTTATGTTCTTTCATCTTTCCGTTTTCGGTTTTGAATTCGAGTTTGAAGAATTTGGAAGTTAGAATCTTTGACGTCTTAAGCTCTAGTTTGCTTCCCCATACAAGGTCAGTATTTGGTTCCTTCAATTTTTCTTATATATCATCTCTGTTTAAGATTGAAATCTGCTACTGCTCATACTTGCATTTTCTTTCATTTTGTTTGGCGTTATAAATGTGATTGCGTTTGTATGTTCTTGTCGTTTGTTTTAAATGCATGATAGGTTGCCTTATTTTTTCAGACCATGTGTGACTCCCTCTTCCCTGTCTGTTTTTGCTCTCATGATTAAAAAATATTAAGCATGGAATGTGTGCATATTGAGTCGCTGATAATCACTATGGTTTTGATTAATGATTGAATACAAAAATATATAATGATTTATACCCTTTTTCCTTGTATGTTGAAAAAGTTAAGAGTTTGCTATTTAAAGGAGCATTTAGTTTGCATCTTTTAGCTTCCCATTCTGTCCCAAAACGATCTCTTTGTGTATTTATCACGTGATTCCTTTGAGATATTAGGATGAACGTAGTATTCGCTCGGGACGATCAAAAGTCTAAAGCTTTCCGTTCATGCAACTATGCAAATGATAGATTCATCATGTTATAGTTAAAATATGAACATGCCTCGTCTAAGTTATATTGTTCTAAACACATACAATTAAGACCTTTAGAGTCATCCTAATCTGTCTTGTTACGCCGATTTTTAGCGTTAGTCGGTTGTTCACACTTTAGCTAAAATCTTTAAGTTAAAAAAAGTATGGAATGTGTTCGCTGCCCATATGCCTGTATATTGAACATTTTTGTCATGGTCTGATGAATATTTGAACATTAAAAGTTTTCTCATTGAACAAACTAGGTTTGGGAAGGGTAAATATTTCCCCTGTTTTCAGTTTTAAAATGGAAGCATGTTACTTTTGTTATCGTTTGTTCTGAATCTATCTGATTGATCTTGATATGCATTAGTTCCTAAACGATTAAGTCGGTTGTTCGATTCTCTACCCTTATTTTTTTGAGACTGGTGTTTTCTAAGTTTAGTAATGAAAAAGGAAAAATTAGTTTTGCTCAAAATATGTAAAGCAGACAAAGACCTGTAGTTCTTCTTTGTCTATCCGATGTGTTTCCGGTTGGTATTAGTTGTTGTATGTTTTCTCGTGATATCTGGATGCATGATAGAACACGAAAAAATCTATGAATACAAATGTCTTTTACTATTTACTAAAGTGCACTACTTATTTGCCGAAAATTGGCAGATTTAAAATTGCACATTGTTGCTGTCTCGTCTTATCAAATACATAAGAATAATTTTGGTCTGCTAGCTTTTTCTAAGATTTGCACTTTGAATAGTTGTATATAAACCATAGAAATCCACATCTGCTTGAAAATTTGAGTTGAAATCGGCTTATAAAATATGGCATCTGACTATATTACTGATTTAAGTTCCAAAGATAAATTTTGCAAAATGTTTAGCTAGCTTGATTTGTGTTGCTCTTTGCTGGTAAGTGACACCCACGTTTAGGCCAATGTTTCGCAATATTGAAATCTTCTAAGTAATCTCATCGTCCAAAAAGTCAGATTAGACTTAAAGTTTGAGGAGTCTCGATTCTAAACATTGTTTACGCCTTCAAGGGCAGCCAAGTTTTGTTTAAATAATAAATTTTTAGTGTGAACAGACCATTTTTCTTGGGGTTTTTTTTAAGTCTGTTTTCACTTGTTGCTAGTTCATTTTTTCACTATAAAATCATTTTCCTCTTCTTATGCTTCATCGTGTTAGGGAGATGCCACTGTAAAGGGTTATAATATATGTGTTTTTTTCATTAATGAGTTTCATGTTCATTAGGAAATATGTTTTATTTACATGCTCAATTGAGTTTGCTTTTTTTCTTAAATATGCTTCTTCCGTATAGTCTTTTTAAGTTTTAAGTATGTAGGAAAATATAATCATGTTTTTCCTTGTTTTAATCCATATCATAATTATTCGTGCTAAATAACATTATTCTGGTCTCTCTTTGGGTAGTAATTGCTTGAATTCTAATTTGGTTATATTCGAATGATTCAAAGTTTTCTAAAAAAAAATTCTTCTTTTTTTTTCTCTTATATTTCATGTACAATCGGAGGGTTGGAGTTTCTACATTGGAACTCATTATTGGCCTAAAATATTAGGCCAACAACAATTAGGATCATCGAAACGCTTGGAGTCTCGCAAAATAGGAGTCTAATATTTTCTTAGCATTTCTTTTCTTGCCTTAATTATATTATTTTGATATGTTGACTACCCTTTACTTCTAAATTTTGATATATTGCTTGTCTTTTATGTTGAAGTTTATTTATCTGAGCCAATATTATATGTTTATAAATTTAGTTGAAATACTATTAGAGCAAATAATACAAAAAAAATATCTTCTTAAAATGGGTTAGCATTTTAGTTGCAACATTCTTTCAGGCCTTCTAAGTTGTAAAGGAGAATTATGGTTTAAGATTTTGTTTTTAAAAATAAAGTTTCAGAAGGTCTCAAACATGTCATGTATGCCTAACTGTTTGCCAAATAAATTTAAGAATAGTTTATATGCTAAAATAATCACCCTTAAAAATATGTTAGGCTAAAATACTTAATTTTCTTGAAATATATTTTGAAAATATGTTATGCTAAAATAATTACTTGTCTTGAAATATATTTTGGGAATTAGGCGCTATGTTTTTTTTTTATGAATAAAAATGGCATAAAAATTTTAGTTATAAAATAAGTCCCAATAGATAGACCTATTTTTGTCACCTCTTTATAAAATATATTGGCTATCCTTTATTTTATTTTATTTTAATCAAATATTGCCCAAAATATTTTGATCTCCTAACATGCCATTTCTAATTATTGATATATCAACAGGTTCAAATACAAGGTACATACATATATATGTCATACATATAAAGGTATAAATTTCATATTTTTCTCTACATAATATATCTATTATCTTGTTTTACTAATATGATTTCTTTATTTTATAATTTCCTACACTTTACACATATTATTTTAAATCTAATCTATTGTTAACTTATCTCTACATGTAAATAAAATAATAAACATTCATATGTTTTAAACAAACTTACATGTATATACTACACATTATAATAAATATATTTAAGATCATAAACTCTACGTAATATTTTAAACACCCAGTATCATTTAATTTGAAAAATATCATTCCATATATTTTTTACACATCACATATTACTACATATTTCATTCTACTATTATATTTTTATTTCACATCTTAATACGACGATTAATTCTCACAAATCTAACATCTATAATTTTTGTAAGTTTATTATGATACAACTATATATTTTCTTTACATATAAATTTATCATACATTTGAAGTACATTATTTATTTATTTTTTACCACATAATAGAAATATTACCATTAAATCTATTTTATAAGACATATATATGTCGTACCTTGTGTTTTACTCTTTTTTCTTAAAACTAATAAAATTTACTCACAATTGATTTTAAAGCGAATAAATAAACAAGTTTTCCAAAATTATATTTTCCTAAATTGAGTTTAAGGACTATCTTCGGATAGGCTCTGAGGGGTGCTTAACACCTTCCCCTCGAGTAACCAAAACCCTTACTCAGAATCTCACTGGTTTCGCAAATCAAAACAGAGTTTACATTTTACATATTTAAAAATGATTTTCCTAATATTTTCCTTAAAATTTAGGTGGCGACTCTAAAACAAATAATTTTTTCAAAGGTCAGAGTGTCAGTCATATTATGTTGTGAACTGTTTTCGGCCTGTTCGAAAATAGGGTGCGACATGTATAAATAAAAAAATAAAAACATATAAAGAAATATAACTAGAAAAAGATATAAATTACATTGATTTTATAAAAATAATATACTTACATCTATTAAATTTTAATAACCCTATAAATATAGTAATTTTGTTAAGTTGCTAAAAAAAAAAAGTTGGCTAGCCCCTTTTTAAATCAATTATCGAAGTGTAATCGACCATTGAAATGTAGGAAACATTTTGTTTAACATCTTTAAAAAGAAATATTTGTTATAAATCCATTGAATAGTGGATTGTCCATTTGCTTTCTTCATATCCTATCATGTATCTACATTTCCAAGGTGACATGAACCTTTGTAGATAACTATGTACCTATTAATTGGACATTTATCATGGTGACCTTTGGGAGTGATATCTTAACACTATAAATAGGGATATCACTCACCATTTGAAATACACACTTGAATAAGAAGAAAGTCTTTTCCTACATCTACTTCTCTTGCCTTCTTCTCTTTCTATTATATTATTACTTTTATAATACGTTATCAGCACGAATATGCTCTAAAAGTTGTAGCACTTCACAAAAGTGTTGTAGTTGAAACACTTGTGAGCAGAAATAGGTTCTGTTCATTTTTTCCTGTTACACATTTATATTTTCAAAAGTTCTTCTTATACTAATAATTTATTTTAGTATATATGTGATATATGAAAAGGTAGAACATATTGATTTGTTTTACTTTAACAATTTTATACATTAGTTTATGATTATACTAACAATTCTTCATTTCAGAAAAGAATTGAAGGATAAAGAAATAAATTTCATGTTGATTTTCGTAGAGTTAATTATGAGGAACTTATTAATATTTATAATTGCTAGAGGTGAGAAACTCCCAGTTTTATTTTGATTAAATTTGCTTCTATAATTCTTGATATTTTCTAAAGGCTCATGGTTGAGTTTTATTGGTATGGACTTATATGACGTTGTAAGAAGGTGGATTCAAAATAAATCGCACCAAAAAGGGTAAGACATCAGGTTAAAGTCCGGATGCACCGTAATAAAAAAAAATTGAGGGTAAGACGATAGATTCATGTTCTATCGCACCAAAAGGGTAAGACATCAATTTGAGTTTTGATGCACCATGATTGGGTTCAAGTCCCACAGAATTATGGCGTAACACGCCTTATATGGGTAAGACATTGAGTTTGAGTCAATGCACCATAGCGATGATAAAATGATGACTAAGAAAAATAATATATTTTTGATGAAAAGCCTTGAAATTTGTCCCATTGAATTTGCTCCATTCCTTGAAAAGAATGTAGTAGCAACATATGATAACTTTGAAATCTGCGTGTTGACTTGCTCCATTCTATCTTATGAATGTGGTAGCAGTAAATAATTAATCTGAAAGATGACAAATGATTAACGATATGAAAAAGGGCATGAAGGGACGAAATTATAATAGTCATCATTGTGGTAATTATAAAAGGAAGAACACTATGGGTACTCCAAATAGTCCTTCAAAATGTGAAGGCAGTTTTCATTATCAAAATGGTATGAAAGGACATTGGACTTGTGAATGTTGTCGACCCAATAATTTGACAAGTTTATAAATTCTCCATCAAAAGACAAGAAGATAAAGTGATGGTACACTTGATTTTTCAAAGTGATGTTGAGGTGTGTCATGTAAATATGATGAATTTTAAAGGCATGACAAAGTGCTTATAATGCAAATTTATGAAACACATATAAATGATTAGTCCATTCCTTGAAGAGAATGTGACAAGTGATGAGTATCATGAATGCTCCACCATTCTATAAGAGAATGGGTCAAAATGTGATAAAATCACTATAGGTTGGATATATGCCACAACTCACCTCTATGGAAAGTTTTAAAAAAATGATATATGTCAAAACTCACCTCTACGGGAGGTTTGAGAGGAAATAAATTTTATTTGACAGAAATAATTAATGGTATTGTACGTTTATATGTCACTATGGTATTGTGAACTACCGAAAGGGCAAAAAGAAAAAAGTAATTCTAGCCTATAAAGGTTGTGGTCATGATCAAATATATTGTGTTACAATACAAATTTGTCATTGGTTGTGTAACTATGGTACAACAAAAGTAAAGCAAAAAAAATATCTTGCTCGTAATGTTTTGACCATGACAATAATGATATAATTTCTCCTTGAAGGATATGCTCACCATAGGGATGGTGTCATGCAATATGTGATAGTACACAAAATTAATAGCAAGCTCTAACGAGTTGTGTTATTATCAGAGGAATAATAATGGGGTTGTAGTAAGTCTCAAAAGAAACTTTTTAAGTTTCGGATGAATTGAAAATAAATATTGAGACTATAAATCACTACAACCAAAGAGGGTTATAAATATTTATGTAAAAGATTACCCCACTTTTCTTCTTGTTTGTTGCAGACAAACATGAACATGCTGATGAAATCACATGCAAAAATAATTATACGTGTATTGAAATAAATATCAGTTGGCATGACCAGTTGACCATCATGGTTTGGATGTGATGCAAATATAATTGAGAATTTATATGGCTTATATGATGAAGAAATAAAATATTCTTCAAGAATTCTCTTGTGTTGCTTGTTTTCATTGTACCAGCTAAGGTTGGGATTGTAATCCCCTGAAGTTTTTATATCATATAAAAAGGTGAATATGGGCCCATTCACCTGCCATGTGGATCATTTGTAACTATATGATAGATGCATCTATGCGATGATCACATGTGCTTTGTTGTCAACTTACAAATTGATGTTTGTAAGGTTGTTTGCTCGAATTGTTAAATTAAGAGCACAGTTCCAAATTATGAAATTATATTGATAATGCTGGTTGATTTAGCAAAAATTGTATGCCTCCAATTATAGCTAAATCATGATTATGAGAACAAAACTCCCAAATAAAATTTGATATGAGATAATTTTATTTAACATGTAGCAACACATGTATGCATCAAGCCAACAAGGTTTTCCCATTAAAATTGGTTCAGGGTGAGGAACCAAATAATTTTTCATCTAAAATGTTGAATGTGCGATTATGATTTTAATTGCTCCACCACGCACAAAGATGAATTCCCAAATAAGGTTGAAATGAATGTTAGATTTTCTAACATTAGGGGGGGGGGGAGATGATTAACAGCTGAAAATTATGTGTGAGGTTTAATGATGAATTATCTAGATCCTCGTTAAATAAATATGTGAACTTAAAGTTCAAGTGATAAATCATTTGCATAATGTTGCAAATCAATTGCCAGATGAATGTACTGACCCTATGATATAATTCAGCTGCAAATGCTCCAATGTGAAGTCCTTGAAGGATAAAGTCTATGATACACTGGAAGCGTAATAGACCAATTGGTTCCAAATATAAAATTCCTTGAAGAATGAGAGGAGCAAATGATCAATATGGTCATGATAATGAGGCAAGTGCTATAAAAAAGTACATTGACATAACACTTCATAAAACCTCAGAAAAGGTTCAGGTACGTGAAAAATGATGAAAAATGAAGAGATCTCGATAAGTTATGTCATATTGGAATCGGTATCAAATAACCGTCGACGGTATCTTTGATATGAGGTAGCGCTCAATTATATAAATTGTAACGAGGATCTTGAATTCAAATCTGTCATAGAGTGGGACAGATAAATGATTGGCCAAGTAAGATGCATAATTCAAGTATATTTTATTTCACTTAGAAAAGTGACGTTTTGGACTGGTAGTCCATGAATCAAGGTATAACGTCAGTGGGATACAAATAAATTATTATGCGATAGTATAATCGTAAGATATCAAATATGACTTGTGTCTTGGGGCATTAAGGTTTGTCGTAAAATCCTGACATTATTGGAGATATTTTCTTCTATGGTGGATGCAATGAGGTTTGTTTTGATCTGGCAACATATGAAAAACTTGAATGGATATAATGAATAATTGTCATGTCTAGTTAGACAATGAAGGTTATATGAAAATCCTTAAAGCAATCGAGGTGTCTGAAGCATATAAAAGTTTGAAGGAAATTTTTTCAATAAAGCTTCAAGAATCTTTATATGGATTGAAATAATCAAGGAAGAAAAGGGTACAAAAACAATGACCCTAATTGTCCTTGTATTTTTATGAAAAGGTCTTGGTAAGACAAAATTTTGTCTTGACCTACATATTAATTTGGCAAATGAAATATTTGTCTAACTGTGCACATACACAGAAAAGTGTTGATGCGATTTTAAATGGATTATTCACATTCATTGAGTACCCCAATGATTATGAGATCACTTGAAATAAATGATAATTCATTTTGATCTCAAGAGAAGGATGAAGAGCTTCTTGGTGATGAAACTCCATATCTTAGTGCAATTAGGGTACTAATGCATCTTGCTAACAATACTCGACCAGATATCTATTTTGCAGTAAATTTACAGGTAAGATTCGGTTCCTCCCCAACAAAAGGACACTGAAATGGTGTAATGTATATACTTGAATAACTTTGAAGGACCATAGACATGAGTTCATTCTATTCCGAAGAATTAAAGTTAGAGCTGATGGTTATGCAGATGCATAATATTTATCTGATCCACATAAAGCACGATCTCAAAAACTCTATTTGTTTGCACGTGGAGGCACAACAATATCCTGGCGATCAATGAAACAAATGTTGCTATGCAGAAATAAAAGCCCTCCATAAAGCAAGTCGAGAGTGCGTCTAGTTGAGATAAATGACATACCATATTCAGGAAATGTGTGATTTTTCTTTGAAAGAGAATATACCAAACACAATGTACGAAGATTGGAGACATCATCGCAAGAAATTAAGTGATATTTTGATCAGGGAGAGTATAATACGCGTTGCACTCTTTTTTCCTTGACCGAGGTTCTATCCCACTGGATTTTTCTGGCAAGGTTTTTAATGAGGCAACAAATAATGCGTATCAAAAGATATGTGTACTCTTTTTCCTTCACTAGAATTTTTTTCCACTGGGTTTTTTCTAGTAAGGTTTTAACGAGGCATATAATCTATGGACATCCAAGGGGGAGAGTTATAAATCCATTGAATAGTGGATTGTCCATTTGCTTTCTTCATTAACTTATCCTATCATGTATCTACATTTCCAAGGTGACATGAACCTTTGTAGATAACTATGTACCTATTAATTGGACATTTATCATGGTGACCTTTGGGAGTAATATCCTAACACTATAAATAGGGATATCACTCACCATTTGAAATACACACTTGAATAAGAAGAAAGTCTTTTCCTACATCTACTTCTCTTGCCTTCTTCTCTTTCTATTATATTATTACTTTTATAATAATATCATTATTATATACTCCTTTAATAAAGATGATTTGGTAACATTATCTTTATCATTTACTGCTTCTTAATTTCAGTGTCAAATTAATAATAGATAACTATTGTTGGATAGAAAGAATGGATATATGCTATACTTTTGAATAATATTATTGATGAAAAACATTTTTCTAAATTTTAATGAACACAAAATTCATCTAAATAGAAGCAAACAAAACGGCCAAACAATGAACGAACATGATAGAAAAGCTTAAGGCCAAAAAATGGCCCAAATCTGATTGAAACATAATGTAAAAAGACAACAAAATCATGTAGTGTTGTTACTATGTGAATCACCGCTTCTCTTTACTCTCTCATTTTCTCCGTGTTAAGCTGTTGGAGTCGGATGAAAAAGTTCACATGAAATACCAATCCATCGAGAGAAAAATATTCCTCTACTGATGAAAAGTTTACTTTGATGTTTAAGTTTTTCTTTCATCTAAAATTTTGATTGAATTTTGCTTTATAAGAATCACACATCTGGATCTTGGCATGAATGAAATGGGGAAAAAAAAATATCGCCACACAATAGTGACATGTTATGTTATCACTTATATTATGGTATGTAGGTGATTTGTTTTGATAAAGCTTAGTAATTTGATATAGATCAACTAATTGTCAAAGCATGTATCTGTTTTGAATCTAAAGCAGGGGCTTTAGGTCTTACTCTAATTCTTTAAATTTGATTGAATTAATATCAAACGAAACTAGATTAAAAAAATAGTATATTCTTATATTAATTAAAAAATAGAATATTATACCACAATTATTTGATCTTGTGCAGAATACACCGTAACAAATCATGTTATAGATTAATGTTGAAAGTTTAGGTAATGCGGAACTGTGCATGATAAACTTGTCTCACGTGTTTTCGATTTATTTTTTCTCCTAAAACACTTCTTATGAATATTTATCTAAATTGAATTAAATATCGTCCTAAAAATGATATTATCTGTGTGAATACTTATCTATACTGAATTAAATACTTTTGATGAATACTTATCCAAATTGAATTTAATATCGTTCTAAAAATGATTACTTTTGTGAATACTTATCTAAATTGAATTAAAAATTATTTTAAATAGTAAATCGTGAGAACTCAAAAAATATAATAATTCATAAAAAGTTGTCTAATATATTAAATTTCATTTAAATTGTATTAAATTTCATTCAAATAGTAAATTGTGAAAATTCAAATAAATAATAATTCGGTAAAAGTTATCTAATATATTCTATAAATTAACTCTTTATTGAGTTCTATCAGATTTGGTTTAATCCATTTGATGTTTAATTCTTAAGTTTTCATAAATTTATTTATCAAAAATCTTATAACTGCATTTATATTTTACTTTCATGTAGAAACACTTTATTAGTACCTCACTTTAATTTATTGTTTATTTGTTCACTGTCACATATTAAATTAAATCAACATGATCATTTTAGAGAAAATTACACGGATAAGCAAACTTATACTATTTAATTACTTATCATAGATATAGTTTGCTATAATTACTACTCGCGACTAACATTATACATTAATTACGTGGGCTGACTTCGAGTTTGTATAATTAGTCATGTTTGTATATGTATAATTTGCCAAGATATACAAATAAATATGTATAATATACAATTTTTTAGCCTATATACATATACAATTCACCTCTCTCCCACTCTCTGCCCTCTCTCGCTCTCCTCTCTCCTCCCTCTCTCAATCTTGCTCGCCTCTCTCCTTCCTCTCTCAATCTCGCTCGCCTCTCTCCTCCCTCTCCCAATCTCGCTTGTCATTTATACAAATATATATGTATAATATACAGTTATATACAATTATATACATATACAATTCACCTCTCTCCCACTCTCTGCCCTCACTCGCTCACCTCTCTCCTTCCTCTCTCGATTTCGCTCACCTCTCTCCTCTCTCTCTCAGTCTCGCCCATCTCTCTCATCCCTCTCCCAATCTCTCTTGCCATATGTACAATTAGATATGTATAATATACAATTATCTAACCTATAAATATACAATTCACTTTTCTCCACTCTTTTCCCCCTCTCTCTCTCTCCTCTCTCCTCTCTCTTCCGGTCTCGCTCGCCTCTCTCCTCCATATAACATGTAGCTACAAATTGTAATTATCAAACTATAGCTATGGAGAATAATTAAATTATTTTTAAGTGACTCTATGTGAAAGTTTCTCATTTTTTTATTGGGAAATAACCGGAGGTATAGATCAAATTAAATTGGAAAATAAAGTTACAAGGGCGATGGTGGTGATAAAGGTACTAAACATATGTAGATTATTATCAAAATAATTATACATTATTCTAACTTTAAAGTTATGTAATAGCATTTTTTTTTTTTTAGATAGCAAGACAATTAATGATATTGTGTTTCAAATATTCGTCCATTTTAAATTACGTGTACAATAATCATTAAACTTAGGGAAAAAGGTCAAATATGCTCCTAAACTATTTGAAAAGGTCTAGATATACCCTCAGTTTAAAGTTTGGTTCACTCATGCCTCGCCGTTCAACTTTTGGCCCAAATATGCCCTTATGGGCGTTAGTTGTCATGTTGGACATATCCAACTCATTTTTCATTTCTTTAAATGTCACATGGATTTGACATGTCATTTTGACCTTACCACATGACAATTATATGAAATTGAAAAGATATTCGGATTCATAAACACTTAGTCTGACCCATAAATCAACCCCCTTTTAAATAAATTATCCGACCAATTTTCAACAATTTTGTTTAATTTTTATTTTTTTTGATAAATTTCGAAAATGAGTAATTAAATAATAAAAAAATAGAAAGAATATGAAAAATTTAAAATTAACTTCAAAAATTCACAATAATTATAGTAACCTTAAGTTCAATTTAAACCCTTTTTTAAATTTTTTATTTTTTTCGATAAATCCCGAAAATGAGTAATTGATTAATGAAAAATATGAAAATATGAAGAAAAAAAAAATTAACGCCAAAAATTAAAAAATAAATGCAATAACCTTATATTCAACAATTTCAATTTTTTTTTAATTTTTAATTTTTTTGGCAAATCCCAAAAATGAGTTTATTAATAAAAGATATGAAAAAAAATAAAATTTACGCAAAAAGTTCACAAATAAATATAGTAACATTATATTCAACAATTTCAAAAAATTTGTTAAATTTTATTTTTTTCGTAAAATTTCAAAAATGAATAATTGATTAATAAAAAATAGGAAAATATGAAAAAAAAATATAAAATAAACAAAATTGTTGAAACTGTTTAATTTAAGGTTACAATATTTATTTACGATTTTTTGGCGTTAATTCTATAGTTTTTTCATATCTTCCTATTTTTTTATTAATCAACTACTCATTTTCAAGATTTACTGAAAAAAATAAAAATTAAAAAAAGTTATTGAAATTAATGAATTTAAGGTTACTATATTTATTTATGAATTTTGACGTAATTTTTTTATTTTGTTTTCATATTTTTCCTTTTTATTAATAAATTATTCATTTTCGGGATTTGTTGAAAAAAATAAAAATTTAAAAAAAATTGTAGAATGAAATGTTACTATATTTATTTGTGAACTTTTGGCATTAATATCATATTTTTTATTAATCAATTACTCATTTTCGAGATTTACGGAAAAAAAAAAATTGAAATGTGATATTTAAGGTTACTATATTTATTTGTGAATTTTTAGAGTTAATTTTATATTTTTTTTCATATTTTCTTATTTTTTATTAATCAATTACTCATTTTCGAGATTTACCGAAAAAATAAAAATTAAACAAAATTGTTAAAAATGGGTCGAATAAGTGTATTTAAAAGGAGTTAATTTATGGGTCGTATTAGGTGTTTATGAGTCCGAATACCTTTCCATTTTCATATACATATCATGTGGTAAGGTCAAAATGACATGACAATTTCATGTGGCATTTAAAGAAATGAAAAATGAATTGGATATGTCCAACATGACAACTAACGGCCATAAGGGCATATTTGGATAAAAAGTTGAACGACGAGGGCATGAGTGAACCAAACTTTAAACGAAGGATATATCTAGACCTTTTCGAATAGTTTAGAGGCATATTTGACCCTTTTAAACTATATCTACCTATTGAGTTCTTTGACTCAAAAATATAACATGACTAAAGTTTAAAATTCCATACGATTGATCTAATTATTATTGAGCATTTCATATTGATTATTCATTTTATTATATATATATATATATATATATATATATATATATATATATGATTATTCATTTTATTATATATATATATATATATATATATAATTTAGGTAATAATATATTAAATTGTGCAACTTTACATTGATAGAAGTTGATGTTATTATGAGTTTTTTCTATAAAAATAATTATTACCCTCTTACATTATTCTTTAATTTAAAGTTGTATTATATTCCAGTTAATTTGTATCACTGAAATTGCTTACTAAATCAATTCTTGAAAACTTATAAGAATTATTTTTTGAAAAAAGTTAAGTCAACTGACTGCTTTTTTCCCACTACTATTTATTAGATTATGATACTTTCCGAGAAAAGCAGAACAATAGCATTTTAAATAAACTGAAATAAATGAAAAATAAAAAAATCAAATTATAAATTTAATTTAACATTTTTATAATTAAAAATATTTGTGCAAACACACGGGCACAAATACTTGTTATCACTTAAAAGTAGAAATAATCACATGAGAGAATAAAGGATATCAAATGACCATTTGGGAAGAACTCAACTTTGCAACAAAGGAGATGAGTGAATTTCATTTTGTGATATTTTGCTTCAGTGATCATATTTAAGATATCCATACTATCTCTATCATACATACGACATTACACGAAGCAAAAGTGCATGGTCAACCCAAAACAAAAACCCCATGGTTTTTCAAAAGAAAGGATTAACTACGAGGCCAAAGAGCCTCCTCCAAGACTCTTTAACCAATCAAGCAAGACAGATTGAATGAAAGAAAGAAGTTGCTACACAACTCGCCCAAATAAAAATAGACTCGCCACTATAGATTTGTCAATCCCTCTCCCTAGGGACGTGCCAATAGCAACACAAGTTTCATACAAAGGTGCCTTGAACAAGCAAGCAACAAAAACCTCTCTTCGGGAAAGAAAAAGTAAACTACCTTAATAAGCTAGCTTGCGGGCTTCCTAGAAATGAGGCCTATCCTTAGGTCAAGGTTTCATTCAATGGTTTATCAAGAAGATTAATGGGTTATTTTAATGAGCCGGGTTAGAAAAATGGTCAGGTATATTTATTTATGTTCACTACCCCTCAAGGCTTAGAGGCATATTTAATCAAATGTATAACGGTAGAATTAGTTTTAACTTAAAACTCAAAGAGGATATATAATATCAGCCCTTCTCATTTCATGAGACTGTACACAAAGGCCCTATTCCACAAGTAGGAAGCCTACAAATCAAACAAGAAACTTCACAAAAAAACCATCCTATACAAGGCACCTGATCTCAAGAAATGCATCACTGAAGATTATCTAGTGGGATTGTCTAAGATGTTCAATATCCTAACTCCTATAGTAAATAAATACTACGTGCAGTAGCCAACCAACCTGACTTGCCTTAAATAAGGTAGGAATCAGCAGGGCTTCTGCACAAAAACAGATGCCAGCCACTGACATAAAGGTTCCGTTAGTCCAAAGCATGGAACCCCTTCAAAAATCAAAATGATGTTCAATCCTCAAGATTTTACACCAGCCCTCCAAGGGAACAACCCCTCCTGTTTCAAAGAAGAAAAAGAGAGGAAGAGTCGTGTTGCAGTATTAGGAGCCCCTATTATATAGTCTATATCCAAATACAAGCACAGAAAAATAAGTGAGAAACAGAATCATTACCCTCTCACTGGTGTCAAAGCTCTTGTCTACCTCAGGCCAAAATCAATCAAATCCCAAGAAGATTCAGAATCATAATGATCATAGTCTTCATAGTTCTTGTAAAAAAAAGACAACAAATTCAGGTTGTGATTCAAATTGGTAAAGCACTCAGTTAAATCACTAAAGTTAGAGGAATCGAGAAGCAAAGGAACAAACCTCATCATACTTGCCAACATCAGCTGAATCTGCCTCATCATCCACCTATAGTTGCAAATATCATTTACAGTATTCTAAAACTTGTACTTGAAAGTTAAGCATTTGAATGGAAGGGACCAAATGCGTCGTTGCAAATGATAATTTATTACTCATCAAGCATGTCAGAAAAGAAACAATTCAAATATTAAAGCCATATAAATTTTCTAATAGATATAAGATGTTATGTCATTTACAGTATCCGAAAACCTGTAATTTAAAGTTAAGCATCTGAACGGAAATCAGAAAGATAGAAGCACTATCCACAAGGAACTTGTAATTTATCAAACAGATCAGTGGACAATGCTTTTAAAAAATGCAAGCAAAGGTAATGTAAGAGAGCAAATAAATACAGAGATGAGCATTATGAGCTTTCGGTATAAAACTTCCACAGTTGAAGTAGCATTAAGTCCTGATGCCTTCAGTAGAAATAGGACTTGGTAATTTAGTTTCTGTGTGGAAATCTATACGCAGAAATGTTCGCTTAGATGGTCATCTAAGGCAAATGTTTATTCTTTAGAGAGACTAGTATGTTTGCTCGAGAGACTAATACTATTGCAGATAATGAGTATGAAAAAACGATTCTGGAATCCGAACTATTTTTATCCATACATGATCAATATTGTATTTAATGTCATTAAGGAATCTATGTCCTCTGCTAGAGAATCTTGTTACTGGATAAGCAAGATTGTAACTTCATCATGTTTACAAGCTTTGAAACAGAAAAAGCATCAACTTCTTAATAGAACGAGTTCTTCATTTCAGAAAACTCAGGAAGTTCAATTAAGGCTGAAATTTGGGAATCTTCATATGACATTTAGCCCTGTACTATAGGAAATTCGAAAAAGGATGTCATACAATATGGAACAACGAAATGCATCACCAACCAGCAGAGTCCATTTAGGAGCACACTATCTAAAGTGACAATCAATGATCATTCAAGGAATAAGCAGTAGTAGCAGAACAAAAAATGTAACATGCTGATTACCCTCCATAACATATCATTCTCCTCTTTGTGCAAAAGTTTCACATGTGCAAGATTAATTGTCTCGGCTTTCATGAAGTACAAAATCTTCTCCTGAAATTTTTTCAGTTCAATTGCATGAATAAACACTTCAATGAACAAATGGGTGATGAATCCTGATTATCTAGCATTGTTTGATTAAAAAATATATGGCCAAAAGCTTAAATAGAAACAACTAAAAGTACTAAACAAACTGGTACCTTAAGTGTCATGTTTTTCCACGTCTCAAAACCTCTCTTATCTACTTCAAACTCATTTCCATCGATGTTTTGCTTCACAAAATCCTCCCTGCAACACCAAACGCATAAGGCCATGACCACATAAGACAACATTTTTTCTTTATACACATAATACTAACATAATAAACAAACAAAAAGATATCCGCAACATGGTTGCTCTTTAATGTAAAGATTTGGCACAAACATTGAATATGTTGAAGGCAAAATACATAAACATACCATTTAACTTGAACTGACATCTATATCCCCTAAAATTGGGTGTGCACAAATAACACTTAAACATGTATAAAATTTGCACAAATAAACACACACGTCCTATATGGCAATTTACGTAAAAATATACATGTCCTACATGGCAATTTGTGTGAGATATACCCATCCTACATGACAATTAATTTGTATTGTGTCATGTAGGACACGTTTATATAAATTTAAATGTCTATTTGAGCAAGTTAAGGGACATTGTTTATATATTATGCCTATAGTAAACAAGCCTATCTAAACTCATACATACATTCAAATAAATATGATTGAGAATAACTAAAGAGAGAGATAAGAGGCAATTAACATGAAAATTCGAAAAGCCGATCTGGGTTGATGAATAAGCCTCTTCTCCTTAACAATGGTTCTGCTCCTGGGTTGGCATTTCAATTTCTTTACATCCTTTCTGGGTTCACATTCATGCATGTCAGCCAACGCAATAGCCACTGAATAACCACATGTATCACTGCAAATACACCCACATTACACAATCATAAAACCCACATTGATTATTCATCAGAAAGAGGAAACAAAAGTAGTATTGTACCATTTTTGAAAAGCACTGCCATCAGGACCACGATGTATTTGGATACCAAAAACCCTTTTCCTTGTTCTAGCTTGGTACATCATTGAATGCTGGGTCTCTCTCTGTTAGTATTATTAATTTGGATTCTACAGGACAATTGGAATCGCCATTAATGCGACCCAAATTAAACTAACATGCGCCTAAGGTTTAGGATAATGCCTTGATTGTTTGCTTAAGAATTATGAAGTAATTAATGGGTTGCAGGATAAGGTGGTCTATTTTAGCGGGACAATGGTATGTTTTGGCTAAACTGCGCGGGCGGGGCTCCAAAAAAAAGTTAAGTGAAGCGCCTTTTAGAAAAAGGGCAAATATTTGCCGCGATGAATCAAAGTGGGATCCTATAAGAAAATGACACGTCAAAGTGAAGCTGCACGATCAGCGGCGTGTAGCGTTTGGGTTACAAGGAGTATTAATTAACACTCCCTCGTTTCCCAAAAAATGGTTAGTTTGACTTGGCACGGCGTTTAAAAAAAATAAAAAAGATTTTTTGATTATATAGTTCTAAATTATAGTTATGTCAAATGTATAAAATTATCCTTTAATTTTGTTGTCTTAAACATGTCACGTGGAAAATTATTACCTAAAAAAAAAGTCATATTTTTTAAATAGACTAAAAAGAAAAAAAATTCTTTTTTAAACGAAATAACATTTTTACACAAATTTATGATTACATTAAAAATCCTTTAAATTTGTTGGAATTTGAATTCCTCCTAAAACACCCAATACATTTAATTGTTCAAGCATGTTACTCTTAGGGATTTTAAAATATTCAATTTAATTGTTCATGCATGTTATTGTTAGGGATTTTAAAATTTTTAATTTAATTGTTCATGCATGTTTTTCTTAGATTAGAAAATTAGTATAATTATTAAATTATTACATTGTTAATGTTATTATTATAAGAATTGTTACATTTCATTGTAAGATTTTAATATTGTCAAATATTGTTGTTAGCATTGTTAGATTATTAATTGGTTGAATTCCTATGTTTCTTGTGTTGTTCTTGAATCATGAAATTTAGTAATTTTTCATCATGTTTTATTTGTTCTTAATTTATTTATTTTTAAAAAGGCAGTGTTTTACTTTTTAAAAATATCGCTATCTTGGTAGCGTTTTTTTCTGTTTTTTTTTTTGAAAATCGCATTTTATTAAAAAAAAGTTAAAAATCTCTGACTAGGCAGCAAAATTCCCCCTCCAAATAAAAAAATAATTTTCAGGCTGCCAAGGCAGCGAATGCAAACAATAATTTTTTTTAACAAAAATACGCTGCTAGGTAGCTATTCCAATTTATTTTATAAAAAAACTGCCAAAGCAGTGATTTTCATGAGAATTTTTTTTAAAAAAAAAGAATCTACAAAAAAGCTGCCATAGCAGCGATATTAAGGGGGGAAAAGAATATATTTTTTTTGGAGAAAATTACTGCTTGGGCAGTAATTTTTAATTTTAACGAAGGAACAATGTTTTTATGTGTCAGAGGAAAATCGCTTTGACAGTAGCTCTTTTAATTTAAAAAAAATATGATAATTTTGAAATTTTTGATAATTTTTTTTTATCCTTTTAACTTCGAACTTCGATAAAAAGCTAGAAACTGAAAGTTAGTTATTGAGTAAGAATGAAAGTTAAAAATTTATAGTGTGTAAATATGAAACGGATTTTTAGAATTTTTAAAACAAATATAAAATTTAAATTTAAATTTAAATTAGTTCCTTAAATCTAGTATCACCTTTAAAATATCTTCACTAAATTATAATTCCTGCCTCCACTAACTCATACTTTCTTATTAGTCATCCATCCAAACTAACACTTAGAAATGAATGAATAATATTGTCAAGAATTAAATTAAAATTAAATACTTTATCCATTAATTTAGTGTTTTATATAATTTTAATAATTAATTACTATTAAATATTCAAATCATTAAATTTAATTAATTAACTATTAAATGATAAAATACAGTTTATTAAATAATAAAATTTACTCATCAATACAAATAAACTAATCTAAATTTAGATGTCATTTAATTTATAATGGATATCTATATTTTTATAAATAGTTCGTCGTTTGTAAATGTGTGATAGAACAAATAAATTCGTGGGGACATGAAAAATGAATTTGTTGAAGGTGTTAGAGGATTTGTCAATCATGTAATGTCACTTGATCCTTTTCAAAGTCATGGGTTAATAAGTACGGTTCTTGTGACCGATGCAACCGTACGCAGTTTTGTTAAATCGAAAACAATGAACGCTCATGTCTATTGTAATGAATTTAAGCCTGAATATTTGGTGCATATCATGGAGAGATCGTCGAGGTGAATGGTATATTTTATAACTTGGTCGTGGGCAAGTGAGTAATAGGTCTCTATATGAAAATAATGTTCAATATAATAACGCGCATGAAATGGTTATTGATACTTTTGAGGTATACTACATGATGGAATCTGAACAATATTTTGAGGAAACTTTCAATGAAGAAGCAATGTGCTTCTATAAACAATTAAAAGAGGTCAGTCATCCATAAAAGATATATATATATATATATATATATATATATACTTAAGTATCGTTAAGGTTTCTTATGCAGAAATTACTCATTAGTCAATGACAATGTAAGAGCATTGACTAATGAGTAATTTCTGAACAAGAAACCTTAATGATACCAATACAATATATAAATATACTAATTAAGTATTTGTAAGACGATATTATCAGCCTTAATGATAACAATACAGTATATGATACTGATTTTAAGCGAAAATTATTAGCCTTAATGAAGGGGTAGGGGTGGCGTATGGACCTTAATTTTTTTTTATAGAGAGAATGGTTATTTCTTGAATTACTTTGGATTGAGATATGAACATATAGTTATTTTGAGTTTTATGATTAATTTATGTAGTGTTTCTAAAGAAAAACAATTTTTTAAAGTTAAATCAAATGAGACCTAAATCGACCAAGTATTTCAAATTGGTTAATTTGAATTACCCATATTTTAATTTTAACCAAATAGGTGCTATCATTCACTCAATTCATCCTTGTTGCGAATGAATTGACGAATCTCATAATTATAAGTTAAATTTAAGAAACATGAATATATGCAGCAAAATAAGATGTGGTTAAAAATAATGATGACCATAATGTAAGAATTATTATTATTATTATTAATTATTTCTTACTTATAGCCCAAGTTTACTTGTAATCCAAGTAATACCATAAATAGTATTAAATAAGGAATCGATCTCGTTCGTACATTGGTTACTTGATGGACGTACCAGATTAAATTATAACTTCTATAAATTGGTCCTCCCGCTACCCATTAGGGTTATCATATTCTCTACAATAATTCCATCGCTGACAGTTGTGATAACATAAAGTTAAGGCAAGGAGGTAGAAACCAATTTACGACTAACACTTCCGCTTTTCTCTGTGATGATGACTTTGTAACGACCCGCAAGTACACCCTGGAAGTTAGAGCATCCTTGTGTCGCCACACGGAAAATGAGACTTCAAGAAGTCTCATCAAAGACACTCGTATCATTCATTGCATAATAAACATTCTAAAATGAGTAAGAATTTAAAACTTTCTTCACACACGAAGAACTCTTTCCATAATCAATACGCAAGCGGAAGACTTTTATTTAAAATATTAAACCTTTACAACATCTTATTGAACCATCTAAACTTTGGATTATACAACACTTGGGAATAAGCCCATACAAGACATAAAATAAAGACTAAGACATAAAGAAACATGTGGATATTGTCATTGAATCGATGAGGACTCACCAATACTTCATCTTCAACCCTTAGAAACCTATCAATCATCCATGGAACATCTAGACTTCCAATTCCCTACACTTTAGTCAAAAGGGAAAAGAAGGGGTTAGCACATTAGATGCACTAAGTATGGAAGTCATGCAAAAACCATGAAAAAGGGACATTTAGTAAATAACATGTTTTTCATGAATTTTGATTAAAACATCATACTATAAGCATAAGAACAACATTTAACAACTTAAAAATACACAAGGAACCATTTAAGCAATTATTCACATTTTTAGGAAAACATTACAGTGAGCAAGTTCACTGTTACAGTGAAGTAGTGAAGTCCTTTAACTTCACCCTAGAAACTTCCTAGCATGTAATTCCCTCACTAAAAGCTATTCTAAGACTCACTTAAGTAAGACGAAGAGAGGCCGCCCATACACCCTCTCTAGATACACCTAAATAATCCTTAAGACCACCCATAATGAGATATACACACTTACAGTACATCAAGCACATGAACATGAGATCCTCCTACCAAAGGTGATTCTAAGTCTCACTTGAGTGAGTTGTGAAGCGACCGCCCATACAATCCCTTACACATAAACTTAAGAGATCCAATAGACTACCTAAGATAGAATCATTCTCACTTAATACATCAATACATAGACAATATGACATTCTCCTTCCAAAGGCTATCAAAAGACTTACTTAAGTAAATCAAGAAGATAACGTCCATGATTGACCTCTTCAAGATTACCTAAGTAATCCTTAAGACTACCTAAGACTTAGATCATGTCTACATAATCAACCATCTTCCCTAACTAGAGTCATTCTTAAGACTCATCTAGGTAAGATACGTAGTGATGAATCCTATGTACCCTTCACACCTTAACTAGACAACCCTTAACTACTCTAGATAAGTACTTATTCATTTAACATGATTCCTTTACTTAAGTCATTTATTCCTTAGTTCATTTGAGAGACCATCACATAAGGACTTTCAAGTAATGGTCTTGGACAAGACCTAGGAACTCTAACTAACACCTTCAAAGCCTATTGTGCAATGTCTAGATAGCGTCCCATACCACTACCTAGACTTCATAGAACTTCTCTAATGCTAGTAGGTATCCCACATGATGAGAATAGACAATAATCGATATAGACCATGATAGCTAGACATGGAATCCAGAGTTCTAACCTACTCCGATGAGCGTGTTCTACTTGCTAAGGATAGAACTAGGACACATCCCATGTAGGCACATGGTTAAGGAATATGAAGGGCTTTTATGCACTCTACTCTCATTCTCAAGTAGAGCTACATTGTACTCTAGTCACTCTCAAGTAGAGCTACTTTCCATAACATACTCACTCGGTGCTAGCCTTTGTTCTCATAGATTCATTTACATTAAAGGTTCATATAAATGGGTTCCATATCAAGTTCAGAACCCAATCACGTTCACCCTACCAAAGAGGTCCACTAAGGCTACCTTACAATGGCGACATAGATAACTCATTATGACTTTCATAAAGATGATATGATGTCGTTCCAACCAATGAACCCTAAGTCCATCATTCATTTACATGAAGGATACTATTATGGCTCTCGACTTCAACATTCATAACCTTACCACTAGGTTTAAGGTTCCACGTACATGACCCCCGTAACATCATTTAAGGTCTCACATATCATTCATTCATGCATGACAAGGGTGCACTAAGCCTACCTAGTCAATACATATCGTATTCACATATCATTCATACATGTATCAAGTAAGGAACACAAGTCTACCAAAACAAGACACAACATTCTTTACTTTATTCCATATAACATATCATTCTTTGAAGCACTTAGGAATGACCCTTATCATCTTTATGTCATCCTATACATTACCATATCATCATCAATATAACCTTCATAGACTCATATAGTCAAGTAACATCATGCATCAACTCTAAAACTATACATATGAACACATAACCATAGTCTAACATGATCTCCTAGTATACATAGAAGGAACACATACTTTCACATTACTTCACATGTAGATAGGTATGCTCATACTTCACATAACTCAACTACACAAATCATCATAGTACTTCAAGTAGTGCCGACAAGGCCATGATCATCATATTACATAAAGTAACGCCGACAAAGCCGCATCATTTGCCAATAAAACACATAGCACCGCCACCATAAGTGGACCATACCAATCATCATTGTAATACAAAATCTATACAGAATATTAAGAGATTTAGGGCATCATACCACCCATTCTATCTCGCCACTTCAATCCAAAGTTAAATCATCCAATTCAATATCATAAGACCTTTACCATGGCCATGAACATCAATTCAATACATAAACTATAATACTCAATGAATCTAGGTCAATTCAATATAGATTTATCAATCTAAGACCAATTACACATCAATTGAATACAATTATTACATCATTCAATAGCCCATAGAAAACTACACTAGAATTCATAAGCATTAAGTCAATATCAATTCAATAAGCTTATATTCAATAGATCTAAGAATATAGAATACTCAATTGATAAAATTGAAACAACCAATAAACCATACCATCATAATGTATACATGAATCAAGAGCCCATAACAATCTACACATGAATTCATTAATATCAAAGCATGATCACATAACCATATTTTAGTCAAATTGAGAGATTTGAGAAGGTCAAGGGTTCATGGAGAATTTAATTGGAAAACATCAATTATATGTCAATAATATCATATCTTAATGTTTGAAAACATTTCATGCAAGAACCCAAGACTTAGAGTAGAAACTGGACTTTTTCATCTTTTTGAAATCTTTGAAAATCATCTTTGAAATTGACTCTAAGGTGATAGAAAGCCTTAGATGAAGAAATCTCATACCTTATTAGAAAAATCCAATTATAATTGAAGAAGAAACTCCATTGAAGATCCATATTCAAGCTCTATCTTCACCTTGAGCTCTCATGGAGGTTTTTGAAGAAAATTTGGGAGAAAATGGGTTTCGATTTAGGTGCTAGGGTTTAAATGAGAGTTTTATGACTTATATACTCTTAAAATACCCATAAACACCCAAAATAACCATCCTCCTATTTTATAAGACTTGGGGTGAATTTCCCCAAACCCCCAAGCCTTAACTGAAAAATTGCAGGCAGTTTACAGCACCATCGATGCCCTAGCATCGACGGTCCGTGGGTGAGACCACGCCCCATCGATGGGTGTCTCGTGGTTTGGTTCAGAGTTCCAAAACCTTCAGACTTGCAGGCTCCATCGACGCCCCAAGTCGACGAGCCATCGTTACATCGACTGGCCGTCGTTTGGGTCGTCGTTTGGCACTGCATGCAAGCTGCCATGCAACTTCAAGTCTTGAGTTGGGGTCTTCCTCTAGGGCACTTTGTGGGTCCTAGCTGGAGTTGTACCCGAACGTTAAACCTTTAAACACGCATTTCTAGGTATTAGAAACATCTCCAAACAAGTTCAACATCAAACAAGCCACACAACATGCTAAAACACATCCAAACTCACAAGGACGTCTAAAGGCTATCTTTCGAACGTCACCGTACTTTATTGGAAATATGCATCTTTTCATTAAAACATCATAATAACATCATAAGAATAACATTTAACAACTTAGAATCACATAATAAAACACTTAAACCGAAATCCTAAATTTAAAGCTCACTTTACAGTGAGTTCACTTCACTGTACAGTGAAGTCTATTCACTGTTACAGTGAAGTCCTAACCTTACCTTTTGAACATCTTCTAGCATGTAGTCTTCTCACCAAAGCCATCCTAAGATTCACTTAAGTCACACAAAGAGAGACCGTCCATACACCCTCTCTAGATGTGCCTAAACAACCCTTAAGATCACTCCTAATGAGACACATACACACTTACAAAGCATCTTAAACATGAAGGTAATATTCTTCTACCAAAGGTGACTCTAAGTCTCACTTGAGTGAGTTGTGAAGCAACCGCCCATACAATCCCTTACACACACACTCAAGAGATCCCATAGACTCCCTAGGATAGAATCATTCTCACTAAACACACCAACACATAGATGATAGGACACTCTCCTTCCAAAGCCTATCAAAAGACCTACTTAAGTAAATCAAGAAGATAACGTCCATGATTGACCTCTTCAAGATTACCTAAATATTCCTTAAGACTACCTAAGGCTTAGATCATGTCAACAACACCAAACCTTTTCCCTAACTACAATCATTCTCAAGACTTCCATAGATAAGACATGAAGAGATCATCCTTTATGCCCTCTTCACAATGTCACTAAAGAATCCCTAAGGCACTCAAGATTAGGTACTTATTCATTTACATACTTTCTAACATAAGTCATTAGTTTATTAGTTCATTTAGAAGACATACATCACATAAAGGACATTCAAGTAATGGTCTTAGACAAGACCTAGGGACTCTTATTAACATCTTCAAATCCTATTGTGCAATGTCTAAGTAGCGTCCCATACCACCACCTAAACTTCATAGAACTTCTCTAATGCTAATAGGTATCCCATATGATGAGAACAGGCAATAACCGACATAGACCATGGTAGCAAAGCATGGAATCCGAAGTTCTAACCTACTTCGATGAGGTGTTCTACTTGCCAATGGTAGAACATAAAGATCCCATGTAGGCACATGGTTAAGGAATATGAAGGGTGTACTTTTTATTCTAGTCTCATACTTAACTAGAACTACTTCCCTTAACCATACTCACTCGGTGCTAGCCTTAGTTCTCATAGATCAATTTACATTAAGGTTCATACAAATGGGTCCCATATCATGTTCATGACCCAATTACATTTACCCTACCAAAGCAAGGTCCATTAGGGCTATCTAACTATGGCGACAAGAATCTCATCGCGACTTTCCTAAGGTATGATATGATGCCGTTCCAGCCAATCAACCTTAAGTCCATCACTCATTACATGAAGGATACCATTACGACTAATTACTTCACAATTCATAACCTTACCACTTGGTTCAAGGTTCCACTTAAATGACCCTTTAATCATCATTCAAGGTCTCACATATATTCATTTATTCAAGACTAAGACCCTTTAGGTTCATAATTCAAAACATCACATATTCACATAAGCATCAAGTAAGGGACACAAGTCTACCTAAACAAGACACAACATACTTCCATTTATCACATATAGCCTATCTTCCATTAGACTCTTAGGAATGACCCTTAACCTTATCAAGTCAACATATTCATTACCTTAACATCATCAATTTAACCATTTTAGACTCATCTAACCAATTTAGGAATAACCATGTATCAACTCTAAGACTACACAATAACACATAGTCAAAACACAACATGATTAACTAGATAGTAGCAATAGTCTAGCACATACTTCCACATATAGATAGATATGATTATACATCATCAAATCAACTACACAAATAGCCATATAAGTTCAAGTAGTGCCGACAAGGCCATGATCATCAATATACTAGAAAGTAACGCCGACAAGGTGTAACAACCCTAAAAATGACTATGCTAAGTAATGTCTAACGTATCTAGAATGCCTAGATTAGATCGGGTTCACACGAATTGATGCGCGTAGAACCAGACCTCTGAACCTCTGCAACAACCAAGCCAACTAACTTGGTGAGTTAGTTGAGTTAGGAAAGGTTGGGTCCAGCCATGTAGGGCACCCGAATATGAAGATTTACCCGCATAAGTCTTAACCAGACTTAAAAAGGGGTAATCTTAAGTTTGGAGGGTCTAGGGGTAAAATGGTCTTTTCCAGGCTAAGGGTAGTATTGTAACTACCCTTAATATTTAATTAATTAATTAATTAATATGGTGGAGAGGCAATTCGGGTAGAGGTTGCCGAATTTGACCCTTTAAGCAAAATCTAGCTTCACCCGGGTTCGAGCCTTGGTGGAAGCAAGGATTAAATTGATTTAATTTTATTAAGTGAATTAGTTGAGTTAATTAATATTTAAAAATCTGATTTAATTAAGGAAAAAATCAGATTTTTAATTAAAATAATAATAATAATAAAATTAATAAATAATGAGGAGTCCTAGTTTGACTTAATCTCCATCTAACTCTCCTAATCATAATCATAATCCTAATCCTCTCATTCTCACGTCTCTCACTCTCATTCTCACGTTTTTTATCATTAAAATAACTGAAAATAATAGTTCTTCACTCTTGAAGAACTTACACACAAAAACTCAAACGAAAAGCTAAGCTAAAAACGAAAATCAATAACATTCTTCTCGACGGATTGTGCTTGGGATTTTGGTGGTGAGGCAGTGGTGTCATGGGAATTGGCAGCATTGAAACAAGTGTTGGACGATATTAAAGTATGGGTTTTCTTCTCTCTTGGTCCCTTTCCCAAAAGACCCCTAAGTTCAGTTTAAATTCCAATCGAACTAAGGTTGTCCCCGTTGCATGCCCCTGTCATTAGATCCTTTGAAAGATTCAAAGTATGCGTTGGTATGTCTTCTGGTAGATGATCTTACGGCTGGTTGTGATTATGTGTTTGAATATGTATTTGGAAATTATGAAAGGAATGAAAGATGTGTTCCGGGAAAGTGTATTAAGTTAATTGTTTGTGCATGTGTGTGCCGTGAATTAACTATGTTTTGCTGCCTGAAATTTACATGTTAAAATGTTGTATTTTACGTGTACAAATATGTTAAAAGTGTGTTGTTCATATAAGTGTAATGTTGCTCAATAAATGTCACACGAAATACTCCAAGAATCAACATAAAAATAAATGAGAGAAAAATGAATTGAAAGAGACGCCAAGAATTTGAAAAGTGAGCTATGTTTTAAAAATTTTTAAAAATTGTGAGGTCATTGGGAAATGAACCCAAGACCTCACCAAATGTAAATTACATAAAAATTTCATGAAAAAAATGAAAGGAACCATAAATGTGGAGAGTGGGGATTGAACCCCCAACCTCTTGAATGGATGAGAGAGTTAGGAGAAAAATAAAGGAGAAAAATAAATGTGGAGAGTGGGGATTGAACCCCCAACCTCTTGAATGGATGAGAGAGTTAAGATAAAAATAAAGGAGAAAAAAATAAATGTGGAGAGTGGGGATTGAACCCCCAACCTCTTGAATGGATGAGAGAGTTAGGAGAAAAATAAAGGAGAAAGATAAATGTGGAGAGTGGGATTGAACCCCCAACCTCTTGAATGGATGAGAGAGTTAGGAGAAAAATAAAGGAGAAAAATAAATGTGGAGAGTGGGGATTTAACCCCCAACCTCTTGAATGGATGAGAGAGTTAGGAGAAAAATAAAGGAGAAAAATAAATGTGGAGAGTGGGGATTGAACCCACAACATCTTGAATAGATGAGAGAGTTAGGAGGAAAATAAAGGAGAAATATAAAATGAGGTGAATGGGATTGAACCCACAACCTCTTGGATAGGTGAGAAAGTTAAGAGATAAATTAAAATAAAATTAATGAGCTTGTGGGGGATTGAACCCACCACCTCCTTGACTTAAACGAAAAAGGAGAGAAGAAAAAAAAAGGAAATATTATGGGGTTGATGGGAATCGAACTAGGGTCCCCCAAATCTGAAAAAATGCAATTATCAAGTTTAAAATAAGATTAAGTGTTGTCCAAGGGATTCGAAATCGGGTTCCCTTGCCCAAATTCCGTATTGATACATAAGTCATACGTGAATTAAATGTTCAAGAATAATGCCGCCTACTTAGATCAAAATCAAGATCTTGGCATACATACAAGATGCATAAGTCTTGTACCACATAATCTTAGGAAGATGTGAATCACTTAAACGAACTATGAATGAAGCCTCATGGCTTGTATGTATAGACCCATAAGTCTAGCATACGTTTAAAAATAAGTGAACCTAAGATGTATGTAATGAAATGATGTAACCCTAGAAGGGTTAAGTATGAGTGTAAAACACACTAAATGGCCATGTGCATTGGCATACGATGAAATGATATTATATAATGAAATGATGAAACCCTAGAAGGGTTAAGTAAGAGTGTGAAACACACAAATGGCCAAGTGCATTGGCATATGATGAAATGAACATTCACGTAAAAAGGGGTGAGTAATTATGAAGAGAAAATGTGCTAATGTTAATGAATGTGGTGACAACATGATAAGAGGCTAATGTGAAAGATGAGAGCAATCTCAAAAGAGCCTAAGTAAATGTTACCAAAACGTACTCACCTATGAGAGTGTAAAGTTAATGAAGAGACCAGTCTCTATGAACACTCTAATGAAAGTATTGAGAATAATGTATACTTAATACTAATGATGAGATGAGAAATAATCTATTGAGCTATGATGTCCTCATACTAGAAGACACCTTCCATGACGTATGAGTTGAATGAAATGGAACTTTATACTGAGCACCGATAGACTAGCTATGAGCGGTGATTCCTTCTTTCAGGAAGGGCGTAGGTTCACGTAACTCTCATAAGATGAGACTGTTCGGCATGCCGGGTATGGGTCTCCTTATATCTCCTAGTCTTTTAACCTATACTGCCAATATAGGGATCTGGCGGGGTTCAATTCCCATGTACGCTAGCATGTTTTGGGTCACTTTGGCCGGTGATTCCACCTCTTTTCGATGTGGGGGAGACACTGGATTTCATGATGCTCACATGATCTATGTCGGTTAAAGTTAAAGTTCCCAATGAATGAATGAGGCCAGCCTCAAATGATGCACATAATGAAATGAACGATACCAAAGGTGTTAGGATAAAATAATCAAGAGGTGAGCTAGACTCAAGTAATGACACTAGGTTATTCTTGATCGTTGCACAACAAACCCGATGAGAGTCTTAAACTACATCCTAGGTATAGATGGTGTTTACACTAGCTTATGAATGAATGAAATGAAGTACGTATGAATGAATGAAGCAGACTCTGTGTTTTCTAAGGAAGACTCCCTAGTTGAGGTCCCATATGTTGAGCCCTCATTTTGGGAAGTCTTAATGTTAAGTCCATGATTCCAAGGTCTCATGACATATGAATGAATGATATGAAAGATGTTATGTGCTATATGCAATATGATATGTGCTATGTGTAAGATGTTATGTGCTGTGTGCAATTTGATAAGTATGATGATGCATGTTACTCTCATGGCTGACTTTCCTAATCCAAATTTGCAAAGCTCACTGACTTTCCTAATCCAAATTTGGAAAGCTCATTGACTTTCCTAAACCAAATTTGAAAAGCTCACTAACTTTTCTAATCCCAATTTGGCAAGTCCACTGACTTGACTTTCCATAATCATGTTGTTAGGAAAGAGCTATTCTTACTCATGCATGTCCTTGGTGTGTGCTTGCATATACCCATACTTAGTACAAGTGTGTACTAATCCCATACAACTCTATATTTTTAGGTGCAGGCACAGGTGGACGCTAGAGCTTACAGGTTGACGTTGCAGCTATCCGAACGTGGAGCTTTCATCCGGACTTGGTAGGCCCTCATGCTTTTGAGGATGTCTACCGTTACTATCTAGCTTAGATGTAGGCTTTATCTAGTGGAGTATGTTCCACTAGTGTTTCTTTCCGTTTTTATTTCACACATTGTATTGGTGCCATTTTGGCAATTATACATTTAATGCACTATTGAACTATTTTTTTCAGTTGATAATCATAATGTTAGATGGTTGATGGTGAACATTATGAATGTAAGTAGAATGACCTTTATGCATGTAAGAAACAAAAAGTTTCAAATTTTCCGCTAAAATTAAGCTAGATGAAGTAAGAATAACGTAAGTAGGCTTGTCTGCGACCTCTGAGAGGTCAACGACGCCGGTCTCATCTGGGGTCTACACTCCGGTCGTGACACAAGGCCACATCAATTCATATAACACCGCCACCAAAGGTGGACCAAACCAATCATAATAAATCGAAGTATAAATAACATCAAAATAAAGGAAATGGGGCAGCATACCTCCACTCCATCATCAACACTTCAGTTCAAGTCAACTTACTCAATTTGATAACACAAGACCCTTACCCAAGGCCATGAACACCAATTCAATACACAATTATAGAAATCAATGAAATCTAAACCAATTCAACATAGATTCAACAATCCAATACCAATTTGATAACAATTGAACACAATTCTTACATCAATAGAAAGCCTATAAGAAACTACACATGAATTCATCAACATTAAGTCAATATCAAGTAACGCATAATTTAGTCAAAATCTTAGGTTCATCAATTTCATGGGTTCATAGGTAATTTAGGTTAAAATCATCAATACAGAATTAATCTAATCCATAATAGACGTTTGAAAACCTTTAATGCAAGAACCCATGGTAGAATCATGAAATTGGACAATTCCTCTTTGAAAACTTTGAAAACCATCTTTGAAAGTTGGGCTCCTTGATGAAACGAGTTTCAAGGATCAAAAGCCATACCTCAATGATGATAATTCTTCACTTTGATGAAGAATTTCCACTCAAAACGTCACCTCCAAGCTGTTCCTTGATTTTGGACTTCAATGGAGTCTTTGGGATTTTCTAAGGGATTTTGGGATTTTGATTTTAGAAGAATGAAATATTCTAAGTGTTAAACACTTATATACTCATTTAAAATACCCAAAATACCCTTAATAAACCGCCTATACATTTATTTGGAAGTGGGAGTGAATTTACAAATTCACCCCTAGCTTGGCAGCAAAGCTGCGCAGAAAACAGCTTCACAGACGACACCCCCATCGACGGGGCGTAAGCCCAGAGACGGACCGTGATGGCAACCGTCGATGGGTTTAGAGGCTGGGAAATGGGAGCTTAGCTCCCCAGGCTAAGTCCCAGTGGACGACACCCAACCAACGGGGCGTCGATTGACCCACTGGGCGTCGACTCCCTCCGTGGTTTGGGCTGTCTTGGGCAGCCTAGACACCAAGTCTTGGGTCCTTCCTCAAGGACCCTTGGTTGGTACTTGGGGATGTTTGCCCGGACGTTTACAACCCAAACATGAACGTCTATGAGTTTAACACCTCTCACATAAATTTCATTCAAAACGAACACGTAAAACTCAACGAGACATGCTTAGACACACAAGGTCAATTCAAGGCATTTCTTTCAAACTTCATGAACGTTCTTGGACGTTTGACCTCCAAACTTCACGAAACTTGACATACTGCCTATACATGCTATAATAACTCATTTAAGGACCTTAAAACCTCATGAATCACACATAAAAACATAAAACCACATATGAGGCACTTTGGTGACTTAGTCGTCGAACGTCTTAGTCGTCCCTTGACGTTTGACTTCCAATGCACCTAATACTTTATCTACTGCCTCTAAACCATATTATAGACTACATTAGGACCTTAGAACACCATTACCAATATGTTAGGCTCCAGTTAACCTAAGTCATTTTCGGGGTCTTACATTCTCCCCCACTTGGACAACATTCGTCCTCGAATGACACTTGCCACTCTCCGAACATTTCCAAGATTAGAAAATCAACTTAGCAGCACATAACCAAACCATATAACTCATAATCAAGAAGAAAACATCAATTTCCCATAGTCAAGAGATTCACAACACAACAAGAAACTAGAATACAATTCTATAACTCATTATGCTACAAAACTCACATGCTTCATCCAAATAATAAAAACTCATTTTATATTCAATATCATACTTATATACATAAGTTATAACCACATAACCACAATTTTAGACCAAAGAACCAATTAGTCACTTTTCACAAATTTTTACAGTGAACTGTGCATGCTACAGAGATTTTGTTTACACAAATTTTCCAAAAAAATGCAATGTTAAGCAATTCATGATATAGACATGCTAATATGAAAGGTAACATCATATAAACACATCTTACAACATGCTCAAAGCTTCATAAAACACACAATGCAAGAAGTTAATGAAATTTAATTTCAACCAAACTTCTAAACATCATGCACATGCAACACTTCTAGCACAATTGTAACCATACTCCCCCACTTAGAAGGAACTCATACTATAATAAAAGAAACAAGGGCTTACCAACATCATCATCACCCTCATCCGGCTTCTCACCTCTAGTCCGGAGTGCATAGAAACGCCTCCTAGTTGGAGCATCTTCCTTTGGAACACTAGGCTCAACCTTCTTACCCTCCTTCCTAGAAGCAATGTTTGGACAATCTCTCACTTTGTGCCCATCTTTTACACATCCAAAGAAATTACCCATACCCACTAGAAACTCACCATAATGTCTCTTACCACAAGTGGCACATGTAGGTTTTTAATTGCTAGAACCACCTCCTTTCTCAAACTTCTTCTTAGGCACACTAGGTCCATCTTGAGTTTGAGCCCTCTTTTTGAACCTAGGTTGCACTTGATCACTAGCAACACTCCTTTTCAATTTCCTTGACATCCTCCTAAGTTTAGACTCTTCAATTGATTGTGCATAGACCATGTGTCTAGCCAAAGTCATATCATCATGCAACATAGCCGTACGACATTCCTCCCTCACTAAGTCGGCTACACCCGTCACAAAGCGACTCATTTCATCCCTTGGATTAGACACTAGGGAAGGTGCATACCTAGACAAAGTTGAGAACTTCAAAGAGTATTCCTCAACACTCATATTGCCTTGCTTGAGATTGATAAACTCCTCTACTTTAACCTCTCTCCTCTCCCGGGGAAAGTACTTACCAAGAAAAGCTTTCTTGAATTCTTCCCACTCAATAGGACCCAACTCATTTGGCCTATTGTCCTTCCATTGAGTGTACCAAATTTGAGACACATCTCTCAATTGATAAGAAGCCAACTCCGCCTTCTCCATAGATGTAACCCCCATAACACTCAAAACTTTGTACACACCATCAAGAAATTCTTGGGGATCTTCATTCACCTTAGAGCCAAGAAAGATTGGAGGATTCAAACTCACAAAGTCTCTCAACCTAGATGACATAGTTCTCTCCATAGCATTAACCCTAGGTACCATGTTCAAGTTAGCTTGAGCCGTTACGGCTCGGGCTAAAGCAAGCAAAGTCTCTCCAATCACTCTATTAGACAACTCCGGCACTTGAGCACCTTGAGCACCTTCGACACCTTGCCCATCTTGAAGCACTTGCTCAACTTTCTCAACTTGAGGAGGAGTTTCCTCATTCAACCTTCCCTCTTTCATCCTTCTAGCGGCCATCCTTCTAGTATTCATCTCCTAGAAAACAAGGAAACACTTTTAGAAGGACACTCATAACATAACTCTACCGCACGAACATAGGAGTAGAAATGAAGGGAAACACTATCGTCCTATAGCCTCTCGCCCATAGATGTGTCGTGACTCACACCGATGGTCAAGACTCTACTAGACGTGACTTTTCGAGACTTTTAGATTCCTAAGACTACTTTCATTAACATATGCTCTGATACCAAACTTGTCACATCCCGAAACCACACCCTAGAAGTTAGGGTGCAATCTTGGATTGCGAGCGGCGTATTCGACCTCTTGGAGGTCTTATACAAGCCTCTCATATCATTCATCGCATATACATAATGAAAAGTAGTGCGGAAATTAAAACTTTTCATAAAAACAATATAGAAGTCTTTAAACTCTTTCATATATGTAGAAATTGGAAAACACTAAGTCTCGATCATCATCTTAAGACACGATAATACTTGGGACACGGCCCATACGAATTTAAAACATACTACTATATAGTCTATTACAAAACTTCATCAAAGAAACATAAAATGACATATATGCCATCGAGTCAAATGAGGACATACTTCAACTTCTCTTGAACGATCTTATAAGTCCAAGTCTTCTTCCACAAGCTCTTCACCTACCAAGAACTATAGATAGAAAATAAAGCATGGAATTAGTACAACCACATGTGCTAAGTATGGCATTATGCATAAAAAATCATGAAAACGAACTTTATTGGAAATATGCATCTTTTCATTAAAACATCATAATAACATCATAAGAATAACATTTAGCAACTTAGAATCACATAATAAAACACTTAAACCGAAATCCTAAATTTAAAGCTCACTTTACAGTGAGTTCACTTCACTGTACAGTGAAGTCTATTCACTGTTACAGTGAAGTCCTAACCTTCCCTTTTGAACATCTTCTAGCATGTAGTCTTCTCACCAAAGCCATCCTAAGATTCACTTAAGTCACACAAAGAGAGACCGTCCATACACCCTCTCTATATGTGCCTAAACAACCCTTAATATCACTCCTAATGAGACACATACACACTTACAAAGCATCTTAAACATGAAGGTAAGATTCTTCTACCAAAGGTGACTCTAAGTCTCACTTGAGTGAGTTGTGAAGCAACCGCCCATACAATCCCTTACACACACACTCAAGAGATCCCATAGACTCCCTAGGATAGAATCATTCTCACTAAACACACCAACACATAGATGATAGGACACTCTCCTTCCAAAGCCTATCAAAAGACCTACTTAAGTAAATCAAGAAGATAACGTCCATGATTGACCTCTTCAAGATTACCTAAATATTCCTTAAGACTACCTAAGGCTTAGATCATGTCAACAACACCAAACCTTTTCCCTAACTACAATCATTCTCAAGACTTCCATAGATAAGACATGAAGAGATCATCCTTTATGCCCTCTTCACAATTTCACTAAAGAATCCCTAAGGCACTCAAGATTAGGTACTTATTCATTTACATACTTTCTAACATAAGTCATTAGTTTATTAGTTCATTTAGAAGACATACATCACATAAAGGACATTCAAGTAATGATCTTAGACAAGACCTAGGGACTCTTATTAACATCTTCAAATCCTATTGTGCAATGTCTAAGTAGCGTCCCATACCACCACCTAAACTTCATAGAACTTCTCTAATGCTAATAGGTATCCCATATGATGAGAACAGGCAATAACTGACATAGACCATGGTAGCAAAGCATGGAATCCGAAGTTCTAACCTACTCCGATGAGGTGTTCTACTTGCCAGTGATAGAACATAAAGATCCCATGTAGGCACATAATTAAGGAATATGAAGGGTGTACTTTTTATTCTAGTCTCATACTTAACTAGAACTACTTCCCTTAACCATACTCACTCGGTGCTAGCCTTAGTTCTCATAGATCAATTTACATTAAGGTTCATACAAATGGGTCCCATATCATGTTCATGACCCAATTACATTTACCCTACCAAAGCAAGGTCCATTAGGGCTATCTAACTATGACGACAAGAAGCTCATCGCGACTTTCCTAAGGTATGATATGATGCCGTTCCAGCCAATCAACCTTAAGTCCATCACTCATTACATGAAGGATACCATTACGGCTAACTACTTCACAATTCATAACCTTACCACTTGGTTCAAGTTTCCACTTAAATGACCCTTTAATCATCATTCAAGGTCTCACCTATATTCATTTATTCAAGACTAAGACCCTTTAGGTTCATAATTCAAAACATCACATATTCACATAAGCATCAAGTAAGGGACACAAGTCTACCTAAACAAGACACAACATACTTCCATTTATCACATATAGCCTATCTTCCTTTAGACTCTTAGGAATGACCCTTAACCTTATCAAGTCAACATATTCATTACCTTAACATCATCAATTTAACCATTTTAGACTCATCTAACCAATTTAGGAATAACTATTTATCAACTCTAAGACTACACAATAACACATAGTCAAAACACAACATGATTAACTAGATAGTAGCAATAGTCTAGCACATACTTCCACATATAGATAGATATGATTATATATCATCAAATCAACTACACAAATAGCCATATAAGTTCAACTAGTGCCGACAAGGCCATGATCATCAATATCCTAGAAAGTAACGCCGACAAGGCCATATCAATTCACATAACACCGCCACCAAAGGTGGACCAAACTAATCATAATAAATCGAAGTATAAATAACATCAAAATAAAGTAAATGGGGCAGCATACCTCCACTCCATCATCAACACTTCAATTCAAGTCAACTTACTCAATTTGATAACACAAGACCCTTACCCAAGGCCATGAACACCAATTCAATACACAATTATAGAAATCAATGAAATCTAAACCAATTCAACATAGATTCAACAATCCAATACCAATTTGATAACAATTGAACATTGTCGACGGGGCGTAAGACCAGAGACGGACCGTCCTGGCAACCGTCGATGGGTTCAGAGGCTGGGAAATGGGAGCTTAGTTCCCCAGGCTAAGTCCCAGTCGACGACACCCAACCAACGGGGCGTCGATTGACCCACTGGGCGTCAACTCCCTCCGTTGTTTGGGCAGCCTTGACACCAAGTCTTGGGTCCTTCCTCAAAGTCCCTTGGTTGGTACTTGGGGATGCTTGCCCGGACGTTTCCAACCCAAACATGAACGTCTATGAGTTTAACACCTCTCACATAAATTTCATCCAAAACGAACACGTAAAACTCAACGAGACATGCTTAGATACACAAGGTCAATTCAAGGCATATCTTTCAAACTTCATGAACGTTCTTGGACGTTTGACCTCCAAACTTCACGAAACATGCCACACTGCCTATACATACTATAATAACTCATTTAAGGACCTTAAAACCTCATGAATCACATATAAACACATAAAACCACATATGAGGCACTTTGGTGACTTAGTCGTCGAACGTCTTAGTCGTCCCTTGACGTTTGACTTCCAATGCACCTAATACTTTAGCTACTGCCTCTAAACCATATTATAGACTACATTAGGACCTTAGACCACCATTACCAACATGTTAGGCTATAGTTAACCTAAGTCATTTTCGGGGTCTTACACTAGTCGTCGAACGTCTTGGTCGTCCCTTGACGTTTGACTTCAAACTTCACCAAAATTTTAAGACTCTGCCTCAAACATCATTTTAAACCATCTTAGGACTTCAAGACTTCATGTCACACATATTAGGACCTAGTTCCACCTAAGTCATTTTTGGAGGTGTTATAGTCTTCTTCATCAGGTATGTGCTCCTAACGATCTCTATGTAAGATTATCGTGTTTAAAATCCTGATATTATGTTATAAAGTATTTAATCTTACATGTAGTATCAGAGCCTGGATTGTTTGAACGGATAATCTTCGTATATCTTTTGCGACTAATTCAAAAAAATTTATATATATCACGGGCATCAACTGACTATCTGTTATTGGATCTAAACATCACATTAGATGTGATCGTGTAATGTAATATGTCAATTAAAGTCCTATTAAGAAAATCAACATAACTTTGACCGTGTTAACTAAAGTAGAGCAATTATTTGTATGCCTTAATTTCTTTTAGTCCATCAGTTAGATTTGGCTAAATTAAATACTATAGAATAATTTATATATTAGCTATATTTGGTCAAAATTTCAGTATCATGCCATCTTGAGTTCAATGATATATTGTGGTTACCATCTATAGTTTGACCAATCAAATTATGTTCAAACTTATTGTTGAATCCTTTTGTAATAACGCAATTTTGTGTTTAACTATTTAATGTGTTTGGACTTTTACGTTAATAAAGTGTTGTTAGCAAAGTTTAATTTGCACAAATTCTGAAAAATCTTAATCTCCCCATAATGTATTAATTATGTTTTGTTTTAAAATTGTTCGATAAATTAAAGTGGTCGTTATACTAAGAAATAAATAATATGTGTACTTTGTGTAATATAATTTGTTAATCACCAAAGTGGTCAAACTAGAGAAAATTATGTTTACACATATAATATTTATGATCACTTGATGCATGTATTATGTTTCTATAGTTTTATAGTCACCAAAGTGGCCAAATTAGGGAAAATTATTTTACACATATAATATTTATGATCACTTGATGCATGTATTATGTTTCTATAGTTTCTTAGTCACCAAAGTGGTCAAACTAGAGAAAATTATGTTTACACATATAATATATATGATCACTTGATGCATGTATTATGTTTCTATAGTTTGTTAGTCACCAAAGTGGCCAAACTAAAATGTTTAAAATTATCCACATGCACAAAATTTTATGATGTTATGTGTACTTTGTATTTATATAGTTTGTTAGTCACCAAAGTGGCCAAACTAGAGAAAATTAACGTCTACACATATCATGTTTATGATCACTGATGCATGTGTTATGTTTCTATAGTTTGTT
Organism: Solanum lycopersicoides; assembly: GCA_022817965.1. Taxonomy (NCBI): domain Eukaryota; kingdom Viridiplantae; phylum Streptophyta; class Magnoliopsida; order Solanales; family Solanaceae; genus Solanum; species Solanum lycopersicoides. Next base: position 64,004,033 of record CM040623.1, on the reverse strand, counting down.
AGTCACCAAAGTGGTCAAACTAAAATGTTAAAATTATTCACATGCACAAAAATTTATGAGATTATGTATGCATTGTATTCATATAGCTTGTTAGTCAGCAAAGTGGTCAAACTAGTATGGTTAAGAAAAATATGCACTCATAAAATTATCATTTATCTATGAAGATTAATTAAATGCCAATATATATATATATATAAAATTTGACTTTCACTATTGCTAGTCACATATATATTGTAGATCCAAAGATGTCGTATGTGTTTGATTAAAAATATTCAATTACTTATTAAAGATAAAATGACATTTAAATTATGATAATGTGTCGTAGTATCTACCCAAAGGATAATTACGATATATTCTTATCGCTTTACTGAATTCACTTTATTTTTGTTTGTGAACATGTATATCTATTTTGCAGTTATTTCTCTTCGTTCGCATGCTTCGTCTGTTACTGTGTTTAATGGATTGAACTTCTCTGAATGACATGAACAAGTCCAGTTTCTCTTAGGTGTGATGGATCTTGACTTGGCTCTGCTAAATGACAAACCCACTGTCATTACTGATAAGAGTAGTGAGGATGAGAAGTCTTTTCATAAATCATGGAAACAGTCTAACAGATTGAGCCTTATGTTCATGTGAATGATTATTGCTAATAACATTAAGAGTACTATTCTACAAACATAAAATGTCAGCGAATACCTGAAGTTTGTGGAAGAACGTTTTTGTTCTACTGATAAGTCTCTCGCTGGTACACTAATGGCTAAACGCACGACCATAATGTTTGATGGGTCGCGTAATATGCAAAATCATATCATCGAGATGACTAACATTGAAACAAGACTTCAGACCTTGGGGATGAAAGTGGATGACACCTTCTTGGTTCAGTTCATTCTGAACTCATTGCCTCTTGAGTATGGACCATTTCAAATTAACTATAACACTATTAAGGATAAGTGGGATGTTAGTGAATTGTCCGATATGCTTACTCAAGAGGAGTCAAGACTTAATAAACAAGGAGGTCATTCCATTAACCTCATGGGTCAAGGAGCTGGTAAATGACTTGAAGTGAAAGCCAACAAGTTTTAAGAAAAAACACCTTCTAAAATTTCACAGGATATTTATAAGGAACTCTAGGCTGATGTGTGTTGTTTCTGTAAAAAGGGAGGACACTATCAGAAAGATTGTCTGAAACATAAAGTTTGATTTGAAAAGAAAGGTAGATTTAGTACCTTTCTATGTTTCAAATAAAATTTAGTTTAAGTTCCTAATAATATTTGGTGGCTTGATTCTGGTGGAACTACTCATGTATCCACTATGTTGCAGGATTCACTACGATCCAAACTACGAATCCAAATAAAAAAATTCTTGCTCATGGAAAATCGCATGAAGGCTAAAATTGAAGGCGTAGGGACTTATCGTTTGATCTTGGAGACTGAACATCACCTTGATCTATTACAGACTCTATGTTCTTTCAGTTTTTAGAAATTTGATTTCCCTTTCAAGACTTGATGTTTCTGTATTTGATTTTAAGTTTGGACATGGATGTTTCAATTTATATAAGAATACTATTTTTATAGTTCTGGTGGTCTTATTGATGCTTTATATAGATTGAAACTCGATAACAATTTTTCTGAACTCCTACTTACTATTCATCAAAATGTTGGAATTAAACGTAGTTCACTAAATGAAAGAAATGCTTATTTGTGGCATAAACGTTTGGGTCATGTATCCAAAGAACAATTAAAAAGATTAGTAAAGAATTAAATTCTTTTGAATTTGAATTTGAATGATCTTGATATATGTTTGGATTGCATTAAAGGAAAGTAAACCAAACATAACAAGAAAGGTGCCACAAAGAGAACACAGCTTCTTGAAATAATACACACTAATATTTGTGGACCTTTTGATGTTCCATCTTTTGGTGGAGAAAAAAATATATTTTATCATATTTATCAATTATTTTTCATGTTATGAATTTATCTATTTGTTGAAAGAAAAATCTCAAGAAGCAGACGCTCTGAAAGTGTACGTTAATGAGGTTAACGACAATTAGATAGAAAAGTGAAAAGTTATTAGGTCAGATAGAGGTGGTGAATATTATGAAAAGTATAACGAATCAAAATAATGTCCACGTTCATATTGCAAAATTCATTGAGAATGGTGAAGTTAGTGGGAGTATTGAACGACAAAGTGTGGAAATTAATGAGGTAAGGGTAAATATCTCATTGCCCATGAATGTACCTTCTTCCGCACCAATCACAAATGTTGTTCCTCTTGTTAAAGAACTCTTTAACAATGTTGAACAATATTTGGGTGAAACACTTCAAGAAGGAACTAACTCACAAGTATCTGACGCAAATGAACCACAATAATGTCATAAAGAAAATCGGTCATTATGTGATTTATTTGCAAGAGTCAGATTTTGACATTGGAATTAATAAAGATTTGATTTCATTTTCACAAGTCACAGAAAATAATGAGTCTGATAAATGGATTGATGTCATGAATGCAGTGTTAAAATCCATGGAATACAACAAAGTCTGGGATCTCATTCATTTACTAGAAAGTTCTAAAATAATTGAGTGTAGATGGGTCTTCAAGACCAAACACGATTCAAATAGTAATACTGGATGATATAAAGCCAGACTTGTTGCCAAATGATACACTAATAAAGGAGACATTGATTATAAAGAGACTTTTTCACCGGTCTCAAAGAAAGACTCATTAAGAATTGTTTTGGCTTTGGTAGCTCATTATGATTTAGAGTTACATCAAATGGATGTGAAAACTGTCTTTCTTAATGTAGACCTCGAATGAGGATGTTTATATGTGACCAACCAAATGGTTTGGAAATTAAAGAAAAAGATCAAATAGTGTGTAAACTAAAGAAGTCAACATATGAACTCAAATAAGCCTCACAAAAATGGTATGTAAAGTTTAATGATACCATAATATCTTTTGAATTTAAGGTAATTACCGTTAATCCGTGTATATACCAAAAGATCAGTGGGAGTAAGTTTACATTTTCAATTTTGTTGTTGATGACATTTTACTTGTTGCTAATGATTTAGGCATGATTGCGTGAGACAAATGACTTTCTTTCTATGAACTTTTAAATAAAAGATATGGGTAAGACATCCTATGTGATATGGATAGAAATATTCCATGATAGATCACAAGAATTATTGGGACTGTCTTAAAATGACTATATCAAAAAAAGTTCTAGAGAGATTTAACCTGAACAATTGTTCAGCAAGAATAGTTCATATTAAAAAAAATGGACAAATTTAATTCATGTTATGCCCAAAGAATGATGTAGAACGAAAATAAATGGTCTCAATTGCTTAATCTTCTATTGTTGAAAGTTTGATGTATGTTCAAACTTGCACAAGACCGTCTATTAGCTTTGTGGTCCGAATGCTAGGAAGATATCAATGTATCCCTATAATTGATCACTGAAAACCTGCAAAGAAAGTTTATGGCACGTTATGAAGCCACAATTCATACATTAGGGTTGCGAAACTTTATTTCAGGACTTGGGGGTTGTCGTCACCATTACCAAGGCGCTGAAAATTTATTGTGATAATGTTGCAGCAGTATTCTTCTCTAAGAATGATAAGTACTCCAAATGTGCCAAACATATGGAATTAAAGTACTTTACTGTCAAGGAAGAAATTCGGAAACAAAGAGTGTTACTTAAGAATATTAAAACTGATCTCATGATTGCAGATCTGTTAACAAAAGGCTTACAACCAAAGATATTTAAAGAACATGTTTAAAGAATGAGTCTTGGTTGTACTTATGATTGATACATTTATGATGTTTTACACTCTGAGCTCAAATTATGTATTTATGATATACATTAATGAACATCTTGTTTCTCATAATGGTTTACACATTATTGTTTTGAAAATTACAGGATGAGTCTCTATGAGACATTATTGTGGACCGTAATGTTATATGTTTTTTATAACTTATGAACCTAGTATGATAAGTTGCTAATGTAGTAGTATATGAAAGGAAGTATGTAGCTTAAATTTTATGTACAACCGCCATAACTCACATTAGTAGTTTGTTATATTGTGGTATGCATGATGGACATTATATAAGAGATTTGTGATACTCGCAACTAATGTTTATTAGATATTAATGATATATGGTCATTGGGCTAAGTTGGAGAACGTAAGAATTATTATTACTATTATTATTATTATTATTATTAATTATTTCTTACTTATAGCCCAAATTTACTTGTAATTCAAGTAATACCATAAATAGTATTTAATAAGGAATAGATCTCGTCCATAGATTGGTTACTTGATAGACGTACCAGATTAAATTATAACCTCTATAAATTGGTCCTCCCTCTACCCATTAGGGTTATAACATATTCTCTACAATAATTCCATCAATGACGGTTGTTATAACATAAAGTTAGGGCAAAGAGGTAGAAACCAATTTACGACTAACGCTTCCGCTTTTCTCTGTGATGATGTTTTCCTAATCAGGTATGTGCTCCTAACGATCTCTATGTAAGATTATCGTGTTCAAGATCCTGATATTATGTTATAAAGTATTTAATCTTACACATAAAATATGTACTTGATGGGAAGGACAACTAAAAGGCCTTTAACATGGAAAATAACAAGCTTCCATATCTTTGACATTATAAAAGTTGTAAAAATGCAATAATTAATCTCATTACCAGTGTTTTTGGTTGAGTCTAACAAATCTTTATATTATTATTTATGATATGATATTTCTACCTATTTACTCACTAGTGAAGGGAATGTGATAAGAGCTTTTCCACAGAAAGAACTCCAAGTCTCCAACTTCAAGTCAAGAATCTAGAAAAATCATCATTGTCAAAATTTAAGGTAATTTTTTTTAAGATTTATCTTTTTAATAAATGAACTAACAAAATAAAAAAATTTAAATATATCGCTTAATTATTGTTATTATAAATTTTTTGATCTTATATTTAAAGTAATAATGCGCTCGTTTTCTTGAAATCTTGGATTCGCCTCTCTCTCTCTCTTTATATACATATATATATATATATATATATATATATATATATATATATATATATATATATATATATATATATATATATATATATATATCTTCTTTTAACATAAATAAATAAGATGGCCCATGTGGCCAAACCAAAAAATAGTCTTGCCCTCATCAATGGTTTCCAAGTGTTTGGTTCATAAGAAAACATTTAGGTCGAGAGGTGAGGGTGTATTGAAAATATAAATTAGTTTTACTCTAACATATATAAAATTGTAAATCATATAGTCATCCATTTCAACATTGTATCAAATATATTGTACTTGTCTAGGACTCGAGTCGAACTGTCGCTCTTCATTAAAAAAGAATTTTCATGTGTTTGGGCCGGTCATGATAAAAAATGAGGTCAGAATGTAAGGAACCGTAAGTCATGTGTTTCTCTATGACTTAATTTTTAAAATGAGATGGTTACATACTTCAACATTGACCATCATAAGCAGTTCTAATCCTAATTTCGAGTCTTATCCGCACGAATTATTTTTAAGTGTTTGACCCATAATAGGAAATTAGGCCGAGACGAAAAGATAGATTATGTTGAAGATATAATTAAATAAAAAAAAAAAAACATAGTTTCCCTAATATCTTAAGCATTAAAATAAGATAGTGCAATTTATAACTATGTTGAAATCTTTCTATCTCCAAAACGAATCACGCCACATGAGAGAAATGTGCGAGTTGAAAACATGATTAAGTAATTAACTAAAATTATGTGTTATTTAATCAGTCAAACATAATATAAATGACATTGTCACACGCTTCAATATTTTCAAAGAAAACATATAAAATTTAATTAAGAAGTAAGAATTTAAATCAAACAAATCTCATCAGAAAATAAATTAAAGATGTGGTTAACATATATACATAAAACTAAACATGATCATTCCATAAATACCCTTTTTGAACTAACACTATTGGTGGGAAGTGAAAATGTGAAATTTTTCTCTACCTTTTACACTATATATATAATCCTTCTCCAAGTCTTTTATTTCACTAAATCCCCATTTCTCACTTTCATTTGCTTTGTCTATCATTATTTTTTCTTTCTTCATATGTTCAAATCTCATGCTAAGAATGTCCCCCCTTCTACAAGAAAAATAGCTATTAACAAAGAGAAATCTGGTCCCTAAAAGGCTGATTCTAGTCCCTAAAAGTTAATGGTGATAAAAAAAAACTGGTCGTTTTCCGTCCCTATAGGTCTCTTCGCTAAAAGACAATAGGGATGAGTTATTGTTATTGGTCCCTAAAAGTATTTGGGGACCAGGTTTAGTCTTGTCGCAAAGACATCTTTAAGGACCATATAACTGGTCCTTATGTTGTTGTTTTGTACCCTTTTTATGGTATTTACAGACTTATAACGTCTACATTTTCTGGTCCTAAAAGACCTATTAGGATAAGTTTTATATTGTAGAAATATTACTGTATATAATATAAAGCTTCAATTGCTGTTATATATATATATATATATATATATATATATATATATAGCAGTTACAAAAATCAGATTAGCATCCCATCGGTAGCAATGTAGCATCCTACAACCCAATATTTAGTCATTACATTCACTATACAAAATTTGAAAAGTTGTCCAACTTTCTCAGTAGAATGATAATCTCATTTTCTCTTTTGGTCGAAGACTTGTAAATTCATCAAATCATTAAAACCTGTAAAATACATAATAAATATTGTTCATAACTACTAAAAATTTTACTAGAGAACTAAAATTAAACATAATTTAGCTCTAAATTTCAACTTACCAATTTAAACTTTTCACTCAATTCTAAAGCAAAGTTCTAAGAAATAAATAATCTTTCATCTATAGATGAGCTTGTAGCTGCAAATTTATGGACAAAATATCAATGATAAAGCTAGAGTATATACTTTCTAAGTTGTTAAGTTATACAAAAAAACATACGTAGAACAAGTAGTAAGATAGTAACATCTACAAAATCTAACTACAATAGAAAGAGAAGGGCTGGCACAACTTGATATTGCTTCATCGAATTACATCCAAGCTCACTTTGACTTGAAGGGAAAAGAAACAGATTTTCTAGATAAGAAAATAAATGCAGATCTCTATCTTTTGGAGATTTTCATACATTCCATCGTGAAGCTTAGCCTCATTGTACTGAAATCCATAGGTTCTTTAATGATATCATAGTAATCTTCCACTGTAAAAGAAACAGAAGATGTAATTTATTAAGAATACCTGGCCTTCAAAAATTGTTGGAAATCTGATCCCCAAATTTGCCTAAGGAACAAGTATATTCTATATGTTCCTTTGCAGATTACAACAGTTACATTTTGTGAAGTAAATAAAATAATGACACAATATTTTATCGCGTAAAACCCCAACTCATAAGGGTAAAAACCAGAACCTACACCTCTGTAGGATTTAACTCCACTTCATTAAACTTTGAACCTCAACAAAAGATTACACGCCTATGTAACCTAAGGAATTATAAACTCTAATTCCTAGCTAAGAAATTATAAACTCTAATTCCTATCTATCCAAGACAAAAAAAATCCAGGTTTTAAGTCTTTTACCGTCCGTCAAGTTTCTCAAACGTGTTAGACGAATCCTACACACACTCTCGATTGTAATCAAAACTCTTAATTACAACCTTACAACTTTTTCCTCACAAATTGGAAACACTCCCAAGTAACTCTCAAAACTCTATCAAACCTCTTGATTGTGTTTTGATCTTCTCTCTATGTAAGTGTGTAAACTTCATTGAAGAAGTTATTGCCCTATTTATAAAATAAACCTTCTCAAAGTCTTGTCCAACTCGAACTTGACTTTGTCGCATCCTCAACTCCTAGTTCAACCTGAACTTATTTTTGTCTTTTTTAAAATCTTCTTTAAAACAATTCCTTCTTGTGTTAAGACTTGTCTTTGCGCTTTGCGTCGAAGGGAAACTTTTCACGTAATTTTCCTTAATTAGATACAAAACTTTATTGATTTCTAATTCCTTCTTCTACGTGATTTAGGTAATACTTTCTGTATCACGTTAGCACAACCTATTCTCTGTAGTTTGGCATTCTTCAAAATAATCATCACTTTAGCTTGAGACAAATTCCCCCTTTTTGAATGATGTCAAATTATTCAAGCCTTTGTATTAAATCTGCAGTAAACATCTCAACCAGAGTCTTCAAATGTACTGAGTTGGAAGATCTTTTTGTCTTAAGTGTTGCTTGAGTTTTCGTCAGCTCTTCCTTAAGCCTAGAATTTTCTTCCACTCACCTAGCATGCTCAAGCCCATAACTGATGTGCAGTTGATCAATGGCAACTGAGTTTGTGACCCTAAGATTAGAAATTTCTTCATCCTTCGCAATCACCAAAGCCTTCAGGCGCTGTACAGAAGCATTAGCACCCCTGGATGTAGTAGGTATCACAACAGGATCCACTTCCCCCTTTTACCATATTACTGCTACAACTCTTTAACTTTGTCATGTTACTGCTACAGCTCCTTAAATTTTCCATACTTCAAAACAATGAGACTTTAACAAATTCCCCTCTTTTGACTATGGCAAACTTTATCTGCTTGCATTGAATAGGTAAGTAAACACATAACTCATATGCAGCTGCTTCCCCCTTTTGACATTAGGCAAAAATAAAACATTGTGAAGGCATACACCATACTAAGAGAAGTAAATTCTATACTCATGGCCACTGGCTATCACCTACTCAAACACTTAAAAAATCAAGAACTCAGTAAGCTATATCAAAGTGTTTGCACAAATATAGGAGATAGACATGAACTTGAAACTCAAACCCAATATTAGCATTAATCAAGAAGCATATACACCACAACTGTAATCAAAATTAAAGATAGAATCAAGCATTTCTGTGAGAAAAAAAATTGGGAAGTCAAAGGCTAGAGTGGCTAGGTAATATCAAAAGATCGGGCATGAGAGGATAAATAAACGTCATTTTTCAACAGTAAAAGAATATCTTTTCTATTAACAAAAGTAACAGCCTTCTCAATTTCAAAGGCAGCCTTGGTTTATGCAAGCTCAATTTTTTCGTTTTCCTTCTATGCAAGCTCAACTTTTTTTTATATCACCTTTAAGGAACTTGTTCAATCAGTCTGTGCCCTCTGCAGAAACAATAGTTTACTCATCTTTAATTTCAACAGATTTAGTAATAGGAACAAATTTTCTTGATCATCATTTGTCGAGGAACATGTTCTCTCAATCTGTTCCCTGGACGTGGTACTATCAGGTGCAGCACCAACTATAATAATATTTTTTGACATCAATCCTAAATCTTAGTTTATCTGGTTTACAATAGAAGAACTAGGTTCAAATAGATGGGTCTCCCATCGATTCCCCCTGACTAGATGCACCCAAGTTGAGCCTAACAAGGGAACTTTGTTCAAGTGTAGGGTCCCCAAAATATTCCCCCTCACAAGGTAAATCCTCCAAGACTTCCTCAGTAATTTTAGACATACCCAATACAAGTTCCCCCCTAAGAACCAGCACAATCTGCTTTCTACACCACAATCTATATTTTATAAGACACCAAAGTAGTGGTGTCCTCCACCAAAGTCAACTCAACCATAGACCATTAGATTTGGATAAGACTTTTTAAGAAGGTATTTGTTTAGTAGTATTAAGGGCATGAATATATCTTTTTGGGACAAGTGGAAGGAAGAGCTTCAAGTGCATTGATTTATATTTAATTATGAATAATTGCAGTGCACATACCTTAGATCTCTGGATAATGCTGAATTTTGCTTCAATTTTACTAAGTCTCTCTCTCGTGCCAGATGCAAATACAATGTTATAGTGCATGAGTAGTATGACTTTAAAAGTGGTATAGAGATATACAACTTAATGTACACTGAGTATAAATTTCAAGATTAGAGGGCAGTATGCACAATGTTCATTAGCCATTTAGGGATACTCATGTGACCTTAATCATCCCCAAGTTCCAAATTATTTCTTTTGAAAGTGTTTTCCTTGGCTGATAATATTTTGATTGATGGACCTGCAAGTTACACACTCTGATCATCTGAGTGCACATAATTGTTGGATACTGCATAGGTTGGACCTGTTTCTTTCACATGGTTCTTCAGTCTTTCCCATCTTTTTTTTTGAACTCCCTTTTTTTTCACTGTCAAAGCTATTGTTCCGTTCTTTTCTTTTGCAAGTGAGAGGAATTTCCTCTAGTTTCAATTATGCATCTGGAGCAACATGTTCATTGTTGAATGTTGCCTGCTTCCTCTCACTTTTCCTGCAAATTCAAAGGTTAGATTTAGGAACCCAGACTAGCTTGAGTCCTTTGTATTGACAAAAAGGATGAATCAGATCTCTATTAATCCATATTGGTAAAACATTTTTAGATTTTTTCTTTTACCCCAACCTGTTCCTTTGACGTGATTCCTTTCTTTTAACATGGTTGGTTTTTCTATTTGAGGCAGTTTTGAAGTTCTTATCCATGTGAGCTATAACTATTGGGCAGGTACACCTTGAGTGACCACTACTACCACAATGTGTGCACAAATAAGAGGTTTTCTTAGGGACTTCTTTAACAAAACCTATTTCACCTTCAGTGTTATGTGTTCTATTACTGAGTTTAGCCACAATCATTGAGGATTGAGTCCATTTGTTTGCCCTCTCAAGCTCATACTTAGTTCTAGCTAGGTTAAGATTTATTCTTCTAGATTTTTCCCTTTCAGAAGATAGTTCATTGTTTAACCTCATTAGATCTTGGTCACATCTAATTTGGTCACCATTAATTTTTCCTTTTCCATTTCCAGTAACACGTTGTTTCAAAATTTCAGATTTGAGAGCTAAGTGCAGGAATCAAATTGTTTTACTTGTTTCTTTAGGAGTTGATTTTCTTTTTTGAGATCAGAATTAATTTTTTCAAGATCAATATATTCAAATTTTAAACTGGCCAAGGAGCTCAGTAATTGATCTCTGTTTTCATTCAACTCTTGAAGATTATCCATGAGAGTTAGAATAAAGGAAGAAAATTTTTTCTTTAAAAAACATTTAAGTTTATTTTTAAGGTAAAAAGATTTACCTCCCTTTTCTTAATGTCTGATTCAGATTCCTCCATGGCAATCAAGGCAATGTCATCAGCATCGTCTTCATACATCTCTGAAAGACAGCATACATCGCTTGCTCCTTCTCTTTATTTTTTCTTTTGCTTAAAAGTTCTCTCTTATCTTTTTTAGCTCTTTCTTTTCTCCATTCTACCTCCCACATAGGACAATCCTTGATTTGATGATCAGTTTTTCCACACTTGAAGCATCCTTCACTTTGTGGTTTCTCTGTATTTTTTTTTTAGTGTGTGGTGCCTTTTTTCCAGAATTTAGGCCCCTTTTTAAGAGTTTCTTGAAGTTTATGCTGATCAGTTCCACATTATCATCATCTATTTCTGATTCATCACTTTCTGTAGCTTTAAGTCCAAGATTTTTTGTCTTTGTTTCCTTCACCTCTTTTGTCAACATTCATCTCATAAGTTTTGAGATTTCCTACCAGCTCATCCAAACTCATATTGGTTAGATCCTTGGCTTCTCTGATTGCAGTAAATTTTATTTCCCGTGATCTTGGTAGAGTCCTTAGTACTTTGTCTACCTGTTCCTCAGTGGTGTATACTTTACTCAAGGAGATTAACTCGTTTACCACAGTGGTGAATCTGGTAATCATATCCTGAAGTGATTCTCCGGATTTCATCTTGAAGGCTTCATATTCAGAGTAAAGTCTGACAATTCTGAATTTTCGAACTTGAGTTGTACCTTCATGAGCATTCTGTAAGGTGTCCCATATTTGTTTTGCTGAGGTACAACTTGAGATGCGATTAAACTCTGTTACGACCCAAAGTACACCCAGGGCAACCCTTAGGTCGGAATAAGGCGTACTTGACCTTTCGAAGGTCTTGTACTAGCCTCTTAGGTATCATTCATTACATAAGACATGAAAAGTAGTGTGGAATTTTAAAATTTACATGATAAATAATAATAAGGAAAAACATCTTTTATAAATACTGAAGAATTGTCTCATCGTCACAAGCCAACTTAAAGACACGACATAAATATCTTAGGGACACGACCCTTTACATTGAAAGAGAATACGTATTAAGTATCAACAAGTCTTAAAAGAAGAAACTAAAGAACATAGACTATGCCCTCGGATGTATGAGGATATACTTAGTCTTGAGAGAGTCGATTCCCAAGCTTGCATTCTAACCTTCAACTTGCTTCCAACCTATACTTATAGAGTATAGAAAAGTATGGGGTTAGTACAAACATTGTAGTAAGTATGACATATGCAAAAAGGTACAATTTAGTTAAAACATTCAAGTCATGCTATTTTTAAAAAAGCTTCATGAATCAAGTTACAAAACATCATATAGTATCATCATTTAGCACATAAGGTAAAACTTCCATTTTTCTTAACATAGGATCATACTTACAGTAGACCCACTTAACACATAACTCTTCCTATCCCGAGTTATCCTAAGACTCACTTAGGTAAGACATGAAGAGATCGCCCATACAATATCTTCACTACACACCCAAGTGATCCTTAAGACTACCAACGACAAGCATACTTCATTTTATTTAACAAGTCAACATTTAATACTAAAGACTCTAGAGAAAACATTCATATACTTAGGAACTTCACATAAGAACCGTCCTCCAAGACAACTTCCAAGTCACACTTAGTGCAATGTGAAAGTAGCATCCCATACTACTACTTCCACTTAGTGTTCCTTAGGAATTACCTTATACTAGGCACATCACATTCTTCACATAAATAGATTTTCATGATACAAAACATCATATAAACATGCTTCCTTGACATTAAACATAAGACATTCATACTTCATGAACATTAGGCATAAAATCAACATACTTCATAAACATTAGACATAAAGTCACATTACTTCATTAACCTTAGAAATATATAGACCTCATGCTTCATTTTATCATATAATGACCCATTCATACATTTCATAAAAGGACACACCAAGACTCCCTCCAAATGACTACTTGTGCAATGGATAGATAGCATTCATTCCACTATCTACCCTAAGTAGTACACCCTTAAGAAGACTTAGTTCATAACATTTATTTGTGGGGGCTAGCTTTAACCGACATAGACCATGAGAGATAGACATGGAATCCCGGTATTAACCCCTACCGGATGAGAGATCCCCACTTGCCTAAGGTAGGGTCATACGTTAGCCTTTACATGGAATCTCCTATAGCTATACCTACGCCGGTGCATAGTTAAGGGATAAGGAGATTGCTACTAAGTGACTCATTCTTTACTAACGAGGAGTACTCATCTCAAGAGGTACTTTTGGATACGACATCTCTACTCACGAAGTGTACCCACCTCTTCTTCAAATCCTCTCGGTGCTAAGCATAACTCCCCCACGGAGTCTTAAATATTCATTGACTATAGGTTAAGGGATAGCTATTTAGTACCACATCTCAACTAACGAAGTGTACTTATCCCTAGAGGCTACTTGTGGACACCACATCTCAACTCACGAAGGGTATCCAACCTCCAACCTATCTTGGAAAGCTCATGGGAATAGTGAGGTTGTACTAAACACTTCATCTCAACTCATGAAGAATTTTCACCCCAAAATCCCCCTTTTCATGCTATGGGAATAGTAGGGATGGTCTAGACACTTCATCACCACTCACGAAGAGTGTCTACCCTACAAATCTCCCATTTCATTCATTAGAGTCTTATTGAGAAAAACATTCAATAGACTCTCATACATACTCTTTCATAAAATTCATTCATTCATTCATTTTAGGTGTGTGTGTGAGAGTACATGTGAGAACACCTTTCACATAACCCCTATCATGCATAACATTGATTTCTAATCATCTTCACCTTGCATTCATAATAATCACACACTATCATGCTTCACATACACATATACTTCATTTGAACCTAACATTTTCAAGATACACAATCTCAACTTCATAGACATCACATGTATAATCAACATACTTTCACTTCACTTCACATTCAATGCCTTCAAGGCCATAAATCACAATATACACATATATCGTAAACACCGCCACTAAAGGTGGACTGTACCACTCAAGATCATTTCACAATAGAAACTAAGCAAGATTAGAACAACTTACCCTTTATACAAGCCTTTACCACCTTTTCTCAATTTCTTCAACAATACATCATAAAATAGCATTTAAGGCAGTAGCTAAATCTCATTATAACATAAAGAAAACCATATTTCTAACATTATCAACAATGTACATTAAACCCACTTCATAAGCCAAAAGTTGAGAAATTGAATGAGCATGGGTTCATTGGGGTTTTGACCTTAAAATCATCAACTAATATTGAATAATATCATAATACATTCATTAAAATGTTTTCATGCAAGACCCATGCTTAGAGTCGAAAATAGAAGAGTTTGGAGTTTGAAAACCCTTTTTGAAAAGTCTTGAAATGGGCTCCTTGAATGAAAGAAGAGTCAAGAATGAACTATAATACCTTAATATGAAGAAATCCACGAGAATTTGAAGAAGAAACCCTTTTGCGTCCATAGCCAAAGATCCAAGACCTTGACCATTGTTTTTTATTTGAATGACCCTTGGAGGGGTCAGGCGCTTAACAACACCCCAGGCCTTAGCATAGATAGGCAAAAAATAATTAAAAGGAGGGGGCATAAAACCTTACCTCCAATCCTAGGTGGTTCATAGTGGACTTTCCTACTAAGGCCATTCCACTCATCCCCTTACAAGAAAAGGAAACTAGAAAGATGCACCTAAGGAGAGGACTCCTCTCAATACAAATTCTAGAAATGCATAAATAAGGGAGACTCTCCCTTACAAGTAAGGAAAAAAAAACTATTCAAAGCAAATATACTTAAACTAGACAAAGTTAAGTTGAAAAGGATACAAAAAAGACTATAGACAAAAAACAGTTCAAGTTTTTTTTTTATTCTTTTCTGCTTCCTTCTTCTGAAGTTGACCATGCCCATCTTCTCCAATAAGTAGCTTTCCTTAATTGGAATTGGTAGTTGATTGAGAGTATAAAATAATTGTGGAATGTCTTGCTTGTGACTCAGTTTGGCTAAGCAGTCAGCAGTTGTGTTGGCTTCCATGTATGTATGTATGCAGTGAAATGATTCCATCTGTTGAATGAGGTGCTTCAGTTCCCTAACATAATGTTGCATTTTCCATGGAGGGTTATTGTGGTGATTTAACCAATGAGTGAGGAATTCTGAATCCACCTCCAACACCACCTTCCTGTAACCATGCTGAAAATACCAATTTAATCAAAAGACAGCAGCATGCACCTCTGCCGGTTGTTGGTGCCTGTACCAAGTGGTACTGTGAAAGAAAAAATAAGGGTCCCTGTTTGATCTCTTAGAATGCCACCCCCTCCTATTTTGCTTGGATTAGCTAAAGCACTTCCATCAGTGTTTAGCTTACAGCAGCTGGCAGGAGGTTTGATCCAAATGACAGGCTTGGCCCTTATTTCATGAGAGCATTGCTGGACGTAGCTGCACAATTCATGCAACGAGCTTGGCCATTGTAAGTAAGGAAACACAGTGTTAAGGAGTAGGAAAATGTCTTTAAAGATCATGAACTTAACCCTTGTAGTACTAGATTGTTTTCCTCCATATTTGGCTGCGCATCTATTCTTCCAAAAATTCCAGCTGATGATGATAGGAAGTGCATGAAATAGAGTTTTCTGAATTTCGTTATCATAATTCATATTCCACCATCTCATGATCAGATTCTTCAAAGAATTTGTGTCTTTCTTGACCCCAAAAATATTTGAGTGAAATTGCCAAATATGATTAGCAAAATGCCCAGTCACAAATATATGCTCAATGTTATCCCAACCTGACTGGATACAACAGGAACATCTTACAGGCGCAACTCCAAAGGAAACTGTTTGTCATTAGTGGGTAGTTTCTTTCTTGAGGCTCTCCAAAGAAGAAAGGAAACCTTGAAAGGAATGTGTTTATGCCAAGTATATTTGTTCACTTTAGTTGTCGATCTTTTCTTTCTGATGCTCTCCTAGGCAGAAGCACATGTGAATCTTCCTGTTTCAGTAAGGTCCCAAATAGGCTGATCAGCAACACCTTCTTGAAAATGAATCTGTGCCTTCAAGATTTTTGGTACCATCAAGGGGGGGCATGCTGTCGAACCATAATCTCATTCCACCCTCCATTGTGCATAAATTGAGAGACAGTAATGTTGTTGAGTCTAGTTCTTTCGTTGGTATTATGAGCAAGAGGTCCTTCCCCTATCCAATCATCCCACCACAAGCTTCACGTACCAGAATGAATCTTCCACTTGGTGTGCTCTTCTACCTGAGATTTGTTTTATTCATAAACCTCTATACAAGCGACTGTCCTGTATCCACTTCTTGGCAACAAGGTTAGCTCTTTGACAATAATTGGCCTTAATGAATTGCCCCCAAAGAGACTTGTTACTTCTGAAATGCCACCACTGTTTATATTGGAATGAGATGCAAATATCATTGAGATTTCTTACCCCCACTCCACCTTCATCATGGGGATAAGTGATGTTTTCCCACGACGCCGAGTGATATTTTTTCTTGTCTTTTTCTCTCCCCCAGAAGAAATCAGCAGTAAGTCTTTTGATATAGTTAAGAGTGGTCTTATAAGGGGGAATGAACGCCAAAGTGTGGATGGGAATAAATTGTAAAACATGCTTCACTAAGGTTATTCTGCCTCCGTAATTCAGCGTCCTAGCTTGCCACCCGCTAATCCTTTTTGATACCTTATCTACCAGATGAGAATAATAGATAATTCTCTGTCTCCCAATGTACAGAGGACATCCCAGATAGTTAATAGGACTATCTTTTTGAGAAAAAACAGATTCTTCTTTAATCATAATAGCAATGTCTTGGGAGGAGTTTACAGGAAGCATGAAGTGGCTCTTATTTTTTTAATAAGTTGACCTGAAACTTGCTCATACATATTCAGAAACTTCATAATAAGTTGGATAGCAAGTCTGTTGCCTGAGGTAAAAATGATAACATCATCTGCAAAGCTAAGATGATTTATGTGAGGGCCTCTAGGTTCCATTTGAAAATCCTGATAGTTTTGGTTCAAGTAGAGGTTGTTCAGCATTCCTGAAAGTAGCTCAGCACCTAAAATAAATAGGGTCAGTGACAAAGGATCACCTTGTTTTAAACGTCTGGTAGAATGAAAGAAGCCATGTCTGGTCCCATTGATAATAACTGAGTACCAATTGTTGCTCATAATCCTCCAAATCAAATCAATAAAAAACTCACTGAAGCCCATTTTCCTCAGAACCAAACAAGTGTAGGACCAGGACACCCTGTCGTATGCCTTGGCCATATCAAGTTTGATTACTACATTATCCCCTTCCTTGGGTTTTTTGAAGCCATGAATGATTTCTTGAGCCAAGATAATATTCTCGGAGATACTTCTGCCTCTTACAAACCCACTCTGATTCTCTGATATAAGATTTGTCAAGATCGGAGCAATTCTGATGCTAAGGAGTTTTGAAATGATCTTGTTTGAGAAGTTACTCAAACTAATAGGCCTGAATTCAGACAGCTTGTTGGGGTGCTCCACTTTGGGAAGGAGGACCACACAAGCATGTGTCATGTATTTAGGCTTACTGTTTCCACAAAAGAAGGCTACCACAACTTTAAAGAGATCATTTTTTATAATATCTCATCATACCTGGAAAAAAATTTCACTCATACCATCAGGTCCTGCTGCTGAATTTGGGTTCATGTCAAATACCACCTGCTTCACTTCTTCAATAGTAGGATCAGCCTTCAGGATCTGATTTTGTTCTTCAGTGACCAATCTGGGATGCATTGAAGAATCTCTTCATTGATGTTATCATGATGGCCTGTGAAAATGTTCACACACAGCTTTGGCAATATTAGTATCCCCCTGAATACATTCTCCCTCTTCGTTGTTGATTTGATAAATGAATAGATTCCTCCCTCTTCCTTTTATAAGATCATGGAAGCATTTCGTGTTAGCATCTCCTTCCCTGAATCATTGGAGTTGAGTTTTCTGTTTCAGGATAGCAACCTCCATTTTCAGGAATTTTATGTACTCAGCATTAACACATTGAAGCTTGGTTCTGTTATCAGCAGTACTATTTTGCAGCACCTCAGTCTCAGCCTTATGAACTTTTTCTTCAAACTCTTTCACAGTCGCAAAAATATCCCCATATTCACTTTTAGACAAACAACTAAGAGTAGAGGTTAATCTCTTCATCTTCTGATGTAGATGCCACATGGGATCCCTTGTAACTTCTCTTTCCCAGCATCTTTGGACAGTACTCATAAATTTATCATTTTCCACCCATAAATGCAAGAATTTGAAATATTTGATGTTATGTTCCTGTTTGTCTATCATTTCCAGTAGTAGAGGACTATGATCTGACCCTACATAAGGAAGGTGTGTGATGACAGTCTGGGGCATCTGTTCAAGCCAGTGATCATTACCATGGCCCTATCCAGCCTCTTCCACACTCTTGCTTCGTCAGCCCTGTTATTGCACCAAGTGTTATTGCACCAAGTGAAATGAGCACCATTATATCCAAAATCAATAAGACCACTAGCTTCAATTACACTGATGAATTCAAAGCTTTTGTTCATATTGTAAGGTATACCACCCTTCTTCTCATCAATAGACGTAATCACGTTGAGATCACCCATAGTGCACCAAGGAACTTTAACATTTGAAAATGGATTAGTCTGTACCATAAAGGACTTCTAAGCTCATCCTTGCACTTGGCATAAACAACTGTGATCATAAAATTTTTCGGGCTCCCTGTGTGTTTCATCTCACAGGTCACTTATTGGTCATCAGCTTCTAGGATGTTACAGTCATAGTCAATAGTCCAAAAAACCCAAATTTTGCCATTTGGATTAGAGAAGGCATTGTCCATGTTGAGTTGAAGTTTACAGATGTTGAGCAGAGAAGTATCTGAGAAAGGTTCAAGAATAGAAATCATCGAGAGATTGTGAATTTTCTAGAGATTTTGGACCCTTTCCAAGGATCTGTTGGTATTAATGCTCCTAGTATTCCAACAAAGGGCTTTAATCATTAAAAACCTTTGCTTTTGGACCTAGTGTTGGGTCTGCTAGAGTTAGCAAATGTGCTCATATTGGCTTGTCTGGTTTGCTGTCTGAATTGTTTTCTCCCTCTAGGTGAAAGACCTTGTTGATCTGCCACAATATGTATTTCTGCTTGAGATTCCCTTTGGAGATTGTACCCAAAATCTTTAATGAGGTAGTCACTGGTTTCATACCCTTCCTGATCATCCTTATCCTCGTGAAGAGATTGAGTGTCTTCATCAAATTCATCCTCCGAATTTAGAACATCATAGTCTGATTCCTGATTAGCCCTACCAGTGATTCCTGCAGCCTTTTGCCTCTGTTTAAGTGTACCATTTCTCTCAGCTTCTTGTTGTTATTTCTTCTTCATAGCTTCCATTTTTTTCTTGCTTGGTCTTCCATGTGATCTGTTGTTCTGTTTCCCTGAATTCTCATGTTGATGTAACTTCTCTTTACCCTTATTGCTCTCTTTCTTTTGTTGTTTATTGACAGGATTATTTTCAAGATTATTAGCTCTAGGAGGTTGGTGCATATTCTCACTTTGTTGAGTCTGGGAGCTTTCACCTTCTTCCCATCTGAACCTCTTTGAACTTGCTCAATAATACCTTGAACCTGACTGTATTGTAGATTCTGAATGTTTTGCACAGCAGTGATAGCAGGGGCTCTAGGGTCATTCGCATGGTCATTGTGGATAGTCTCATGCAAAGCATGATTCAAAACCCCCCCCCTTTGGTGACCCCTTCCTGCATGTTAGTGGGTTTCTCCTGACACCCCCCATCCATACCTCCATCAACTTCAACAACCAACTCAGCATTCACAACAGAATTCTCAATACTATTTATAAGGGGCTGCAGGGGTGTGGGGAGAGATAAGTCAATACCTGTGGTCTTGTCCCTTGTGAAGTGTGTGGTATGTTCTTTTTGCTGCAATATTTTATTTTGGGTTGTTGATGGTGAGTCATTTTTTGACTCCTGATTTGTTTGAGTTCCAGAAACTAATATTTTATTGATAAAGCTATCCACAGTATGGTCTTGTACTATATGTTCCTGTGTATCTAGATCATTGTAAATATTGTGAGTAGGAATTGAAGATAGTATACCTGATGTACTTGGTGCCTCCTGCATGATTTCATTGGTTTTCTTATGTTGTGGTGAGACTGGTCTCCATGCTGTTTTGGGGTTGGGCTGCTCCAGTTGCTTGTTCTATTTCCTCCTTTGGATCTGACAGTGCTCTTCCTTTTTTTCTAATTCTTGTTCACTGTAATTCTGTGGTTGGTTTCTAGTTTCCTATTATTGTTCTGCCTGAAAGTTCTTCCTTTCAGTTTGTCTTGTATTCACCTCTACTCTGTCATCACCTTTTTGGGAAACCTGTTGTTGGGATGAGGGGGGGTATACTCTTTTGCCTTGTCACTCTCATGAGCTTGTGTGCCTCTGATGCCTCCCTTACCTTGTTCACCTTTCAATTTGTTCTTATTCTCAGCTTCCATTTCCTTCCTTCTTTTGAAATCCTCATCTCTTTTTTTGATAGTACAATCATAATCCATATGTCCTTGGTATTTATAGTACATACAATAATCTGGTATGCCTTCGTATTGAACTTTTGATCATCTCCCTTTATTGAGGTCCGAATTCTTGAATCCCAACCAAACATGAGATGGTCTTTCCTTGGTAAAATCCATTTGGATCTTCACCCTAAGTGTGCTACCTCTAGTTCTTTGGGAGGATGGTGAATCGAGATATAATACCTTACCAACAAAACTCAGAATAGTAGTCAAAAGAACCTTGTTATAACAATGCCAAGGGAGTCCTAGAAGAGCTACCCAAATAGGGACTATGGGGGTTTCTTCTTCAGGAGTAAAATCAGGTGTCCAGGCTTGGATTCTCATAAGTTGGCCTTCAATAGTCATCCTCAGATTCGTCCAAACCGTTTGATAATCAAATTCATTATCGAGATCGATATACACATGTCTACAATGAAGTGAGTGATGTTCATCCCCCCCCCCCAATCAGCTGAGTCTGAAGAGTGAAACTCTTCCTAACCAAATCCATAGTGGGCATGGTGTTGGTGAATTTACCCACAAGAGTGTATTTGCAACTTTCTGCAAACTTAATATAATAATCGTCCTCGTCTAATAATACAACAGACAGACCTTGTCGAGTTGTGTGTATAGGATTATTCAACACTATAGGAATTTTATTTTTGGACTGATTCTACCTTAAACGCGCAACAAAGGACTGAACAACAGTAAAGGGTGCCCCTGAACTATGACTTGCTTAGATTGAGCCTGTTCTTTTTGTGGAGTGTTAGACTGCCTTCCATTACCCTGAGTTATGTCATTGTTAACCTGGTTATTATTGTTTTTATTCCCCTGTAGATTAGGATCGTACCTAGCATAGTTGTTGGAGATTCTAGAAAAATTGTTCTGGTAATCCATATTGTTTCTGTCACTGCTTTGTTGAGGTCTACTTGCTTCTCCTTGTTGGTTGGAATTTCTAATCTGATCAGTTTGGCCCTCCTTGCCTTTGTGAATTTTATTATCTACCTGTTTCAAAGCTGCCTGCAATTCCTTGCTTTTAGGTTGTAGCACTTGAGTTGATTGTTCTTTAGCTTGCAGTTGATCTTGTGCATGTTTCTCACCTGCCTTGTCCTGCTTTGAAGTGTCTTGCATTACACAACGATTAAGACATGGAGTTATATTCACAGAGTCGACTTTACAACCAGTTTCTGCAGGTAAGTTTTCTGAAGTTTGTCTGTCAGTGATCGAGTTAATAGCCTGTTGTTCCTTTGCCATCGATTGTTGCATTGGATTGGAGTTCTTATCCATTGTCCTTGCTTCTAGTGATTGGGTTGTATCCTCTTGGATAGTTTGACCTGCAGATGGAGATGAAGAAGAACCATTGTTTTCAGTATTATGCTCAACTAGACTTAATTCATTAGTCGATTTTCCAATTGTGGCAGCTTGATGGGTCATATGGTTGTTGTTAGTATTTGCCTTATCCAAATTACTTGGAATGCCAGAAACATGAAAATCCAATGCAGGGGAATGATTTCCATTTACCAAACTTCTCGATTTTTCTTGAACTTCGACCAAGCGAGTACCATTTTAGCCAGAGTTCTCCCCGCCAGTGATTCCACCGTCTATTTTGCTTGTGATTTCAGTGAGATTGACCTCTAGCTGTGGGGAGTAATCCCCAGTAGTTGAATTGCTATGAACTTAACTCGACGAACTTCGAATTTACGTGCGCAGCTTCGGCGATTTGGTTGTGATTTGCTCCAAAATTGCATCACCAGTTCTCTCGATTGTGATGATAGAATCATTGGGTTTTTTGGTAGAAGATAGATCGTACTTAGTAGATTCTATAACTCCAATTGTTTTTCCATGAATCAAAACTTTCACTGATGGGGAAATAAAATTTTGCATTCCATCCAGCTCCCTCTCCAAAAATGCAATATTGATCGCGTCTGTGTCTTGCGATTTCGAGGAGTTGTTGGATGAATCAAGGGACGTGGTTGATTGGGGTTTGATGCTCTTGCGATGGCGTTCCATTTGCTATTGTCTAGTGGTCTTGGGACCTCCACCGGCGACTCACGCGCCATTCTGGCGGTGCGCGCGTCTGGTAAATTTCTAGCCGTTGTAAATAGATTCTTGCAGGGTTTCCAAGAGTGAGAAATTAGAGACAGAAAAATTTTGGGAAATGAGGGTGCGATTGACCTTGACCTTCAATGGAGGCTTGAGGGGGTTTTGGAAGAGGAGAGCTTTTGAGGGTTTTAGGAATGTTTGATTTCTAATTGAGGGCTTGGGGTATATGATGGGGAATGGGTGTATAATGACCTAAAATCAGTATATAATACACATCCAAAGTACCTAAAACACCCCCACATTGATTGGACCACTTTAGACAAGTCAAATATCACTTAAATTTTTGAAACTATCGTCGGGGAACAAGTCCGCGTCGCGGAGCTGTTCCCACAAGACTTTGGAAATAAATTATGGACAAGGAGGTGCGCGACCTGGACGCGATGCGTCTGTGTTTCGCACAAACCCTGCTGCCTTGGGCAGCTTGCTTGGCCAAAGTTTGGGTCCTCCTTGGGGATTCTTAGGGTGGTCCCCAGGGAGTCGTACCTGGACGTTTTGACCCTAAACATGTCCCTCTAGGTTCTAGGGTCATCCCCACTGATTTTAGACTCCAAACAACACACATAAACACATATAACATACAAGGACACACTAGCACACACAAAAGGCTAATTTCCGAACGTCTTGGTCGTTCCTTGACGTTTGACTTCCAAACTTCACCAACTGACTTCTAATGCTAAAATACATCATTTTAACTCATTATTAACTTATGGAACACATGTGAAGCTCTAGTTTGACCTACTTTTTTTTTAGGATGTAACAAACTCATCAGGTCCTAGTCCACATACAAGAATGCATTTAGCTTTTGCGTTCTTTCCCTCCATCTGGTAATCGGCTTCCCTATATTTTTCTTTGGGTTTTGGTACAGTGTTTCCTTCAATGTACGTCATAGTAGGAGTTAATGGTCCGTCAGTGATTCTCACCATAGTTCGTAGTCTTCAGCTTGAATGAAATCATCCATCCTTGTCTTCCACCATGCATAGTATTGCCCATTGAAAAGAGGTGGTATGTTGATGTGTTGTCCTTGACCATGTCCAATATGAGGTGCAGAACTCATATTGATCTTTATCTTGAGTTATTAGACTCTTGATTAATATAACCTGCTTTGATACCAATTGTTGGAATTCTGACCCCCCAAATTTGCCTAAGGAACAAGTATATTCTATATGGTCCTTTGCAGATTACATCAGTTATGTTTTGTGAAGCAAATAAAATAATGACACAATATTTTATCGCGGAAAACCCCAACTCATAAGGGTAAAAACCACGACCTATACCTCTGTAGGATTTAACTCTACTTTATTAAACTTTGAACCTCAACAAAAGATTACAAGCCTATGTAACCTAAGGAATTATAAACTCTAATTCCTAGCTAAGAAATTATAAACTATAATTCCTAGCTACCCAAGACAAAAACAAACCCAGGTTTAAGTCTTCTACCGCCCGTCAAGTTTCTCAAACTTGTTAGACAAATCCTACACACACTCACGATTGTAATCAAAACTCTTAATTACAATCTTACAACTTTTTCCTCACAAATTGGAAACACTCCCAAGTAACTCTCAAAACTCTATCAAACCTCTTGATTGTGTTTTGATCTTCTCTCTATGTAAGTGCACAAACTTCATTAAAGAAGTTATTGCCCTATTTATAGAATAAGCCTTCTCAAAGTCTTGTCCAACTCGAACTTGACTTTGCCGCATTCTCAACTCTTAGTTCAACTTGAACTTGTCTTTGTCTTTTTTAAAATCTTCTTTAAAACAATTCCTTCTTGCGTTAGGACTAGTCTTTGCGCTTTGCGTCGAAGGGAAACTTTTCACGTAATTTTCCTTAATTAGATACAAAACTTTATTGATTTCAAATTCCTTCTTCTACGTGATTTAGGTAATACTTTTTGTATCGCATTAGCATAACCTATTCTCTGTACGTTGGCATTCTTTGAAATAATCAGCACTTTAGCTTTAGACAAATTCCCCCTTTTTGAACGATGCCAAACTATTCAAGCCTTTGTATTAAATCTGCAGTAAACATCTCAACCAGAGTGTTAAAATGTACGAATTTGGAAGATCTTTCTGTCTCAATTGTTGCTTGAGTTTTCGTCATCTCGTCCTTAAGCCTAGAATATTTTTCCACTAACCTAGCATGCTCAAGCCCATAACTGATGTGTAGTTGATCAGTGGAAGCTGAGTGTGTGCCCCTAAGATTAGAAATTTCTTCATCCTTCGTAGTCACCAGAGCCTTCAGGCGATGTACATAAGCATTAGCACCCCTGGATGTAGGAGGTATCACAACATGATCCACTTCCCCCTTTTACCATGTTACGCTACAACTCCTTAACTTTGCCATGTTACTGCTACAACTCCTTAACTTTTCCATATTTCAAAACAACGAGACTTTAACAAGAAACCAAAGCAAATCATAAGACCAATAAAACCTCAGCGCGATCAACTGGTTCTGCAAAGATTTAATAGGTATTCGTCCCTCCTAACATCAAAAAACACACCAACAAAATAGTAAGATGTTAAACTTATTTCTTATTGTACACGTAATGTGCTAAATATCAAACTCAATCTAATATGAGGACTACACCCTTTGCAGAATGTCAAGAATAAGTTCTAGTACACTTTTTTGGAGACTTTGTTGGTTTACCTAATAGAATCCAAAGAATGAATTAAAACTTTGAAGTTCGTGCTTCTAATTAAATAAAATACAACAAGAAAAATCATTAAGTTCATACTATATACAATGCCCTATCCTTTAACGCAATATTAATCTAAGGTAAAATATTATTCATCGATATTTTTTCCCTATCGAGAACACATTTGTAAGTTTTGTCCCCCTTTTTTGTTCTGCAAAAGTATAGACTTGGACAATAGGCAAAGAAATAAAATGCAGCAGAACAAAATAGAGAAAATATTGGTTAGGTTTTGGATGATTTTGAAAACTCAATTGAAAGCTGAAACAGAAACAAAGTGGACATAAACCTCATTCCTTAAATTTGTATTATAATGATTGATAATTGTATTGAGTTCTATATTTAACATACAAATTGTCTAACTGAGCTCAAAATATAGTAAATCTTGTAATACTTCTCCCATAGGCAACATGATTCTTTATTTTCATTTAGCAAATATGGCGATGCTTCTTATGTTTTCACTGTAGCAGGGGAGTCCTAAAAATTCAGTTTGCATTCCTCAGGACCCAGTATAACTTCATCAAGCATGAATGATACGCAAGGGTATGTACTAGGACACTCAACTATTAGTTATAATTGTTCAATACATGTCCTATCTTTTCAGTTGTCTAGCATCTCTCCACGAGACTATCTTAATACTTGCCTCTAAATATTTCAATGAGACCAATAGTGTCCTCAAACTTCTCTACTTAATAGATTTACATTTGACATGAATTTTCTCTGTTGAATTTTAAAATTGGTCCAAGTGCAGTCATGTATTTGATTTAACAATTCCTATAGTGTACTTTATGATGTATATATACAACTCCATGAGGCAAGGTGTGTATCTAGGAGATTCCTAACAAGGAGCTGAAATTATATGCATATTAGTCTTAAATTATTTTCTCAGCCATGAACTACAAAGAGTTAGAAGTCTCTTGCACTTATTATTTCTTTGCAAGAGTTATCTAGTAACGCTAAGAAAAAAGAAGTAAGTTTACACTGTAAAGCACAAACTATTAACAGCTTGACATAGCAACAATGTAAGAAATTAGTCCAAAGATTTTTACAACATTTAAGAATAGTTGAATTTTCAGTTTGTTATTTATAAAGGACTGCACTACTACTGAAGTATGCAAAATTTTGCACTAGTAACCGTAATATCAAGGGATTTAGAGAAATATTTTTACCTTAGACGAGAACTATAATTGACTTGTTCACCAAACCTTTGATCTGAAACGTGAAAATGAGTGAACAACTGCTTTTAGAGAAGAAATAATAACACAACCAAAAAGGGCTTTTTCTTTAAAATAGGTAACTTTCATAGCCAACAACATATTATTTCAACCAAAAAACACATATAGAAATAATTCGATGTCGTACATATAGAATTTGAAGCACACAATAAAAATCATAACAAACCAAGCAAAAGTCAAAATTAGTAGATTAAATATCGCCAATAAGGATATCAAGCGAAGAAAATACCTGAAACCAGATAAACGAAGTAAGAATTCAAGCAATTGAAGTTCACTTTTAAAACTAACTACATTAATATACAACTTCCTGATGACATTCACTATTTCAAATCTCTGTTGGATAGTTGATTGCAATAGTGAATGTTCATAGAATTAGAAATATTTCACAGCTTTTGAGGCATTCAATATTATCGAAAATATCAAAAGACATGAAGTTGAGTTTAAATATCAAGTAAAAGAAACAAACAACAAAGTTAATCATGTATACATGATTTCAGACATGTGATCACAGTTAACCTTGAAACTTTGAGAGGGAACTTGAGAGGGCATGAAAAATATAAAAGATAGCCCTGCTAGGACTGAGCTTGGATTGAAAGAGTGGATAATATATAACACATTTTTATGTAATTCGCAAACATACAGAGCAATCAGTACAATCCAAGAAGAACACAATATATTATATAATATAATTTGTTACTTTCTCTGACCACACCCCTTGAGCAACCAACACAAATATACAAATGAAAAAAAGTACCAATAGTGTGACTCAATTGAGTATTCAAAGTATGAAAAGAACTCAATCAGGTATTCAAAACGAGATAAGAGGAATGTAGAAAAAAACTACTAAATAGATAATTGAATTTCATAAATCTAATATCATCAAATAAGTGAAACAGAAAATTACCTCCATCTTGTTGATTATTACGGTTGTTGCAGAGCCCAACTGTAATCGTTTTTGTCATATAGAAAGAGTATCACTTGAAAGTGGGTTAATCATGAAGGGAAGGAAATTAGCTTCATTGGTTTCTTAATGTTGCGCTATCAAATAATTTTTGAGGTTGGTGATGTTGGAAGAGGCAACTTTAGTCGACAGATATGAACAAGAAGTGTTGTATTCAATATGGGGAAACTTGAAGGTGAGAAGATTATGGTTTAGGGATTTTACTATGTCCCAAAAATAAAGAGAAATGTATTTTAATTTAGTGAGGAGCGGTGCCTTTTGACCCACTAAATTCTATTTTCGGGACCAGTTATTCATTACTATAGAGACCAGATTTAATCTCTTCGTTGTAACGAAAAATAAAGAGACAAGAAGGAAAACTCGTCCCTATAAGGATACTTTTAGGGACCACATTTTCAACTCCTCCCTAAATGTTGGTCTCTAAAAGTGTTTTTTCTTGTAGTGTCCCCTCCCCAATCTCCCCCTCCCTCTTCCCCTCATCGTGTTCACGAGAAGGCTACACCAACTGCTGACACTGAGATCCTAGGGGTTTATGGGAGTAGTGCCCCCATCCACTCAGTCAATGCTCCTCCTAGAAAGAAGGGAAACATGTTGAATATTGGGAAAGGAACATCTGAGGTTCGGGCCAAAAGGCCCAATGTTGAACTTGATACACTTGCATTCTACGTTTGTGTCTCCACCTGCACCTGCGCCAGCACCTGAATAACCAGAGTTGTCAAAGGGCATGAAAACCTGTTATTATGTGAAATTGTGTTTGATACGATGACATCATTGATCATTCACATGCAATATCATTCGGAATTGAGTTCATATGTTCCTGACTGGGACGGGGATTCTGAATATTCATCATGTTCACCACCAATTGAAGCACTTACACCTGATGAAAACTTCAACAATCTCAATGTTGATGCGTTCGTTGCTGCTGCTCTAAAAGATTCAACATTGGGTCTTTTTTTCGAACCACATACGTTCCTTTCCATGCATTTATCAGCTTCCCCTATACATGCTGAATGTTGGGGAAGGAATACCTGTGGTTCAGACAAAAAGGCCTAATGTTGAAGCTTTTGGAGCAGCAACAACAGCGGATGCATCATCATTGAGATCGTTGGAGTTTTCATCAAGTGTAAGTGGTTCAAATGATGGTGAACGTGATGACCAGTCAGAATCTATGTCCCAGTCAGAAACATACGAGCTCACTTCCAAATGAGAATGCACGGATGATTAACGATGTTATTGTATCAAACACAATTGCACATACATGGCAGGTTCTCATTCTCTCTCACAGCGCTGGTTATTCTAGTATTGGTGTTAGTATAGTTGCAAGGTGAGGCACAACCGCAAATGCAAGTGCAACACATACAATATTGGGCTTTTTAGCCCGAATCTGCATATGTTATTTCCCCAACATTCAACATGTTTTCCCTTTTTTCTAGGAGGATCATTGACTAAGTGGATGGGGCGCTACTCCCATAAACCCCTAAGATCTCAGTGTCAGTAGTTGGTGTAGCCTTCTCGCGAATGCGTTGAGGAGAAGGGGGAGGGGGAGATTGGAAATGAGGAGTGGGAATAGGAGAAGGGGGGACATTCTTAGCATGAGAGTTGGCGATTTGAAGAGAGAGAAAAAATAGAGAAAGCAAATGAAAGAGAGAAATGGGGATTTGTTGAAATAAAAGACTTAGAGAAGGATATTATATATAGTGTGAAAGGTAGAGAAAAAGTTAATATTTGAATTTTTTCACTTCCCACCAATAATGTTGGTTCGCAAAGGGCTTTTATGGAACTGTCATGTCTAGTTTTACGTATATATGTTGACCACATCTTTCATTATTTTCTCATGAGATTTGTTCAATTTAAATTCTTACTTCTTAATTAAAACTTTATGTTTTCTTTGAAAATGTTGAAGCGTATGACAATGTCATTTAAAATTATGTTTGACTGATTAAACAACACATATTTTAGTATTTACTTAATAATATTTTCAAATCACACATTTCTCACATGTGGCCTGATTCGTTTTGGAGATAGAAAGATTTTAACATAATTATAATGTTTGTCATCTCTAATACCATGTTGAAAAGTTTGGGTGTTTCGAGTCTTCTCCCCCTTCTAGGAAGGCAAAGGGTTAGGAATGAATTGTTCATAACCTTAAGCTAAACTCGTGATAAAAAATACTGGAATTAGCACAATTACATTGTTGAGCAGTGGCGTAGGTAGAAAATTCATGAAGGGTGTCCAAAATAAAGTCAACATAGAAAAAAATGTGGCCATGGGGAACTGAATCTCAATGGCAAACAACCTTCTTCACACTATTGCCACTAAGCTACCACTCTATATACAACAAAATATTTCATTTTTCATTTAATTAATCATTTTACAACAGACCACATTAAACAAAATATACAAAACACTATTGCAACTAAGTTACCACTCTATATACAATAAAGTATTTCGTTTTTCATTTAATTCATTGTTTTACAACAGACCACATTAAATAAAATATATATAATATAGATGGAGTGATTCGAACTTGAGTATTTTGTACATTGGACACACTTTTTCCACTAAGCTAGGGATCATCGTTGTTATTTAGGGTGTTCAAAATACTTAATATATCAATATCAAGTAATATTTGACCCGACAACAGTACTAAGAGGGCTAATTTACTGCATAGAAAACAAGCTCAGGAAAGTTATTCTAGAAACAGATCACTAGAAATCTTGAAAATGATACTTAGGGTATGGAAAATATCATGAGTGATACTAGACATTGTGAAAGAAGCAAGATAAATTATGGAACAAAACAACTTCAAAGTTCAGCATTTATACAGGGAAGGAAATCAGCTAGTAAATGTCATTGTTAATAGTGCTTATAGTAAGTCGGAGGTACAAGAATACAAGCAGTTTGAACAACTACCAGCTAAGAGTTCTAAACATGAACAAAGCACAAATCGCAAGTTTGAGAATCAAAACAAGAAAGATAAAGGACATAAAAAATTAATATAGACAACATTTACATTAATCAATATGTGGTGAGTCTCACAAGATTTTACATGTACACCTCAAGATTTTTTCAATACCAATGCTTAAAATCGGTGAGAAATAAAGAGTTACCTGAACTTATGGGCTTACAAAAGAGGAAATCACAAAAGTCGAGGATTATACATCTAAAGCACATCGTTCATTGTCATAAGGAGGAAGATCGAGAGCAGCACATTTGGCTCTACAACTAGCAACGATGTTAGATCTAAAAATCAGAATATACTAAACCAAGATAAAAGAGAGATTAGAAACATAATAGATTAGGAAGATAAGGGGAGGAGTACCTACTGAAGCTGTTAAAGATGTGTAGTGGTACACCACCATGGTTGAATGCTGATAATCTAAAGGAGACAAAGGAGAATCATGAAGGCGGCGTAGAGAAGAATATGAAAGAGGATGATTCGGAAACAAATAGGGAAAATGTTAAAACTAGGGTAAGAAGTACAAAGGGTATTGATATATTTGGGCTAACTTTCCTTTTTAAAGTTGGGCCGGACATACATGTATTTTTTATATTTATGATTGAATAAACGAGCTTCGAGTTCAAATTTGATTTAAAAAAAGTAATATTTGACCTATGTATATCATGTAATTTTTTGGTGAAGGGTGGTCAATTCATAGCTCCGGCCCTGTTGGTGAGATCAATTTAAACAATTAATTAACAATGCAAACAAAAATTAGAGTACTATTAGAAAAAGTTCAACACAATAATCATCGACTATTGGAGACTGCAATGTTAGTAATTTATATTTTGTGCACTCACATATTAATATATTATATGTAGATATGCTATTAATGAAGTAGTCCATTGTAGGATCTAATAAAGTATTAAAGTTTGGAGCCTTATATGAGTTTATTTTTGTAACACCTTGGTATTTGAAAGAGCTAAAATTAGAAAGAACTAAATTGGAAATAGCAAAATCTAAAATATTGCAAGTCATACTTAAGTTATGAGTTTTGAGTCAACTTCAAACGCCATAATTTTTAACACATGATGAGTCAGGTGGACCATAAGATATCAAATTAAAGGTTTGTGGAATCCTCTTTCCAATTCCATCGAGTTTGCTACATTTCGAGCGTATGAGGAAGATATGTCCATGTGAAGTTAGTCTGTCCATTAAGAAAAGTTACCCGAAATTATGAGGGGTATTTTAATATTTTCCTTACCGAATTATATTAAAACAAAATTAGTAATATTTAGGGTAAAATATGATTTGAGTTAATTTTCATTATCCCAAAATACGCTTATGATTTTAGAAGAAAGTTCAAGAAGAGAAAAAAAGAGAAAAGATGAAAAGGTTCAAGGTGTTCATCAAGATTTCTTGCGGATCAAGGGTTGTTTCTTCAAGGATTTGATCCCTAACAGGTATGTGAGTTCTCATAGTGTTGGTTCGTTAACCCACACACCAATCATGCTATTTTAATGCAATTTCATTCTTGAGTTTGAAGAATTAGAGTTCTTAATAAGTTTTCTTGAAATTTCATTTGTAATCTAGATTTGTTGGGTTTTTGATGAATTCTTAAGATGAGTATTAGTAATTGAAGGTTGTTTTGAGTAGATTATCGTTTACATATGTTGGGTATTTGAATCTAAATGAGTGTGGGAGAAATCATTCGATTCTAGGCTAGTTAGGATTAGAAAATGAGAAAGAAATTCGTCGGGGTTTGCTAAGCAAGGGCTAGAGAGCCGCCTCTGCACCAGGGTCGCCTGTCCCAACCCGTTCTCTGTCTTTTAGCCCGTCTGAGTTCTTTCAAAGGATACCTTTACTCCACTTTGATTCTAACTACTCTACACTACTTCTAAATAAATAGAAACCATTCATCACATGAATCATCATCTTAAATTCATAATTCAAATTCAAGGTAGAGTTAAGAATCAAGTCTTGAGAGTTATTTCGAGTCTGTTGCAAAACCTTAAGGCGAAAAAGTTAGTTTTATTTCGTACTTTAAGAAAAATTCAGCAATGCCTAAGGGTCGTTTTATTTCGTACCTTAAGGTGAGAAAGTTCATTTTCTAGGGGTGCATCTATCACTTAGTTCGAGTTAATGACTCTAGTGTAGAGACACCATATATTCAGTAAGTTCCAGTTGTGAGTGAGTTTCCAGAGGTCTTTCCAGATGATCTTCCCGCAGTCCCTCCAAAGAGAGAAATGGACTTTGGTATAAATATTCTTCCTGAACAGATGATCTTCCCGCAGTCCCGCGGTCTAAAACAAGTATTAATTAGCAATGGAGTATTACATAAATTATAGTTTAGAATAATTTTAAATCTGAATAAATATAATCTTTAAAAAACCGATCTTAATTAAATTAATTATCTTATATTTCCTTGATTGAAATATATTTGTATAGTAAGTATCGTATGTTGTTTTCACTTTGTATAAATATATATTAGAATTGTAATTATTAATAAAATTAATTTTCTCTTTATGGTAACTTACTTTATTATAGGATATCATTAGCTTATATATTAAAATTAATATTTTTTTACTTTTTTCGTCCAAAAAATAATGTTTATGTTTTTGAAAAATTTATTACATGAATTAAAAAAGGGAAAAAGGTCAAAAATGCCCCTCAATTTTATTTTATTGTTTGATTTTGCTTTTGCTGTTAAAATAAAGTTAAATTTACCCTTATCGTTACTAATTTCACCATATATACCCCTTATTTGATGGAAAGCCCCAAATTGATTCAAATTAACCAATTTTTATTTAAATTACTCAATTTTAATTCGACCCGACCCAATAATATAACTCATTTTTGTTCTATCTTGTTCATCATCTAAATCTTTAAACTTGGTTCCTTTTCAAAAACAACCTGTAAACAATCGATTTGAGAACACCCATCAAACAATGAGCAAAATCCACGAACTTTAGCGAAGAGCGATCGCCGCCATTCCCCTCCCTTTTCCCCTCTTACGTTTTCTTGTATAGGTGTTTTGGCTCCAACTCCGGTGAATAACGACCATCAATTCCGGCGAGGTTCTGCAAATCAGCAACCACCACAACCTCTCTCCCAACGCCAAAATCAACAAACCCATTTCTCGAACAAGTTAACTACACCAACACAGCTTCACGACCGAGCTTCATCCCATTTTTCGGTGACCCTCTATTTGCTTTCCATTCTTAATTTTATTATGATTTATTTTTCTTTTACATTTTCACTCTTTTCTCTGTGTTTCAGATTTGGTTAGAGAGTTCAAGCTCTAATAATTTTTTATTTTTTCATATTCCTTGTTCAAGTTTGTCATTGATTGTATGCTATTAAATTTTGTTATGGATTATTTTATTTTTTGGTTTGATATTATTATTTTTGGCACTGTTCAGCTAGGTTAGAATATTTCAGGGCAACTTTTTTGCTTTAATTTGCTAAATTTTTTTCAAATATGTAAAAGGTTCAGTAATAATATGTTCTGTAATCCCAAAATCAAAAGAGAATAAGAGTTTGTAAGTATGAACTCCATCAATGTCTGCATTTCTGTCAGCGACTACATCTTTTTAAAAAAAAAAAATTTTAAAGATGAAGATGAACGGTTATGAAGATAAACAAAAATGGGTTATATATAGGTAGGTCGGGTAGGGTTAAAATTGGATAATTTAATTAAAATTAATTAATTTGAGTCAATTTGGGGCTTTCCATCAAATGAGGGGTATATACGGTGAAATTAATAACGATATGGGTAAATCTAACTTTATTTTAACGGCAAGGACAAGGGCAAGGACAAACAATAAAACAAAATTGGGGGGTATATTTTGACCTTTTCCCCTTGAAAAAATGAAAATATGATGTTTTTTAAAGAATTAAAAAAAGTTGATAATGAAAGAATATAATAGGCATTAAAAAAATTAATTAGTATAATGAAAGAGTTTGATTATTGTAGAAGGTTGATGAAAAGTTTGATTTTGAAAACAAAGTTAAAGGATGAAAATAATTTTCACCAAATTTTAATTTTAAAATATTCATTTAATTTAACATTAAAAATTAATTAAATCGACAAGGGAAATATGAGGAACAATTTTGGAAGAGAGGGAGTAGCACAAGTACAACTCTTTCCTACGGACACCGAGAGCCACCACACTGTTGCGGCGGCGACGCGGCGTGCCGTCGATAGACTTTTCGAATCCTATCTAAGCCTTAACGAATAGTCGTTTCTCCAATCTTGAACCACCACTCTCTGCGCCAGTTTTGAAAGCCTTAACCAATTTCGACTTCGTGTTCTGTACACCTATTCAGGCCCCCACTATACCCTTACTCTGCAGCTACAAAGATGTTACTGTCGATGCCACTACTGGCTCTAGTAAAACCCCAGCCTTCATCTTACCTCTAGTTGAGATACCCGACGCTAGCCTCTAATTCCAATTCCTTCTTCTTTTCATCAATGTTAATATACTTTGTTTAGTCTCGTTCTGATTGAATTGATACGTGCAACCATTTAGAGAAGTCTTAGGTGAACTTGGATGGCTTCTATTGGAGATTAGATTGGGCTGTTTAGATTTGTTAGATAGGCAGATTTTTGGTTCAAAAGCAACCTCTGCTGTAACATATTTATTACATACAGAAAACAGGAACTAAGACTGATTTACTTCATAAAGAACAACGGATTTAGTATTCCCAATAAGAGGCCTGCCATCTGAAATTCTGAATATAATCAAGATGCTGGAGAACTATAATGTTAAATATTTAGTGGCCTGTTAGGAAGGATTTGCTGTGTGTGTGTGCTGACTTATATAAGCTGGAAGCAGATGCAGTTGTGCTCATTTGTATCAAGTTTCATATTAGTTCAATACGACATTCAAATTTGACTACATAACAAATATATATTGTTGTGAAAATGAAAAGACGCATGACAATGGCGCTGTTATCCACTTCTCTAAACAATGTTTAGAGAAGTACTGATTGACTATGTGAAAAATGAGTCACTTACTCGTTGTTGTTTTAATAGACATCCACCTTTCCTGGTTAATACCAACAAGTTGGTTGATTTAGGGTATTTCTCTCTTGGAATATTCCATCCACCTTAAGAGTTCTTAGGTATACCTGCTCGAACTTGATTCAGCAATCTATAAGATAAGTATTATTGGAGGTTGCTCTTTAATACTTTTATCCTGTCAGCTCTCTTCAACTATAGAAAGATAGTACTGATAGTTCTTGGAATCTATAAGATAAGTATTATTGGAGGATGGTATAGTACATTTTCTGTCTCAATGTTTTTTCCATAAAAATGCACAAGATCGTTAGCTTCAAGAGGAGCTTTATACCAATCATGAAGAGAAAACAGCAACACCCAGTTATCACAAATCACAAACACAACAGATAATACACACTGCAAAAAAAATAAAAATAAAAATGTGCAAGGCGAGTAAACAAGTATCAGACTGATGTAAGAGGGAGGGCAAATCATCTCATGTTCAAAGGCTGTGTCTTTTTCTTATTCTGTCTGGGAAGTGGTACTTGGATGAAACCAAACTTCTTCTTATGTGTAATGAACTGCTTGTGTACATCCCCTTCTTTCATAGCTTTTGTGGGATTCAATATGATCCCACTTTGTTCCCTCAGCATTTGGCTAAACGACACGTGCTTTCTTTCCGTGTGGCTTTCCATATGCTTACCCATGACAATATGATCATCTCGCAAAATCAGCTTCCTGCTTAGTATGTCTCCAATTGATATTGATGATCGAAAGACTGGGACTGATTTGTCATTGACATTGTCTGCTTCGTTGTCATCAACTAGCCGAGGGTTCCCATGACTAGTGAGAGATGACTGAGGATTTCTGAACTTAGATTTGACTGAGGTATTATGCCCCGAGTAATGCAATTGAGTGTGTTCTGATCTCTCCCTGTAGAAATCATCTTGTTCAATAAGACGACTTCGTCTTTGAGTACCATCTTCGTTGTCCAAAGCCTCTTCTAGAGTACTCCGGTTGTGTCTAATTTCTTTGGTAGTTTCCTCCATCTTCTTTGTAATAGACACCTCAGATTGGTTTGCTTCATTGGTTCTGTGCATAGTGTTTGTGTCTACAAATTTTGTTTTGCATAGCTCTTCAGCTTGCTGCGCTTTTCGGGCAAGAGCATAATATTCTTCATATGAAATTGTGATGCCCTCAGTTGTGTGCTGAACAACAGCTGAAGAATTCTTTCCATTTAGTAAAGCCTTTCGTTCCGCAAAAGCAATTGCTTCCACAGCTTTAGCTGCTTCTTCCATCTTTTTGGCTGCATGTAACCTCATTTCAGCCATTCTTATACTCGCCTTTGTTCGTTCAATCTCTGACATCGCTTTCATCACCTCGTACCTTGAAGCTTCTGCCATTTTCTTGAATTGCTCTGCTTCAAAGCTCAACTGCTGGAGCTCTTTTTTCATAGTGTTGTTTTCCTCAATGGAGAACCCTGCTGCTGAATTAAGGGATTTCATCTGACTGCTTCTGTCAAGAATTACCTTTTCTTTCTTCATTTTCTTATTCAGAGTCTCAACAGATGATCTAATCACAGTAAGGTCTGTCGACATCTTGTTAAGGTCCAATTTTGCTCGGTTTAGTTCCATTAGTACATGCCCTGGGGACTGAAGAGGGCATAGACTTAAGTTTTCTGCAGACAGCTCATTAAGATTTGGAATTTGGCTCTCCGGATGTAAACCGGGACTGGACACAAACTCAGACACTTCTTGCATCAAATTTACTTTCAATCCTTCTACAAATCTTTTAGCTTCTTCCACTTCTCTCAAGACATTGAGGGCTTCTTGTTCCTTCACAATCAAATCTTTCTCAAATTTTACTGCTTGCTCCTCCATTTTCCCCACGTCTACGACTTCAGGATCATTCTGCCAACATTAGAATCTCATCAATGAAATGTATTGATCAACACCAAAATGCTAGTATCTAATTACGTATTATCATTAAATAGAATAAAATGTGAACTGCTTTTATGAAATGTACATAAAACATTAAAGCACCGATAATTATCATCCAGAAGAGGACAGATTATGAGCAAGCCAAGCATCTGGCCCGAACACTATACCAGTATCTCAGCGGGCTAATACAGATTATTATGCATCACTGTGTATGTGAATTTGGTACCAAGAAGATTAATACTACTATTTAGATTTCATTTTTCATGTTAATCACTTAGAAAGAGAAAAAATAGGATGATGTACACAAAATAGTATTAGAAGTAACTTAAGCAGTAGACAAGTAGTTGTTTAAGGAGGCATCGCCCTGCCCTGCCCCAATTGTCATCCCTATAAGGCAAATATCAGAAAATTACTCCTGCTTGAGTAGGCGTTTGCAACACTTTCGACCCAGTATGCACATTCATATGAAACATAACTCACCGAAAATCAAGAATTAGGCGAAAGCAATGTTAATCTAAGCTGTTCACTTTGAGCGCCAAAAGAAGTAATGACATCTATTTCTAAATTCTAATCATATGCAATTTCTTGTTATAGTAATTATCTTGAACCAAGAAAATAAAAATCTACCAAACAAGTGGCTACAGATTAGGTGATTGTGACATCAACAAATGATTTTATAGTATCACAGGTTAATCTTTGAATCTTCCAAGTATATATGACTTGAGATATTAATTAACAATACTAGAAAGCTGCAAAAGCATGTAGAAATGAAGGGAAGGATTTAGGCTTACGTCGGGAGGTGGTAAACGGAGCAAGTGATGGGGAATCCAAGGGCCACTGCCCCCAAAATGATCGACAGCTTCTTTCACTGACTCGAAAGGCGGAGATGTATCAATTTCCACTCTTGGATTGATTATTTTCTTAGTTTCAGCCATAGCACTTGTACTGTAGTAAACAGAGCAGGGCGCCAACGTATTCAATATAGTGAGTACCACAGCAGCAGGGTGCACTCTTGCCCTGCATTATATATAGTCAGTCACACAGTTGTGACGGACCTAGAATTACTTTTTTGACTAGACATAAAAAATTTATGTCACTGTTAAATTTTTAAAACGAAACCAATGTTTTAAAATACTTATCATTAAAATAGAATAACGGTAGTTGACGATGACTCATTTACACAAAATAGAATGGAGAAATGTAATGATATTTGGAGTGAATTTGAGATGTTAATGATTATATTGACGGGTAGTGATGGCGATGATGATGTCGGATGGTGAAAATTGGGACCATGAAGCTAAGTAATAAGTTTACAGAGCACAAACCAATAACCCAAACGTGTTCAGTGAGAGCATGAAAATTTATCTCTGTGTGAGTGCACATGAAAAAATGTAAAGAATTAAATAGGAAAGTGGTCGTTAGTACATCATCTCTCATTACGAAATTACTGTCAAAAGTTAAAGAAAAGGAGTTTTTTTTTCCCACTTTCTTCCTTTTCTATATAATGGACCACAAGAAAGATCAAAATGGTTATTGTTGAGATTAATTAATACATCCATCTATTCATAAAAAACATAATACATAAATATTAATTTAATTTGACTTTAGCTGACATTTATGTCTCCAATTTTGAATGTGTATAAGTAGACACTTAAATTTGTATAAAATTTAACAAGTAGACACATATCCTACGTGGCATAATACATGTAGGATGCAACATATGATAAGTGTGTCTATTTGTTCATTTTTTTAATAAAAATAATTGTTTGTTTGTGCATACTCAAAGTTGAAAAGCGTAAATATCAATTAAAGTCAAATTAAAAGTCTTATTTATGTTAATGATTAGGCATAATGGGAGTAGGCCTTAGGTTACTGATAATGATTAGGCATAATACATAAATGTGTTCTTTAATTTGGCTTTATTTTACATTTATGTCCTTTGGACATGCACAAGTAAACACTTAAACTTTTATAAAGTTAAACAAATAAACACATGAGTCCTACATGGCACAATACACGTAGGACACCACGTAGGATAAAAAATGACATGTATGAGTCATATAGGACATGTATGTCTATTTGTTTAACTTTATATAAGTTTAAGTGTATACTTGTGCACACCCAAATTTAAAGGGCATAAATGTGATTTGAAACCAAATTAAAAGGCATATTTATGCATTATGCGTAATGATTATAATATAGTGTTAAATACTCCTTCATTCTTTATCATATGTCTCAAGTTTGAGTTGCTTGGATATGAAATCATCTTTGTTAGAGAGCGCTCTACCCATCAATGTAACTTATCTGTACAAGTTTAAATTTACATCAAATTTCAATATGAATACTAGACACCAGATTAAAAAGAGGGAAAAGGACCTTGGGTCAAATGTAGAGGTTCCTTGAAGGTCCTTTATCACTTCTACGTTTATATTATTTGTTTCATTTATGTGGAGGTAGGATTCTTTAAAGGAGGTAGGTAGAGAGAAATAAATGAGATATATTTTGGTCTTGCCATGCTCATAAAGCTATTCTCTCCCGCTTTAAGAAGGCATTTGTCACTAGCAAAGATTATTTGGTGTCTGATATTCACATTTAAGTTCGATTAAATTTGAATTCACATTAAAAAGTCTCAAAGTAATATACTTTCTAACAAAGATAACTTTGTATCCGAAAAAACTCAATTCAAAGTCTCTAATTAAAAATGAAAAAATATTTACTACTCATCTACAACCGTGATCAGTTCATCAGTCGACACTAGCAAAGATTGAATTGACTGAAGAGAAAAAAGTGTAGATAGAGAAAAAGCATTATTCGTTAAAGCAGAAACAAAAAGCAGAGGACACACGGAATTTCACTTTGCTATTCCACCTTCCATGCATTATTGATGGGCACGCAATTGATTGCCAAACAAAATTTTCCGCAATTAGAGGGCCTTTAAACATTCTTTTTAATTAAAGTTTTACCACACTTTTTACCACACCCTCATACTTGCTAAATCCAATTGTCTACTTTCACAAGCAATGGAATCTCATTTTCAGAAGAATTTTCGTTGAATATCTTTTTTCTATTTTATAATCCCTCCGTACGTCTACAATAAATGATTTTTTAACCTCTCAGATTCGATCTATAACAAGTGATTTTTTTCAAAAAAATCATGCATAAATTATATTATTCAATCTCAAAGTTTCTATTAGTATTTGTATGTTTTGGGTTGTGGATTGCCCACATGAATCGATCTGATTCAATTTGACTCGGTCCAATTCAAGATTGTTTTTTCTGAATCAAAAAGTAGAAGATAGCCATAACTTTCTTATAGAGTACTAATAACTATTACCTTCATTTTTTTAAGTTATAATGTAATATTTTTTTAGAGTCAATTTTACTAACTTTTAAAGTTAATTAGATTATATTAATTTGATATTTTAAATAAAAAAATTAGATATTCAAAAACTACATGAAAAATACTAGAAATTGCAAAAAAATTTATAGCAATATGATAAAAAAAAATTACATCTTCAAATATTAGTCGAAGTTCATTAGTGCTTAGCAGTTTCGCAGTGTCATTTTCTTTTTAGTCAACATAGTTATTTATTTATTCTAACTTTGGACTATTTAAATTTTAGGCATAAATTAAAATAAAGAGAGTAATACCTGAACGAACAAATGATTTTCTTTTGGTCAAACCCTTTCATTAATTCCAATGATCAATTACATCTATAAAGAGTTCATCATATAGCAAGTGTTGCATTTAATTTAGGAAAAAGGGTCAAAAATTCTTTTAATTTTATTTTATTGGTTAATTATGTCCTTATCGTTAAAATGAGTTATTTTTATTCTTACCGTTACTATTTTCATCATTTTTACCTCCCAATTGGATGAAAAAACCAAATCAACTAAAATTACTCAATTTTAATTGAATGACCCGATTTTCTCTTTTAATTCGGACCCGACCCATTATACCAAATTAAAATCCTAAACAAATTTTTCTAATTTCTCCATCTCATTTCTGTTGAAACATATGCTACTAAAATATGTGATCGGATTTGCTATCAATCTCTACATTCCAACTTTAATTTTTGGATCTCATTTCTGTCAATTTGTGGCTGTTGTTTTATTAGAGTAAGTGACATTACTCAGATCAAATCAAGAAATCCAGAAGATGAAATGCGAAAAAAAGAAGGTGATGAAATGAAAATGAAGAGGAACAAAGAAAGAGTTCCAGATCTTTTGTCCCAAGTTGTTTTCCAGTGGGGTTCTGTTGGTTGGTTGGTTGGAGGTTGGAGAACTGGTGGTCTGGTGGTCATTTTCTGGTTGTTTTAGCTTGGGTGATGGAGGTCTGGGTTCTGGTGGGCTGAAATGTGGTTTTACCACCGGATTTTGGCATGGAGAGGGTGGTGTTTGAGAGTTGTTTCGGAACGATTTCGCAACGGTTTGAATAATTCCGGTGGTGGGTGGTTTGTTTAATGATGTTCCAGCTTGGAACTGGCCGAAAATGGAGAAGAAAGGTCTTGTTGTGATCACCGAAAAGTAGAGAAAAATGGGTTTGTTGTAATGTTTTCTGATTGGTGTTGTTTCTGGGTTTTGGGGCTTTTGAGTGGTGGTTTCAAGTGGTCTTTGGAGGTTGTTGCGATGGTGTTTCACCGAAAAAGGGAGAAAATGAATGGGGCGTTTTGGGTTGTTGGAGCTTGATCTGGGTTTTAATTTAGTAAATGGGTTTGGTTCGAATTAAAATGAGAAAATCGGGTCATTCAATTGAAATTGGGTAATTTTAGTTGATTTGGATTTTTCATCCAATTGAGGGGTAAAAATGGTGAAAATAGTAACGGTAGGGGTAAAAATAACTCCACTTTAACGGTAAGGGCATAATCAACCAATAAAATAAAGTTGAAGGGTATTTTTGACCCTTTTCCCTTTAATGATGTAAACTGTTTCTGTTTAGGGATAATTGTATATAATAGCAAACTAATAACCTAAAATAAATGGAGTAGCTACGGTTTGATTTAATTGTGCTCCATAGCAAACGTTTGTCAAAGTTTGCCAGTCGCCTCTCTCCCAAAAATCTCGCTCGCCACTCTCCCATTCTCGCTCGCCACTCTCCCTCTGCTCGCCTCTCTCGCTTTATACACAGAAGTGTATAAATTGTGTTTCTATTTTGTATAAAATGAGAGAATTGTATATACACATGGAAAAATATATATCTTCGTGCTATATACTTAATTATACAATTTACAAATATTTTACTTCGATTCAATTGTAGATAAATGAAAATTTTATACAAATATTGTAGCGAAAAATGCCAACGAATTATACAATTGTGAATTATACAATTGCAGTGAAATACAATTTTCTCTCGTTTTATACAACAGCAGTGTATAAATTGTGTTTCTGTTTTTGTATAAAGCGAGAGAAAAACATATATCTTCTTCCTATACCCTTATAATTATACAATATACAAATATTTTACTTCGATTCAATTGTATGCAAAGCAAATTTTATACAAATATTGCAACGAAATACGCAACGAATTATACAATTGCGCATTATACAATTGAAATAGGCCAGCGAATTATACAATTGCAGCGAAATAGACCAGCGAATTATACAATTGTATATGTATAGCGAGGCCAGCGAATTATACAATTTAGGCCAGTGAATTATACAATTGTTTATGTATAGCGAATTATACAGTTATATGTTTGCTATGGAGCACAATTATGCAAACTTTGCTATAACATACAAATATAAATTTTTTTGTTTGCTATATGTGAAAGTTGCCCTTCTGTTTATTACTGGAAAAAGGATATAAACATGAAAGGAATAAAGAATTAGTAAGAACAATATCAATAAATAAGGAAAGTTATCAATGTATAATAAGAGGGAGATATGGTTATATATACCAAAGAATATAAACATTAAAGAGGAGGATTTGTAGATATTTCTAATACATCCCCTCATCATGGTCTATTGGAGACATTAATCTTGGACAAAAATTGTTCAAAGTCATGGTGGCAAAGAGGCTTGATTAGTTAATCGACAAGCTAATACTTTATTAAAATGTGAGCCATGTCACAAAAAAAAAAATGCATCTAAGATATAAATTCAGTTTGATCTTTACGTTCGTAATATAAACCGTTAAATTTTAAAAATTATAGGTAAAAAATAAATAATATTGCTAGTTTTAAATTTTAATATACACATTTGATTTGATTATATAATTTTTTTAGGAATTTTCAATGTAACACTCTTGAACTTTGAAATATTAAAGTAAAAAAATAAAATAAAATTAGTTGAAATGTCAAAAATGTTACGATAACCACTTGAAGAGGTGTTACTTAAAAACAATATAAATATAAGATCTAAATTTCTATAGTCACTTATAGAGGTATACCCAATCATTATCGTA
Organism: Solanum lycopersicoides; assembly: GCA_022817965.1. Classification (NCBI taxonomy): domain Eukaryota; kingdom Viridiplantae; phylum Streptophyta; class Magnoliopsida; order Solanales; family Solanaceae; genus Solanum; species Solanum lycopersicoides. Next base: position 63,960,049 of record CM040623.1, on the reverse strand, counting down.
CTTTTATATTGTACTTTAAACATGAGTTCACACATTTATATTTAAGTAATATTTAAAAAAAAAATATAACCTACCGTATATAATCTAGAAAGAAAAGCATGCATTCACGTGAATCTACATAATTCCCTCTAAATATGCCTCTGCATTCGAAGTTGACTCCTTTAAATCATACGGAGAACAAAGTGATGATCAATTTTCAAGTGCTCTATTCGTGAATAAAAGGCTGAATTTGCACATAAATTATCATAATGCATCACTGGTGGTCCAGAAAGAGACTGATAAATTTTCTTTAGGAGATTATGAACCCAACACAATTTAGTAACAGAAGAAGCGTTTGATCTTAATTAGTGTCCGTAGTTTAGGCTCAATTTTTCCAAAACCCATTAAATAGCGGTTTAAGGAGTGATCCAATTGACAAGCTATAACATTATCTTATTAGTTTAGGTTCTAATTACTTAAATTCTCAATAGCTTTAAGTATTACTTTCTCTACCATATTTCATACTTAGGATACATGAATTTGAACCCGTAAGATATATGTATCTGTCGAATACTAAAATTGAAATACGTATTTTATTTGCTTAAATTAATTGGTTATAATCAATTTTCTTAATATAAGACTGAAATCAAGGAGTGTATCTATTTTTAATTAATTTCATTTTATTATTATTTGAAATAATAAATTCGTTAATATTATTATTTATAAAAGACAAAGCCATGTATATCATGGTCATGCAATTTAATTAATTTCATTTTATTACTCCTAAAATAATAAAATTCATTAATTTGATGTACCTATTATCAATATATGATGTATCCAACAAACAAAACACTTAGATACGTGTCATACAAATAGATTCATATCTACCATAGAAGTATCTAATATCAATTTTGTGTATTTGTTATATGTGTCTATTTATATGATATAATATAATTTCATGTATCTATTATATAATCTAATTTTAATTTCATGTAACTATTATTAATTCGATGTATCAAGTATCAATTTCATACATTATATTCAAAAGCATGTGTCTCGGATACATAACATATTCATGCTATTTTCTAAATTATGAGCCATTAAAATGGAGCAAACAATATAAAGATCCTATAATAAATTGGCTAGAAAAAATCTAAACCATCGAATCAAATACATGATACGATTGTAAACAAATATACAATAGAAAAAACTAAAAACAATCTTACTTTGCTATTTTAACAGATGATGATTATGTAGAGTTTGATATGATATAACACATGCAAAAGGGAATAAAAATGGTTAAGGAAAAGGGATACGTGTGGGAGTGGGAATGAGATACAACTTTTTTTGTGATAGGGGAAGGTAACGTTTAACGAAGAAGAATAAGGGGTAATGGTGGGATACGTGAGGTATCTGTTTTGGGATTGGGGAGGGAAACGACTGAAAAGAATAAAGCGAAATTAATTTGAATTGTGGTGTCCTACTAATTGAGGAGACGTAATTTTAAGATAATTATTCATTATCATATTTAAAGGGTGTATACGATTTAATTTTTTTTTTATAAATATGGTATATTTTAAAAAAATGATATTTAATGTAATATTTTTAAAGTAGAGATAAAATATGTATATGTTGTAGTTAAGTATGGGTAGGTAGGTAATTTTTCCTTATTATTTTTCTGGTCCAACTTTACAAAATTACCTAAAATGGCCCAATTTGAACAAACTAACCATGTTTGAGGGGAAATTATATAACTAAGCTAACATTAAGTAGTTAATTATGTTACATGACTATAGTTTTAGTTAATTATAGAAAATGAGTATTGTTTAAGAAAATGGTTCTGTACCTATTTTTATGAGATCGTGTAGAATCTCATTATCCCTTTTATACAAATCTATTCATAACCCCTCTCTAACATACTCACTAATTTCTGCTTCATTATCCCTATAAATCTCTCAACTGAATCAACCTACTAATTGTCCAAAATCAATTCAGGTAATTTATTTTTCTTTTTTACTTCTTCCATCATTTTTTCATATGTTTTTTGTATAACGTTTCAATTTTCCAAAACTTTTTCATCATTTTACCGTCAGAATCTTGAATCCGTTCGATTTCATCGTTCTAATCGTGTAGAAACAATATCCATCAAAGAGAAAAATCTCCACCGTTCTAATCATAGAGAAAAAATATTTATCGTTCTAATTGTGGAGGAACAGTCTCCATCTTTTTCATTGGGATTAACTCAAGATTTTGAAGGATCTTGCAGGTTCCCTTGCCAAATCTAACGCCATTGAATCATATATAGGAGAGAAAGCGACTAGATTTAAGTTTCGCACTAACCTCATCAGGAGGCAACAAATATGCGTTAAAAGCTTCAAAGAGAAAAAAACAAGAGAGAAAAAAAGAGAGTTAATGATTCTGACGATTCTTGAAAAAAGAAATACAAGAAACATCTTCTAGAAGCAAAAGATTTTGACGTATTGCCTTGTTTTAGTTTTCTCAATTTGTGTATGTATAATTTAAATTGTATATGAGATAATAAATTGGTTGTACTTGTTGATCGTATATGCTACATAATTAATAACAAATGAGAGGATAAAGATGTTGAGGTATTTTTATTTCTTTCTTTTACGTTATTTGTATATGTATATTTATGTTGAATATGTTATTTGTATATAGGCACTTAATTGTATTTTATTATATCTCTTAGTTGTACATATTACATAATCTCAAGACACAAATGTATACTTCAACAATTATACGAAATTCAATATAGAAATCATCTAACATACAATTCAATCCATTACATATACGTACTGATATAAGTCAACTACAAATATTATTCAAATATACGTATTGATATAAGTCAATACGAATATTATTCAAATATACATATTTGTTGTCTTAAAATATACAACAAATTGTATACATAGTATATAATATATAATACGTTAGAAACATATATAAATACATAAATATAAAAAATAAACTGAATCTGCATATACATACTAATAATATACATATACAATTATTACGCAGAAATCACTATGAATTTTCATCATAATTGTGGAAGTACTTATAATAGAACTATACAAATCAATCAACTAATTTAATACAATGTTCATACGCTTAAAATTAATATTTTATTATTAATTCATAACTATACAATTCAAACTGATATAGTGAAATACAAGACATTCAATTTGAATTTGAAATTGATTTGGATATACACAATTAGGAGGGAGAATCTGAATGTTTTGAATTTTGTATTTTGATTTTGTTGAGAGATTTTACTTGAAGAAGAAGACTTATGTGGTAAGGTATTCTAATTAGATTCAATAACCTTTAATTAAGGGATCATTTTCTATAATTATACCAGAAATTGTCATATATTTAGCTAACTAAATTTTAACACGATTTTGTATAATTAATTAAAAATAACTTAAATATATAAATATAATTTGCTTTAGCTATTTAAACTATAGCTAAATTGCGTAAATAGACAAACTCTAGTTAAAGAAGCCTATTATGTTTCATGCAGCTATTTATGAAATTTTTCCATTTGTAATTCCTTTTTTCTTTGAAAAGATAGAGATAGACTCGAGTTTTGGGCTTAAAATACCCCAAAGAGAAACTTTTTGTTATTTTTTTAAAAACTTTCACAAAATAGCCACTATAATTAAAGTTATTATTCAATTTAGCTAAAGTTTCATAATTACAAACAATAACTAGTAGCTACAGCTGTAATAGCTTATACAAAAGGAATTCAATTTTTTAAAAAGTAAATGGCGGTAATCTCGGAGGATATAAGTTCCTTAATTCACGCTCATTATAAATCATACCCGTTATATATTTCTTCTGCAACAGAATTGAATACCTCCGATCCAAAATCGCCGCGGACAACTCACTTTTCTTCTGAGATCATCGAATCGGCATCGATTTCATCGTTAATTATACAACATGTACATAATACAATGAATCGATTTGGTTTAGGTATATAGTTTCATCTCTTTATGTTTGATGCTCTGGAGATTCGGTTGAATTGATTGATATTTAGGTCGAAGAAACTGCTCCAATTGTATAAACTGTGTAATGGAAATTCAAATCGTAATCGATAATCGAAGCTTTGATTGAATGTATGTTTCAATTGTTTCCTGTGGAGTTAGTTTGTATAAAGTGATTTTCATTTGTAAAATTGTATAAATTAGTTTTAGTTGAATTGCGATTTGAATATGTATAATTCATTGATAGTTGTAGTTTATGTGTAGTTAATGTATATATAAGTTAGTGTTCGTATAAATGTAGAATTTTATATTTGTAGATGTATAAATGAGTTGTTTCAGTGATTAATTGTATAACGTTAATTTTTGTATACTGTAGTTTGTATAAAGTGATTTAGAGTTGTAAAACTGTATAAATTAGTTTTAGTTGAATTGCGATTTGAATATGTATAATTCATTGATAGTTGTAGTTATTTGTATAAGTTAGTGTTCGTATAAATGTAAACTTTTATATCTGCAATTGTATAATTGAGTTGTTTCAGTGATTAATTGTATAAAAAAGTTGGAAGAATTGAATTGTGTTAATTATTGTATAAATTAGTTGTTATAAAGTGACTTTGATTTGTAAAATTGTATTAATTAGTGTATGTATAAATGGATTAATAAAAACTGATTTATACTAATATTTGATTGTATACAGGAATGTCTTCCATAGTTATATTGGTAATGCATTTTTGAAAATGGGATGATGCAAACTGTTATATTGACTATGTTATTGAGGGAGTTGTATTTAGAAAAAAAGCCTCCTTTACAGAGTTATATAATATAATTGCAACTAAACTATATGTGGATGTGACTGTGAAAGTACTAAATATTGAACATAAGGTTGATCAGAGCAATACTAGGATGGTGATAGACAATGAGATGGGGGTGCGGATATATGTAATACTAAAAAAATGTACAAATGAATTTAACATTCTCTATCAAGTCAAAGTCGATTCGATCAATTGTTGTAGAGAATGACTCTTCAGATAGAATGTAAAAATGTATGAAATACAGAATTTCAAACTTCAATGCATCGTCATCGTTGTCACTCCATACCTTATTATTAAAACTTTGAACAAATTCTGCTTTTGATACACTTTTTTTTTGGAAAATACATCTGAAGAAGTCTATTCGGTTCTTCAGTGTTGAACACAAAATTTGACAAATCATCACTGCATTTAAGTTCAGAAACAAGACAGAAATCTCTACGAGTGAAACGTAGAGTAGTACCATTTATGTAAATCAAAATGGCATTAGAAGAACTACCCTCTAACTCTCGCAACATAAAACATCTAAACAGTTGTGCTTGAATATGACAACGATGCATGCTTGATATTTGAGCAAAACAAGATGATGCGCAAAATTGATTGAACGCAACTTCAGACAATTTGAATCATAATTGATTCATTACCCCAATATTGATATAGCATTGCATGTGTGGGGTGTAAAGTGGATCTTTCTTGATAAGAAATTGTACTCCCTAATATAATGTAAATATTTATACAATTTCAAATGTATAATTATACAAGACAAATAGCAAAAACAGTATAAAAAATATAGAACTATACAAAGTGAATATCTATATACAAATACGGATTTATAGAAAGTGAATATTTCTACTATATTAGAAGCCTGAGTCTAAAATTTGGTATCAACCTGTGTGGTTAGTGTCATTTAAATTAGTATTGAGGGCATTTTAGTCATTTAATACCTTTCTGTTAAGATGAGTGTCATCTATTGGAGGAGGACACGTCGCGTCGGCGCTAGAAGCATTTTTGCATCTGATCATCTGCACTTCCGCTACACCTTCTCTTTAAGCACTGATTGAAATAACCATGATCAATTTCTTTTATTGTTTCCATATTTTGCCATCTACATCCTTCACCTCTTCTTAATTTGAGTTATATTTTTAAGATTTCAATGTGGATTTCTGTAGATAGGTGTGTTGTTTTTGCATATGGTTGAACTCAAAGTTCATAATTTTGATGCAAAAATTGCTCTGCTTATTAGATGCTTCATTGTTTTGGGTTTGCATCTAATTTTGGTGTTTTTTCTCCTCTTATTACAGTGTTTTGTTCTGTTTGTACCAATAGCTTGTGGGAAAAAAATAAATAGAATACATTGTTCAATTTTTCTTTTGTATTGTGGTCTGTGGAACTCTACATGAGTTTTGATGGAGATTTCAAAGGGATTCAGCGGAGTTCCTTTTCCTTTGTGTCGAATACACATGATCTGCTAATGGCTCTATTTTGGTAGTAATTTTTAATGCAAAATGAGAGCCTTTTCCTTTTGACACTTCACACTAATAAATGGGTAGAGTTAGTGCATAAACTATGTATGATCAAATTTATTTTGAAAAATAAGTGTGCATGTACCTGTAAGATGATACTTCATACAAATAAATTTTTTGGGGAAGACATACTATTTCACCAATCGAGTCATAACTATCTAACATATTCATAGTGGTGATGAAACGTAAAAATCTATCCATTTTCAAAGTCAATCCGATGCATTCGTTCGTAGAGCTATTTACTCGATCACAGATATTTCTGCAACACCTCTAACAGAGAGACAAATAGTCAGTTTTGAAAGAACTTATAATTGTCAACCTCTTTCAGATATGACTCTATCTGATTCAGGAAGTCTGCAGGTTGAGAAAAATCCGTCAATACCCCTCTAAAATCCTCTTTTTCTTTTAATGGAGACTATAATTTTACATTCTAATTTCCTCCCTTCTCTCTAATGAAGAAGATAGAAGAGATTTTAAGATGGGATGATTTATTAATTAATTTTGCCCATAAGCGAAGTTTCTATTCCATGTTTTTTTTTGGATAGAATCATCCAAGTGTGAAAACAAAACTCACTAATTGCCCGTGCTTGCACGGGCATTCATCTCTAGTCTATATACAAATACGGACTTATACAAAAATGAATATCTATATACAGATAAAAAGTTATACAAAGTGAATATCTATATACAAATACAAAGTTATACAAAGTGATATCTATATACAAATACAAAGTTATACATATATGTATACAATTGTGAAACAAAAAGAATTATACAATTTAAAAATAAGTATAACACAAATATCCAAATAATAATGACAACAACAACTGAAATATAGAATTTCATTTTTGTATATAAAGATACAAATATATTCAAACATTTAAAGATATGAATACAACTTTAGATCTGAACTTCAAACATATATACAGTTTACCTTAATTCTTTCAAAATGTAGTTGTTCAATTGAATCAGATTGGACATCTTCTTTATTACTTGTAGATGTAATATCTTTTACTTTACGCTTCTTCTTTGAAATCAAAACTTCAACTGATTTGTCTTGTTTGTTGCTTGTAGATGAAGTCTCTTTTACTTTACGCTTCTTCTTTGAAGTCAAAACATCAACATATTTGTCTTCTTTATGTTTATCCACTTTTTTGCTCTTCCCTTTTGATTTTGCAACATGCATGACTTCTTGCATCTTCAATGGGGTATTACCAGACTTCAACATACCCTCTTGTTGATTAATTCGAGATTTAGCAATGGATCCTGAAATTTCTTCGAAATCTTGAGTTAAACCCAAAGAAAAAGATAGAAAATCATACAAAAACAGTTGATTCGTATACCTTTAGTGATTCTCTTAGAAGGTGTTTCTTCTTCATCCATGATTTTGGATGTATAAAACAAAAAAATTGAAAAGGAACAAAAAAGTTCGCAGTAATATACAATACAAAATAATGAAATAAGCATGAAATCGGGAAAATAATTACCTGAAAAATCTGAGAGAACAAATTGAGAAACAAAGGTTGAAAATTTAAAATTATGGTGAAAAAGGTTACAAGAACTTTTTTTGCAGAGACTCTCACAAGTAGCGTGTGAAGAGGGTTAAAAAGGGGGGAAAAGACACGCTTATACAAAACTGACAACCGTAATAATGACAAAAAGTAAATGACGAATGTTAAATGAAGCAAACAGTAGTTGTTTTAAGTAATTTATTGATATAAATTTATTTTTCCATGTAAATTTCCCTATTTTTTTAGGCCAAAATGAGTCAAAGGGCTCAAAATTTATTGCTCAGAATAATTAAAAGGGAAATGACGCAATAAAACAAACCTATACTATTTAATTATTCATTATAACTATAGTTTGCGATAATTACTATTCGCGACTAACATTATATATTAATTACGTGGGTTGACTTCGAATTTGTATAATTAATCATGTTTGTATATGTATAATTCGCCAGAATATACAAATACATGTATAATATACAATTATTTAACCTATATACATATACAATTCACCTCTCTCCTACTCTCTGCCCTCTCTCGCTCGCCTCTCTCCTCCCTCTCCCAATCTCGATCGCCTCTCTCCTCCCTCTCCCAATCTCGCTTGCCCTATATACAAATGTATATGTATAATATACAGTTATATACATATACAATTCACCTCTCTCCTACTCTTTGCCCTCTCTCTCTCGCTTCTTTCCTCCCTCTCCCAGTCTCGCTCGCCTCTCCCCTCCCTCTCCCAATCTCTCTTGCAATATATACAAATACATATGTATAATATACAATTATCTAACCAATATACATATACAATTCACCTTTCTCCCACTCTTTTCCCCCTCTCGCTCGCATCTCTCCTCCATATAACATGTGCTACAAATTGTAATTATCAAACTATAACTACGAATAGTAATTAATTGTTTTTAAGTAGCTATATGTGAAAATTTTCCTAATTAAAACAAACAAAAAGTTGATGGGTTAAGGCCCAAAGCCACCTCCTCTTCAAGCCTAATCAGATAAAAGAAGGAAAAGCTAAAAATTAGCGAAATACTACATAAGACAGAGATTCAAAAAATAAAATAAAATAGGGGAAAACAAAGATAAGATTCAAATAGAAAAAACCAAGAAATAAAAATCTTTCTGATCTACCAAGAGCTCCCCAGGAGTTGCAGATCCATGATAAGCACGCCGGAGCTCAAATCGTGGAGGTAACACTTTCTGAAATTATCTTAGTCACTGATTTAAAGCTTAAAAAGGTAGATAGATCTTACTTGAATCATATTTTTAAATGCAAAATTGAGTTGATTTCTTGGTTCGATTTCAATTTTAGTAGTCTCTAAGTTCTTACCAGACGCTGCAGAATCAATATCCAAGATGAAGTCAAACTAGAACAAATCTTCTATGCAACAAATAAATGACTCAAATGTATCCCTTTATTTTTCTTCTCTTAGTTGAAGCGACATAAATTAGTTGGTTCTAATTAACTTTAGTTCACAAGAAATTTACAATGGAATGAGACTAATACAAGCCTAATACCACAATTTGTAAATCTGTTATTTGAAACTTCAATCAAATAAAATCCAACCAAACAAATGACTATATGTAGTTTGATGTGTTGTTGTATAAACCCTTTGTTTTTTTCTATTATTATGTGATGAATATGCCCGCCCCTTTGACATTTTGAAATTCATAAATCAATTCGACTCTTTATTTTTGAATGTGCTAAATCATATTTGTGGTATCTGTTGCTTGTCGGTGTTGAATAACTTTCTAGCTTGCGTTGGTAACTCTCAAAAACACGTGTATTTTATAGCTTCTGCTCCTGTAAAAGAAAAACTTCATTAGCTAAAAAATCAGCTAGTGCATTGCCTTCCTAAAGATGTAGGCAAAATGCACTAGCCCTTTACTCTTTCAAAACTTAATTTTGTCCATCTCCATTTTAATCTTTTATGGAGTCTCCCATATATCTTCAATAATATTGACCATAGATAATGAGTTTGACTTTATTTAAACTGGAAAATTCTGATGTTCAATACAATATCTAGCACCTTTCTCGATAGTTGTAGCTTCTGCACAAATTCATTTAGTTATCCCTAATTTTTTTGATTCAGCATATATCAACTCTCTATTAGCATCTCTCACACAAAAAGCTGCAAAGCTCTCTCCTGTGTTACCTCTACTAGCTCTATTTGTGTTACATTTGAACCAACCAACATCAGGTTTCATCACCTACACTAACTGTGACCTAATTAAAGGTCTGTATTGCTCAAGGTGATGAATCAGTTAAGGCCATTCATTTGGAATTTCTTTCATCCATGGGTATTTCATTTTCACTAAATTCACCAAATTATTGTTGATCTCTTGTATAACCCTCTCTCTAGTCATATAACCTCCATGATGAATAACATTTCTTCTTTTCCATAGTTGCAAGCAAACAAAAGCAGGGGATGTCTGATAAATAGGATATAACTTGGCACAACTCTTTAAGTCCCACCATTTTTTCATGGCATGTTGTACATGAATAAAAATAGGATGCAGTCCAACTGCACTAGCATAGTAATATTGAGGCTGCAAAACCACCAATAATAAATAAATGAACTACATTTTCCTTTTGAGCATTTTCACAATGAGATTTTATATGAAACTCTTTTAGCCCAATTACAATCATAATCCTTCATATCTTGTCCTCTTTGTTTGATTTCCTCCCAAGCATTTCTATCCGAACTAGTTTAAAATCCACCAAGGGTTATCAGGAAAATCTGATTTAGCAGCATAGTTCAAACTTCTAATAACGTGCTCTATTGTTGCTTCTGGTAGATATTCTTGAAGCTCGTCTCTGTCTCATCTATTAGGAGTCATAAAAACACTCAGGTCATCTACAATGTTAGCTCTTGCAATTTTTAAAATTAGTCACTTTAATAGCCCTCAACTCAGTCCATTTTTCTTCCCAAGTGTCTGCATTACCAATTCTTGGTTTCCACCAAATGAATCCATCCAATGATCTCTCGCATCTATCATTTTCTTCCAAATCTGAGAGCTATTTTTCCATATAACTTTTGTAGACTTTAGCTATTTGCAGTATTTATTCCACATGAAATTCAACTATAGAGAAGTTGTGGTTCTAAATCTCCACCATAATTTAGCAAAAAAGCTTTAGAGATGTCATATAGTGACCTAAAGCCCAAACCCCCTTTCTATTTTGGCAGACACAACTTTGACCAGAAAACCCTATGTCTATTTCTTCCTTCTCCTTAGTACTCCAAAAAAATCTAGCAAATATTTTATGTATCTCATTGATAATTTTCTTAGTTGGGATCACTCCACACAACAAGTATATAAGAATGCTTTGAAGGATACTTTCAATAAGAACTGTTTTACCTATAGTTGCTTGCCTCTCCAGTTTTGTAACTTATCTTTAATCTTTTTTTATTAATTCATTGTAGTAATCCTTCTTCTTCCTGTAATGAAATATTTGACAACCCAAGTACTTGAATGGAAACTCGCCTCTAGAGAAACCCCTCACACGTTCTACTTGATCCACCAGACATGCACCTACTTTATGAAACATATATAAATTACTTTTCTCTTTGTTATTAAGTTGCCTCGAGATTTCTTCATATTCTATCAAAACCTTAATTATTTGCTTTAGAGACTCTTCCTGTGCTGAAGTGAAAATAATTGTATCTTCTCATAAGCCAGATGATTAATCTTTTGACTCTATTTTGACGATCCAAATCCTACAAAGAACTAATTTTCAAAAAAAGAATTTAAAGCTCTTGCAAGCACTTATGCAGACAAAATAAATAAAGCAGGTGACATGGGGTCTTCTTGTTTCACCCTTCTAGTAGAATGAAAAATTTTCTTTGGTTGACTATTAAACAGAAATGAAATACCACTTATTAGCAATCAACCTCCATATCATGTCTGTAAAATGTTGTGAGAAATCCATCTCGGCAAGCACTTTAATAAGGTACCGTCAAGATACCCTATCATATGCCTTAGTCATCAACCGTAATAACTATATTAGCAGGCTTTCCTCTCTTTCTATATCCATGACTATCTCTTGAGTAAGTAACACATTCTTAATGATACTTCTACCTTGCACAAAATCGAAGTGATTCGACGATATCAATTTAGGAATTACCTTCTCCACCCTCCCATGAATGACTTCAGAAAAAACTTGTTGATAAAATTTCTTAGACTTATAGGTCTTAGGTATGAATGAGTTTGGACAAGGTCTTTTTTAGGCAAAAGAACCAGCTGCGAATGTATAATTGATTTGGGAAGAGTCTGACCTTGAAAGAAACAACAAACCAATCTGAACATGTCAACTCCCAATATATCTCAACTCTTCTGATAAAACAAACCTAAAAATCCATCAGGACCACTAACGCTATCACCATTAAGTTTAAATGCAACTTCTTTTACTTCCTCCATGGTGGGAATCTTACTCAATAATCCTCTTGTGTAACCAGACAAGGTACATGCTAAAGAATATCTTGACTGTTGCTTTCTTCTTCCCGAGAAAATTGATTTTTGTACCATTAAATTGTGTCAGTTACCATTTGTTCTTCATCTTCTATCCATTTATCATTTTTGTCTTTGATTCTTTTGATCTTTAATTTATTTCGCCTCCCTTTCACTAGATTATGAAAGTATCTAGTGTTTCTATCTCCTTTCACAAATCAATCAATGTCTGCTTTCTGTCTCTAGTACTCTTCTTCAAAGTGTAAGTATTGTTTTAATTCTGTCTGACTTTGTTGAAGAATGCTTCTATCGTTATGACTTGGATCCTCTTCAAATAAATCCTCTTTTAATCTCATAATCTCTTCCTTGATGATAAATTGTTTAAAAGTATCACCATATCTTCACTGCTCCACTTTGTTAAGACACTCTTCATTCTCTTTAGCTTGTTCTTAAAGGTAATGAAAGGGTTTGGTCCCTCTTTTGCAAATTAGTTATGTCTAATCACTTCTAAAAAAATCAGCATGTTCAATCCAAAAATTTAAGAACCTAAATGGTTTGATAAAATTCTAGGCTTGAGTATCAAACGAGCATAGCATAGGGGCATGATCAGATCCAGCTCTAGCTAGGTGTTTCACTTCCATGTGTCCAAATTGTGCTTGTAATTGCTGATTGACAAGCACTCTGTCCAATCTTTCAAAAATACCTTTTCCAGCCCTCCGTTCCACAATGTGAATGGGCTCCCATTAAAACTGATCTCCTCTAGTTCACATGAATTTATGCAAAAGGCAAAATCTTCTACTTCCTGGGGTTGTACGGGCAAACCTCCAATCTTTTTCTGTATCCTCCCACCATTTATGGGAATGAAATATTATTCGTCAGTTGGTACATCTCATCCCAATGTTCTAATCTTTGATTAGCATCACACTTTGCATAGACTAGAGTCACCATAACCTCTATACTAGGATCTTGAAGAAACAATTTCGAAGTGTTGGGGTTTATCTTCTATTACCTCCACTTGAGTATCATGAGCAACAAAATATCAGATCTTCCCATTGATATTTGGTCTTGCAATATTTATACCGAATTTTTTATACTTCTCAATATGTTTTGCCTGTTGTAAAGGATCCATTAATTCAATAATATATAATTTATGATGCTTGTGTAACACTTGAATCCTATGAAAGGCTTGATGTGTCTTCATCGATTTAATATTTCAAAAAAAAAACTTAATCATCTAATTGATTTGATTTAGCCAAAATTCTTGTTAGAATTCTGGAAGATTGTGATTTTTCTATCCCCATATCCTTGTTGTTCCTCTTTATCACCCCTTTATAATTAGATTTCGGAGAAATATCTGCCTGCCTTTCTGCTTCATCAAGTGTCCTTTGCATATCATTTTTCTTAGTGTCTTTATCTTCAATCCCAATCTTATCACTTTGTATTTGTAGAGGGTTAATCTTGTGTGTCACCAAATCATGTAATACCTTATTTGGAGATATGGAGCTATTGTAATGCAACTCCTCCCCTGATAACTCTCTCACATCCTTCAAAATTGTAGCAGGGTATAAAGTTAATGGCTTAGTTTCACTGGCTAGAACAATCAAGACTAATTTTTGCTACATTTGCACCATTTTTCTCATCAACATTCTTCAGATTTTCTGTATTGATGTTCACTTCTTCAATCTTTACTACTAAAATTATCATGAACAGAACACGAAGTATTATCCTTGCTTAACTCTTGGTTTTCGACATCCATTTTTATGTCTTCTGAATAAAATGTTTTTTCTTCTCTTTTCATTCTATCACCCCATTTTGCTTTGTTGATGCTCTTCAATATACTGTTGACTGGGCTACCTGATCTTGATTTTCTCGTTTCTTATTTGTTTTTTATCATAACATTAACCGATTTATCCATCTCATTCTGCACCACCTCAACCTGAACTACTTTGCTCTATTTTGACTCTTAAACCTCATTAGCATTTGATTGCCCCTCCATATTATTTTGAGCCTCTTCTTCCTCGTTTAATGCCTCAAAACCGTTATCCGTTTGGATTTATATTTTCCAAATTTTTCTTAGGCTTTGATTTAACTTTATTATCTTTCACTACATTTCATGCTTTAGGGTCCCCCAAAACTCTACCACTTGATAAAAATTTAGTGGGGGAAACTCTTAACAACATGCTGCTTTTCAACTTGAAGTTGTTTACCTTTCCTTTGCAATCTCTTTGTTGTTTTCTTCTTCATTTACAAACACGTTTTAGTTAGTTTCGGGTGTAAACTTAAGCATTCATCATGACAATGCCCTTGAATTTTACATTCGGTACAACAGCTGGGACATAATCATACTTGATTTACACTCTCTCTTTTCTTACCCCTCCAGTTTGTTCATCACCAATCTCCATGATTACTTGCTTTGGGTGTTTAGACAAAAGATTAATTTGAATTTTCACTCTATTACAACTTGGCCTAGTTTTATTAATAGTAGCCATATTAAGTTGAACAACCTTTCCAACTGCTGAAGCCAGTGTAAACAATACCTCTTTGACAAAAAAGGTAGAAAAAAATTTAGGGAAAGAAATCCACGCCATGGCTTGTGTGGTCTCCTCTATATATTTAAATTTTGCATCATATATGAGAGGCCTCATTTGATAACAGTAACCCTCCCTATCAGTGATGTAGTACACATTCTTTGAGATGATATTCACAAAATCTTCAAATTGATTGATTCCAATTAATATGTATATGTTTCGCAGGTACCCTATTTGGCAATCTCCTTTCGTTCCACATTGTTGTGGAATTAGCTTCCTAAGCTCATCCAAACTGGGCCACCCACAAGTGAATTTCCCCACCACAGCGTATTGAAGATTCTTAATGATGTTCATTTTTGTCATTTCCCCTTCTGTCCATCGCACTAATGGTTCCCCATCCATAACTTCAACAGTTTTCATTTCAATAGGCATTGTAACATTAGAATCTTTATTTTTAAGTAACACTTAATAATTTAACAGATTTGTTTTGTCAAGGCTCACAGGAAAGGTTTCCTGATCTGGTAAAGGAGGAACTTGGCTAAGGGTGACTGAGATAGAAGAGGTCATCAACCTTTTGAATTGAAAATTGGCCATGGTAGAGTTGGAAAATTGAAAATGCTTTTCGATACATTTTTTTTTGCTCTTTTTTTTTTCTTTTGTAATTATTTCACTTTGTGGAAGAAATGAATATTTATGTCATTTTATTATTTTTCTTTGTTTTTTTAATTTATTAAGGTGAAAATGTGTTATAGTTAAATAAATATGGATATGCATGACCATTTTTTCAAAATCTTTTTTTTTTTTTTTTGTTAAATAACTTTTTTGTTATCTAAATTTTTTGGTTCCCTTTTAAAATCTTTTTTCCTTTTCTAATTGTTTCGCTTCTTTTGTGAAAAAATGAATATTTACGTCGTTTTATTTATTTTTTAATTCTATTTATTAAGGCGGGAATGCATGATCAGAGATGAACTCATGATTTGAAGACTTTGGGTGCACCAATATAAACATAGCTCAAATGTGAGCTCTAAGCTAAAATAAAAATAAAAATGAAAATAATAAAAACATGTTTTAGTTGGATTCAAACCCTAGTCTCAAGGGTAGTATTTCTAGCTTCTACCAAAAGCATAAGGGCACTTCTATGTTTTCTATGTGTGCACTGTTAACTATATCCTATTTTTTTATTAGTTTGAAAGATATGCATATACATATGATTTTTTCGAAAGTTAGCGGGTGCACGTGCACCCCCTCTATATAGTGTTGGTCCGCCTCTATGCATGATAGACAAATAAATATTGATATCGATACATTACATAATAATTTATATAATATTGATACACGATCATACATCATTTACACAATTTTGATACATTACATATCTATTTATGCAATATCGATATATTCCATCTACACTACATAATATACATGTTATATACTATATACAATATAGATACATGTTTATACACTATTTATACAATATCAATACATTACATATACACTACATAAGCATAACTACTTACAAAATATTGATACATTACATATACATTTTGTTCATCATATATACTTGTTTTTACCTTATTTTTACAATATTTTTACATGAAAAAGTTATTTTTTAAAAAGGAAAAATGATTTTAATTAGATTGAACGAAGCAAAAAGAACAAACAAAATATGGTTTGGGCTTGTACCCATATTTATTAGGGAAACTTACATAAATATACTATAATAAAAAAATATTTATCATTTATAGCAATAATATTTTTTTTCCACTTGATCACTTTTAATTCATTTATAATACAAGTTTAATTTATATTACAAAGAACAATTTTTTATTCACATATAATACAAATTTTAATGATAAATAATTCATTTATCACACATTTAATACACTTATAATTCAATGTATCAAATTTTTATCAAACAAATATAATATACTTTAAAAACAATTATTATTCATATATAATTTATATATATTGCATACATAATTCACTTTTAATACATATTGCAGATTTAACATAGTATTGTTATAAATGGTAATAAATAAAAAGTATTGCTAAAATAAGTAATTATTTATTAAAATATACCAATTCATGTAATTTTTCCTATTTATTAAAAGGAAAATTTCATATATGACAAACATAATTTATGAAATAACATTATATGAGTGTAGTTTACATAATTACATTTTATAGGTATAGTTTAGTTTCTTATCTATCTTTTAATTTGTATAAAATATTTTTTTTTGTTTTTAATTTATTAAATATTTTACTTTTTCATTGAATGGTAACAATAGCGTTAAATACGGTAACAAACATTTACACAATCCCATGATTTAAGCTAACCATTCAAAATTAAATATTTTCTTATTTTTTTTTAAAATAAGTCGTATGAAACACTCATACGTTAATGATCTTATTTGTATATATAAAAATTGATTATATTGTATATATTTGAGAAATTGTAAATAATTTTTTATACAATTTCGTGTGTAATTTATTATGTGTTATTAACTGTATATGTGACCATCATAATATGAAAATTGTATATATGACAGTCGTTTTTTTTATAAAAAAAGTGTGTTATATTTTTTTTTAATTATTTTGTGTAGTCTGTTTGTATACTTTTATTATGTTCATTTTTTTTGTATATATCTAGAGATTTGTATAATATACAATAATTTGGTATATGGATTAAATTTGTATATGTGCATATGTTATTTCGTGTTTTTTAAAAAAAAAATAATGATTAAAATGATTGTATAATATTCATTTGTCAATTGTATATATGGTAAGCTTGAAATGTGTTTGTATATTTGAGTGTGTAATGTTTATATATACAATATTTTATTATGTTCATAAATTTTTGTATATATCGTTGAATTTGTATAATATAATATAATTTTATATATGTATTATACAATGATTTTAACAAATTTCTTTTATTCAAAATTAAATATTTGTATACAAATAGCTAAGACATAAGACTTTGTATATGTCACTTTAATATACAATCCACTATATACAAAACTTTAGTAGTTGGTATAAAACTAATAGAATATACAAATAACAATTGTCTCATAATACTTTGTATATATTACCTTAATATACAACCCACTATATACATAACTTTAGTAATTTGTATGATGTTCTTCATATTTGTCTACTTCTATCCAGTTTTGATGAGGTAGATCCAATCTCCTCCGATTTTATGTTTCTGACTTTTCTCTTGCTTCAACCTTAAACAATCTTAATGACGCTACATTTCGCGTTGTTGATGACTTTCTGAATTGTCATTGGGTCATTTTTTTCCTGAATCTCTATTCAACAGATTGTTCAACTTAAACTTGTTCATGTTTTGCCATATACCCTACATTGACCCCAAAATTCCGAGATAACCCAATTGAAAACGAAGGTGGATTATCAACAATATTGACATGCAATGACATACCTCTGGTAATCCTCATATATGGAGATGAATCCTCCATTCTCATTTTGAAGAACTTTAAATTGATAAGAAAGAAAGAATTTTTTTAAAAAATATATGAAAAAACTAAGAAACATAATACATATATAATTATGTTGATGAAGGAAGAAAATAAAAAAATGGATTCATGAAAGTAAGACAAGAAGGAGAACGTGAAATTTTCCCAAATTCAAAATTCAAAATAGAAATGGAGGAGTGATTTTAGGAGAAAGATATGGAATGGGTATAGGAGAGATAAAATTGATTTTATATAAAATTATATATAAAAAGATAATAAGATCTTTTATGGTTGGGTATACAAAGAGGTGGTGGGTCCCATTAATTATGGCAAAAAAATGAAACTATAATTATTGAGAGTAAATAAATTAAACTATACCCTTATTAACTAATTACGTAGGGATGTTTGTCATTCCACGTAAATTTTCCTTTATTAAAATATGGATAATATTTGGAAAAAAATTACTTAACTACTCTCCTTTACTTACATTAATATCCATTTATCCCTACTTATTATAAAATTTCAAAAATCCCTTATCCCCCAATTAATAAAATTTGTAAGATACATAAAGATTTTCCACCTTTTTTACAGTCAATACCCACGTTTTCCTTACAAAGTGCAATTCTATTTTTCAGCATGTTTCCATTACCAATTACACTCTTCAATTTTATTCCTAAAATCTCTCCCCATCTTTAGCAGTAACACAATTCAAATCAATTTGATTTTCAGTAGGAGTCTCCCTCAAGTATTTCAATTTCTAAGTTTTTACTAGGTAAGAATTTTATTCTCCATTGTTGTCTTTTTCGTGCTTTTTTACTGATACATATGGAACAGGGTCCATCAAATAGTGTTGGTGTTTCTCATACTAATGCTAATTGTATATATGATTCTGATGATGAAATGTGGGCCGAGAACAGATCCAAGCGATTGCATTAGCGATGAAGGACAAAAGTGTTGTTAAGCCAAAGAAAAAGGTTGGAGAAATCCCCCCAAAAAAAACGAAGAAAAGTGACATATGTTGTTTCCCGACCCACACTTCCTAAGGTATGTGTTTAAATAAACTTTTATATTTTTATGTTTTTGTTATGGTGTTGGTTGTGTTTGGACAGTAAGGTTGAATACATCAATAGTGAAGATACATTACTTATCAATTCAATGTTTTCATAGTATGTTAGAACAATATCGATATAAAATGGTTAATTTTCTGTTTTGTTGATACGTTAAACCCCTAATTTTATATTGTTGCATGTGCTTGTGAAATCGAATTAAGAGTCATTTAACAATGAAGATAAATTCACTAATTTCAAATTAAGTAAAAGCATCATGTATTGTACAGTTTTAAAGGTGTATCAGATACATAAATTGCTCAATTAATGTATCATTTGTTGCTGTAACATGTTTCTTTACATTTTTTGTTTGTCAGTGCATATGATGTATCATATACATCATATAACTCAAGTGTCATATACATATATGTAATTGGTATATGTGAATGAAATTCATGTACAATATATTTGTTAGTTACTAATGTATCTTATGCATTTCACGACGTGTTTGATATGATGTCATTATAAAATCATGATTTATTTACTGAATTTATAAATTATCTTTAATGTATCATTCACTCTCCATTACAACATATGTTTGAGATTAGACAAGAACAATTTTATATTTTGTTTTTTTGTATAAACAGGGCATGAATTATGTTATCAAAAAATACCAGCACATCCATTGAGGTTTGGAGCAAAGTTCAACTTTGATTTTGTGAATGAAATCAAAAAGTCCATAAAGAATGAAGGCGTTGAAATGTTCAAGAATACAATATTTGGACCATATTTGAACATTTCAAAATGTAATTTTCAGGGTCAGATTACTAAGTATTTGTTGTTGTTAGAGGTGCAACAGGAGAACAAAGATGTATTGCATGTTCGTCATGCTAATGAGAATGTATTGCAGTTTAGTATAAAGGAATTCGCCATTGTAATTGGCCTTAAATGCAAAAAAAATATTAAGGATATTTCATATCCAAATTCCGAGCTGGTTATTACAAAAATATTTCTCTGATTGTCCTGCAGATATAACCAAATGTCGCTTGATACATCGTTTTGCAATGGAAAATTGGGAGACCACACAGAAATCCGTTCAGATGATAATATTATACTTGATCAATACTTTCATGTTATGCCATCTTGGTGATACCTTCATACGTATCGAAGAATTTCTAATGGTCAAAGATGATAGGTATGAATTATATCCTTGGGGTCAGATTGCATTCGATAAGCAAATTACATCACTCAGGCAAGACTTTAACCAAAACAAACAGATGTATCGCTTATTTGGTATGCCTTAAGCACTCAACTTATGGATTTACGAATGTTCATCTAGTCTAAATTCAGAGTTTACTGTTAAAGTAGCAAATGGTATTCCCAGTATATGTAATTGGACGGTCGTGGTTGTAAAGCCAAAATTTAAAAAGTTTATGTCCAGCATTTTCTCCGAAGTAACATTACTTTTAAATTCGCAAATAACAGTTTCTCAATAAGCTTTATAATTTTTGTTGTAAATAATATTTTTTGTATGATACATAATATTGTTATAACATTCAACCATTTAAAATGCAGAATGCATGATCAAACATTGTACCAACACCAAATGAGGTGGAAGCCCTTGACTTACCTGATATACAAGAGGCTCATAGAACTGAATCATCCACAACACCAGTTAATGCAAACAAAGTGCAAACTAAAGATAAGTCAGTTTTGAGGATTTCTCAACAAGCCATCTTGATCATTTATTGAGAAGATCCTCACGTGTGTCTGGTATATCATCTCCACCATCACCCAAAAGGAGAAAGAAACTTGATACACATAAAACAAAAGGGTTGAAACCTGAATCGTCAGAGCAGTTAAGGCCGCCATTAAATTAGTCATTCTCAATGCCATATGAAGAACCTACCCCCCTGTTAATGTATCTTCTGTCCATTTTTCTTCCGAAGTCCAAAAAAATAAGTCTGTATATTCTGATATTGAAGAACTGAAACAACATATGAAGGAATACGTAAGTAATGATATCAATTTTTTTTATGTTTATTCATAAATACAAAACTGAATGTTAATTTTTTTTAATAGGTTGACAGTAAATTTGAGTATCTTGTGAATTTGATAAAGGCAAATCACTCTGAGTTGATGAATTCTAAGAGGACGACCAACAATCAAAGGTACTGTATTGTATTTTTTTTTTTTTGTGTGTTTTAATTTTCATAGGTCATTTTGTTACAAACTTATTTCATGAAGGAGATGGGAGGCAAGTCTACAACATACATGATTGAAGTTTCTGATAAAAAAGACAATGATGGACACTAAACAAGTACCTTTATGTTTGATCAACAATCAAACTCACCGATACAAATGGAATTTGCCAATAATTATCAAAATATTGGTGTAACTGATTTTGATGTTGAAGATCAGGTTTATTTTACTTTATTACTTGCGTTTATCAAATTTTATAATTTATCATTAACTTATTTTGATTGAAAAAAAACATGTTTAAAAAACACAGACTGAAGATACATCGAAGAATCATCAAGAAATGAAGGACGTTTCAGAACATCAAACCTCAGATGAAAATATTCATCATACTGCAGAAATAACTGAGCAAAAGAAGGTAATTTTAGCATCGTAACTTGACTATTAGTATTCATCAACTTTGTAGTGATACATCAAACTTTGTCATTATGATACATTGCAGTTTACTTGGATTATTCTGATACATTGTAGTTTACTTGTATCAATATGATGCATATTTTTACTGTTCATATCAGTAGTTTTTTTCACTTTCGTGTGTATGATACTCTACATTTTCATTTGGTGTGTATGTGATATATTCCATTGCAAGATTCATACCACTGTGACTACTTAAAATTGTTTGTCTACTATATGTAATTCGTAGTTTGATGTAATTTGTCTTTGATACATTAACAATCCTTTGTATATGATTCTTTGTTGTTTAATGTATCCTAAACTGATCAGTGCGTTTCTGTTCAGGATGATCCATTAGCACAAATGCCTCATCATTTCTTCGAAGGAACAATGAACGAAGATGCTTCATATAATGTTCAACACAATATCAATCAGTCTGTGTCAGATACTGTTATATTTGATACATCGATAATTTATGCTTCATGTATCATTTCAATATCATATAGTTTATCAAATCTTATTTAATTATCAATTTAAATCATATAGGATTCTACAACATCTGGTACAATATCTCCTGATACTCGAGAAACGATGAATACACTTATTGCTGATCTAGGAAGTTTGCCTATTCATGCAAATCCACAGGGGTTAATCGACAGTCAAAGTTTACTTTCGGACAGTCAATTACCTATTGATATTCCCATCACAGAGATTATTGTTCGAAACTATATGAATACTCCTCATGCACGTATCATGATGCCTTCAAAAAACTACAAATCCCCTTATTTAACTTTATTTGGGTCAAGTGAAAAAGGAAAAGAGGTCATGGATGATGTAATTCGTCCAAATTTTTCATTTGAAGGTTGTGAGATCACAAAACGAGTCCCTTCATATCTGATTGATGAGTTTATTGAGTGGGTTACTACATGTCTTCTCAAAGCTCATACTAAAAAGTAAGTTTTATATTTTGTAATGGATCTGTTTAATTTTGAAATTGCAATTCTTGTTTCACTTTTGAATAACATCGTTTCTTTACACTTAATAATACAGGAAACTATCAGAGTATAAGTACAAAGCAAGAGCCTCTTCATTGGGTTTTGAAATGATGAATTATGTTGTTGCATATCTGTCCAATAAAAAATTGTTTTATGCCATGTCTCAGCCCAAAAACTGCTGGACTGATCAGGTAATTTTGACATGTATATGTGAATTTCATGTGTATTCAAATGTATCATATATAGGTTTATTAATGTTTATAATACATTCAGCTAATAGGTTATATATAAATATCAATACAATATACCATTTTCAGTGTCTAACATTTTATTTTTATTAATTTTCTTTTCAAATGTATAATTATGTTTATATTTTTTTGTTGTAGCACATCGATGTTATTTTTCACTGCCTTCGTAAAAAATCAAAACTTCGCAGCATGAATCAATACAGATACACAACAGTAAATTGTTTGTTCAATGCACATATCAACAATACCCATGAAAGGTATTATAACAATGAGACTGATGATGATATTAGTACCCAAGAACACATTGATCGTGCAGGAGCTGTATCAGTAGAGTTCAATAATCAACTCATGAAAGGATTTTCAATACCAGCTGGATTACCATGGCATCTGGTGGACGATGTTTATATTCCGATTAATTATGATGAAATTTTTTATTGGGTGTTAGCTATTGTTGAATTGAATCAGAGGTTGATACGCGTCTATGTCTCTTCTTTAGGCACAAGAAAACGAGTATATTTTAAGGAGATACAAAAATTGTCAAGGATGCTACCTTCTTACCTCCTTGACAGTGGTTTCTTTGAAATAACTAAGCGGACAAACTGGCCAAAACTTGATGCATATAAGAACAAATAAACTGGTACACTTTTAGAGTCACATAATTCTTTCAACATTGAATACGCTGAAGGCATCATGCAACAAGAAGACGATAGTCTGTAAGTATTTAAATTCTGGACTACAATAATATGTGTAAGTTATTTTTACGAATTTATATTCTGTATTTTATTGTGGAGACTGCGGATTATACGTAGCTACATTTGCAGAGTTTTTGAGTGACCAACTTGTTATACCACCTGATACTGATGGCCATCTTGCAAATTATCTACGCAATAGATATGCAACATTGATATGGAGATACGACAGCGACAAGGTCAAGGGTGGATACATGAGTGAGAATGAAGATCCACCAAAGCCTAAGGGTAAATTCACAACATAGATTAGTACTTAGTAGGGATAGCATAAACAGTTTTTTATGTTGTTTTGTTTTGAAGACAATTTCATTTTTTTATGTTTTTTATCTATAAACTTATTTGTATTACAGTCTTTTGTTAGTTATTAACATTATGTGTTTTCAATGTATTGCTTTAGATACATTTGTTGCTTTATAACGTTAAGGTACACAATCATTATTGTTTGAGTTTAAGTATTTTGAAAGTTTACTTACAAAATTATGTCTGATACATAAGTTTTAATGTATATTATAATTGAAATTTCATTCACATATACCAATTGCAGTTATACGTGAGACACTTGAATTATATGAATGTATATGATACATCATATACGTCAACAAACAAATCACAACATACTATTAAATTGAAAGGCAACACTGCTAAGAAAAAGTATATCAAAATTATAAATCATAATACAGTGTATATGATACATATAGTACAAACTTGAAAAAGTCAAATTTGGAACACTTAAATTTATTTAAATTATGATTATGGTATGAATCAATGTTTTATTCATTTACATAATAGTTATTTTTCACAGTATATACATTCAAATTTATTTATTAATTTAAGAGTTTAAGAATAATTTTATATTTAATATAAGTTTGGCACATAATTATCAACAAATGCATTTAGTTGAACAACAAAATAAATTGTGTAACCAATGCACTTCATTTAATCCAAATACTAAAGTAAAAATACATATAAGTGGAATTTATTAACCATGACATGAATGTCCTATTTTAAAATATTATTTCACTTCTCTTTCGAGAAGAAAGTACAAGTTCTCCTGTTGTGTCCTTCTTGTCCACATTGTCCAAAAGAATTATTGTTAACTGTTATTTTCTCATCCGCATTTTTCTTTCTTCGCTTTCTTGGTCGTCCAGCCAACCTTCGATACCTAGGTGGCCGGACAATTTCATCTAAAACACAGTCTGAAATGGTCCAATCCTCCTTATCTGGCATTGGAACCATTGCAACCTTGTAGGTCTTTTCTAATGCATCAGGCTTGTAGTAATCAGAGCAATGTGGGTGCAAATTTGTAACATTCTTGTGCTTCAAAACTGCGATTGCGTGTGCGCAAGGTATCTCATCATGTTGAAACCTTTCACACGTGCATGTTTTCCGCTCAAGACATACAATGTATCTTCTTCCGACTTCATAAACTGAGAAAATATATTCCAACGATGGAACAATCGAAAATATAAGAAGTTAGTGATACATTACATAATATGTCATTTATATATCCCAATCAATGCTTATCAGTGAAAATCATCTAGTTTCTGGTACATAAGACAAAAATTTAGGGATATTGATAAATACCTTCATCTTTGAACTTTTATATGCGTTTACAATCAATATCTCCTCAAATCTTCGACCCAATGTGTCCTTTGTATATGATGATATTTCTCTATTTTTATAGTTTCAACTATCAAATAGAAGTCTTGCTTCCTCCAAGAAATCTATTATAGTTAACTTACGTGCATCAACAAGGCAGCCATTGATACACTCTGTGATGTTCGAAATCATCATTCTACCTCTATTTACGACTGAATGAACTCTTGACCACTTCTCATAACCAGCATCCTCAAGGTAATACTCCACCCTATGATCAACTTTCACCATCTTAGCCATTAATTTATCAAAATCTTCCTTATGGTATGCCTTTGCCATTGAGTAAAATATATCAATTAGTGTTTTTTTACTCCTTTTGAAACTTGAACATACATTATTTCAAAGATGCCATATGCATGCACAATGATGTACATTTGAGAACACAATACTTACACTCTTCATAATACTTTCATTTCTATCTGATACAATACACATATTTTTACGCTCGCCAAATGCATTTTTAAACTGTTCGAAGAACCATGTCCACGAATAGTCATTTTCAATGTCTACAACACCATATACCAATGTCAATATGCAACCTAATTATAAAGCAGCACACATTTAATTTCATGATACATAATGTTTACACTAAGATACATTAAGTATAAATATAAAACAAGTTTTACATTACATCAGTATTACAGTCATACCTGCACCATCGAGTGTGTTCGCTGATACAAAAGTACCTTTGTAAGTCCCCCCAAGATGTGCAGCGTCTACTATAACTACAGGTCTGCAGTAGTCGAACCCTCTTATCAACGGTCTCAGGGCTATAAAAAGATACATTAATTGGTTATTTTCCGTATTTTGCATCCTTATATATGAATTTGGATACACTTTATTTAGCATCCATATGTATCTCGGCATTTGTTTATATCCTTATGATGGCTTACCCTTGAGCATTTCTAGTGCACGTTCCCTAGCACGCCATGCTTGCTGGTATGATATTTCAATCCCATATAATTCTCAAATATCTTCAATTACATCCTGAGGCGTATGAATTCGTTTATGATTTACCAATTTAGGGGCAGTCACACCACAAATAAATTCAATTGTTGCTTGTACTTTTGTTAATATCCGATCCCGCATCGGACATGTATGTTCACTATTGAAGTATCTCACTTTGAATACATCAGATTTTTTTCTGCAAGAAGACTTTAAAGTCCATCCACATTGATCAGTGAAGCAAACCAACACATAGTTGTCCAAATTTTTTCATCGAATTAATTCATATAACAAAAGCAATGTTAAAGTTATTCATAACTAATGTATCTGCCATAATAAAGAACACAATCGTTTTTTTACAAAATTTTTATGTATCACATGATAAGATTTATCAATACACATGTAAATCAATTATCTATATTATTAATCATAATAATTATCATCAAACACTGACAAACTTATCACAACGAAACATATACTAATTAGACTTGTGTATCAAACACAATAGCAACTAGAATTATACTAAATATATGCAAAATCTAAAGAAAAACAATCAAATTAGAGAGAAAGCATTCCAATACCTTTTTTTATCAGATCTTTTCACTCTGAAATTGAAGTTGTTCTTTATTTTATATTTAGCCATTACAGCGATGAGTGTTCCTTTATACTTGTACAACTGCCCCCTCTTCACATCAGTACTATTGGAATCAGTTATGTAATTTGTAGCATTTAATTCTGGAATATAATCAAAGTCACAAATTCTCGATTTGACCAGACCAAGAGCTTCAGTATCTCTTTCGATACCTTCCACACATACGATTTCCCCGAATGAACAATCAAAATTATGTATCTCCCCAACAATTTTATCAGTTGTATCAATACACAGCAGATACATGTCGATTCGAGGCACATTCCTTTTTACTTCCAAATAAAGTTTACACACATGTCGTTCTTGATTTTCAATGGACATGAGTTTTCCTCTACAATGTATTTGATTTCAATATCTTTTGTAACAGTGTCGATCTCCAACTCTGCTAAAATCAACGCTTTCAATTTCACAAACGAAATGGATTGTCCAACGACAATTCCATCAACCTTGTAACCTTCGTAATTAACATCGCTTACCCAAATTCCAGAATGTCGTAACAAAATTGAGATATTCATCTTTTAAGCTGTTTTTTCAACTTCTTAGAATGCAGATCAACTTTATCAGGACTAATTTTGTTTGATGAAGGTACTCTAATTTGAAATTTGAATTTATCAATCAGTTACGCAAGCTGTCGAGCGTAAATTACATGATTTATAATTATTAAAACAAATTTACGTTATTAGTTCCTTATTAAACGCAATAACTATCAATTGAAATGTATCAGCACTTATGTATCCCGTACTTCTCAACATGTATCCCGCAAACTAAATTTTTAAGGAATTTTTGATAAATACAAAACTAGAAGGGATAAGATGTTATTTAATATTTATAATATGTGATTCCTATAATTTATACTAATATTTGGGCTCCTACCCATATTTAACCTATTAAATTTGGAGTAAAATTAGGGTTAGCAAATATAAAAATTATATTAATTTGTATATTATAGTTATAACTTGTATAATTACGCTCCATAGCAAACTTTATGTTTGCTATCATAATTAATATGTATATTTCGGTATACATTTAAAAAAATCAATTATTTAATTTGTGTTTGTAAAAAGCAAGAAAGAGAGAAATACAAAAGAAAACTAGACATGAAAAATATGTATTTATATAATTATAAATGTATAAGACGAAAACATATGTATTTGTTTTTGATATACAATTTTCTCGCTTTATACAAATGTACTTTATATATTTGTGTTCGAATAAAGTGAGAGAGGCGAGTGAGAGTAGCGAGCGTGATTTGGGAGAGTGACGAGCGAGATTCTCTGGAGAGAGAGGCGAACAAAAAAATATGTATATAGAGTTTTTCTCTCGCTTTATATAAACACAAACATAATTTATATATTTGTGTTTGTATAAAGTGAGAGAGACGACGAGAGAGACTGACGAGCGAGATCAGGAGAGTGCGAGCGAGATTCGTTGGGGAGAGAGGTGAATGGCAACTATTTGCTACGAGTTACAATAAAATGAAACTGATTATAACATTTGATTTAAATTAATAGTTTGTTGTTTTACACAATTTTCCCTCAAAATTTGTGGGTAAGAATTAACCCCCCCCCAACCCCACAAAGACTATCGGGTAAGCCTCTCAACTTCCCCTCCCCAAAACCTTTCCTCATTTTTCTTCTTTTTCTTTGTTTGATATTTTAGGGCTAGGGTACATGAATAACATACTGACTAACTTCCTAATCTACTATTTAACACATTGATTAATTAACCTTCTAAACTAATCATATTGTCAACTAACAGAATCGAGACTAACTAACTAACCAATTCCAGTAAATTCGAATGTCTTAAAATATTTTGGATTGTGGTTAAATGACCTTTTGATAGACCTTTTTTAAACCACATATTTAGATAGAGCTAGTCGAATTTAAAATGAAAGAAACATTTTATATTAATGTAATCCTCTTTCCAGAAAAGTGATAAACTCTCCAACCAACCGTTTACTTGATTTTAGAAGTTTCAAGTCCTTTTCTACATCTGTTTTCCCTCTCTCCAATATTTTATTTGTAGACCATCTTATTTGACTCTAATAATTAAACAATAATTAGAGTTATTTGGGAATAAAATCTTAAATGCATATATAAATTATTGGAGCCAATTAATTATGACTACATAGATCAACCTAGTCAGTGGTGATCAAGTGGCAATTAGTAGTTTCTGCGTAGGTGCAATCAATAATCACCATAACCATGGAATTTGATAGTTGGTCTAATCAGGTAGTTCATTTATGTGTTTCTGTTATATATATATATATATATATATGGCAAAGGTAGGTGTATGCGATCTTATTTCTACAATATCAAAAATGATTTTTAAATGCCCTAATGTCAATAGAGACATTGGATACAATGAAAATTAACTAATATCGGTAAAAGCTTTAACCCTCATAGTTAATGTATATATTTAGCTCTTTTTGCTAGTCCTATCTTATAGAATAGAGAAGTTGTCCATTGACTAATATCAATAAAGATTTTAACACTCTTTATTAATATGTAATATTTATTATTACTAAAAACTGTTTTTAGTATAATATTCTATCTTTTATGGAATAGAGACAAGAAGGAAATTCTTCACCTATGGTGATGCTTTGCTTCTGTAATAAGACATTATGATATGAATATTTGAAAATGGCCTCAACCACCACCCATAAATTAATAAATGGGACACATGAATAACATTTAAAATTATATAACCCATCAAAACAATCAAGAAAAATGAAAAAGATCCCCCAAGAATAGCTATTTTCCACATGTAGTAGCTAGCTAGTGTACAATATGGCAACTTTGTTTGGCTGAGGAACCATATTTAATTCTGGAGTCAATCAATTAGTTAGAAATCAGCATCAGCTGAAAGAATATAAAACCAAACCCTATCAACTTAAACCATTATATATGTAAGGTTCAAAAATAACAATATAATAATAATATGTGCTGCTGAACATGTTTCATAAACCTTTTTATTAATATACCTTAGACATCTCTTTCAATTCAAGAGGTATTAACTTCCCACTGACTAAGTCAATTTGTCAAATATTATCAATATTAGTCTTAATCAATCTCTGATTCCAAATATTAGTAGTTGTTTGAAAGCTTTTTACATTGTAATAAAACTACGAAGTCATTTATCACTATTTTTAACAATCTACCCTGTCTCTTGTAGTTGGTAGTAGTGGCGGATCTAAGATTTTAAGGTTGTGGGTGCTCGAGTAAAAATTATAAAAAATACATATTAAGAGTAAAAATGAAACTCAGGTTAATTAGCAACTCAAAGGAGCCTTAAGCACTCACCCAAGAGCCAATGAGCCAATGGACTAGTTAGTTCATTTGGTCATTGAATGCTCTATGTTAATTTTATACAAATATCTTTTAATTTCTATATTATATATATTTCGAGACGAGGCTAATGGGTGCTCGAGCACCCGGGCGACACTACGTAGGTCCTGTGGGGTATTTATTGAATGAAATATATAAGGGTGTGTTTTGTATGAAAGAAGAATATTGTTCATGGAAAATGTTTTCTTAGAAACTATTTTTAAAGAAATAAGTTAGTTTCTTACTTATTTTTTAGTGTTCAGTAAATAAGCAAATATTATCTCAAGAGCATTATATATAATTTAGTAAAAAACTGTAGGATTGGGAGGATATCAGTTGGGGGGGCCTCAGGGGGCGGGTGGAATAGTCAAAGGGATACATGTTGGGGGCGTTTGAGGGGTGGGGATATAATAAAAATATAACGTTATTTATATAACTTGTTTTTCCTGTTTTCTTCATTCATTTTTTTCATTTCTAAGAACCTTATTTTTCTAAAAAGAATATTTTCCATAAATTTGTCTAGCAAAACATAAAAAATAAAAAAATATTATTTGAAAAATATTTTCCTCCATACCAAACAAACCTTAAAAAGAGATAATTTAGACAAATACTCTCATTTATAAGGTTGTTGGATGTACAAAAATTTAAGAAGAAACTTGTACACAGGGGCGTAGCTACCCTTTGGCGAGGTGTTCAATTGGACACCCTTCATAAAAAAATTATACCGTATTTATAAGCAAAATAATAATTTAAATGGTTAAATAACATATTTTGGACACCCTTGAAAAGTAATAAAAATTTTCTAGCTTAGCGGTTTCAGTTGTTCAACTCTTACTAAGTTCTTTGCAACTTGCAGTGCGCGGGTTCGATTTCCGTTATTTGACTTTGATTTATTTCTTTTCATTAAAAATTTAAATAAAATTTAAAATTAATTATTTAATTTAAAGTTAATAAGCAAATCCCATTTATTTGTTCCATAAAGCTATTAAAAGTGAAAATACTTTATATGAATTCTTTTTTAATATAACTCGTTTGATTCTATTCTTTATTTTTCATTTCTCGTTGTTGGTCATTAGAGGTTTATGAAATCTTGAAGCATAAAAGTGATTTCGCTCTAAACTGAAATATCTCTCCTTTTCTTTGTTGTTTCACTTCCTATCAGATAAACGTAAACATTAAAGCTAAATATTATGTAGTTTGATTTTAAAAATTTTGGTATATTTAAATTTAAAAAAATTAGTCATTAATGTTATGTAGTTTGATTTACAAAATTTAAGTACATCCAATCTTTAAATTATTTTTACGAGCTATGAAATTTTTTAACATCGTTTGTGAAATTTCTAGCTATGCCACTGCTTGTACATACTATTTTTATTATTGGAGTGGTCAGTAATTAATAGTGATAGAAGTCAATGGCAACAAGAAGTTAAATGTTTGTATAGAGATGGAAAAAAAGGGCATGTGTGAAGTGAAGTGAGTCATGTGATTTTAGGGTATTTGCATGTGTATCAAACGTTGTGTTTTCAAACCCTTAAAGCCGCAGCAAGACACGCTTTTGTCTTGCGTCTTTACTTTCTTACTCAACCCCACACTTACACTTTATTATGTTTTCCTTCTAAAATAAATAAAACAATACCTACTCTAGATCTACTCCATGAAAAATCGGTATGTGACTAATTTAATTCTCATGTTTGTCCGTGTATTTTCTTGAAATTTATTCTTTATCCTAAAAAAAGAAGGTGATTGATCGCTAAATTGACGAGTAAAGAAAAATAAATGAAGAAAACGATATTATATTTATGGGGTTATACTTAAAATCGTAACCATGTTTACTTGTGGTTGGGGGTTGTTTTACCCTAAAAAGGTAGACCTGAATTTATGTGTGAAGTTTAAAGGATAAGAAATGTTCTCTGATCTAGTAAAATAAAATACTAAGCAAATAATGGAATAATTTGCAAAAGATTGAATATGTTAGATAAATAAAAGAATAAAATAGTCTGAGTTTGCCATGTCCACTAGAGATATCCCTGGGCAAGCTTAGCTGATGTTACAAGCTTAATTAATGAACATGGTGATAAGTATTACTGCTTCCAGATGTTTTGATGATTCTCACAAATGCAGGGACCCACTCATATAGAGAGTGTGATCGTCCAAGTCTATGTGCTATACAGCTGGAAAGTTGTCGCATCAGAGGTTGATGAGGTCGTTAGTGCACCGCACCAATCAGAATGGACGAGGTTATTTGTCCGGTTAATACTTCTTTATGGTTGATATATTCTACATGACAAACAACATATAATTCATTGATTCAAAAGAGAGAAAATTCAAGCTTCAACAAAAAAACAAAGGACCTCAGAGATTGATGATTTGCTTTCTGATCCTGTTGTTATTTTGATTGCATGTATTTGTGCGTAACTTGTATGATTGGTTTCACTTGTGTTAGAAACATTTCAAACATGTGTAAATCTTTGTAAGAACATAGTTAGGGGTAACTTTGTGTCTTACCGTAAAAGTCTATATTAATCGTTGAGGATTAGTGTGGTGGGCAATGAAGGCATTGATTAGGCTCGTTTAAGTAATAGTTGTATTACTTAGTGTGAGATTAAGAGGTTAATCTCATTGTTGTGGTGTAGATTGTGTTTCGGTTTTGCTTGAGAAGAATAGTGAAAACAGTTTGAAAAATCATGTGAAATAGGTTGTGATTTTACTCCCTTGAGCAAGGAGGTTTCCACGTAAAAGTATTGCGTCTCTTATTTACCTTATGCATTTAATTTCGTACATTATTAATGTGTAAATGACCCATTCCCATTGTAGTTAGTGGACGCATACAATCCAATAAGAGAAGTACATAACATAATTGCTCAAGAAATTCAGCATGCTGGAGGCCAAAGTTCTTGACACTCCTATGAGCACAAGCGTCAAACTTGATATGGATGAAGACTCGATGTCAATCAGAACATGTACACGGGAATCATTGAGTCACTTGTCTATTTCACTGGTAGTAGGCTCGGTTTAGTTTTTTAGTGTAGGAATATGTGTCAGGTTCTAAGTAGCTCCAAAGTAATCACACTAAGGCAGCCAAGCGAATACTGAGATACTTGAAGGGAACGCAACACCTGGTCCTCTTCTATCCTTGTGGCTAACTCCTTTGATCTAATGGGTTATGATGATGCTAATTATGCAAGTTATCTTGTGGATCGAAAAAACACTTCAGGCATGAAACATTTCTTAAGGTCATCTCTAATTTCATGGGTACCAAAAGCAAAATTTGATAGCCTTGTCAACTGCATAAGTGGTATATGTGGTTGTTGCATCATGATGCGCTCAACTTTTGTGGATTAAACATAAGCTCGAAGATTTGGTGTTCTCACAGACATTATTCCTCTCATATGCGACAATACAAATGCAATGAATATGGACAAAAATCCTGTTCAGCATAAGAGGACTAAACTTATAGATGTGAGGCATCAATTTCTAAGGGTTAATGTTGAGAAGAACAATATCATGATAAGATACTGCAAGACAGAAGATCAAGTGGTTTATATCTTTACAAAACATTGAGCAAGGAGAGCTTCATCAAGAATAGATTGAAGTTGGGGATGCACAAGATACACACTCATGCATGTTGTATTGTTTAAAGTTGGTGAATCATTACTTGTTGTATTGTTTAAAGTTGGTGAATCTTGTACCTTACTGCAGGTACACACTCATGCATGTTGTCTAAAGGAAAGATCTAACCATAACAGACAGGGTTACATATAGAGAGGGACCTAGTCCGCAGAAGGTTAGTATCACTTTTGCTACATAGTTTCTGTCAATGGTCATTGTCACGTGTCATCTTCCCATTTACTGTGTTAGTTGCAGACGTCTTTTTGCTTTAAAACCCAAGCGTCACCACTGAATAGAGACCTGAATACCCTGTTAAATATAACCCATTTGAGAGAATTCAAACATCATAATTTCTTCCAACTTCCTTCAATTTCTCTCATTGTTCATCTAATTGTCTCCTCTTCTTTTCTTGAGAAAATATCTTATTGTTCTTCACAACTTCTTCTCTCCCAAGAAATTAAAAATTCCAGTTCATTTAAATTCTCAATTCCTCCCCTTGAACGATATCTGTCTCCACCAGTGTGTAGGGGATCGTGAGACTGAAGAATCTCTCACACCCCATACTGAAGTGTTGGCTTCTCCAGCACTCAATCCTGGGACAATCTTACCTTTCTCCCCAAACCTGAATCTGTCATACAAAGACTCTAAGAATTTTAAAGCCTTGTCGGTTGTGAATCCTACTCTTGGGATTCAGACTGAAGACTTAGAATTCTGTCTCAACAAAGGCCTGTGTCATCCGCTATGTCTGAGAGACTGTCTAAGAGACTGTTCGAAGGGGAAGGCAAGGGGTTTGAGTCCAACATTTTCGCAGCAGTATAGCAATTGGTGGTAGTACAAAGTTTGGCCTCTCTCAGAGGGATAATCACCCAA
The DNA here is from genome assembly GCA_022817965.1 of Solanum lycopersicoides. Classification (NCBI taxonomy): domain Eukaryota; kingdom Viridiplantae; phylum Streptophyta; class Magnoliopsida; order Solanales; family Solanaceae; genus Solanum; species Solanum lycopersicoides. Next base: position 63,925,016 of record CM040623.1, on the reverse strand, counting down.
CCTTTTTGGAACAAGAGGCTAGATCGATGGAACTGATCCCTCACAGTACCCAGACTGTGTTCAACCAAACTCCAAAATCCTTTGATGTTGTCAGTGAGGAGGAGGAGGAATACGAAACTCCTATAGTCTGGCATAAAAAAGTGGTTCGAGGTGCTAATGCTTCGACTACGGCTGTCGCAGATCTAGAAAAATTTAATGTCTTGCCTAATACTAAACTTGAGGATGAGCCTGCTGAGTCTGAAAGGAAACGAAAAAGAAAAGGAAAACAAAAAATGGTAGAGTCTCACACCAAAGGAGGAGGAAAAAGAATATATGCAACTAGATGAGAGACTAAAAAATTAATGAGAGACGCTTTGGTGGCAAGTAAAGTTCAAACGGAGAGAAATTGGAGACAAAGAAGGTCTGGCCTTGTGCCGGTTGATAAACCTACGTCAACACCTCATCTTATATCGTCGAGTGAAATCGATTCTAATTATATTGTTAGAGCAGTGGCTAAACGGAAGAAGGAAGAAGAGGATGAACGGGTCAAACCTAAAAGGGCCTCTAAGTTTGTGAATAAGTCACTTATGAAGAGGAGTAAAGTAGTTAAAAAAGCTCCTGCGAAATGAAAATCTGATAAGGGACCTGTACGACTATTCAAAAGCAAGTTGAGGGTAGAGAGTTGATTAGAGAGGAGCGTGTCTTAAAAACCAAAAGGTGTTGAACGGGCGATTGTTTGATCCAGAAATCCTTACAGAAATGGCATGTCCACCCTCTTCGATTTTGTATCATTGCAAAGTTAGGAACACCTAGTTAAAGCTTCAATATCTTAATTACATGAGCTTGAGATGAGGGAATTTTAATACAATATGGAGCTTCTTGATGTTGGAGGGATCAGGACAATTGTTAAAGAGGAAAAAATATATTTGAATGAAGAAAGTTATAGAATTATTTTGGGTGTTCCAGGAATCAGGTCCATTGAAACCCTCTAGTGAGTTTGATATATAAAACACATAGGCTTACCTAATGAATTCCATAAGAGAAGAGTATCAGTTAATGTTTGAGTTCATCAACAAGATCTTGGTGTCACTGAGTGAAAAGAGGACTGTCGCCTTAGCCGTATATCTGTTCCTCATGGAGCAGTTGGATGAACCGGAGGCAATCAACCTTCCAAAAATCATGCTCGAACACATGCACAAGGTGATGACTTAGAAGAATGCCAAACGCGGCATACCGTATGGGTATCTGTTGAACTATGTGTTTGAACACTTTGAAGTATCTCTTGGGAGAGGAGTACCTGGTAGTGTCAAGCAGATTTTTTCTCCTGCAACCCTCTTGGAATGTGAGTATGTTGAGCGAAAAGTCAACGGTAAGTTTCATGTGTGTTATCTTCTTGAGCAACAAAAATCCATCAAATGAAAATTGACTGATCTTACTATAACCCTGAAAGCTAAGGAAGTTGAGATTACACGACTTAAGGCTTAAATGTAGCAGACCATATATAAGGTACCTAGTACCAGTTCTGAGGATAGAAAGGAAGTGCAAAGGTTAAGAGCTGAGTATGCATAACCGCTGAAAACAAATGCCTCACTCAGTAAGAAAGTCCAGGATCTTAACAACCAAATCATTCAGGCTCATGTCGATGCTAATGAACACATGAATCTGTTGTTGAAATCCTTCAATACCAATCCCCCTCCATCCTAAATAAGTCTCTTTTCCCTACTCCCTGATCCTTCCTTGTCTTGTATATTTTTCCCTGCTTTTACTCATGTGACAAAGTATACTGTTTTGGATTAACTTTGTGGTCATCATAAGTGATCTAATGATATCATCTCTTTTGCCTTACTTTGCGATTTTTTTTATCTTCTCTGGTTTATGCTTACTTCTGCAAGTATTGTGTTGCTCATGGCCCTGAGTTCCTAACCTTTTGCATGCAGCTAGTATATGTTTATTATATCTCATTTCTAATGATGTCAATATGGGGAATTGATTGTGAATTTGATAGTGGAACATTAGAGCAACATGATAGGGAGAACTGCTCGATAGGGGGAACTGATTAAACTGATTAATTGAGGGAACTATTATTTTGAATGAACTCATGTGAGGGAAAGTTTGTTTGTCATCATCAAAAAGGAGGAAAATAATAAGTCTTACTGCTCTCAGATGTTTTGATGATCCTTACAAATCCAAGGACCCGATCCTCTAAAGAGGGTGCTGGTCCAGGTCTATGTGCTATACAGTTGGAAAGCTATCGCGTCAAGGGTTGGTGAGGTCTTCGGTGTACTGCACCAATCAGAATGGACGAGATTGTTTTTCCAACGATTAATACTTCTTTATGTTTGATATTTCAACATGACAAACAACATATAAATCATTCATTCAAAAGAGAGAAAATTCAAGCTTCAACAAAAAAGCTCATAGATTGACGATTTGCTTCCTTAACATGTTGCTATTTTGATTGCTTGTACTTGTGCTTAACTTGTAGGATTCGTTTAACTTGTGTTATAAATGTTTCAAACTTGTGTGGATCTTTGTAAGAACATAATTAGGGATAACTTTGTGTCTTACTGTAAAAGGTTATATTAATCGTTGAGGATTAGTGTAGTGGGCAATACAGACATTGCTTGGGATTGTTTAAGTAATAGTTATATTAATTAGTGTGAGATTAGGAGGTTAATCTCATTATTTTGGTGTAAGTTGTGTTTCGCTTTTGCTTGAGAAGAATAGTGAAAACAATTTGAAATATACTGTGAGACAGGTCGTAGTTTTAGTACCTTGAAGAAGGAGGTTTCCACATAAAAGTATTGTGTCTCTTATTTATCTTCTGTATTTAAATTCGTACATTATTATTGTATAAAGGACATGGTCCCGTTATAGTTAGTCTACGCATACATTCCAACACATAGTGAAGTTGCTAAAAAAAATAGTGATATTCGGTAAAAGTAGAAATTGATTTTGTACAAGATGATAATTCTACAACTTTTATATGGATTAGTGACTGCTCTTAATTAATCTTATTGACACATGATAAATAATATAATTAATGATTCTTAAGAATATAGAATAATATCCGGCTTCTTATATGAGACAGTTTTATAATGACTAGGGTTGGTCCTTGACTTTTCCTTTTGGACTGCCAAGTTTTGGTCCGATTTGATTCATATAAAGTGAATCGTATCATGAAATCCTAGGTAATATTATTATTTTGGTCATTACTCATGTGTCCTAGCCTAATTTGACCATGAGTCTCGTATGACGTGTCTTGCATAACATCTGATGCTCTCCACTTATCATGGTTTCACTCGAGTACACATCATGTTTTTTTTACCCTATACAAATAGTCCCACGTTTTACAAATTTTGAGATTTTCATTTGTTTGGGGAACACAAATGATTTGCTTTCTTTCACATTGAATCTCGAATCGTTGCAATCAATAATATTTAAAGCAAAAGTCATTTTCAAGGAAGAACTATTATTATATGTAGCAAGTGACCTGATAGAGTGTGACAACATTTTAAGTTGAGTTTAGTTATTTCTTGTGCTCTTGTATTGTAGATTTATTTCTATGTTATAAAGGATTGTAGATCATTTGAGTTCTTTATCATTGTTAGTTGAGTTTGTGGCTAGAGTTAGTCGAGTTGTCTTGATAAAGTCTTATTAACTAGAAGTAATTGATATTAGAGTTATTTCTATGTGTCTTCCCGTAGATGAGTTATAAGGGTGTATAGAATTAAGAGTCTACTTCTTTGTAAATACTCGAGTATTTATTTATGAATTTCTTGAAGATATTGGAGCTTTGAGAAATTTTTATAATAGGTCGTGATCTTTTCCTTCCTTGAGGAAGGAGGTTTTTACGAAATATTTATCAGTACAATAAAAATAACTTTAGTTGTAATAAATATGCATATTAACAAAGAGTGCTAAAACCTATACCTCCATTAGTTAATTGTCGTTAGATCAAATATCACAATAGGCTTTAGGAACATGTACAAAGAGTGTTAATTGCCGCTAAAAGAACATATTTAGCGGCAATTAAGTTATTGCCATAAATTAATTGCCATTAAAGATATTTTTTTATATAGTTTATGTTATTTACTTTAAGCATTTGTCACGACCCAAAAAACGGGCGTGATGACACTTGCCTTGTCCCACTAAGACAAATCAGTCTCAACCCGACAAAAAAGAAAGCAATGCTGAAAACATTAAAGCAAAAATAAGACAAAGGCATAAATCTTTCATTCTAAACAAATCACTAGTCAGAATCATTTTCCATAGACTTTATGTCAAATCAATAATTGGAACCATTTCACAACGGTTTTATATCAAATTACTAGTCACAATCATTTTCCATAAGTTTTATATCAAATCACTAGCTGAAACTATTTTCCATTGATTTTATATCACTTACCAGCAAAGACCTCGACATCATAAATCATCATATGGCTCATCACGATATTCACAATCAATGCACACAAGAAATATCACACCACACAGAAGATAAAACAAATCATACAATTCAAGTCCACATTCATGCTTTCAAGCATTTCATCAATCAATCAACAAGGGTCAAAATAAGAAAATTCACATCATCATGTTCATCACATAATCTTTTTCACTTAACCTTTTTTTAATTTATGTAGATGTATTCAGTGGACAATTTTAATCCTTCACCACATCCCCATTACTCTCAATACAAAAACAACGAAGGAAGTACACAAATTCTACTAAAATACAAAGTTTAAGAGATCACTTGCCTTAAATCAATCAACAATTACTCAAAAGGTGAGTCTTCCCCTTCCAAATCACCTCCTAAGCCACACAATCTACACACAAACAAGTATTCACAATAAATTTCCATAAACAACAACACACACATCAATCCTCTTGAAAAGTGGATCAATCAACACAAAATTCAATTTCAAAAATAAGGTTTGAATTCAAAATTTAATACTTGAAAAAGATGTTTAAGACTTAGGAACTCATTAGGGAAAACCATTTCGAAAAATGAATAAAAAACACTTCAAAACACTATTTTACTAAGTTCTTGTGTTTTTGGAGATAATCTCAAATTTCTCAGTTCAAAAGCTTGACTTAAACACACAAATCCATAAATAGTAATGGGTAATTGAAAATTTAGAGTTAAGGATCATTACCCAAAAGAATTTCTTTGAAAATCTGGTCCAAATCGCCACTCAAAGCTCCCAAAACTATAAAAATGGTGAAATGGGCTTAAAACCTGAAATGATAGGCCAAAAACCTCTCTAATATCACAAAAGTGACCAGGGTTCGCTCGGGCATTGCAAAAGCGAAGCCTCATTCTTTAAAGCGAAAATCACTTAAGCGACAGGACCTTCGTAAAAGTGAAGCCTGTTGCAGTAGAAAACATAACTAAAATTCAAAACATCGAAAAGACCCTCGAAATTCGTTCGAAACCCCGTACAAATAAAACACATATTCATATCTATTATACTTGATGTTACAGACTCAATGGAACCGTCAAAACATGAGGCCTCCTTGACCCAACATTCGTGAAAATCATAAAAAATCAACTCAACGCCTAATACTAAAAGAAGCTCGGAACCCCTAAAAAATTAACCAAGACCTGACCTAGGCGTAAAATCACCCCAACGTAACTCTTAGAATTCCGACCCGAGCATCCGAACCCCAAATGTCAACCCAAAGGCTAAAATTCTATAATTTCACAACTTAGGACCTCAATTTCTCAAAAAGACTCATAATTTGAAACCAACAATTTTCACAAATTAGATTTCACATTTTGGGACTATCGAGATTGACGGAATTCCATTCCGACACTCAAAACTCCAAAATACATTAGAAACCATTTTCTTAATAACTTAGCCCTTCAAACTCAAAACTTACCAATTCTCAACTTTTAACCCAAACTTTAGAATCAACTTTTCAAAATCAATCATAGAAGACTCATGGTCAATATCGGGAGTACAAAACGGTAATTTCTATGGAAAAACAAAAAGTGACCAACCAAATCATTACACATTTGCTTAAATACTTTTATTACTTATATAGTCAATAGACCTGATTTCTTAACCGTGATGAACTCATACTGAGCTAACACAACCCCTCTTCAATCCCTAAGACTTTGACCTCGACCATCGATACAAATTCCAAATAAGTATACAAACTTACTTAGTTAGACTCGGGAGACGATAAGGTAGATACACCAAAGAATACAAAAATCTTGATCTTTCTTGCATATTACTTGATTAGATTCGTGTTTAGGATTGACACCCGGACGAACGCGTAGCTTGGTTACGAAATATGATAAAATATATATGCTCGTCAATTAATACTGTCTATCCTGCTCAACAATGTAGTTAGACAGCTAATTGGAGTAGGTGATTAGAGGTCGGGAGAACATGATCATAAAATCGACCCTGTAAATCGGTAACTTGTTAAACTTGATTAGTTCATTACTTGAGATGTGATAGATGAGACCCGATGCATGTTGCAGCCCTAGAATTGTCTTTTACTTGTTTAAAACATCAAATTGAAGTCGTTCTCATTGGTTACTTTATTTATTAAATTTGTCCTAGTAATAGTAAACAACAATCACACTCTTCTCAAGATACTTTTGTTAAGTTGTGAAATTAAGTTGGTTCATATAAATTAATTGTAAATTTCTTGAGTACGATAATTCGTTTCTAAAAAGAAGTATACTGCTTATGCTACCACGTACACTTGCACATGTATTTGAGCGCAACACTCCATAGTCATGGCCTTTAAAGACGGAAATATTGACGGTCATGGTTCTCCAAGTGTGTGTGTATGTTTGGCAAATGTTTTTCTCTTCTTTTTATCCTATTTAGATGATGTTCTTTTTGTTCTATTTTTAACTGTTTTCCTTTTTCCTTTTTATTGGACTATTTTACTGATCAAACTGTTGTAAAACATATTTAAAAATCGAAGATATCTTCTCTTGTCAAAGACTTTTTTGGGGGTTTCCAGTTCCTTTCTAGAAAAATTGTTTAACATCAAAGCCATAAATTTGCTTATGTAGCACGTGTTACTTTAAGGGTAGTACGTGTAAACTGAATATAGAGAGAAGGCCAAATTTATGGCTTCAACTTCCTCAACCAGAAAGAGGAGGCCTAATTATAAATTTATAATTAAAGCTGGTGGTTGATAGCTAAACAATAATTGCTCATTATATGCCTCTTTTTAACAACTCTTTCTAGTATTAGTATTAGTAATAACAATAAAAAGAGCGATCAACCAGAATTATGTTGCAGTGATAACTATTTTTCATTTTTAATCAGATTGGGCAGGAAAAAAAAAAAGAGAAGAAGAGTGACCATCGGTAGATACGATACAGCAGGGTTGTTTTTTCTTAAATTAGAAATTTAAATTGGATACGAAAATTCTTTCTTAAATCAGAAATCTCAAATTTAAATTTAAATATAAAAAGTTAATGAGAAAAAACACTTTCTTCAAATGAAAATTTAAAATAATCAAACTTTAACGTAAATACCACACAAACAAATTGAAAAAAAGAAAACAATAAAAAGAGCGAGAACACGAATTACTCTTTTGGTCGGTGCATCTGGATTTACAATGGCATTGAAGTGCGAATTCCGTATTGATCGAGGACTCATTTTTATTATAAATATAAAAAGATTAAACTAAATCAATTGCCCTACTCAAATTTTAATTTTATGAGTTCGAATTTAAAACTATACCTCCTCCATCTCCATCATATATTTATATTACTAAAAATAGTATTTTATATTAATTAATTATCTTACTAAATTAAAATAGTATTTATTAAAATTTTCTTATATTACCTTCACAATTATTATTTTTTGAAAATATCAAAATTTGTTCATGAAATTCTCAATATATTTTTTAAGAAGAGAACTAATAAAACTATATCTTATTATAATTTCTTAACATACATGGAAAAGAAAAAGTTGTGTGTTTGGTATGAAGGAAAATATTTTCTGAAAAATGTTTTTCAATTTTCTCATGTTTGGTTGGGGCAAAAGTCTTGAAAAATATTTTCAAATCAACTCATTTTCCTCAAAATTAAGGAAAATGACTTCCCTTAAAAAAATAAGAAAAATATTTTCCAAAACTCTCCTCCAACTTCAAATTACATTTTTTTTTGGCAAAAACATCAATTTTTAAAATATTTTTAATTTCGAAATTTTATTTTCACCCGATCCCTGACCCCCGCGCCCCCCTCCCCCCGGCCAGCCCCCCTCCCAAAAAAATTTGAGTTCATTTTTAAAAATATTTTTATTTTAAAACTCTTCCCTCTCCCCCCTCCCAAAAAAAAAAAATTAATTTTATTTTTAAAAAATATTTTCAACTTCAAAATTTTATTTTTTTCACCTAACCCCCCTCCCCACCCCTCCCAAAAAAAATAAATCTAAAAAATATTTTCAATTTCATAAATTATTTTCTACTCTAGTAAAAATAAAAGATGTTTCTCAAAAAACATTTTTCATTCATAAATCAAACACTAAAAATCACTTCTGAAAAATATTTTCTGATCACCAACAAAACATGCGAAAATATTTTCTGGTCATTTCATGGAAAATATTTTCTTTCGTACCAAATACACCCTAATAAGAGACTGAAAGAATATTCTAATGCATTGTCCTTCTTGTCCAATATAAGTAAAATTGCTCGAGTTAGCATATCTCTCAAGAAAGATTTTTAAAGGGTAACTTTTTAGTATTATCCTCTTGATTCTTTCCTAAACTTTTTTAAAAGTAGAGATAATCATTCTTTGGAATTTGATTATGATAATTATTAATTAGCGAACCAATATGAAATCGAACATTGGCATAAGCTTTACACATTTCTTGACATCATATTTTTGATATCCTATTGAAGTCAAATTTGACATTAGTTTCTTGATGAAAAGTATGTAAAGGGTGCAAGATTTGAACTTATTCAGTAACTATAAATATTAAGACAGCACAAATATCATCTTATCTAGATTTCACTCCTAAGATTACACTAAATAAGTTATTATATTATATCATTATATACTTACTCAATTTTCAGTACTATATGCTATTTGAGGTAAGACTCTGGAATTTGGATGAGAGAAAAGAGAGAACCCCCCACCCCCCAAAAAAAAAAAAATATATATATATATATATATTTTATTTGGTATCCATAATTCATATTGAGGTTTCAACAATTTTAAATTTTTCCCACGTAAGGAAAATATAAAGTGAAGTGATCCATATCCAGAACTTTAGATTAAAATGGAGGAATGATAATCTCACCGTGACTATACTCATTTGATTTTTCATGTTTCTCACAATTTAAATACTCAATTTCTTCTAATTATTTATTTTCTTTGTCATGTCTGATTGATTCATAGTCACACAACAGTACAAAAAGCAAGTTTTTAGTGTCTCATTAATGAAGTGAAATAAATTTAATCAAGAGGTGTTTCGATATAATTTGGTTAAAAGACATCAAATTTGGACTAAAAAAAAGAACTTTCTTTTGAACTCATGAAATATAGAGCAAAAAGCACAATTTTTTATTAGTTTATGATCTAATTATGTATTTTTTACTTTAGTTTTTGAAATTATATTCCGTGCCATATTGACTTCACCAAATTCACGTGTCTAACATAATTAAATACATATAACTTGATTATATCTAGATTCAATTAAGTATAATTTGTTTGTAAACATGCATGATTTGTATGTATTTGTGACACACTAACTCTCTTGTTCGCCTCTTTCCTTGTGTATCTATATACATTTCAAAATATATATGAATATATCTATTCTGATTCACATGTACACTAACTTTTTACTTTCTCACTTACCTTTCTCATATCTCCATTGTCTCTCACTTCTCTCGCTCGCCTCCCTCCTTTTTTATGTGTATTTCATAATATATCTTACTTGAATTTGATGGATCGATGTATTAAACTTATTATTTTCTGTGAAATTATTAATTAGTAAGACATTGTATAATTATTTTAAAACTATTGAGGGAAAGAAATGAATTGAATATTTGCATAATTAAATATTTTCTCCAAAAACTACTATCAATTATATTCGCTTGGTTAAAAAAATCATTACACTTATAGTGTAGAAATATAAAAAGTTAAAAATTATTAGACTGGTAGGTATACGTCAAATTCGTTGCATTTTGGAATTTATAATTGGAGAGTAATATGAGTATTAATTTGGATAAAAGTCACATAACCAAACGATGTAAGCTTTTGTCTTCCTCATCAACCATGGGAACAACTTTACCATAAATAGTGATGGACCACTTCCATTTCCCATTTATTACATCCATCTTCCCACCCAATTTATTTATTTCTTAATTCAATTTTAATGAAGTTCACATCGGATGATCGAGAATTGAGATTATCTATCTAATTAATAAGTATTCGATCGAGAATTGAGATTATCTATTTAATTAATAAGTATTTATTTAAAGATTGTGGTGGAATTATACGTACTTTTTCATCTGTAATTAAAGGTTTCAGCTTCGAAATCACTTTTGTCAGAGAGTAATTTATCCTTCAATGAGATTTTTTAAACATGAATTCAAATTTAATCAAATTTTAATATAAAAACGAAACAACAAGTGAAAAACCAAAGAGAATCTGTCTAATCAATGGCTTAGGATATTTTTTGAGGTATATAAAGAAATTGGTTTATTTTTTTAAAAAAAATTATAAAATGGTTTACTAATACCTGCCAACTGCATTAAATCTCATTTTACTCAAAGTAGTATAACGCACTAGCTAACACACAAAATCTCATTCTTAAACGACCGCAAAATATTTAAATAAACTGACCTCACATTAGTTGGTGTTTGAAAAAATCTTTTTTTTTTCTTGTACTCCCTCAATTTTATATTAGTTGGCTCATATATATTAAAAAAATATTTTAAAAAAGACATTTTACTTACACATTTTAATAAATCAAGATAAATTATTATTAAATAATTATATAAATTAGTAATGATAACATTTGAATTTTTAAAGCATAGTTAACAAAATAAATATAATAAATAAATTTCTTAACATACTATATTTTTAAAAAAATTTACATAATAAATAATTTTCTAATAAATACTCTCTTTGTCCCATATTATACAAACATGTTATTGATATATAACTAATTTTTATGTGTGTTGATATGAACAATAACAAAATATAGTACAATTGATCAATTTATTAATAATATTTTTAAATAAAAAATAACCATTAATTTAGAATAAAAAGGGTATTACTCATTTTCTTAAGAGGTATGACAAAGCCTGACATTAGCTAATAAATTAAAAAGAAAAATCTTTTTGGCCAAAAAATAGTCAGAATTTGGCCAGAATAATATTTTATTTATATTATTTTATTCTTTTGAATATTTTTACCATTTTAAATTTAATATTTTTTAATTTTAAAAAAAAAATATTTTAAAATTAAAAAAATATTATAATTTTTTTAATTTTCTAGCCACTCAAAATAAAAATATGCTGAACAGGTCAAGTCAATAATAAATACAATTAATAATCCCAGTGAAAGACAAATTCCTAAAATACAAAATGCCCTCTCATTTGTGTGTGTGCATGGTCTCCTTTAAATCAGTTTACACTACCTATGCATTTAATTCAACACCCATTTTAAGACCCCCTTTACTTAATTAAAAATAGACTAGATTGGAAATGCAATATATACAAAACTAAAATAAAATATCACAACTGAGATCTTAGCTTCAAATCTTTATTATTTCCCTTTGCCCTTGCTCTACTTCAGATCTTAAAACAAGTGAAGTAAAGAAACAGAAAAATGGTGAGTGGTGATAATAATAATAGTAATAATAGATCTCATCATCATTCTGCAGATTTTCTACTTATCAAACAAGATGACAAGTTCTTCTCAAGGCTTTTGTCTAAGGAAAACACTGCAAAAGGAGGAGGAGGTGAGTCTTCTTTTAGGTATTATTACTGTGGTGGATCTTCTGGTTCAATTCCATTTGTATGGGAATCTCAACCAGGTACTCCTAAACACAAATTCTCTGATATTTCTCTTCCTCCACTCACTCCTCCACCTTCCTATCAAACTAATGCTCCATTGCCAAAACAATCAAAATCCAATTTCTTCTTTTCCATTTTGCCTAAAATCATTCCCACCACCAAGGGAATCACTACCTCTCCTTCTGTTTCATCGTCTTCTTCGTCTTCATTCTCAATGAATTATAATTCAAACAGAAGAAATTACCGTTCGAGATCAGAAATTGAGGAGTATGATCAGATCCCTTCTTCACCAACTTCAATACTCTGTTTTGGATGCAGAATGAGGAATTCAAAGCGTTTTCGAGTCAATTCTAAGAATGTGAAGAAGGCATGATCATGATATCTGAAAACATGGTGTTCATCTTGTACATCAGTTTTAGAGAAATGGTGTCAACTGTTAAGTGTGCTGATCCCATTCCCCTGTTTTAAATTATTTGCTACTAATAATTTCGGGATCCATCCATATTATATCCACATGCTTTTTCATTTTCTCTTTCTCTCAACTGGTAATGTGAATTTTCTTATATTCAATTTTACTTTTACTCTATTCTAATACTAATTAGGATCGATGTACAGAGCAACTAGGATTTTGCCATATTTTTTTGGATGAAAATAGTCAAATTTGAATATAATTAAGAAATTAATTTCGTTGCTGATTAATCATGATGGTAGATGTATAGAATTTTGTTGGGAAAGTAATGGCGGTAGAGGGAGAATAATAATAGAATACAAAACATATTCAATTTAGGTCCTAGTTGAATTATTGAAAGGTGGTACAAAACTCCAAATTATTGATATTCATATTTATGATGTCAATGTTTTTAATTAAGTGGTCCTGCATGTATATAATTTGCAACGATCCTGGTTGGTACAACTTAGGACACAAATTCAGGATACTGATGCAGTATTAAGAATTTGAATTTGAATAATAACACTTGGTATCTTTTGTTGATATAAGTGGAATTGATATCAATTTCTTTGCCTAAGTAACTTATCATTTAACTAAGTATATCACTCAACTGTACTGAAATTTGGAGCAGATGTGTTTTAGCAAATAATTTTAGATCAATATATGTATATATGAAAAAAGGTTTTGTAATTCTTTTGATCCCACGTGCACTAAAATTTGGACCAAAATTTACCCCTTGAAGATTATCATAGATTTGATAACTTCAATACTTTCTTCAAGGTGTACATCTTGTACCTCAGCATTAAATTTGATAACTATTCATGTCTATCACTTCCAAGTGTGAATTTTTATTGGCAAAATATATAAATATACCCTTTAATTTAACCTCAGCTTACATTACTATCCTCCAATTTTGAGTGTACGCATGTGGAGACTTAAACTCGTATAAAGTTGAATAAGTAGATAAACGAGTCTCATGTGGCGTAACACACATGAGACACCATGCAGGACACAAATTACCATGTAGGATGCCACGTAAGACATGTGTGTCTTTTTGTTCAATCTTAAACTTGTCTACTTGTGCATAATCAAAGTTGAAGATCATAAATGTAAAATGAGATAAAATTAAAGGGCATATTTATATATTATATCTTTTTTTCTTAGTATATTGCAATTTACGTTTATTCTGTTCTACTTATTTAGGATGTATAGATATATATATATATTTCTATTCAATTTTGACATTGTGCAAATAGGTGAAACATAGCGGTGTGTAAAAATTGAACCATACGATAAATCGAATTGAAAAGAAAGTGCTATTAGTTTATTGTTATTGAGTTATTAGGTTAATGATTTTAAGAAAAAATTATCGACTTATCGGTTCGATATTTATTTTTAAATATTGGGTTATTGGGTTAATCGATAACACATTAAGACTATGATAATGTACTACTTTACCCATAGTCCATACATAATCTCATACCTTACTAGTTACTATCATTGCAATTTAGCTTTCAATTCACACTTCACAATTACTTTGAGTTCACGACTTTAATGTCAAAACATAAAGTAAGAAACCCTATTGTTCTTAATTTTTTTTATGTTACGTTTGTCTAATTCTTTTGATGTTACGTTTGTCTAATTCTTTTGATGTTACTTATTATTTTCTATTTTATGAGCATTTGTCAAGTTACATCATTGTCTTGTCGTCAAATTGTTAAAGAAGCCATATAAATATTTTATCAGCATTTTCTTGTTGGTTAAACCAAAATCGAATCGTTAAGGATAAACAAAAAACTGATAGAAAATATCTTATCAGTTTGATTATTGATTTAACATATTTAAAAATAAAAAATCGATAATCTAAATGGAACAAACCGACCTATGCGCACTAGGGGTGTACATGATCGGGTTGGTTCGGGTTTTTTCAAATATCAAACCAAACCATTTGTGTCAAATTTTTGAATTTATAAACCAATCAAACAAATAAAACTCGGGCTTTTCAACTTCGGGTTTTTTCGGGTTTCTTCTGATTTATTTTCCGGGTTTTTGGGATTTTTTGATAAAGTATTCATACAAACATATAATTTATTTTTACTTCAAATATTTCTTTAGTCCTACCAAAATGCAACTATCTATGTTACTTCTCCAGATTATAACAAAAAATATGATATGATTAATAACACTAAAATATCCAATAAAAAAATAATAATAAAAATCGCGTAAAACAGATATTGCAAATTAATAAGTCATAATGAAATTGATCATAACTTAAAGTACTAAATCATGCTAAAATAAGTTTAGTAAATATTAGTTACATGACTAAATATTAAAATAAAATAAAATTAGATCATGTATTTTAACTGTCTAAATCTATGTAAAACTAAAAAATAAATATTTTTAATATTATTGTCATTCTTAGTGTTGAATTGATTTTCTTTTTGCATTAGTATTAATTTGATTTTTATTTAAACTTTATTATAACTACCAACATGTATGAACTATAATCTTTATTAGATCGTTAAGAATTCTAACTTCCAAACATGAAATAAATATATTAAAAGATAAAACTATGAAAAAGTATAAGAGAAAATTAAAAATTATATCAAAGTAAGTATTTTTATGTATAAAATAAAATTTTAAAATTATATATATAATGTCGGGTTGGTTTGGTCTCGGGTTGTTTTTTTTTAGTTAAAACCAACCCAACCCAAATATAGTCGGTTTTTTTTCCAACACCAAACCAAGTCAAACCAAACCACTAGTCGAGTTTTTTTTCGGTTTGACTCAGTTTTCAATTTGATTCGATTTTCGATCCGGTATTGTACACCCGTAATGCGCACCATTAACCGAAACATATCTTCAAACACAAAACAATTGCCTATTTCAGAAGAGGAAATTCCTAACCCTACCTGCCCATTCCCGTATATGTCTAAACCCACACCACCCCCTCACACTCACACTGCCCCATTGTCATTCATAAAGGTAGATGTAATATGTAGGAAGAAGGGCAGACTATTTGAGGCAAAAAGGAATTTCATTTTTCATTTTTTGGCAAGTAAATTAAAGGTGGTCCATTTAGGTAGACGAGAATAATAGAGTTCGATAACAATACAAACTTATTCAATTTAGGGCCTACTTGAATTATTGAAAGATCATGCAAAACTCCAAATTACTGATATTCATATTTATGTCAATGTTTTTAATTATGTAGATGCAGCCTAAGTGGTCCTGCATGTACGATTTGATATCGATTTCTTTGAATAAGTAACTTATCATTCAACTAAGTGCACCGTTCAATTGTTTTGGAGCATGGTAGCCAGTAGATAGCTTTAGACAGTGACGTACACATAAATGTTTTTGCAAGTCGTGTCATTTTTTAATATATATATATATATATATATATATCAAATATTTCCAATGAAATCGTGTCCCGTGACACTCCTTGAGGCTTTCTAGATCCGCCCCTGGATGTAGATCAATTTTTGAAAATATTTACCTAAGATATCAATTTTTGATACTATAGTTTGGACCAAAAATTACTTGAAATAACTTCAATACTTTCTCCAAGGTGTTCATCTTGTACCTCAGTTTTATATAGTTTTCAAATTATGCAAACTGTGAAGTGTTTTGAAATTTCCCAATTTGAAATTTTAGATAATAGTGTCTGTAATCATTTAAAATTTATTTAAATATAAATTTATTAAATGATTTGGATTATATTATATTAATAAATATATTAGTCCAGATAAATATTATGGATTAATATAATTGATTTAATTATTTAAATTCAGATAAATATGAATTTAATTAAAGCCTGCTCCATAAAGCCCATATGATATTTCACTTAAATCTGATTGGCCGAAGGGAGTCCTATTCCAATCGCAACTGCTCTATTCTAAAACTATAAATAGGGGTCTCATAATTCAGAAAAAAGGCACCAAGAATTTTAACAAGAAGCTAGAGAAAGCTCGTGGATCAAAAGCTGCAGATTTCTCTATAAGTTTAAAGATTCAAACATTCAAGTTTCAAGAACAATCAAGATCAAGAACGATCAAGATCAAGACCACCAGAGTCAAGATCAAGCTCGAAGCCCTTGAATTCAATTAGAAGTCAAGATCAAGATAAAGTTCAAATTCAAGTTCAAGATCAAGATAAGGTTCAACATAAAGTTTAAGTCAAGATCAAGATCAAGATCAAGATAGAGATCAAGATCAAGATAGAGATCAAGATCAAGATAAATCTCAAGTTCAAGATCAAGCTTTAAAGCCTTTGAATTATATTAGAAAAGACGAATTCAGAGGAATCATATATAGAGATTGTAACACTCGCACTTGAAATAATAAATCGATCGTTGCTATAATTTTTCGTTCTTGATTATTGTTTTCTCGACGTGAATTTATTGTCTACAAATTCTGACACGCCCAGTGGGACAATCTCTACCTCTCATCTCAACTTTTCAAGACTTAAAGAATATCGAGATGACTTCCATGAAGAACAACTCTCAATCAACTGCCTTTCAGGCCACTAGCTCCAAGTTCTCTACTGAAGTGGAAGACATTCTGGTGTTACCTTTAGAAGTTTTGGAGCTGTTACAAGGAGCAAAGTTGCTATGCTAGGACAACAAACACTTCAAGTGTCGTCCGCGTCAACTTCGGTTTTTGGGTCTACAACTCCAAAAGGATCAACTTCCTCTACAAATGCTTTAAAAGGGGAAAACAGTGTAGCTGAAAAAACCAAGAAGACCTTAGCTCTACTTGAGCAATCTGATTCCAAGAACTCTACGACAAGGAAGGGCTATGATTCAACCAATGAATCATCTCCACGTGCATCGTGTAACGTGAGTCCACTGAAGATCAACTTACGCGATAATCCATGCTACTCTCCTACATCTCCAATGATCATGCAAACAATGGTGAGTGCTGCTTCTTCCCCTGAGGAACAACTCGCAAATCTGACAAAGTTGGTTGAAGGATTGACAAAACATGTACAACACCAAGAGTCTAGAATCAATAAGTTGATGGATCAAATGGAAGGACTTTTAGATGCAGAAACGAGTCCTGCGCCTGGAAAATGTGTTGAAGTTCAAGAGATTGGAGATCCTTCGAAGAAGGCACCGCTTGTTAATGAGATGTCAGTTTCTTCCGAAGGAATGATCCCACTCGATCGCTTGAAGGAGTTCATTGAAGGCACATCAAAGATAAGTATGAAGTCTATACCAAGTCCTCTCATATGTATGCCAAACCATACACTGCAAGAATTGATAGCTTCAAAATGCATGCTGGTTACCAACCTCCCAAGTTTCAATAATTCGAGGGCACAGGAAATCCAAAGCAACATGTTGCCCACTTTGTGGAAACATGTAATAATGTTGGAGCCTATGGAGACCACCTTGTCAAACAGTTTGTCCACTCTCTAAAGGGAAATGCCTTTGATTGGTATACGGATCTCGAGCCTAATTCTATCGATAGTTGGGAACAACTAGAGCACGAGTTTCTCAATCGCTTCTACAGCACAATACGTATAGTGAGTATGGTATAACTCACAAATACCCGCCAAAGAAAGGACGAACCGGTCATAGACTTCATTAATCGGCGGAGGAACGTGAGCCTGAATTGCAAGGATAGGCTTACTGAAGCTTCTGCAATAGAAATGTGTATTCAAGGGATGCATTGGGAGCTTCTTTACATCTTACAAGGAATAAAGCCAAAGTCTTTCGAAGATCTAGCTACTCGCGCTCATGATATGGAGTTGAGCATGTCATCTGCTAGGAAAGATATGAATTTTGTCCACGATCCTCGCAAAGAAAAAGACAAGCGGGATCCCAAGAGATAGAGTAAATTTGTGCACAGGAGTGACAACAAAGAATCCGTGAAAGTTAATGTGTCTCCCGCAAACTTTACTACGAAGGAGGGCACAAAGCAAAATGTGAGAATGAATCTTCAAGCACGTTCGAACCAAAAGTCAATCCTAAGAAAGATGCAAGAAAAGAAATACCCCTTCTTGGATTCTAACGTTTCTGATATTTTTGATGAGTTGCTTGAGTTAAAGCTCATCGAGTTTCCAGAGATGAAGCGACCAGATGAAGCTGGGAAAGCTGATGAACCAAATTATTGAAAGTATCATAGACTTGTGAGTCATCCTCTTGAAAAGTATTTTGTCTTCAAGGATAGAGTGATGTGATTGGTTAGAGAAAATAAGATTGTCCTTGATGATGAGAAAGTCAGTTCTAACCAAGTCTCTGTAACATTCGGCTCACTCGATCCGGTCCAAATATGTGTCTCTAAAAATCATGAAGAAGACTCATTAGAGAAAGAGAAGTCTCAAGCTGATATAGATGTTGATGAAGGTTGGATTCTTGTGACTAAGAGAAGGCGCAACAAGTCAAGTTTACGAAAGAAATCATTAGAGCAACCAATTAGAAGGAAGATGGTGAAGAAACTGGTGAAGCAAAAATCAATCAAGCGCCCAAAGAAGGCAAAGGTAGAAATGCATCACTACCAGAAACCCCGACATCTTGTCACTCTAGAGGAATTCTTACCAAGTTGGTTGCGCACAAAGTCTACTCAAGAAAATATGGAGGCATCATGTTTTAATGTTGATAAAGAAGAAATAATGAAGGTGTCTCCAACTGGCAAAGAAGAAGGAACAACGATAGAAGCCTCACCAAAAGTGTCTCCAACTGGCAAACAAGAAGGAACAACGATATAAGCCTCATCAAAAGTTTCTCCTAGTGGCAAAGAAAATCCAACAAAGGAAATCTCGTCAATGATGTCTCCTTCATCATCTGAAAATCCTATTGAACCTTCTTCCCAAGAAGCACACGTTTGTGATACAAAAATCAAATTCACAGACAATGATCTGTTGTTTGGGGAAACACTACATAATCGTTCTTTGTATATGGTGGGCTACATACTAGAAAAGAAGATAAATAGAATATTAATAGATGAAGGATCTGGAGTCAACATGCTCTCTATCCACACATTAAAGGAACTCGACATCACGACTGAAGAAATAAGTGAAAGTCGTTTGTTTATACAAGGATTCAATCAAGGGGGGCAGAGGTCCATAGGCTCTATTAAATTAGAAATTCAAATGGAAGATTTGCGATCAAGCGCATGGATGCACGTTATAGATGCAAAGACCTCATAAAATATATTGCTTGGAAGGCCTTGAGTACATGAGAATATGATCGTCTCATTTTGTTACTATCAATGTCTGAAGTATCTTGAAGGCGGAATTGAATGAAAGATAGTTGCGGATGATAATCCTTTCCCCGAAGTCGAGACACACTTTGATGACGCAAACTTCTATTTGAAATTATGTTGTTAAAGAGGCAAAATCTAATGATGTCAAATCAACCAAGTCTGACAAAATCACGAGCAAAAGAGTTGATGCCGATTTTGGAAAGGCAAAAGTTGACACTAAAGAACTTTGTCCTAATCTTACTGAAGGGAAGATCATGTCTCTAAAGAAGAAACTGACTTATGGACTTCGCTATGTTCCAAAAGTAAAGAAAGAAGAAGTCAAATCATATCACCTTCAAGAAGATACATTAAGAGGACTAACTCTTCTTATCAGACAGATTTATGTAATAAACTTGTCTTCAAAACCGCCAAGGAAGACAATCACTCAAAGTCAGGTGCGAGTTATGGCACTACCTGCGAAACGCACAAGTGAAGATTTTGATCCTAATGCTTAAAAGTTATTTGCGAAGGCCGGATACAATCCTAATGAGCCATCAGTTTTAGGGAAACTCCCATCAAAAGATAAAACCAGGAAGGCACATGAAGGTTTAGGCTATAACCAACCACCACCAGTTCGCATCTCCATAAGAAGGGCAAGCAATACTCATATAACTTTTGAAGATGATGTCACTTCTCCCAATAAAAGGCCTTCTGTCTTTGATCGATTTGGGGAAACGACTGCAAGAACTTCTGTGTTTGAGAGGTTAGGTCCATTGAAGAAGAATAACAAAAATCTGAGGAGTTATTTAAAAGTTACAATGCCCACTTCACATTTAATTCGAAATAATTTTAGAAGTTTGATTCCTTCTAGAATAAGACGACGAGTGGAACTTGCGGTTTCGTGTAAGGAGGAACTCAAGGCAAAGGCTCACACTGTGGTTTACACTAAGGATCGTGAGAAAGACGAAGAAATTGTAGGTTCTTCAAATCATGTTACAATCCAAATGAGTACGATTCTTTGCCTCAAATGAAGAATGATAAAGAGTTAGAAGATATTGTCTCATGTTTTCATATATGTGTCAATAACAATGATCCTTTGGAAGAGGAAGATGCTAGAGATTCTCCACCGAAACTTGAAGAAGGAGTAAAGACCACAATAGATTCTTTGAAGGAAGTTAACCTTGGCACTGATGAAGACCCAAGACTAACTTACTTGAGTGCATTTCTTGAAGTAGATAAAGAAATAGATTATATAAATATACTCAAAGAATACAAGGATGTCTTTGCTTGGAGTTATAAAGAAATGTCTGGATTGAATCCTAAAGTAGCGTTCCATCAGTTGGCAGTCAAAAATGGTGCTCGTCCTGTTAAGCAAGATCAAATACATTTTAGGCCAGACTTGGTTCCGTTGATAGAAAATAAAGTTAACAAACTCATTGAGGCGGGATTTATTCGTGAGGTTAAATATCTTACATGGATTTCAAGTATTGTTCCTGTGAGGAAGAAGAATGGTCAAATTCGAGTTTGTGTTGTCTTTAGAGATCTCAATAATGTATGCCCTAAAGATGAGTTTCCTCTTCCAATTCCAGAGTTGATGATTGATGCCACCACTGGTTATGAAGCGATGTCGTTCATGGATGGTTCTTCCGGCTATAATCAAATCCGCATGGCACCAAGGGATGAAAAACTCACCGTATTTCGCACACCGAAAGGTATTTATTTCTACAAAGTGATGCCATTTGGTTTAAAAAATAATGGTGCCACATATCAAAGGGCTATGCAAAATATCTTTGATGACTTACTCCATAAAAATGTGAGTGTTATGTTGATGACTTGGTGGTAAAGTCGAGAAAGAGGGGTGATCATTTGAAAGACTTAAGAATGGTGTTTGAGTTGCTTCGAAGATATCAACTAAGGATGAACCCGTTGAAGTGTGCCTTCGGGTTACTTTTGGGAAGTTCCTTGGCTTCATTGTGAGACGTCGAGGAATTGAAATTGATCACGCCAAAGTTGATGCAATATCAAAGATGCCTGAGCCTCGAAATATTCATGAATTAAAAAGTCTTCAAGGAAAGCTAGCTTACCTGAGGAGGTTCATCTCAAATCTAGCAGGACGATGTCAACCATTTAGTCATCTCATGAAGAAAGGTGCTCCTTTTCATTGGGACGAAACATGTCGTGATGACTTTAAAAGCATTAAATTGTATCTAGCAAAACCTCCAGTTTTGGCAGCCCCTATACCTGGAAAGCCATTGATACTCTACATTGCGGCACAAGAAAGGTCCGTAGGAGCCCTGTTAGCTCAAGAGAATAGTGAAGGCAAAGAAAACTCCATTTATTACTTGAGTAGAACGATGACACCAAATGAGCTGAAATATTCGCCAATTGAAAAATTGTGCTTGGCGCTGGTCTTCTCAATTCAAAAAATGAAGCAAATTTTCAAGCTCGTGTTGTTTGTCTTATTTCTAGAGCAACTTCCATCAAGTTTGTTATGTCAAAACCTGTCCTTAGTGACCGACTAGCAAGATGGTACCTCCAATTCCAACAGTTTGAGATCGTGTACATCCCTCAAAAAGCTGTTAAAGGACATGCATTGACGGATTTCTTAGCAGACCATCCTATACCGAATGATTGGGAGTTAACTGATGAGATTCCTGACGAAGATGTGATGTTAATTGAAGTTCAACCTCCTTGGAAAGTGTACTTTGATGGGGCTGGACATCGCGGTGGAGCTGGTGCTGGCGTAGTGTTCATCACTTTGCAAGAAAAGATTCTACCATTCTCTTTTACTCTAAAACAATGTTGCTCCAATAATGTCGCTGAATACCAAGCATTGATACTTGTACTTGAAATGGCTATTGACATGATGCAATTACATTTACAAGTCTTTGGTGACTCTCAATTGGTGATTAATCAACTCTTGGGAAGTTATGAGGTGAAAAAGCCTGAATTACGCCCTTATCATGATTATGCTCAAAAGTTGATTGGATGGCTTGAAGACGTAACCCTTCAACATGTGCGTAGAACAGAGAATAAGAAAGTTGATGCATTGAGTGCTCTAGCTTCAACGCTAACCCTTCCTGATCAAACACAAGCAATTGTCTGTCAAAAATGGATAGTACCACCGTCAAATGAGGAAGAATATATTGAAAATGAGCTTGATCATATCGTTGCCACTGCTGAAGCCGCGAAGGAAGATTGGAGACAACCCATTATTGACTACATGTGTTATGGGATACTTCTTGAAAATCCAAGAAGAAGGACTGACATACCTCGTTTTGCACCTCACTTCCTTTACTAAAAGGACACATTATATAGGCGATCATTTGAGGGTGTGCTATTACGATGTTTGGAAGAGGAAGAAACGATTCAATCTCTGCAAGAAGCACACTCAGGAGTATGTGGATCACATCAATCTGGACCGAAACTTCACTTTCACATAAAGAGGATGGGGTATTACTGGCCAACCATGGTTAAGGATCGCTTAGATTATGCCCGGAGGTGCGATGCTTGTCAATTTTATGCGAATTTCATTCATCATCCACCCGAAGTATTGCACCCAACCATCGCATCTTGGACATTTGACGCTTAGGGACTGGATGTTGTAGGACCACTACCAAAGTCTTCTGGTGGAAACTTGTACATCTTAGCTGCAACAGATTACTTCTCAAAGTGGACTGAAATTGTCGCCCTTAAGGAGGTGAAGAAAGAGAATGTTCCAAATTTTATCCGAGTGAATATCATCTATCGCTTTGGTATCCCTCGGTACATAATAACTGATAATGGCAAGCCATTTGATAATAAGTTAATGAACAAGATTTGTGATCTTTTTGGCTTCAAGCAACGTAAATCTTCTATGTATCATGCTGCCGCCAATGGTCTTGCTGAAGCATTCAATAAGACTCTATGTAACCTGCTCAATAAAGTTGTCTCCAAGTTCAAACGAGATAGGCATGAAAGAATGGAAGAAGCTTTGTGGGCATATAGAATGACGTACCACACTCCAACTCAAGCAACACCATATTCACTTGCTTTTGGAGATGAAGTAGTCTTGCCACTTGAGCGTCAAATACCTTTATCAAGAAGGGCTCACTAGACAATGCTCGACTGCGTCTTGCTGAGTTAGAAGCACTTGATGAAAAAAGTCTAGAAGGCCAACAAAACCTTGAATGTTATCAAACTCGTCTATCTCGTGCTTTCAATAAGAAGGTTCGCTTAAGGTGTTTCCAAGTTGGAGACCAAGTTCTCGCAGTAAGAAGACCCATCATTACTTCGCACAAGTCTGGGGGAAAATTTACCTTAAAGTGGGATGGACCATATGTCGTACAAGAAGCATATTCAAATGGTGCTTACAGGCTTGTTGATGCTGATGGCTTAAGGATCGGTCTTATTAACGCTAAATTCATAAAGAGGTACTACCCTTGAATTAAGATGATGCTCCTTAAGGTACGAGACTAAACTGCATGTCACTCCTGGACCACAAGAGTATAAACTGTGTACGGCACAACCAATAAAAAATAATAATAATAATAACACTCAATCCCCCAGAACTACGTTGTGACTTGATCCTCTTCACTGATGTACATAGGCGCTTAGAACCATATTCTAAGTCCAGTTGCATGAGTGTCAAAAAAACACATGTTCCCACTTGATGTCATATGACAATTAAAGAGATGTGTATTTTTGGTTTCATCTTTTGTCTCATCAAATGTTAGACTTGTACGAAGTATTGATTGGTCAATAGATGGGGGCAAACCCTTATAAAGTATGAGTTTCTTTAATAACATGCTTGAAGTTTCTTTAAATTCACAAAAGTTTGCAAGTTGAAGACTTCAGATCTTCCAAGTTTGAAAGTTGAATTCTTCAATGTGTGCAAATTAAAGCCTTCAAAATCTCCAAGTTAGCAAGTTGGAATCCTTAAATCTGCAAGTTAAAGTCTTCAAGTTAAAATCTTTAAACTTACAAGTTGAATCTTCAAATTCCTTAAGTCTGCAAGTTAAAGTCTTCAAATTCTTGTGCAACATTTGCAAGACATATTTGAATGCAGAAACTTAAAGGAATGATGAACTTTTATTATTGGCGTGAACATGGATGGAGCTTGGATTATTCAAATTTGCAATCAAAGAATAAAGAGCAAGTTGAAGAATGCGAGTAAAGACATGTATACTGTTGGATATAATATGAAATAAAATATTATCCTAAAAAAAAATGTCTAGCATATCAATCCAAGTCTAAAAGAATTAAATAAATAAATAAAATCTAATCCAAGCATAGTTTGTAATTGATCAACTCTTGACGCATAGCCTCTAGATGCTCTTTCTTTTGATCTAGATCATTCTTCAAATCCGCATCAAAACATGCATCAAATTCTTGGGTTGCAAATGAGGTTGCTAGCTTGGCTTCTTCAACTTTCTCCTCGGCGTCTATCAAAAAGACTTGCAAATCTTGCGCTCTTTTGCACAACGCTCTTATCTCCTTCTTCATATCACCCAACAATTGATGAAGGGAGGATGCCTCCTCAACTTTATCTTGCTCCTCAAACATAGCATTTGTTAGATGTTCTCCCGCTTCTACAAACAACTCTTTTATGGCGCTTTCTACATCCATATCATGAAGGATTGATCGTTCTTGATCATATGAAACAACATAATCATTGAAATAGTTCAACAAAGTTTTCAACGGTGAAACATCCACGTCCTTGCAGTCTATCTCTTTGATAATTACTTGAAATTCATCTCTAAGAGAAGAAGCAGAATCTACGTCACTCCTTGAAAGTTTGCCTTTAATGACTTTCCAAAGAGCAAAAATAAAATCTTTTTAAGCATCTATGATGACTTTCTTCCCATCAAATACAGACATAGTAGGTGGAGGATGCTTGCATTCTTCATATCCCAAATCATCTTTAACCTCATCGCGAGAGACATAAGGTGACCATTTTTCCACTCGAGTCACAGAAGGTGGTTTTATCAAATCTGAACGAGATATGAAATCACCACAATTTTGTGACTCCTGTTGTTGTGGAGTCGCAACACTGTTCTCCTACAAAAAAGTGGAGGGATAAATAGTCAAAAAAAATAAATATACTAAGTTATTAGAGCAAATGTCTTAACCACACCTTATTGAGAGAGACTGTTATAGTTCTTGAAGCACTACTTGCATTGTCACAAGACTCAACCACAGGGGGATAGCATCATCTAATACCCTTAATCTCCTAAAAAGACTTCCTTGCTACTACTTTCACTCTCACCTTCAAACAACCTCTTGAAAACATAAGCGGATTGAGTATGTGTCTTTCTTTTTGATGCTACCGAAGGCAATTGAGACTTAATTTTACGTTTCTGGGGTGCCTTAACACCCAAAGGAGAAGGCATACCATCATTAAGGACCTCGTTATTTACTTTAGTTTTCTTCCACTAAGCCTGATAGTCAGACCCAAAAGATTTTCCCACATTAGGTGTGATTGAAGGAAAAGTTGCTCGCGATGCAGATCGTCTCATAGTGCAAATACGCCAGAACGTAAGACCCTTGTCCAAGGAGGCACTACGAATATCATTCTTCATGATACCAGGGATGTTTTGGTAGAATCCGAATTGACGACTGAAGCAATGTGGACTATATGGTTCAATAATGAATGAATCTCTACATCAAAGAGGAAGATAGTTAAAGCGGATACTCATGAAATAGGTTGACTCCAACTCTGGTGCACAATCATTATCCACATAAAAGTAAGGATACGCCTTATCCAACATAGTAGATGTCCAACTCACATTCTCCCCACCATGAATAAGTTTTCTCGCATCATTGCTATCAAAATACCTTGCACCGCCCTCTCCAGAATATATTACCATAGTAGGAATAAAGGGGCCATTGGAAAACGCATAATGAGTCTTGAAGTAATGAGCAAGTCAAACATAAACATTGTGAATGGGGAAGTAGACTTTAATTTGATCAAGTTGAGATAAAGACGAGATCTTATTTAAACCAATGTAAATACTAGCTAATACCGGAATTGCAAGACTGATATTCCTCCCACACGCCATCAGGCTTGCCATCTTGAAAGTCCCCGGACGTATAAACTCACCCTCTTTATTGGGAAGGACGAAAGCACATAACAAACAAGACAAGAAAGCAGCCAGATATGTTTCATCTCTTTTGTCATCTCTCACTCTAAGTCCAGAAACATCTTTTCTTCAGCATGTGACCACCTTGTTGTATTAGGTAAGCTCCCACTAGGATTATGGGTCGATTCGGGGCAAGAAGATTTTTTTCCTCCCTCGGTGGAGCAACTTCATACCTCTGAGGCTTCTTACACCAAAGGTTATCCATTTGCCAAAAGATACTTCTTGATTAACCCCTCGAAGATGATGAAATGCCGCAAATAAATATCACAAACCCGAGAAATATACTTGGTCCGTTTATCATCAGAACCCACAAGTTCTTTGGCCTCAGGCACTATTTCTTTATAAAGAGAACCCAAAATCGTCAAACCCCCAAGAATATGTAAGTCCCATAAAGAAATAGATAATTCTCCGACAGATGTAAGAAGTGTATTGGTTTTTGGACACCAAGCCTCACAAAACGCTTGCAAAATGTCTGAGTTACGATCACAGGTGAATAGAGATGCATAAACAGAATCATAAATTTGGGCTGTAACCAGTACCTCTTGGATTATACCAAGTATATCCTCGGTCCATTCCCAATACCCTGGAATGTGTTGATACTCTCCCTCAACTGTCATTGTGTTCCTCCATCGTATCTCACCTTGAATTATGCGACGCCCTAAACTTGGAAGAGGAGTTGCAATGTTAGCGTGATGATGATCTGGCGCTTGAAGAGACCACAACTTGAGTATATTATAGGAAGTATGAGTATGCATCGAAGTCAAATTCGCCATATGAAATGGGTTTTTCAAAGAAGGCCACTGATTTGCATATCGACCAACTAGTGGAGCATGAGTCAAAAATCGTGTTTGCTCTCCCCCTTCTTCAGTCTCAACTATGCGATGCCTAATTCTGGTGGATGGAGATATGTGTTCCCTGAAAAGTGTCATTTCTTCAAACTGCAAGGTATAAAAGGAGGTCGTTAGTAAAAAAACTTGGGCATATAATGACTACAAAAAAAAAAACGGTCATTATCAATAATCTCTTTTTTGTTACTCTTAAGGCGGAGATTTATATCTATCCGTTTTCGCCTTAAGAATACAATAAAGTTACCTTTCTTAAGGCGGGGATTTATATCTATCCGATTTTGCCTTAAGAACACCATGAAGTTACCTTTCTTAAGGTTAACTTCGAAAAATCACCTAGAAAGATTATGAAGGTATTAAATCTTGAGTTTCGGATGTTTCGTACACCTTTGTGTATAGATTCTAAATAATCAAACGGTTTGTGATTTCGTCATTCCTACATCAAGACACAAAAGGCTTAGTGAAGCCACACAAATTTGAAATTTTCAGCATGACAGAATTTAAAGTTAACTTCAAAAAATTCATCTAGAATAATTCTTAAGGTATTAAATTTTAAATTTTGGACACTTTGAAGATCTTTGTGTATAGATAAGAAATAATCAAACGGCTCGTGATTTCCTCGTTCCTACATCAAGACACAAGAGTTTTAGTAAAGCCGCACAACTCTGAAATTTTCAGCATGACAAAATTTAGAGCTAACTTCAAAAAATCATCAAAAAAGATTCGGAATGTATTAAATTATGAATTTTGGATAAGTTATAGATCGAGAAGTCTAATTTCAGGAAAATCAAACCGTTCATGATTTCGATTTTCAACAATGAGATATGAATTTTCTACGACAGACGCGTCAAAAGCTGTAGAAAAAGTGACGAAAATCAGAAAAGGGAAGGAAAATTACCTTGAATTATGCCCTTTCGTCAATGGATTGTATCTCCCAATCCGTAATTGAAAAAAAAAATGTGGATACAATGCGTCTATTTATAGATGTCATGTGATGGGAATAAAATTCTTTTCCTAGTCCAATAACAAATCCTTTTTGGCCAGAACAATAGAAAAGATATATAAATTTGAAATTGAGTAGGACTACAATTCCTAATTCAACTACAATTTGAACTTAAATGGGTCATAAAATAAGATTTTGAGGCGTTGTCACGAGTCCTAATCCTGGACTAATAGCAATTCCCTTTTTAGGGTTATGCTACAGTAATTTACATAAACTCTCCTGCCTGAATTGGTTTTCTTATTACTTTTGACAAGAATTTATTTATCTCATATAATGACTCTAATAGGTCAAATATATGGTGGATGGTGGTATGTTTACCACGTAACATTATAGGGGTCACACGTCCACTACAATTACATGGGAGTCGGGCAATAAATTAGAACATTGCATGGGTGTGGTAAATAAATTATTATTTAATTAATGCTTCAAGTCTAGTCTTCGGAAGCTAAAATATCTCGACAAGACTTGAAGCAGGGGCATTTGTAATCATTTAAAATTTACTTAAATATAAATTTATTAAATGATTTGGATTATATTATATTAATAAATATATTAGTCCAGATAAATATCATGGATTAATATAATTGATTTAATTATTTAAATTCAGATAAATATGAATTTAATTAAAGTCCGCTCCATAAAGTCCATATGATATTTCACTTAAACCTGATTGGCCGAAGGGAGTCCTATTCCAATCGCAACTGCTCTATTCTAAAACTATAAATAGGGGTCTCATAATTCAGAAAAAGGGCACCAAGAAGTTTAACAAGAAGCTAGAGAAATCTCGTGGATCAAAAGCTGCAGATTTCTCTACAAGTTTAAAGATTCAAGCATTTGAGTTTCAAGAACGATCAAGATCAAGACCACCAGATTCAAGATCAAGCTCGAAGCCCTTGGATTCAATTAGAAGTCAAGATCAAGATAAAGTTCAAGATCAAGATAAGGTTCAACATAAAGTTCAAGTCAAGATCAAGATAGAGATCAAGATCAAGATAAATTCCAAGTTCAAGATCAAGATTTAAAGCCTTTGAATTATATTTGAAAAGGCGAATTCAGAGGAATCATAGAGATTGTAACACTCGCACTTGAAATAATAAATCGATCGTTGCTATAATTTTCCGTTCTTGATTATTGTTTTCTCGACGTGAATTTTATTGTCTACAGTGTCATGGGAATCAAAATATTTCAAAGACCTTCTTTGTTGGATAGATCTCTAAGATATTTGATACTATTTTCGAGGAACTGGTGA
Source organism: Solanum lycopersicoides (assembly GCA_022817965.1). Taxonomy (NCBI): domain Eukaryota; kingdom Viridiplantae; phylum Streptophyta; class Magnoliopsida; order Solanales; family Solanaceae; genus Solanum; species Solanum lycopersicoides. The sequence continues at coordinate 63,895,181 of CM040623.1, read as the reverse complement.
TCAGTTTGCCTAGTTGAAATATCAACTTTTTAATCCAGTCATATTTGTTTTAATTTAATATGGATTTAAATGTTATAGTTGTTTAGATCTCAATTCATATTTAGTGCATTTTTTGTATTGTTGTACAACCAATGTCTCATTCATTCAGATCTTATAGAGGATCTAAAACAACTAAGATGCTAGTCTAGCAACTACTGTACTGCCATCATGATCAATCACTTTTAATGCCATACGCCGATTATTAATGAATAAACATTAGGCGTATCAATGGTTTAGTCATTGTTTTTAGTATATTTTTTTTTGGATTTTATGATGTATAATAACAATTAGATTTTTAAAAAAAAAGCTATCTCAGTCCTATTGATTTTTTTTTTGGTACCAGTATGATTTGGTTAATTTTTGATTTTTTTTACTTTTAAAATATCATATCAAAATATATAACTATTAAAATATATTTGTCGCTAATATGTTCTTAATGAACCACTTTAATTCTTCACCACAAAGACAAGAATGTAAAACTTTGTTGTCGTTTTGTTTGATCTTAAAAATTTGATAGAAGTGTTTGCATATGTTTTGTTGCATTGTTTGATAGAGTATCTGTTGTGAACCAAGATAAGTTTGTAAGGGTATATGGGCTAGTTGTGGTAAATAAGGCCGATCCAGTTGATACCATTGGGCTGAGTAAAATATTGGTTGGTTTTATTTGGAATTCAAGCTCAGTTAGTCATTGATGTCTAGAATTAGAAAGAATGGTTATGCAAATTATGTCGAAACTTAGCTGTCAGTTATCTGTCATCCGCTTTCTCTGTTCTTGTATCTCATCTCCTTCTAGTTACCTTCTTCTATGTTAATCTCTGCTTAGTTAATTTATTATTACTTTGTAATTCATATATATATATATATATATATATATATATATATATATATATATATATATATATATAGTGCTTTTGTTGGAATCTGTAACACCCTAAAAGTTTCTAAATTAGATTCATACTATTCTTCTTTTACATGTAAGGTCGTAGATTCCTAAATTAATCATATGTGTAAAGGTAAATTATTTAGTGTGAGAATGATTTGGACATTAATTAAGGTCACTAAAAACTCCTAGCACAAAGTTGAGTTGAAAGTTTCTTTACCGATTAACGTTTGATGTAAGATTCTTTTTGGGTCAACTTCAAATGACCATATCTCTTAGAATATAAAGAGTTATGTGGATCATAACCTATTAAAGGTATTTGAATCTTCTTTCAAACGACACCAATTTCGCAACAATTCAAATTTTGAGTAAAAAGTTATGACCATTTTAGTAACCTGATATAGTGAAGTGAGGAATTAACCGACATGAAAACATTAAAAAGGATCGTTTTTGTCTTTTTACCTCTAAGAAAATTCTAAACGAACTTCTTAACTAAGAAGAGATCCAAAACAGTCAGATTTCCATCTCTTAATCCATCATGCTCTTCCCTCTCAAAACTTAAGGCAAAACCCTAAGGAAAAATTAAAGTAGAAGACTCCATTCAAGATTCTTTCAATCTTTTTCAAGATTCATCTTCAATGTAAGTCATTCTTCAATAATTTCATTCTTTTCAACTCAAATTCCGTCATAAAATTATGAATCAATTATGAAAATCATAATTCTTGGCCATAGAGTTTCAAGAAACTAATTTAAGAAATCTCAAGAAAGATTTTCTTGATTTTCTTCTTCAAGATAGGGTTTCAAGGCGTCTAAGCAAGTTCTTCTTCAAGAACCTTGTTCTTATGAGTATGTAAGGATATCATAGTGTTGGATGAGTTCGTACTCATCACACCATATATCTACTTTCAAATCAGTAAATGAGAAATCTAGGATTCTATCCCTAGACTTGAGTATTCTTGAGATAAGTTGATTGTGAATTCTTGAGTTCTTGTTTCCTTTTGAAATTCTATTCCTAATTATTGAATTGCTATATGTTATGCATTAAAATTCTTCAATTGATTCATTCATGTCTATATTTCACCATGAACCGTATGAATTGAATTTTTTTAGATAAGTAGTATCGTTGAGTTCTAAGTACCGAGTTTTCATATTGCTATTAAGATCCCTGAGTTGAGTCGTTGATGTCCATAATTTCGCATAAACCCTATGAGTTGAGTTATAAAGAACACTCTTTGCTGCTTTCAATTTATGGATTTCTTCAGAACCTATTCAACTGATGATTTCAGTTTCTTGGGAGTTGATTTACCTCTGGATGTGGGCAATCTTTCACTTTTTGGAATCGTCCATTTTTGCCGCAATTGTTGAGAAGAGTTGAGTTTTTTTAATTTCTGCGGATTGGATTTTTGCTAGGATTTAATTTGTGACGCTTTTTCATAATGAAATAATACTCCAGACTCACCCATCGACCTCATGGAACTAAATTTTAATAAATACTAGAAACTTGTAAAAATGAGAAAAGACAAGATTTTTTTGCTCTGACCACTAAATTTGCATTGAAAGCAAGTCTTCATGTTTGCATCACATCGCACACAACGACATATCATTCTCGTCATTACAAATATGGTGCAAAATTTATATTTGACATTATAAGAATGTTTTTTCTCAAAATATGATCACAAAAGATAACATGATTTCTTAATTTTAAAAAAAATTAAGAAGAAATTAAACCTTGACTACTGTAAATTAACAAGAATTTAGAAAATTCTTATATTTTGGGCTGATTTCATTCAAGAAAGAAGATGATTCATTTTGAGGTTAAACCTTTAACCGTGTGATGTTTTTTAAATAATTGGGGAAGATGGAGTTTATGAAGATGAAGTACTTAAATAATAGAGAAGGAAATGATATGTGAGGCTTTTTAATTCGTTTTTGAACTTTTTTTACATCCATGCGTGTCATCTGCGTGAATGCAAACATAAGGAGAAATGGGTCAAAATGGTCTCTTTACAACGATATTTAATACTTTTGTGGAGTAATAGGAAGCCCACATAGTTAAGGTGTCTTTTTAAAAGTTTGAAACAACGTGTCACTTTATAATTTTTCTCTAGAAATTTCTATAAATGTACAATTAAAGAAGGGAAAATTTATATTGTAAATCATTTTGGTGGTTAAATGAATGACCATAACTCCTTGATTAATTATCTACTTTATGAATAATAATGTTGTTGATAATGTGGTCAATGGATGACCATAACTCGTAGATTAACTTTATTCATTATTGGTAGTAATGTTGTTGATAATATGGCCAAATGGATGATCATAGGTTTATTTCCTCCTTAATGAGTAGTTATTCTCAAGCTTTAATGTAATGTTTATGACACCCTTTGATATTTCTCAATGTAATTCTATAAATTGTGGTGTTGAGAATAATGTTGAAGACACTTGATAGAAAGAAAGTGATCTTATATTGTTCCTCTTGTCTTATATTCTTCCTGTCGTCCTCTTTATATTATTCTTTTGTTCTTAAGTTTTACAACACGTTATCAACACAAAGGTTGAACAACATTTCTTGTGAGGTTCCATTTATAATCTAATGTTAAAAATATTAAATTGTGTCTATACTTTTTCTACTTTACATTTTATAAGTGAATGGAAAAAGGCTAACCATTTATCGATTTTGTGAAAGATGAAGATCATTGTTTTGTGAAAAAAATGAATGGTCTAGAAATTCTAGTGTTTTCTATTCTCAATGAAAAAGGTGAATTATCTATACTACAGATTTTTTTTTTAATGAAAAGATTTTATCTAACAATTTCACTAAAAGTTAATTTTGTTATTTGTGAGACATAATATTAATTTAGATTGTATGCTAATTTTATTTTAATGAAAAAAAAATTACTACTTAATTATTTACTCATTGTCTATGTTACTCTAACTTAATTATTTTCTATAATAGCTTTATCATGTCGAATTTAGCAAAACCTGAGTTCGTGACACTTGACATTTTTGAAGATAATACTTATCATGGGTACTCGATGTTGAAATTCACCTTGACGCTAAAGTTCTTGGTGCCACTATTACGGATGGTAATACAACGTCGAGTCAGGACAGAATGAAGGCAATGATTTTCCTTCATCACCATCTAGATGAAGAATTGAAGGTTGAATACTTTACAGTGAAGATCCACTTGAATTGTGGACTGGTTTGAAGGAAATATATGACCACTTTAAGGTAACTGTATTGCGAAGGACTCGTTATGAATAGATTCACTTGCGGTTACAAGATTTTAAAACTATATGTGAATATAATTCTGTTGCATGAATACAAAATTACTTCCCAACTGAAATTATGTGAGAAAAATATAAAAGATGAGGACATGTTGAAAAAGACTCTCGTAAGTTTTCATGCCTCAAATTTGGAATTACAGCAGCAATACCATTAAAGGAGATTCAAAAAGTATTCTGAGTTGATCCCATGTCTTGTTGTGGTTGTGCAATAAAATACTCTTTTATTAAAAAATCATGATGCACACCCCACGTAAACTGTTCCGTTACCATAAGCAAATGAGGTTGAAACACATAGTCACTCAAAAAGAAGATAAAATAAAAATCAGGATCAAAATAATGTGCGTGGACGTGACAATGAGAGGACGATATAATAATCGATGTGGTGGTGATCGCCACAAAAGGGAGAACAATATAGGTTCTCAAAATAATCATTCAAGACGTAATTGTCAAGTCAGTGGGGGAACAAATGATTTTTTGTGAAAAAAAGAAATGAAAAAGGTGAAGTCGTAATTTATAAAGCACGACTTGTGGCATAAGGTTTTTCGCAAAGGCATGACATTGATTATCTGGAGATATATTCTCCTGTGGTGGATGCAATTATCTTCAGGTATCTATAAATCTGGCAGTTCATGAAAAGATTGAAATGCGTCTAATGGATGTTGTCACAACCTATTTATATGACTTATTGGACCACAATATTTTCAAAAAAGTTCTTGAAGCATACAATGTAAGCATACAATGTTCTGAAGCATATAAAAATAGAAAAAAATTATTCGATAAGGCTTCAGAAATTCTTATATGAATTGAAACAATCAGGATGGATGTGGTACACTCGTCTTAGCCAATTTTTGCTAAAGGAAGGGTAAAAAAATGATCCTATTTGTCCTTGTGCTTTTATATAAAGGGATGAATCTAAATTTATTATAATAGTTGTGCATGTTGATTATATAAATATCATTGGCACTCCTAAAGATCTTTCAAAAGTTGTTGAGTGTCAACAAAAGAATTTGAAATGAAAGATCTTGGTTAGACAAAAAATATTCTTAGCATACAAACTTGAGCATTTGAAAAATTAAATGTTTGTCCATCAATCGACACACTCAAAAAGGGTTTAAAGTGATCTTACATGGATAAATCACATCCATTGAGTACTTCGATGATTGTGAGATCGTTTGCATACATAAAGATTCATTTTGACCTCAAGAAATTGATGAAGAGCTTCTTGGAAATGAAACTCCATATCTTACTGCCATTGGGGCGCTAATGTATCTTGCCGATAATACTCTATCAGATATTTGTTTTGCAATAAGTTTATTGGCAAGATTCAGCTCATGCCCAACAAAGAGATATTGTGATGGAGTCAAACATATATTCAGATATTTTCAAGGAACTATTGATATGAAATTATTTTATATTAATAAATCCAAGTCAGAAATGATTGGTTATGCAGATGCTGGATATTTTTCTGATCCACATAAAGCTCGATCTCAGACAGACTATTTATTTACATATAGAGACACATTTATATCTTGGTGTTTCTATAAAGCAAACATTAGCTGCTACTTCTTCAAATCATGCATAAATAGTAGATATCCATGAAGCAAGTCAAAAGTGTGTTTGATTGAGATCAATGACTCAACATATTCAAGAATGTGTGATTTTCCAATGGAAAAGGATATTTCAACTGCATTGTATGAAGACAATGTTGCATGTATAGCTCAACAGAAGGGAGAATATATTAAAGGAGATAGAACAAAACATATTTTATCAAACAAAATTCACCCATGTTCTTGAGAAGAAAGGTGAAATAAATGTTCAACAAATTCGCTCAGTTGATAATTTAGTGGATCTGTTCACTAAAGCATTACGAGCGTCAACATCTGAAAAGTTGGTATTCAATATTGGAATGTGTCGTCTCCAAGATATTAAATGATGTTTGCAATAGGGGAGTAAATTATGCGCTGCACTCTTTTTTCCTTGGCCTATGTTTTATCCCAATGAGTTTTCCTGAAAAGGTTTTTTAACGAGGCAGCAAAAAAGTGTATTACAAGATATCTCTACTATTTTGTCCTTCACTAAGATATTTTTCTACATGATTTTTTCTTAGTAAGCTTTTAACGAGACATATTATTTATCAATGGTCATTCAAGGGAGAGTGTTGTAAATCATTTTGGTGGTTAAATGGATGACCATAACTCCTAGAGTAATTTCATCCTTTATTGATAGTAATATTATTGTAATATGACCAAATGGATTACCATAACTCTTAGATTTATTTTCTCCTTAATGGGTAATAATTTTCTGTCACGGCCCGAGTCTACAATCTAGGCGGGACTGACAGTCGAGATCCGTTGTTGGCCCCAAGCGAACCCTTGGCCTGACTTACTTAACTCAATCGAAGACTCTCGCATTTTTACAATGATCAAATGAACTTACTCAAATAACTAAATAATATAACTTATGTATTTAACATAGAAATGATAATATAAAGACTACCAAACTACTAACTGTCTATAAAGACTCTAAAACAACTGAGATGGATGTTGGGACAAACCCCACAACATTCTAATGAATTAAACTAGAAAGAAAGTAAAAGGGTCCTCCGGAATGCAAGCAGGCTCACCAACAGACTCTGAATGTTCAAGCTGGATTAACGAGGTGCTGGATGATGATCCTGATTACCTGTGTCTGCATCATAATATCATGCAGGCCAACTGGCATCAGTACATTGAATGTACGAGTATGCGAGTTGGAATGCTAACAAATATAGGCTCAAAAGAGATTGTGAAAAAACACTTACCTTGCCTCTTCTCAACTCAATATAAAGCAATAAAACACATGTAGTATATATAAAGCTTACAAAAAATTGAAACCAATCTTAGTTCGTTAAAGATACAACAATAACAAACTTAACTTTACTCATATAAAATGTAATATAAATTGTGTGGGAGATTTTCTAAGAGTCAACCATCAATATGAGCCTCAGTGATGGTACAATGTTTTACCTCACGTTGCCAAGGACCGTCCTATACCTTGTCATCGGTATAGAACATGAACTACTTAGTGGATCCACTAGTCTATGCTAAAAAGCACTAAGGAATCATCTAAAAAGTATGACCCTTTTTCTGCTCATGATGGCTACATAGTTTATGGTGGCTTGAGTTAATATGAACTCGCGTCCCCATAACGATGCTCAACACTACTCTGAAAATGTAATTAGCTCATAATTTATTAAAACAACTTCTTCTCTGATTTGAGATAATTACTCAAACTTAACTTAAAAGTCTTTTGGAATCAATGTTCCCTTTTGCAGTTCAAAACACTTTTGAAAATCTCAATTTCATCTTATCTTGAGTGTGAAAACATTTACTCTTGGGAATACTTAGTTTCCAATTATCATTTTAAAGAAAATGAACTTTGCTTTTACTCTTTACTTAACTTCAAAACTTAAGTCTTAAAACAAAGTTGAAACGTTTGTAAAAGACTTATGAAAACTTGAAATGAACTTCCCTTACTTAAGTCTTGACTTCTCTTGACCTTGATCTTAACTGCTCTTCATGACATGACTCTTAACTGATCTTTGAATTGAATTATGGATTCAAGGATTATGATTTGTGTTTTGAAAGATCTCATGATGTTTAGGAATGATTCTAGATAGCTAAACATGAGAAAAAATCAAAAATTGATATTTGAAGGTGGATCTGCGACGCGGAGAGGCATTTAAATTTTGGTTTTGAAAAATAACTTTTGAGGCAGAACACCTCATGCCAGCTCCGCGACGCGAAGTAGAATTTTCAACTCTGGGAACTAGGCGCGCGACTTGCAGCCACTCTTTTTCTCTTTCCAGTCTTAATTCACTCAAACTCGATTCTTTTTCTCAAATTACTTTTAGATATAGATACCCAACAAATGTACCTAAGAATCCAACTCAAAACAACTCTATAATACGACGTAACGATCTCAGAAACTTCTCAATTCATCCCAATTTTAGAACAACATTCAAATTCAAGAATTCATATCAAGAACATCAACTTTCAAACTCTTTAAGGACAAATTCTGCTGAACGAAACATGTTAGGTGCGTGGGTAAATGAACCTAGCGCTATGAAAGACTCACATACCTTGTAGGATCAATTCCTTGGCAAATTCGCAACCAAAATTGATCGTTCTTGGTGAATCTTGCTTTCCTCTTCTCCTCTCTCTTGTGTTCTTTCTCCAAAAGCCCTTACTCTATTTTTTTCAAAGGCGTAAGCTGAACTCACTCAGTTTTGACCCCATTATTTTATTAAAAACGAATTTAATTAATTGGTTAAGGAAAAAATCAAACTACCCTTCAAAAATCTGGATTGAACATTTCCTTAATCCAACAGCCCAATTTCCAAATGACATAACTTACTCATATGAACTCAGAATCACACAAACTTGGTAGCGTTAAGATCTTTACAACCATATCTGGTACTACACCTAACTCATCCCGTGCTAGGAGTTATGATCGTTTGAAGTTGACCGAGAACTCTCTTTAACTTGAAAATTTTCAGATTTTCTCATACTTTCCAAAAGTAACTATTTCTACATTTTTTTAAACTTTCTTCTAGTTCTTTCTAGTTGTGATATGTTACATTCTCAAGGTTTAATGTAATGTTTATGACATCCTTTGGTATTCCTGAATGTAATCTTATAAATAGTGGTGTTGAGAATAATGTTGAAAACACTTGATAGAAAGAAAATAAGCTTATATTATTCCTTTTGTCTTCATGTCTATCGATCCTCTTTATATTGTTCTTTTGTTCTTAAATTTTACAACAATTTAGACATATTATTAAATACATAGCACGTTCCCCCTTTTTTTTACTATATAAAATCCACACTTTGACACCTGAGATTTCGTAACGAGTAGATACTTCCGCAGGAGCATAATCTATTTTCTGGTTAAATACATTACGAGATGTTTTACCATACTTTCCGCATTCAATTTTAGCTATTTCTGCACCTTCTAATCGACCTGAACAACATATACGGATCTCCTCCACCCCTTTTTCATTACTAATGAAATATCCTTCACAATTTGACTAAAAATTTAGTACAGTAGAGAGTAAATGTAAATACTGACATGCAACTCAAATTGAGAAACCAAGAAAGAGAGAAGAAGAATTCAGTTCGAGCAATGATGAAAGCTAAAAAATCAGAGCACACTCAGAACTTTGAACACAAGATTGAATGAAAAATCAATTGAAGCCAAGTAATTGGTTAAAAGTTCCCGAAGATTCACATACAAATATTATACATTCAAATTGGAATTTATTGCATCCATTTTTGTCAAATTCAAAATCCATCCTTCATATTTTTTAGAATCTAACCAATTTATTGCATCTATGTATTTCTTACTCCAGATTAGTGGAACAAAGGAAGATGAAGTAGAAAGAACTCACCAAATAAGAAAATTGAACCACGTTTAAGAACTCAAAAACTATGAAAGCAACAAAGAAAAAGAAGAGTTTGTGGAGAAGACGCGTGGCCTCATTTTTCCCTTCCATGTATTTTAATAGCCAATCAGATAATGCCATGTATTGTATGTTGCCTTTCGTATCACCAGCTCATGTTGTGTTCGTCCGGCTTATAAAATAGTTTTTTTTTATATATATAGAGAGAGTGTGTGTCATAATGTGTAACTCAAATGTAACATTAAGATTATTCAATTCATAAATTGTATTTCTACGCTTGTTTTTATACTGGCACACTATTATACTTTTACAAGCAAACGATAGAAAATGTGCGTGATGAATACTGAAAAGGAAAAATGTTATCAATATTTCAGCATTGGGATACAAGATGTTCGAGAAATGAATTTATTTGTTTTTTTCTGCAGATTCAGAGAGATGCAATATGTCATCATATATAAATAACTTATTAGTCGAAATTAGGGGTCCAACTTTTGTTAATAATCATTTCATTTTTTTTCATGCCAATTACCTGGAACGTAAGGCTTCTAATTAATTCTACATATATTCTAATTATTCCTAGTTGATTAGAATGGTGAAACGGTTGCAACTAACTATCAAGAGAACTAGTGATGAACCGAATACATTAATATCAAAATAAAACCATAGCTTTCTCCCTATTGTTTTCAAGGATATAGAGAGTGAGTTAGGGTTTCGACTTGGTAAGATATATTGGATAAAAACAATATATGAATTACCTTTGTGTATACTTAATGCAACGTGTACACTATTTGGTATATGTCGAACTATGGTGTTAGCAATGCAAGTATTTGTAATGCATGCATTAGCATGGTAAAGACACAACTGACCTCAAAACCTTTTCCATATCCATTTCACTGTATTTGTGGAGGGCATGACGTAAACAATATGAGGAATAATTTTTAATTCATCAAATGAAACATTGCATAAGAAATAATTTTAGCATAACTAATATAACATTATACCGCTCTAGTATTACTAATACACTTTATTCAACACTATTTTTATCTACGAAACAACCCCTTAATGATTACTTTAACACTGAATTGCATAAGAGAACATGCTTGACTAGATTTTTGCAAAAGCTTGAGTAGATATTAAGGTTGATCATACATTTTAGCCATAAATTGTAGCTTAATAAATTAAACTATATAACTTCACGTGGGGAGGGGATTAACTTGGCGTACTTGACCATTTGCTTTTGTTGTTTTAAAAATTGGTGATGGAATGTTTCAAAGCAGTTTCCTTCTACAACTTGCCTCATAAGAGTCACTAAAGATGAGACTTTGGGAGAAGTAAAGCTATAAATTAAGAATTATTTTCAATGGGGAAATGAATGTAAAGACAAGTAAGATGCCAACATCTTAAGCAACCATGACCTTAGACCAAATTCCATCAATTCTCTGCATTGGTTTTATACACTCTTGAAAGAGACCTACATGAGTGAGACATTCAATTTCGTCTTTGTATTACATTTGTAATATGGTTAATTAGTTCATGAAGAAGCCTCCCCCCACCACAAACTTTTTTTTCTTTCTTTTGGAAGAAAAGAGCGGAAGTCGATCTTAGTAACTCAGTTGGTTAATTACCTGAACTCCCACTTTATTTATGAGGATTCGCTTTCCCACATTGTAATCCCCTCTCTGATTCCTCTTCCCCTACCCACAATTTTAATAAATAAATTAAAAAGAGAGTAAAGGGAATGAAGTTCCCTATAAGTTTGTTTACATTATTATTAAAGGGTGCCTTTGGCTTCCTCTTAATGCATATTGAACTCCACACGCCAAGGAACCCCTAAATTATACAAAAGACAAAATTAGCTGGCAGGACTACTGACCAGCTAACAATTCAACTACATTTTCGTATTTATTTACTTTTAACTTTTCTTAAACTCAATTAATTAACACACGTTATGACCATTGTTAACAGTTGCTAATCAGTTTTTTTCCCTTTCAAATCTTCAACATACAATTTAGATTAGATGAGAAAGCCCCTTAAAATGTCAAAACAAGCTTAATTAATAGATTCCTATATATGTACCTACACCATTATATATACAATTTTCATCAATGATTATATATCTTAAATTTGCAAATATTATTCTAAACTAAGAAAAAGTAATGAACATCATTTAATAACAAGATCAAGTAATTTTAGACACATTTGGAATGAAATTCCCCGGTTTCTCTGTACTACCTTTTTGCTCCTCAAGTCAATTTATATAAAAGGAAAATTGTAAGGATTTTCAGTTGCTAAAACTTTAGATAAATATCCTCCATCTGAATCGAATCGACTTATTTCTGGTCAAAGAATCTCTCTCTAGTAACACAACTAGACATTCTTACTGTAACTTTGTGTGATTATCATGGGGTTAACTCACAATATGAGAAAAAAAGAGCACGAATTAAACGAAAAATATTTATAGTTATATGAATGTTGAAGAGGAAGTCAATTCTTACAGTCTAGTGGTATTAATAGTAATTTCCACACAATAGGTAGGGGTTCAATTATCAGTAGAAATTTGTCCTTCACATTTCCTAGTGTAACAAAAATGTTATGAAAGATACTAGAGGATAGTTAATGAGGAGAAATATATTTAATCTTTCACTTTCTTTATAGTAGTGATTAAAAAGGAAAATAATTGTAACAGAACATGAGTATGATAATCTTATTGTGCCATTAAAACAGTTTATTGCTTATTGTACTTAATTTGATCATTCTTAATTTTGCAATATGAATAATAAACAAATTTAGCCAAAATAGGATATATTATTCTCACTGGATATGTTGCTAAATTCAGTGGTGGTGGTTGACGGTTGAGTGTACATGGTTGCATCATGAGTTGAAGGTAGAATTGTTAATGGTGGCGGTGGTGGTGGTGGTGGCAGTACTGATACAGCTCCAGAAGATAGCAATGACGGAATGAGTGTAGTGGTGTTGTATTTTATTATCTCCGCTCTAATAACATTCAGCTCCGCTTGTAATGCTTGAACTTGCTGTTGTAGAGAAGAAATCGCTCCCATGCACCCGTACACGGGATCTCTTAACCGTACATTTGCTTCATAAACTAAGCTATTAGCTGTATCTGCTCTTTGGCTCTCAGGTACTTCCTGAATAATTATTAAATAAACATAAGATCTCTTCTTTTTTTAACGGTTGATAATACCATGAATTGGTGATACTTACCATTAACATCTTGGAAACATTACTAGCACCAAAAACCTTGTGAACAGAGGCAAACTTTTGAGGTTCATGAGGGGAAAAATACGGAGAAAATGGACATTCTTGAGCACAACGACGTCTCAAAAGCTTACAAGCAGCACAAGGCGTTACAGTGTTTAACGTTGTGTTTCCTGGAGGCACCAACATATATCTTCTTCCCATCTGCGAGTAGTCATCTGCTTCCCTTTTTATTTTTTTACCTATCTCCTCATATCGCTCCCTGACACCAATATTGTAAACAAGTTAAATATTTCGTTAACAAATTCAATGCTTTAGTACTAATGTTTATATAAAACATATTGGATCTATGATAACAAAGGAAAAGAGTACGATTCTTGTAGAAGAATTAAAATGGACATTTTTTTTTTGTGTGTGTTAAAAAAGCATAAATTGGTTGATGAATACCTTTCTCTTGACATTCAGGCATACTATCTGTATACGGAGCTAAAGCTAAAGTAGATTTAAGCAGAGAGGAAAAAGGGAAAGAAGAGAAGAAGGAAGTGTTTTGATTGGAGGAAGAATGAAAGAAATATTAGTGTGAGATTTGGGGGTAGGGAGGGTACAAAAGAGTGCTTAAAAGGCAAGAAATACAATAAAAAGTTGGTCCAGAGTATACTACTACTTTTTAATATATACAAACTGACTAATAATAAGACCCCAGTAATATAATTAATGAAGTGGCCAAGAGAGTTCCTTTTTGTTCATAACTAGTTGTGGCCCTCTCTGGCTGATGTACGAGGATTTATTCAATCATCACACAAAACTCCCTCAATGAAATATGAAGGAAATATGTCATTTTAACTTTACATCAGTCGGGATCTATATTATTCATTTTTGGGTGTGCATAAATAGTTAATTAAATTTGTATAAAATTAAATAAGTAGACATGTGTATTCAACATACATAGCATAATACAAGTAGGAAGCCACATATGATACTCTATTGTTATGTAGAACACAATTTAAGACAAATATGTCTATTTATTCAATTTTATTCAAATTTAAGTTTTTATTTGTGTATACCTAAAGTTGAAAAACATAAATATCAGCTGAAGCCAAATTTAAAGACACGTTTACACATTACAAAGATAGGACTAACTAAGATCAGGTAGGGTGTTTATTAGTAAATATGTTATAATTATTATTTCGTTAATACTAAAAATTACATTTACATATATATATATATATATATATATATATATATATATATATAGATAGATAGATAGATAGATAGAGAGAGAGAGAGAGAGAGAGAGAGAGAGATTATTTTTTATTTTTTTTGAAAAAAATCTAATATCTGAATATTAAGTTAAGAAGAAATTAATTTTTTCCTATTTAATTTCAAAAATTAGACAAACCAACGAACAAAAAGTTTCATAGAATTTACCTTCAAATTTTCATAAAGATATAAATTAAATAGTTATGATTCAAGTTATAAACCATAGGTGAAGACAAATATCATGCCCTAATTGCTTAGGGCGTGATCATTGGGGCAGATAATTGTTATCAAGCTTGTTGATAGTATAATAACACTTATTTCGTTTTATTTTTTATTTTCAAAATAGTTTTAATGATTGATATTTACATTTATATAGAGAGAGAAGTTACTCAAGCATATATATTGTGATTGAGCTTAATGGGAATATATAAGTGTGCTTGGTAAGTTGAAGGGAAGTTAGTTTCTTGTCAATATCAAGGCATCACTTCATTAAAATGTTCATATTCAGGAGCAAATGGAACTTGTTAATTTAATATATATAATTGTTATGTCCTTTAAGAAATAGCATGTCACCATCAACATCTTATTATTGATGCTTGTGAGTTGTGATCATGAAAATACGCTACTTTCGTTTTACCAAACGCCAATAAATCACTAGTTTAAGTCATTAGTTATGTTATTTTGTGCCTCTTATTTTTTTCTTTTGCTAAAGAGGCTTTGATACATTCCAGAAGACAAAGAGGGAGTTGCTCGAAAGGTAAGCATCTTTTACTTTTAATCTTTAAGGTTGGTTTAAAAACTAGGTCTTCTTATGCCTAGAAAAGAGATATAGTTAGTGACATGTATCACTATAGCACAACGACTTCAATTAATTTAGGTATAGGTCTGGATTTGACGAAGATTAATATTCCTAGCTCTTGTCTTCAACCTTTCATAAATAGGGGTTCCTACAATTGTAAGTAGGGGTGTGCATAGGTAGGTTTTTGATTTTATATATTGTCGGCTTGTTTATACAAGTGCAACACAAATAAATTAATAGGAATATAGTTTTTACTTTAAGTTTTGACATTTTGTATAATGTGAAGTTGTTAGCTCAATGGCAGTGTGAAGTGTATATTGAAGGCTAAAAGAATTCAAGCTAAGGGAAAGATTTATTAATAATTTCTTGATTTTTTCCCTTGCTTATTTTAGGAAACTATAATTCCTATTAGTTTAGGAGGCCCTTTGTCCTAATAGATTTGGAAAAGGAAAATATTATCCTTTTATGATTGGAAAACTTTTTATCTTATAGGTTCAGGACCACTTTGGATCTATGTAATGGGATATAGTTGGGGATTCTATGTCACGATATGAGACTACATTCTGGACGTGACCGACACTCGAGAACCGTTGTTGACCCTAAGCAAACCCGTAGCGAAAGACTAACTCATGCATACACAAGCATCAAACTGAAAGAAATATTAAATCAAAATGTAATATATCTCAAAATTCTATGAATATACTAAGTATGAAATATAAGTTTTAAATAAAATATCTTAACTGAAAGACCATTCAAAATTGTCTAACTTTTAAATAGAACATCTGAAACTTAAAAACTATTCAAAATTGTCTATCTATGAAGCCTCTACTGCATAAAGATGAGTGTCGGTACAAGACTCATGATTCTTCAAGAGAACTATTACCAAGAACTCATAAAACTGGAGTCTTCCAGAAGCAAGAAAGTCTCACTCAAAAGCTGACGAGCAGATGGAGTGATCTCAACAGACTCTTAATTATTTAGGATCCTAAGAACATGTATCTGCATCATTAAAAGATGTAGATCGAATGTCATTAGTACATTGAATATACGAATATGTAATATAGGGAATAACAAATAACTGAATGAAAGAATTGCATTAGATATAGAAATATACTCAACTGAATGTAAAGAAATAAAAAAGTTAAATTAGTTAATGCATTACATAACACTTTATAATCTCTGAACTCAACATAATAAGTGATATGATAAAAAAAATACACTTTAAACTCTGTTGGAGAGATTCTGTAACCGACAACCATTACTATGAGCTACGTGATGATACAACGTCTCACCCACGCAACCATAATTATCTTATACCTTGCCAAAATATAAAACACCTCAACTAAGTGGATCTACTAAGCTCTGCCCGAAGGCTCTCATTCATATAAAAAGTATGACCCTGTACCCATGTTGGCATACATGGTTTATGAGGAACGTGAGTTGTCTGAACTCATCCCCATATCGGTGTTCAATACTACTCTTAATAATATATACTCATGCTTGTTGACACCAAATTTCGGTCTAATAGTTTTAAAATTAATACATTTTGAGTATTTTATTTTAAATAGTTCAAAATACATGTTTTTGTCATTTTAATGAAATTTGTTGATAATCATCTTCTTTCTCAAAGTATAATGAATATTATCGATTGTTATGTTTATATTATTTTGTCACAGCTAGACATTCAAATATTTGTTCATGTTTGATTACGTTTATTACATTTTTTCATATTCATTTTTTCTCTGTTACATTGTTAATATTCATTTTGATATTCTGCACAGTCTAAAAATTCATTCAAATTCGAATACAAATTACATACACAGATATTTTATCAATCGCAATTTTTAGGTCACAACCTCAAGCCCATAACTTGGGCCCATAGTTTTCAACTCCCTATATATGAAATAGTTGGTCCATTAGGTTTTTGGGGGTGGATAATTTTAGGGGTAATTCTTTTAGATTTTTAGGTATTAAGATATTCTTTAGTATTCATATTTTTCAAACCACCACCCTAGCCGGAGCATTTTCCGGCGAAGCTAAAACCCCATTTCATTTTTTTTCATTTTTCCGTTGAGAATATCATTTTTCCAACAACAGACATGAATTTTGGCAACCAACAACTCCTCTCCTTTCTTCTCTAACCAGACCCAAGCCCACCGGAAACTTCGACGGAGAACACCACTGTTTCCACCTCTACCTCCTTTCCATTTTCAGTGAACTCCACCTCCAAACGGCCCTCCAAACCCATCCAAATGACCACCAGCGAGACCAGCCACCAGAAAACCGCCTCCATCTTCCTTTTCTCCACGCCTCAACTCCAAAAAATCCTCTCCGGCAAGCCACCATCGCCCTCTGCCAAACAGAACCAGCAAATACCTCGCTCATTGCTCCATCTCCTCAACCAAAACCACCGAAAATGACACTGGAACAACAATTTCAAACAGCAACATCAAACCCAGTTGTGAATCAGTCCATATACCATTTCTCCTTTACGAGTTTCTCTTATTTTGCAGGTAACTTGTTGTCATTCTAATGAGCTGGGACAGCGAACAACAATTACGGCGAGGAAACCACAAGCTCCGAAGAGCTAAAACTCATTTCTAGATCCACTCAAAAAATAGCAATCTTTGTTAATTTTTTCTTTTGTTTTGTATTTATATTTTCAGATGTTTATATTAGTGTTGATACATATGTTCTATTTTAGTTGATTGTTTAGTTGATTTGGATATTATTATTTTTATGTTTACCTGCTGTTTTTTTTAATAAAATAGCAAGATGTTTACATTATTTTATTCATATTTTACTGTCAAGTTGTGTCTACTTTTATTTTCTTTGAGTATTATTTGAATGTTTAATTTCTAGTTTGTTTTATATTGATATTGAATTATTGTTAATTATTGTTTGGCTAGTATTTATTTGGTGTTAGAGATATTTTCCTTACTCGTGTTGAATTTGATTAGTCCTATTATTACTTTTTGTAAATGTTGAAATTTTCAGCAAATTTAATTGGGTTTTGTGATGACATGATATTGTTTTGATTATTTATTTTTTTCACTTGTTTATTGTTGTGGCCATGGAAATTTTCTCCTAACAGCTTGTTTATATTGTTCCTTTTTTTTGTCATTTTATTATGGTGTTGCCGATGTTACTATTATTATTTTATTTGTTAAATTTGGCCCATGATAAAATCTCTCCGTCGGTTTTGGAGGCCTCCCCGATGTTAAATGACGGAAATTTAGTTCATATTTATGTTCTTTATTGTTAAAAATGGCCGATGAAGAAATTACCGTCGATTTCCAAAGCCTCTCATGTTCATAAGACGGATTTTTATTATTAAGTTATTATTTGATTAACGCATTTTTATTCATATTTATTCATTACTAATACTTTTACTAAGTGTTTACAGGTACCCAAGACTTGCTTTCTTGAATCTATTCGAACGAAGTTCGAATTATATTGTTTTATTATTTATTTTGTATATATCGATGTTAGGAAAACTTTAGGCCGATATTATTATTTTATTTTATTGTGTATGTTGCATGATTATTATATTTGTATATTATTTTATTCTCCTCCTCAATTTGAAAAAATGAACTCAATCGGGATCCACATTTGTGGATTCCAAAGGGTGCCTAACTCCTTCCCTTAAGAATAATTTGAACCCCTTACCTAGAATCAAATTGGTTTCGTAGACTATCTTTGAAATTAATTTATTAATTGGTTTTCTAGTTTTTCCTAAAAAATAGGTGGCGACTCCCTATTCTCCTTTTAATACCCCTTTTATCCATTTTAAAATTCTTTTAACTAATTATTTTTTAATTGAGTCACCGCGACATTGCTCCCTCACAAAGGATGTCAACAGAATGGCGAATATGCTGGGCAATAGAGGTTCTAATCAATATGAATTCATTTTTTTCAAATTGAGGAGAATTTTCTTTTATTGAGTTATACCTTGTTTTTTTTAAATTTCGCTCATTATTTATATATTGTACTTATTATTTATCCATTATTCATTTTTTATTGGAATGTATATTGTCATTGTATTTCATGACATAATTTCTGCCAAATGGCAAATAGAATGCATTAGGACCAAGGCGATTACGTGACTTTCCACGACTGTCCTTCCGAAAATACCTTCAAATTCTTTTGAAGTGGTAAACGAATAGTAAGTTTGCGGTCATCCAACGTCATTTATTATACTTCACCCCGTAGTTTGTCTAACTCGGATAACCAAGTTTTTTCTAAACCACTCTTAGTCAGTTAGTGTATAGCGAAATCAAAACCTTGAATTTAGCGCATTTGCTTGAGACGAGTCAACATTCGAGGCACATTTGTATAAGACATGTATTCATTATTCGTATGTTATGTGATATACTTGTTATACGTGAATATGTTGTATAATAGTTTATTATTTTAAAATTACTCTTGTTAACCTAGTTTTTAGAATATTCATAATTTAAGTCCAGTTTTTAGTCAAGTTATAATTTGTTGGAACTACGTTTGATCTAATTCCTATTTCAACGGAATACGTAGGAGCCATAAGAGCTCGGTCATGTTCCCCGTAAGCTTTCCAAATTTATAAAATGGAAACTGTTGCAAAAATTTTTGAGGAGGTCTCCAAAAATTTTACAAGGGAGATAGTTTTTACAAAATTTAAATACCAGAGGTTGTTGAAGTTGACAGGGGCAAAAAATTTTAGGAATGCTCTAAAAAATTTCACCAAGATTATACACAGACTCTAGAATTTATGAGGCTTCACTCCGAGTTGGTTTGTATATTTTACAATAATCTTTTGTACATAATGTCACATTCATTGTATATCTTTGATTTTTATTTATCTTACATTCATATTGTTTTAATTGACTTTTTTTTAAGTTGGATTGTCCGCCCTTCAATGTCACTCATTCATTTTTTACTTTTGTTATTCTTTTTAGTTAATAAATAATATATTTTTTTTGATTGTTTTTGTTTTTGTTGTTAAGTTTGGGTAGTCCTCCTTTCAATGTGACTCGTTAATTTCTTATTTATTTTTGTTACTTTTGTTAAATTTGGGTGGTCCGCCCTTCAATGTGATTCATAGATTTCTTCGTTCTTGTTAAGTTTTCTTTGAATAATAAAAAATATTTTTTGTTAAATTTAGGTTGCCCGCCTTTCAATGTGGCTCATTGATTTTTCATTTTCATTATTTTTCCTTTGAAAAAATCATTTGTTGTTCAAATTATAGGTTTTATGTCATATCTGAAAGAACTACGCAAACCTGATTCTCATCAATGAGATACGTAGGCAGCTCTTATTGGGTTCGATATCTTTTTTCAAAAGATTTTTTATTTTTTATTCTTTTAATGTTTATATTTTGAAATCATTTTTTGACTTGGTTGGTGCCAACACCGTTCAAGTATGATGTGAAAATAATCTGTACAATAAAGAAGGTTGACTTCTTGTTAAACCATAGATTCTTTTTGATACCTCTCATTCATACTTTTGTTACACTTGTTAATATTCTCTTGTATATATTTAAGATTACAACAAAATCAGATTCATTGTTTCATGTGCATTGTGTGGTGAGTTTTGAATTAAATTTAATTGTTTTGCATTTATGATCAAGAACATGGCCTAAATGTTATTGAGGCAAAATTTTGAGTACTGTTTGATTTGAAAAATAATTGTAGGCCTCCTTTGACCCATTTGAGCCTTTCAAAGCCTACCAAATGACGTCAACCCTTAGTATGTCCCACTTTGAGCCTTAAGCCTTTTCTTTGGACAACCACATTTTAGCCTATATCATTTTTATGTGCTTATATGCACTAACACTCTTTTGACCAGACTTTCTTGAGCGCACTGAAGACGTGCAAGTTACAAAAGAAGATTCAAAGTTTAAATTTGTCAAAGACAAAAATTATCAAAGTCTCTGAAAGTCAAGAAAACACAAATAACTTCAAAAGAAAGAAAAAAAAGATCAAAATTCCCCACAAGTTTAAGCAAGCAGAATTTCAAGAAAGGAAGAAAAACACTCCAAACAAAAAGGAGAAAATTCAAAATGGAAAAAACTCAGACAAACAAAGTTTCAAAGAAGTCAAAAGTGCAAAAGGAAGGGACAACAAAGAGAATCAAATCCAAAAGTGTAACAAATGTTGAAAACATCTATTTAGTGCAATGCTCAAGAAGGGAACAAGTCACTTTTATCCCAAATGACTATCCTACCCTTCTCTAAGCCTACATTACAAGCTCAGGGGCGGATCCACATTGGGTCCAGGGTGTTCACCCGAACACCCTCGACAAGAAAATACACGATATATATAAGGTAAATTTTTTGTGTTTTTGTAGATGTATACATTTTGAACCCCCTCAATAACAATTAAAATTAGATGGCTAAATGATAAAATTCCTGAATATTAAGCTACATGCCCCAGGATCAAATCCCATCAACAATATTTTATTTTTCGAACCTCCTGAACAAAAATCCTGGATCCGCCACTGTACAAGCTATTAACAAGACCTACATGATTTCAATTCAAATATACTCACATTGGTGGAGATTTACATGAAGGCAAGTCTATGTTATCACAATTGCATGCATTGAATATTTTTTCTGAGTGTGAATGTGTTTCCAGATGTTCCCAAATCAAAACACTTTAAATGTGCGCAAATTAAAAGTTTCTTTCTTGTGAGGGCACTTGAAACATGATGTTAGGTCTAGTTCAAAGACTTTGTTTGTCGCAAGATGGACAGATCTTGTCGTTACTTAAGTACATATGAGGTACCACTTGAATCTATAGGAATTACCTCAAAATCAATCTCAGTTGAAAGATAAAGAATTGCAAGATTTTTTGTACAATACTTTTGTTGGTGCTAACCAAGTTAAAATATGTTTCATTGTTCATAAAATAAAAATGGGTTAAAATCCACTTTTCAATTTTTGTCCATACCAACTTTGTGGACCGTTTCATTGTTGGTATTTGTCCAACTAACTTTGTGGACCGTTTCAAAGTTCAAATTGCATTTTTAGTAGTCATACCCTTCAGAATGACATCTTTTTATTTTTGGTAGTCATACCCTTCAAAATGACATCTTTTTATTTTTCGGTAGTCATACCTTCCAAACTGACATCTTTTAAATTTGGGTCGTCATACCTTTCAAACTGACATCATTTTAATTTTATGCCCCATATTTGTCCAAAGTAGTTTTG
Source organism: Solanum lycopersicoides (assembly GCA_022817965.1). Classification (NCBI taxonomy): domain Eukaryota; kingdom Viridiplantae; phylum Streptophyta; class Magnoliopsida; order Solanales; family Solanaceae; genus Solanum; species Solanum lycopersicoides. Next base: position 63,873,074 of record CM040623.1, on the reverse strand, counting down.
TGGACTGTTTCATAGTTAAAATTATATTTTGAATTGTCATGTATCTTTTTATTTTTGGGTCATCATACCCTTCAAAATGACATTTTTTTTATTTGGGTCGTCATACTCTTCAAAATGACACTTTCTTAAATTTGGGTAGTCACGCCCTTCAAAATGACATTTTTCTTAATTGAGGTCGTCGTCATACCTTTCAAAATGATATCTTTTAGACAATAATTTATTATCTCAAATAAATTAATTCTTTTCAAATTGGTTTGTCATGTCGTTCAACATAACACTTTTTATTTTGTTATTCCATTTTAAATTGACATTTTATTTAATTCATGATGTTATTAAGTTTGAGTCGTTGCATTGGTTAATACCTTGTTCATATGGTCATGTTTGCATAATTTATGTTATATTTGCTAATAACATTGATATTGCAGATTTTGTGATACGTCATTCATGTTAAGTTCAAGTTGGGTCGTTCGCCTTTCAAAAAGACACGTTGGGTTGTCATGTCCCTTCAAATGACATGTTATTTTCAAGTTGGATCGTCCGCCTTTAAAAGAGACACGTTGGGTTGTCATCTCCCTTCAAATGACATGTTAAGTTCAAGATTGGGTTGTCATCCCCTTCAAATGACACGTTAAGTTCAAGATTGGGTTGTCATTTCCATTCAAATGGCACGTTAAGTTCGAGATTGGGTTGTCATCTCCCTTCAAATGGCACGTTAAGTTCAAGATTGGGTTGTCATCTCCCTTCAAATGACACATTAATTTCAAGATTGGGTTGTCATCTCCATTCAAATGACACATTAAGTTCAAGATTGGGTTGTCCTGTCCCTTCAAATGGCACGTTAAGTTCAAGTTGGGTCGTCCGCCTTTCAAAGAGACATGTTGGATTGTCACCTTGTTCAAAGAGACATGTTAAGTTCAAGTTGGGTTGTCCGCCTTACAAAGAGACACGTTGGGTAGTCATCTCCCTTCAAATGACATGTAATATTCAAGACTGGGTTGTCATCTCCCTTCAAATGGCATGTCAAGTTCAAGTTGGATCGTCCGCCTTTCAAAGAGATAATTGGGTTGTCACCTCGTTCAAAGTGACATGTTATTTGCATCATCCTTCTTTCAAAAAGGTACACCACCTCCATTGTGAAATTTTGCAAGTAACATAGAAGGTATGTGAACATTCTCAGTTTACAATCAATTTCTATCTTTTGTTTATTATTTTCAGCCCAGTAGACGGGCATAGAGTCTTGCTCAAAAGATCTAATAGCGTCTCAATTATTTTGTTCAAAGTTTATAAAACCAAATTTGGGTTCGTTAACTTTGTTTTGCCAGGATCTCTTTCATCGATCCTAATCAAACAAAGGGGCAAGTTGTTGACACCAAATTTCGGTCTGATAGTTTTAAAATTAATACATTTTAAGTATTTTATGTTAAATAGTTCAAAATACATGTTTTTGTCATTTTAAAATTTTTTGTTGATAATCATATTCTTTCTCAAAGTATTATGAATATTATCGGTTGTTATGTTTATATTATTTTGTCACAGCTAGACGTTCAAATATTTATTCATGTTTTATAAAATCATTATTTCTGTTAAAATGCATTTTTACATGTAATTGATTATGTTTATTACATTTTTTCATATTCATTTTTTCTCTGTTACATTGTTAATATTTTTATTAATATTCTGCGCAGTCTAAAAATTCATTCAAAGTCGAATACAATTTACATACACAGATAGTTTATCAATCGATAATTTTTGGGTCACAACCTCAAGCCCATAACTTGGGCCCATAGTTTTCAACTCCCTATATATGAAATAGTTGGTCCATTAGGTTTTGGGGGTGGATAAATTTTAGGGGTAATTCTTTTAGATTTTTAGGTATTAAGATATTCTTTAGTATTCATATTTTTCAAACCACCACCCTCGCCGGAGCATTTTCGGCGAAGCTAAAACCCCATTTCTTTTTTTCCATTTTTCCGTTGAGACTATCATTATTCCAACAACAGACATGAATTTTGGCAACCAACAACTCCTCTCCTTTCTTCTCTAACCAGACCCAAACCCACCGGAAACTTCGACGGAGAACACCACTGTTTCCACCTCTTCCTCCTTTCCATTTCCAGTGAACTCCACCTCCAAACGGCCCTCCAAACCCATCCAAATGACCACCAGCGAGACCAACCACCAGAAAACCGCCTCCATCTTCCTTTTCTCCACGCCTCAACTCCAAAAAATCCTCTCCGGCAAGCCACCATCGCCTTTGCCAAACAGAACCAGCAAATACCTCGCTCATTGCTCCATCTCCTCAATCAAAACCACCGGAAATGACACTGGAACAACAATTCCAAACAGCAACATCAAACCCAGTTGCGAATCAGTCCATATCCCATTCCTCCTTTACGAGTTTCTCTTATTTTGCAGGTAACTTGTTGTCATTCTAATGAGCTGGGACAGCAAACAACAATTACGGCGTGGAAACCACCAGCTCCGAAGAGCTAAAACTCATTTCCAGATCCACTCAAAAAATAGCAATCTTTGTTAATTTTCTCTTTTGTTTTGTATTTATATTTTCAGATGTTTATATTTAGTTGTTTGTTTAGTTGATTTGGATATTATTATTTTTATGTTTACCTGCTGTTTTTTTAATAAAATAGCAAGATGTTTATATTATTTTATTCATATTTTATAGTCAAGTTGTGTCTACATTTATTTTCTTTGATTATTATTTGAATGTTTAATTTCTAGTTTGTTTTATATTGATATTGAATTATTGTTAATTATTGTTTGGCTAGTAATTATTTGGTGTTAGAGATATTTTTCTTACTCGTGTTGATTTTGATTAGTCCTATTATTACTTTTTGTAAATGTTGAAATTTCCAGCAAATTTAATTGTGTTTTGTGATGACATGATATTGTTTTGATTATTTATTTTTTTCACTTGTTTATTGTTGTGGCCATGGAAATTTTCTCCTAACAGCTTGTTTATATTGTTCCTTTTTTTTGTCATTTTATTATGGTGTTGCCGATGTTACTATTATTATTTTATTTGTTAAATTTGGCCCATGATAAAATCTCTCCGTCGGTTTTGGAGGCCTCCCCGATGTTAAATGACGGAAATTTAGTTCATATTTATGTTCTTTATTGTTAAAAATGGCCGATGAAGAAATTACCGTCGATTTCCAAAGCCTCTCATGTTCATAAGACGGATTTTTATTATTAAGTTATTATTTGATTAACGCATTTTTATTCATATTTATTCATTACTAATACTTTTATTAAGTGTTTACAGGTACCCAAGACTTGCTTTCTTGAATCTATTCGAACGAAGTTCGAATTATATTGTTTTATTATTTATTTTGTATATATCGATGTTAGGAAAACTTTAGGCCGATATTATTATTTTATTTTATTGTGTATGTTGCATGATTATTATATTTGTATATTATTTTATTCTCCTCCTCAATTTGAAAAAATGAACTCAATCGGGACCCACATTTGTGGATTCCGAAGGGTGCCTAACTCCTTCCCTTAAGAATAATTTGAACCCCTTACCTAGAATCAAATTGGTTTCGTAGACTATCTTTGAAATTAATTTATTAATTGATTTCCTAGTTTTTCCTAAAAAATAGGTGGCGACTCCTTTTTCTCCTTTTAATACCCCTTTTATCCATTTTAAAATTCTTTTAACTAATTATTTTTTAATTGAGTCACCGCGACATTGCTCCCTCACAAAGGATGTCAACAGAATGGCGAATCTGCTGGGCAACAGAGGTTCTAATCAATATAAATTCATTTTTTTCAAATTGAGGAGAATTTTCTTTTATTGAGTTATACCTTGTTTTTTTTTAAAATTTCGCTGATTATTTATATATTGTACTTGTTATTTATCCATTATTCATTTTTTATTTGTATGTATATTGTCATTGTATTTCATGACATAATTTCTGCCAAATGGAAAATAGAATGCATTAGGACCAAGGCGATTACGTGACTTTCCACGACTGTCCTTCCGAAAATACCTTCAAATTCTTTTGAAGTGGTAAACGAATAGTAAATTTGCGGTCATCCAACGTCGTTTATTATACTTCACCCCGTAGTTTGTCCGACTCGGATAACCAAGTTTTTTCTAAACCACTCTTAGTCAGTTAGTGTATAGCGAAACCAAAACCTTGAATTTAGCGCATTTGCTTGAGACGAGTCAACATTCGAGGCACGTTTGTATAAGACATGTATTCATACTTCATAAACATTGATGGCATACTCTTTTGTCATACTAATCCTGTTTTATAAACTTTTTCTCAAAACACATCTTTAATTCCTAAAAAACTATGTTTAAGACTCCGGTGTTGGTTTTAAAAAGTTTCTTGAGATTTATAACTCAATTCATAGGGTTCACTCGGAATTATGGACATGAACGACTCAACTCAGAGATCTAATAGAAATATGGAAACTCAGTACTCAGAATTCAAGAACCTAGAACTCAACGATATTACTCATCTAAAAAATACTAAATTTATAGGGTTCACGATAAATATTAATATGAACGAATCAACTCAAGAATCTTAATGCATAACATATATCAATTCAATAATTAGGAATAGAATTTCAAAAAAGAATCTCATAATCAACTCATTTCAAGAATACTCAAATCTAAGAATAAAAACCTAGATTACTATTTTACTAATTTGAAAGTAGATATAGGGTGTAAGGACGAACTAGTCCAACACTATGATAGTCTTACATACCCAGAAAAACGAGGTTCTTGAAGAATCTTGAAGAACAACTTGATTAGAAGCCTTGAAATCCTAACTTGAAGGAGAACAATCAAGAAAACCTTTCTCGAAATTCTTGAATTAGTTTCTTGAAACCTCTATGGCCAAGAAATATAATTTTCATTAGTGATTTGTAATTGTATGGAGGAATTTAAATACGATAGAATGAAATTCTTGGTGAAGAACTTACCTTGTGGAAGAAAAGATTGAATTTTTTTTTACTGGAAGTCTTCTACTTTGATTTTTCTTTGGGTTTTGCATCAAGGTTTGAGAGAGAAGGGAATGAAGGAATGAGAGATGAAAATCTGATTGTTTTGAGACTTTAATTAGTTGAGAAATTTAGTTAGGGTTTTTGTAGAGGTAAAAATACAAAAATCGCTCATCGGCTAATTCGTCACTGCACTATATCAGATTATTAAAATGCTCATAATTTTTTATTTACTCAAAACTCAGATTGTTGCGAAATTGGTGGCCTAGGCAAGAAGATTCAAATACCTTTAGTTTTATAGGTTATGAGTCACGTTACTCTTTATATTCTAAGAGATATTGCCATTTGAAGTTGATCCAATGAGAATCTTACATCAAAACTTAATCGTTAAGGAAACTTTAAACTCAACTTTATGGTAGGAGTTTCTAGTGACCTTAATTGATATCCAAAATGATTCCACACTAAAGAATTTACCTTTATATATATGAGCAATTTAAGAATAACCTGATAAGACCTTATATGCAAATAAATAATAATTCGGGCCTTAGCTTAGAAATTTCTGGGGTGTTATATTCCAAGTCATTGTACAAGATACACAATGTAGTCCTAAGAGCTTGAAAGCATTGTAAAACTAGTTCTCTTTTTTTCATAGTGGAAAACTCTCTCTGCTTTTGTTGGGAGGAGTAGGTGGACCCATGCCCCGTAGGTGGGGGTTGTGGGTAAGACCCTCATTGTTGAGATGCATTTTATGACCTACGGACCTGCAGTACATCCATTAGGAAGACCTACGAGCCTTAGGTCCCAGAGTAGGTCATGCCTACACCAATTTGCTCCAACTCGGCCAAAGTAAGTTCATTTTAGGAAATTTCTAATTTAATCATTTTAAGTTGGGGTGATTGTATATTATTTTAATACACTAATATAAGTACTTTTAAACCATTAACAAATCTAAATTTACTTCATAATTGTCAAGACCCCTAATCATAACTAACTTTCCCCCGAACTCTCTAAAATCTCCATTGAAGAAGAAGAAGAAGAACTAGCTCAAGAACTCATATTTCCTCTTAAATTTAATGAAGGATATACAATTAAGGTATGGTAGTCTTAATTTATGAATAGTTTCCTTCCATGAAGCCCTTGAAAACTCTATTCTCAAAAGAATTTCTTCAAAACCTAGGGTTTTAAATCTATGGCATGGATTCACTTTCAAAATGATTTCAATGTGTTTATTGTCTTATATTATGTTCAATATGACGAATTACTACTGTTTTCCTAAGGAATTATCTAAGGATCCATGAATCTTTAGGTTTCCCTAACTTGGATCTTGAAGCATGAATATGAGTCTTTGTTAGTAGATTGTATTTGAATTATGAATGTGGTGAATTGATTACTTGAATTATGTATTAATTAAGAAACTTCTATAGTTTTGATGTTGAATTTCCTCCAAGATCCCATGGTGTGGGTGAGTTGTAAGGATTTTAATAGTATGAGATTTTTCTTCTAGTAGTCTAATTAATTGAATCATGTCACCACCTATGCCTAATGTATTAATTTTAGAGTGATTGGTTGATTGTGATCTATACCCTTGAAGGGCAAAACCACGAGAATTAGCTATGTGTATGAGACTTTTGTGCATTCAATTAAATTGCTTTGAGAGTAAAGTGAATACATTATAATCTAATTGTTGTGTTGATTGGATTATTATCCTTACTTGCACACTTAGACATGAATACCACACAATGTGAATGGTTTTTCACATTTGGTGATTTCGAGGGTTGGAGACTAGTCTCACCCATTGAATCTAGGAGCTTTAGCATGAGTTTTTTGGTTGAGTGTCAAGACATTCTTCCTCAAGTATAAAGTTAAGTCAAGACTTAATTTAAACTCAATGGGAATTATGCTTAGTACCGAGTTGATATTGACAGGAGATGGAAGCCTCACGCTAGTAAAGGTCGAATTTCTAGAAACAATCTCTTTGAATGGAATCCCCCACGTTAGTAGTGGCCGGGTTTATTGGAAGAAATCCCCTTATACCATAAACTATGTGCCGACATATATTACTTAGCTATTGGTTTCACTCAAGCTAAGAGTTTAATTCTACCATAGGCAAGTAGACCAACCCTTTTCGGTGTAGGAGTCACTGGATTCCATGATAAGCTCTCATGGTTTATGTCGGTTATATCTAAATCTCATAGCAAGTTTAGGATAAGCTATGGCTATTTAAGAAGTACTACTTAGTGTGGGTGAGTGTATGGGATTTTATCTATGCATTGTACGAGTAGGCTTTGATAGTAGTTATGGTAAGTTCTTTTATCATGATTATTCGTGTAGTGAATGTATTTGTAACTAGATGGTAATTGCATTAGATTGTAAGGATACTTGTAATGTTTTATGTTAACTTGCATTGTTTCCATGGGTTGCCTTTCTTGATATAGTTGACTAAAAGTAAAAATTCCTTGTCTATGAGAAATAGGCTAAATATGAGTTAAAGATATGGTAAACATGCATGAGGATCTAAAGTGACTTGCTTAGTATAATGGAATTATGGGATCTTACCTATACATTGCACAAGCTTGCCTTGAGGTGGCTCATAAGGTGTTTCTCTCCTATTATACTAAAAGTAGATTGGAATGACTATGTATATGTTTATAATGGTGTTTCTTATACACAATAGTTGTGATTGTTACTTACCATGTTATAGCCTATGTCTTATTATGATGTCTCTTATGCTTATGAATTGTTTTTTCACACTACTATCACGCCCCGAGCCTACACCTGGACGTGGACGGCACCCAATGAACATTGTTGGCCTTGATCGAACCCTTGTCCTGACTTACTTAACTCAGCGAAAGAATTTCTCAATGATAAAGCAAGAACATTGTCCTAAATAACTTAAATTAATTGTCTTGGCCGAAATGGCACTGGAGTCTCAAAATAAAGTATCTATAAATAAAGAGACTCAACTGAACTAAGTGACTGACTATCCACCTATGAAGCCTCTTAACATACTATGATGAATGTCGGTACAAACCCCACAACATTCTAAATATGTAAAAGACTGGAAAGCAATAACAAGGATCCTCCAGAATACAAGGAGGCTCACCACTGGCTCTGAATGCTCAAATTGGATCAACGAGGCACTGGGTGCTGATCCTAGTTACCTGCGTCTGCATCATCTTGGAAGTCTTCTACTTTGATTTTTCTTTGGGTTTTGCCTCAAGGTTTGAGAGAGAAGGGAATGAAGGAATGAGAGATGAAAATCTGATTGTTTTGAGACTGTAATTAGTCGAGAAATTCAGTTAGGGTTTTTGTAGAGGTAAAAATACAAAAACCGCTCATCTGCTAATTCGTCACTGCACTATATCAGATTATTAAAATGCTCATAACTTTTTAATTTACTCAAAACTCAGATTGTTGCAAAATTAGTGGCCTAGGCAAGAAGATTCAAATACCTTTAGTTTTATAGGTTATGAGTCACGTTACTCTTTATATTCTAAGAGATATTGCCATTTGAAGTTGATCCAATAAGAATCTTACATCAAAACTTAATCGTTAAGGAAACTTTCAACTCAACTTTATGCTAGGAGTTTCTAGTGACCTTAATTGATATCCAAAATGATTCCACACTAAAAATTTTACCTTTATATATATGAGCAATTTAAGAATAACCTGATAAGACCTTATATGCAAATAAATAATAATTCGGGCCTTAGCTTAGAAATTTCTGGGGTGTTACATTCCAAGTCATTGTACAAGATACACAATGTAGTCCTAAGAGCTTGAAAGCATTGTAAAACTAGTTCTCTTTTTTTCATAGTGGAAAACTCTCTCTGCTTTTGTTGGGAGGAGTAGGCTAGCTGAAATTCACTATATCTTTATGTTATTCTTCTTCTTTATTTTCTTTATTTATGATTATGTGCTAGTTAATACACACAATATTTCCGCAACAATCAGTATCAGAGCACCAAGTTAGGATTTCCTGTTACGACCCCAGAAAACTAGTAGGTAAAACTAGAGCCTTACGAGTGTATTTTTTGAGTTTAATGTGGGAGTTCATGTGGTAAAACGACTTTCCGAATCTATGGCTAGGTGTTAGGAGTTAGATGCCAAGGTACGACCTCCCAAGGACCACCCAAGGGTTCCTTGAGGAGGATCCTAAAACCTAACCCCCAACACTCCCCAAATCTGCCAAGGTTACCTAAAAAGGGCCACATACGGATGTCACCTACATCCAGTAGGTGGACCCATGCCCCGTAGGTGGGGGTTGTGGGTAAGACCCTCATTGTTGAGATGCATTTCATGACCTACGGACCTACAGTACAGCCTTTAGGAAGACCTACGATCCTTAGGTCCCAGAGTAGGTCATGCCTACACCAATTTGCTCCAACTCGGCCAAAGTAAATTCATTTTAGAAAATTTCTAATTTAATCATTTTAAGTTGGGGTGGTTGTATATTATTTTAATACCTAATATAAGTACTTTTAAACCATTAACAAATCTAAATTTACTTCATAATTCTCAAGACCCCTAATCATAACTAACTTTCCCCCCGAACTCTCTAAATTCTCTATTGAAGAAGAAGAAGAAGAACTAGCTCAAGAATTCATATTTCCTCTTAAATTTAATGAAGGATATACAATTAAGGTATGGTAGTCTTAATTTATGAATAGTTTCCTTCCATGAAGCCCTTGAAAACTCTATTCTCAAAAGAATTTCTTCAAAACCTAGGGTTTTAAATCTATGGCATGGATTCACTTTCAAAATGATTTCAATGTGTTTATTGTCTTATATTATGTTCAATATGACGAATTACTACTGTTTTCCTAAGAAATTATCTAAGGATCCATGAATCTTTAGGTTTCCCTAACTTGGATCTTGAAGCATAAATATGAGTCTTTGTTAGTAGATTGTATTTGAATTATGAATGTGTTGAATTGATTACTTGAATTATGTGTTAATTAAGAAACTTCTATAGTTTTGATGTTGAATTTCCTCCAAGATTCCATGGTGTGGGTGAGTTGTAAGGATTTTAATAGTATGAGATTTTTCTTCTAGTAGTCTAATTAATTGAATCATGTCACCACCTATGCCTAATGTATTAATTTTAGAGTGATTGGTTGATTGTGATCTATACCCTTGAAGGGCAAAACCATGAGAATTAGCTATGTGTATGAGACTTTTGTGCATTCAATTGCTTTGAGAGTAAAGTGAATACATTATAATCTAATTGTTGTGTTGATTGGATTATTATCCTTACTTGCACACTTAGACATGAATACCACACAATGTGAATGGTTTTTAACATTTGGTGATTCCGAGGGTTGGAGACTAGTCTCACCCATTGAATCTAGGAGCTTTAGCATGAGTTTTTTGGTTGAGTGTCAAGACATTCTTCCTCAAGTATAAAGTTAAGTCAAGACTTAATTTAAACTCAATGGGAATTATGCTTAGTACCGAGTTGATATTGATAGAAGATGGAAGTCTCACGCTAGTAAAGGTCGGATTTCTAGAAACAATCTCTTTGAATGGAAGCCCCCACGTTAGTAGTGGCCGGGTTTATTGGAAGAAATCCCCTTATACCATAAACTATGTGCCGACATATATTACTTAGCTATTGGTTTCACTCAAGCTAAGAGTTTAATTCTACCATAGGCAAGTAGACCAACCCTTTTCGGTGTAGGGGTCACTGGATTCCATGATAAGCTCTCATGGTTTATGTCGGTTATATCTAAATCTCATAGAAAGTTTAGGATAAGCTATGGCTATTTAAGAAGTACTACTTAGTGTGGGTGAGTGTATTGGATTTTATTTATGCATTGTACGAGTAGGCTTTGATAGTAGTTATGGTAAGTTCTTTTATCATGATTATTCGTGTAGTGAATGTATTTGTAACTAGATGGTAATTGCATTAGATTGTAAGGATACTTGTAATGTTTTATGTTAACTTGCATTGTTTCCATGGGTTGCCTTTCTTGATATAGTTGACTAAAAGTAAAAGTTCCTTGTCTATGAGAAATAGGCTAAATATGAGTTAAAGATATGGTAAACATGAATGAGGATCTAAAGTGACTTGCTTAGTATAATGGAATTATGGGGTCTTACCTATACATTGCACAAGCTTGCCTTGAGGTGGCTCATAAGGTGTTTCTCTCCTATTATACTAAAAGTAGATTGGAATGACTATGTATATGTTTATAATGGTGTTTCTTATACACAATAGTTGTGATTGTTACTTACCATGTTATAGCCTATGTCTTATTATGATATCTCTTATGCTTATGAATTGTTTTTTCACACTACTATCACGCCCCGAGCCTACACCTGGACGTGGACGGCACCCAATGACCATTGTTGGCCTTGATCGAACCCTTGGCCTGACTTACTTAACTCAGCGAAAGAATTTCTCAATGATAAAGCAAGAACATTGTCCTAAATAACTTAAATTAATTGTCTTGGCCAAAATGGCACTGGAGTCTCAAAATATAGTATCTATAAATAAAGAGACTCAACTGAACTAAGTGACTGACTATCCATCTATGAAGCCTCTTAACATACTCTAAATATGTAAAAGACTGGAAAGCAATAACAAGGATCCTCCAGAATACAAGGAGGCTCACCACTGGCTCTGAATGATCAAATTGGATCAACGAGGCGCTGGGTGCTGATCCTGGTTACCTGCGTCTGCATCATAAGATGATGCAGACCAACTGACATCAGTATATTGAATGTACGAGTATACGAGTTGAAATTCTAAACAACAACTTAAGCTTGATGAGAATAAGATGAACTTACCTTTGCTCTACTCAACTCAAGAGATATTCAACTCAATGTATGTATATAAAGCAATTTAAAACACATTTGATATATATAAAGCTTGTAAAGCAGTAAAACAACTTACTTTATTAAAGAAAATGCAATAGCAACTCAACTTTACTTATATATGAAAGCAATATAGTTCTGTGGGAGAATCTCTAATCGACAACCATCATTATGATCCTAAGTGGTGATACATCGTCTTGCCCACGCTACCAGAGATGTCTTATACTTTGTCGTCGCATAGAACTCCTTAACTTAGTGGATCCACTAGCTTAACTTACGTGATCATCTAAAAAGTATGACCTGTTAACACCCATGAAGGCTACATGGTTTACATGGGGACTTGAGTTAATATGAACTCTTATCCCCACATCGGTACTCAATACAACTCCCAAAATATACTTTAGCTCATTCTTTTAAAATAACTTCCTTTATTTGGGTTAAGATAATTTCTCAACACTTAGCTTTAAAAGCTCTCTTGGAATCAATGTTCCCTTTTGTTGTTCAAAACTCTTTTGAGTAATCTTAGTTTTCTCTTACTTAAATCTAAAAACATTTATAAACTTTCTAGGGTATACTTAGTTCCCTTATATCTTTTGAGAAATGAACTCAACTCTTTACTCTTTGCTTGACTTACAACTTTTGATCTTAATAAACTCTTTAGAGAATACTTAGTTCACTTATACTTCTTTGAAGGAAAGACTTCAACTTTTACTCTTTCTTTAACTCGAAACTTGAGCCTTAAAACGAAGTTACAACGTTTAAATAAGACTTTTGAAAACTTCAAGAAACTTTACTTTCGCTTACTTCTTAACCTTAAGACTTAACTCTTAGCTTCTTATTATTTGATCTTAACTTTTCTTGAATTGGATTATGGATTCAAGGTTCATGATTTCATGTTCATGGATGATTTCATGATATTTAGATGTACATTAGAGTGTTGGAATCGACTAGGAATTATAGGTATATCACATAGGAATTAGTACGAAAATATGGGGCAAAAATGTGGTCTTCAGGCGTCCGTGGCTCTATAAGAGGCGTGGAGCACCAGAACCTGACGGACAATATCTGTCCTGAGAGTCTGTGGCCAGCGCAGCGCGCCAGAGCTTGACAGACAGAGAGTGTCCCGAGGAGCTCTGGTTGGCGGCGCCCCAGGGCTTGTCAAACGGGATTTTCGTCTTTTCTTCTCCGTTTTTCATCTCTAAACCTTTTAAACTTCCACGGATCTTTTCCCAATCGCTTAGGATCAGTAATAACCTCAATACCCAATAGATTAGACCCTAAATACAACCCGGAAACACAAATTCAAATCAACTAAAGGCATACCACAACTCAACCAACAAGAATTCAACCATTGTTCTTCAAAAACTTTTATGTTCATCATTAAAACTACTCAATTTGTTGAATTAAACAAGTTGGTGTGTGGCTGAACTAACCCAATATCGAAAGATCTCACATACCTCAATAGATCTGATCATCCCCGACGAATTCCACTCGACGATCTTGACGTTCTTGATGAATTCTTGGTCTTTCCCCTTTCTCTTTCTTCTCTTCTCTTTTTTCCCAAGCCCTAAGCGTGAATAATATTTTCTAAAAACTGACTTAAGGCTTAGTTTTACCCCTAATAAACCCTTAAAACGAATTAGGAAATAGTTGGATGAAAAAACCACTTTACCCTTACTAAAATCTGAATTGGGACCTTCTTCAATCCGGCAGCCTGAATTCCAATGGGATATCTCCCTCATACGATATCGAAAATGCACAAACTTGACGGCGTTGAAAATATCTCTCCAAGGGTTTCCAACCATATAAAGAACTGAGTCTAACTCATATTGAGCTAAAAGTTATGATCGTTTGAAAATAACCAAAAACTCACTTTCTTAACTTAGAAAATTTTCCAGATTTTTCCTATTCTTTCCAGAAATGATAAATTTTAGTTTCTTAGCTTATTCTTGGCTATCACGATTTACGAGATGTTACAACTACTTTCTGAATGACGGTTCAAACTAGCAAAGTGCATGCATTTAACAAAGGTGTCCCTTTTAGCATGTTTTCAAAGGTTTTTATGCATGGATATCATACTTAGTAAATTTTGTGCTACCCCATATTTCTTTTACATTTTTCACAAAGTATAGGGTTCAGCGATATCAACTTCCATCTTCGTGGCCAAGATTATAGTAGATCAAGAAGAAGAAGCTTGGTGAGTCGTCATAGTATTCGAGGGCTTGACCATTGATTTAGACTTTTGTAAGGGTTGTGTTCCTAAGATTGTATTCAAGTGTTGTAGATAATTCGAGACATAGTGTTGTAGACTTACTTTTGGTTTTATAAGAAACTTCGATTGTAAAGAAATTTTTTAAATTCCTGCACTTTTTCCTACGTTCTTATGTTATGATACATTGTGAGGCTTGAATGAGACTTTCCGGAGCCTTGTACATCGTGTTACGTCTAGGGGTACCCTGGATCGTAACCTTTCTAAACATAATCAAGGATTAAGAAGTCTACATTATTTCAACAAAGTATGAAATAGAGATATTCGATGGGTTCTAATTTTAGTCTTTGTAAGATTAGAATAAGACTATATTTTGTGTTACAAGGATTTTGTAAGGCAGTTTAAGAGAATATTTCAGATCGATTGGAAGAATTAGAAAAGGTAGATTTGAAAAAGAGTCTCTACAATCTTCGAGTATCTAGTATTTCATATTTGAGTGTAGTTGGTAGCATTGTGTATGCTATGCTTTGCACTCGTCTTGATACTTTACATGTTAATATTGTGAGTAGATACATGACATGTCCTAGTAAAGAACATTAGCAAGCAGTGAAGTGGATCTTGAGATACTTGAAGGGTAATGCAGATATGGGCTTGACTTTTTCAGAAGAAAAGTTAAGTGAATCAACAGTAGGTTATATGGATTCGAAATATGCAGGTGACATGGATAAGTGAAGATTCCTGACATGTTATGTTTTTACTCTCTTCGGTAGGATTGTCCGTTGGAATGTAACTTGGCATATCTGGTTTTGCTTTACGGAGGCAGTGAAAAAGTTATATGGGTACAAGACTTGGAGATGACAAAACATATGGTACTCAAACATTATTTTCTCTGAGATATTGTATCTTAAAGAGTTGTTAATATTCAGGCTATTTTTCTGTCTCTGAATTTGATCAACGACCCATATATAGTTCCATCTATGATCCCTAGATGTTACCCCTAAATTTTAAAATTTTTGCAGACTTTAGATTTCTAAACTTCCATGATTTGATCCTAGATTTAGAACTTCTAAGATGTATTAAAATATTCATTATCATTTTTTGTTAATCCCAAATAGCCTAATTATCATTTTTTGTTAATCCCAAATAGCCTAATTATCATTAATAACTCATAATGGTCATTCGACCTTATTTATTACCTCCGAAGTACAATTTTTCATTCATTTTTCAAGAATCCCCACAAAATGCATCACTATAAGCTACTTATCTTTTCTTTTCTATCTCACTATATTTCTAGAAAGAAAAGTTGAATTCTTCCGTCAAAAGATAAGATCAGAATACAACTTTTTGGGTGAAATATATTATTTCTTTCTTTTGTATATACTTGTGGCTTCTCCTCTTCTTTTTCTTCTTCTTTTTTTACTTCTTCGCCCTTGCTTTTTTTTTTTTTTTTTTTTTTTTTTAAACTTTTTCTTCTTATTCTTCTTCCATGTTCACCTATTAAAAATTCTTTGAAGTTCCACTTTATAATTTAACTTAACGTAAACATGACAGTTTTTAGTAAATAATATATCAAAAGACTCAAAATATTAAGAAGAGCTTATATCGAAAAGTTGAGACTGTTTAGAGAAGATTTGAGTTGGTTGGTATTGAAAAAAAAAATCAAATTGTAAAGTATAGATATCATACAAAACAATGTATATGATATACATCTTTGAAACATAGTTATACATTACATATATGACCATTTCTCTGTTGAATTTTTTAAATTGCTTCTATAGTTACGTAATTAACCCTGAATAGCAGTTTGTATGATTTTTCCAAAATTTTCGATGCTATTGCCTATTAGCTCATGCCATCTTCATGTTGTGTAGAGTCCAATATGAAACCTCTTAATAATGATTGTCTAGAGTTCAGGCCCATGTTCTGTACGCTCAAAAATTTGACATGGAGTTGGTCATAAAATTTCAATTAGCATTTAATAGCATCTTCATGTTGCTTCACACTATACATAGTTGATACATTTTCTCAAATATACCTTTAAATTAATGAAAGGTTAAATATGTTAGTCATTTACTTGGAATTAATATTCTATTTCCAATTTGTGTTTGTCTACTATTAATTGAAATATTTAATATCTTTTGATAGTCATTATTTTCTCCCAAAGAAAACTAACAAGAATGGTGTCGTGAAATAGTTTCAGAGTTTATACTATACGTAGAAGTCACACTACAACAAAAATGATTATTAATTAATTGCCATTAAATATGTATTTTTAGCGGCAATTGACACTCTTTGTATATGTCCTAAAGTCTTTATCGACATTGATTCTAATGACACTTAACTAATGCCGGTAAAGACTTTAGGACTCTTTATTAATATCAATATTTAATGCCGCTAAAAGTTGTTTTTGTTATAGTGTCATTGTTTAGAAAGTAGATTTCAATTAACTCAGTTAAATGTTTTAAGCTTTTTGGTTTTAGGAGATTAAAGTGACTTATGATTGTTTTGCCCAATTCATTATTTATCCATATTTATATAGGTTAGCTTAATCCATTTTCAATCCGTCCGTCGTTCATTTGAACTCTCTCGTCAAAAAATTACACAGTATATATAAGGTACATCCATTTTTCGAACCCCACGTTTACGTTAAAGTAAGGTATGTGGGAGAAACTTCTAAAAACTTTCTTCATGTCACCTCTTTCATAATCACAGGCACTAAGAGTATCCCCGTTTTGTTTTAACAAAGAAAGTTATTTTCATATACTATTATATATAAAACTCAAATACGATACAAATTAGTGGCACTTGAAGCTGTGACTGGGTAGATAACAGCCATTGAGCCTACAAATCAAGCAACAAAACAGTACAATTCAAAATTCAAAATTCAAAATAGCAATCTCCAAACACACTTGAAATTAACACAATTAAATTAGTTGATTCTCCTGCAGTTCTTCCTGATCTCTCCGTTAGAACCAGTGAGGGGACGGATATCACCCATCTTAATCATGGCGGTCACAAAATCAGAGATGAAACTAGTGGGATTGTTACTGTATGATTTCACAATTGAATCAACGGATCCTCCATTGAAAAGCTGCTGATCAGAATGGAGCAGTCCCTTTTTGTTAACAAGGTTTATGAAGTAGTGATTGTCGAAGCGCGTAGGAGTCTGTAAATCAAGAGGTGCCAAATTGTTATCCCCTGATCCTGAGGCTCTGGGGCAATTATTTTGCCTGGTTCGCGCTAGTGATGCGTCCATGTTTTTGGTCTCGTTGTATATGCGTCCCCTGAAACTTGTGCACCTTGCTTGTCCAATAGTATGAGCTCCTAGATTACAAAATCTTAATTTCGTGTCCAGTCAAATTAAATTAGAAGAGAAGGAGTAGGAGTAGGATTGAAACAAACCAGATAAAGCAACCATATCCTTTGTAGAAAGGCCAACAGCAGTGAAGCTAGAGATGAGACGGTTAAGGTTAGAAGTTGGGGTAGGAATGCTGTTATTGGCAGCACCTTGGCTTGCTGTCCTCGCATCTCTTCTTCCCAGTTTTACATCCCAATTAGGTCCTCCAAGCTACATATTAGCATTGTTTATTATTAACATATATTTCATATTAAATGCATAAGAAATATGTTGATGAACAACTTACAATTACAACTGAGTCTCGGGCGGTAACTGCCAAAATATCAGCACATGAGACGACACCAGGACACACTTTTTCAACAGCAGATTTGATGTTGTCAATTACTTCAAATCCTCTGGCGGAATTGAAATTGGGTTGTGCCCTTTTTTCTCCTGTGAAGGTTGATGTATCATCCAGGAACAATGATCCATCGCATCCCTGTAAAAAACAGAGCGCCAAAAGGCATAAACAAAAAATTAAAGTAAACGTGACTGATTTAAGAAAGCGCCAAGTAAAAAGTCAAAAGAAAATTTATACTCCCTCTCTCCGATTAAAAAAAGAATCAACCTATTTTCTTTTTAGTTTGTTTAAAAAAAAATGATTCTTCTTCTTTTTTGGCAACACTTTAACTTTAACATTCCACGTGACATGTTTAAGACCACATGATTAAAGGACATTTTGGTACATTTGACATAACTTTAATTTAAACTCTATTCCAAGTCAAATTAGGTCATCCTTTTTAAAACGGATGGAGTATATTATTTATAAAGGGCCTGGAGACCTTTGAATGCCTGGAGACGGAAAAAAACGTATACGATAACGAACTCACCAACAAAGTTGTCAAACTGTCTCACAAAAAAATATCATTATCAGTCGTCCTAAGACACTTGGCAACAGAAAATACCAACCATTTTGGAATTATGCAAAGTGCACAATATAACCCTCATCTTGTTTTTGATAGATAAACTTTTCTAGTGCATAACTTTTATAGCGAGGGACATATTAATTTTAAGTTGTAAAATTGATGAGTATATTAAGCTTTTTTTTCCATATATAATAAAACACCATGTTGTAAAATAACAATATTAACAAAAAAACAAAAAGGAGAGAAAATGAAGAAGGTAGATTAGATTACATTAACGAAGCAATCGTGGAAGAATAGGCGAAGGAGGGAAGCACCCATTCGTGTTTCCTTCTGAATAGCAGAGTTCACCACAGATTTCACAGTTTCATAGAGCTTAGGACATGATTTTGAGTAAAATCCAGTGGTGAGTTGAGCTGAGGAACTTCCCACTAAAATCACTAGAAAAAACAAAACTATGGCACTCTTAAAACAAGCCATAATATATTGGAAGAAATTTTCTTACTTAGAACCTATTACTTTGAAAATAGAAACAAGTGTGGTGTACACAAGATGATGAGAAAAATGAGGTATTTATAGGGAAAATGTAGAGACTAGAGAATGCTTTATCAAGGTTATTGTTCTAGGCAGGTTACCTAACACAAAGACTCCATTGCATGTCTTGTTACGTTTGACAAAGAGGAAAAAGCAAAGCAAATTAAAACCAATAACATCAATAAAATATAGAATCATTTTTATTTTTATTAAAATAAAGGTAGTTATAAAAGTAGGAGGACTTGTTATCATCTTATTAGTCAAGAAAAAGGGACCCAAAGAAACCAATTATCTTATGATTATTTGGTGATGAAGAGGAGACATGAGGACTTTCTTAAGATAAACCAAAATGTAAAATAAATTCATAGACTTGTGAAGGAAGATTACGTAGATAATGTTAATTTATTTTCACTTATACAATTGTGTGGATTAGTCGTGAGGCATGCACATGTATTCATCACATCTTTCACATATGAAGATGGTATATGATACTTATTGATTTTAGGGAAAATGATTTTTAATACTCCATGTTATTGTATTAATTCTATTTTGATCCATATATTATATTATCCAACTAAGCACATTGATCTTTCAATAAAGTAATTTATTTTTTTCGAGTCTTTTTAGTAAGGGACCCAAAATAGAAAACTGGATTTATAACTTCACGAAGGGCTATTCGGATATTCAAATTTTCATTGTGGTTGTACTCCATGAATCTCTTTCTTGTATTGTTCTGCTGTGTTGGTTATCAGAAATTGTACACAAAATAAATTGAAAATATTCTCACGATTAACTTCAAATTTGTTATTATTTTGTTATTGTCAAAATATATGCTAAGTTTTCCCCCAATTTTAAGCTTTGTTTCGAGTCCAACAAAGCTTAAAGTGAAGTTTGCTTTTGAAAAATTATATACATATGGAAAATTATGTTTAACTAATATCCTAATACGTTAACTTTGACTTATTCGTTACTTTTCTTAAAGTGAAGTTTGACTTATAATTCGTTGCTTTTACCAAAAGATGGAGAAATTAGCATGAAATTGAAGTTGTACCTACCTTCTTCGTTTGCGCAAGGTTTAAAGTTCCACAAATCGTTACTCTCAAACACAAGAATATAATCATTTCATTGTGAATTCACATTGGAAGCTTCTCATATTTTTAGGGTCTGCATATTACTTAAATCTAATTTCGTTCAGAGTTTTATACTATATAAATTCACCGTCTTGTGTATCATTTTTAAAAAATAAAATAATATTTTTATCCATAAAAAAAATGGTACTGTTAAATTTATATCCAAGTGCTCGATCGAATGTCATTCATCTGAATCTGATTTTGACATATGTTGAGGGTGTCCTTGTAGGGATATACGAGATAAAAACTTAAAGCAAAGTAAGGACATACTTTTAAGTAATAAATATATTTGTTTGTCTTATTGATTTTGTGGCTCATATTATGATAGTAGCATGATTAGGATCGACTTAAAGACCATATGTGACACCAAATATTAGTTGCATCACTAAATTGAGGTGCATCAAATATTGAAATATCACTCACTCTTCCACACGTTCAACATAGGAAATTAAATTAAAACCCTCATAGATTATTTCTTGTTCAAAAGAGAAAAATAATATCATGAAAATAAAATTGATATTCTCAATTTATTGTGTTAATTTAAAATGATATTTGTATTGGTTTGAGTTATGAGATTAACTTATATACGGACTAATAAATAAAAATCACGTATTCAATTAAATGTCTTATAATTGTGTGATAGTAGTTCAGGGATAGTTTTAAGTCTAAATTAAAATAAGTGTTTGTGATAAATTTGATTCAATAAGTGGAATAAGAGGGTTTTTGAGTTACTTCTGATACATTTAAAATATTTTTTTATCAAATAAAGGCAAATTCAATGTAATAGGTGAATCGGCCTTCTTGGTCTGAGTGGTTGACTAGTTGATGAGTTTACTCCTGACAATTTATATGTCAAGGGTTCAAGATTGATAAAGAAAAAATAAATAAATAAGCTAAAGTATTCTAAAATACCTTTTTTTTAAAAGTAAAAATAAAAATGTAATAGATGAAAGAAGAATATTTTTTAATCATTTTCTAATTTGTTAAGGACATTTTTCAAAAATATTTTTTAATTATGTAAATAAAAAAGAGCCAAAACGGCTTAAACTATCTCAAAAGGTCTAATATATCCTCATCCACCTAATTTGCTAAAAGTACCACGCTCATCTTTTGGCTTACTTCTACCGTGTAACTAGTGTACCTCATTTTGTTACAAACTCATTTAGTTGTGGATGTTTCTCTTAGTTTATTCATAACGTAATGTATGTACTTATTTAAATTGTACTATTATATTTAGTAAAAAATGTAAATGGATGTTTTTTAAATCTTATAAAAATATAGTGTTTTCATCTTTGTGAAGCATACTTAAAGAGATTTATACTTTCTATCACCATTTGTCTTCTTATATTGTTTGATATTCTTATATTTTTTTGATAATTGAGGCTCAAATTTATTTTATACTTGGGTATAATTTTTTATTTGATAATTAGTTGTTCTTTTTGTCCATTACTAATTTTTTTTTTTTACTGCTTTTATGGTGAAAAATAAACTATTTTCTATGTTTTATCATAAGTTGGGTGAATAACTAAAAATATATTTTTATTTTGTTATTTTTTTGTGCTGATGAATAAAATAGATTTGTATGTTTTATGAAAAAGTTAGAGTGTGTTGGATTTTAATATGAAAAAAATTCAAAAATATCAAAGATAATAGACATGATAGGGCTCTATAGTTATAGTTTTCGTAATTTTGCCTCATAGCTATAGTTTCCTTTGTTATGGAGGTTGCAGTTTGTATATTTCGATTGCCTGTTTGTATATTTCGCTTACAAGTTACGAGTATACAAACAACGCAAATATTTACAATTCTATATTTTATATATTTAGAATTTTTTGAGAACTCTGTTTGTATATTTCACTATGGTCAATATACAACATTGTAATTTATTATGAATTATCCATTAATCGTTTACAAATACTTATGGCAAGTATATATAAATTCTGAATTATACAATTAGAAATCGAATTACACAACCAGAAACCGAATTATATAAATTTTAGATATATATAATCAGAAATCGAATTATACAAACAATTAAGAAATCGAATAATAAATTTCTGTGAAATGTAACCACAAAACTAAAAGTAATCAAAACTATGATTATATTACATCATATATATATACATATATACTCTAGATGTCTGCTGCTTCACATAATTTTATCTTTTAATTTTGTCTAATAGAAACAGTATACATAATAAATAATAACTAAAAATTATAACTTTGCATAAAACAGATTTAAGCCTCAATTGTCTCTCAAAAATACTAAAAGAAAACTAACGCAAGATAATTTTCAATTCCTTTTAAAAATAAATAAATAAAATAAATAGAAAGGAGGTTTAATCCTAAATGGTCAAAAGAAATAGATGGAAGGTCAGCAATTACGGTAACGATTTTCTACGAACAACAATTAACGGAATAATAAGTTTACTTATCTTTAAAGCACAATTAGTCCTCTCAAATTTATTTAATAACTAATTATTTTTGTCTTCATATGGAGATGCAAGAATTAGTAGCTTCCTTTTCTTTAATTTCAAATTAATTTCTCTTAATCAAAGTAAAGCACCACCTTTTGATCTATACACTGAATATTAAATGGAAATAAGTGAAGCATAAATGTCATTAGCATAATGCACAAAGTAAAACTATTTGTGCTTTATCAACAACTGCATTGAATATCAACGCTTTGAGGATAAGCGTTCAATTAATTGCTCTCCTTTTAGTTTTTTAGTTGTGTTTACACTTAATTAAGGGTGGGTGTTTGGTATGTACAAATTTTGTTTCAAAAATGGTTTTTGATATTTTTATATTCACTTGGTCAAAATTTTGAAAGATATTTTTTATATAGAAAAAAGTTTTTTAAAAATGAAAGAGAATGACTTTTCTAATGAAAATAGAAAAAATAAATTTAACAAATAATATTTTACATTAGTTGTGTATTTGTGTTCTTTCCATACGTCAATACACGTATACCTCTTCTCTACCCCACGGTGCGTAGCCCTGATTCCCACTATCTCGTACCCTGTCATCATACTTCTACCTCTGATACTATTGTTTATATTATAGAGTATATAAATGTTTTAAAAATAATATTTTTTACTTATATATCGAATCTAGGAAAATAAATAAGAAATTTTGCTTATTTTCATATAGATCATTTTCGAAGCAAATATTTTCCGTCTTGCTGGACACACTCAAGTGACTATTTGTGTTGAGTTTTTATTTGCCCTGATTTCTTACCATAAATAGGTTTTCCTTTTAGGAAAAGGTTTTGGATTGGCTAGTCCTTTTTCTGGTAGGAAAAGGTTTAGGACTCTATAAATAGAGGCATGTTCCTTCTAACTTAATCAGCATTCACAATGTAGTCTTAAGGGCTTTGAGAGTTTTGGTTAGGGGGAGAATTTATGGGTCACAAGCTTGATACGTTATCACTTGTGTGAACCTCCCATGTATTCCGAGTGAATTGGTTGAGGTTGTTTCTCTCTGTATTGTACTCTCATATTTATAGTGGATTGCTCATCTCCTTTGTGGACGTAGGTCGATTGACCGAACCACGTTAAATCTTTGTGTCTTTTGGTATATTTCTCGTTTGTCTTCTTACTCGTGGTCTTTCGAGGTTTGCATTGCTAGCTTCCGCGTTTACACCTGCTTATTTTCCGATCCTAACAATTTGGTGTGCTTATAGCTTTGTCTTATAAGTCAAAAATCATAAATTAGGAATTACATACGATTTTCGCTTATTTTTTTTCTTTTTGATTTAAAACAAGTTTTTTAAAGGTTTTTTTTTTTCAAACACTAAATATACTTTAAAATTATTTTAATATAAAACGCTTAAAATAAGTCAATCTAAATATGCTTTAAAAGCAATTTTGCAATGTGTTTTCGTCTTGGAAGAACAAGAACTATATCGATAGTAACAGTAATTGGTGAATTATCAGGAGAATATTCTGTAAGGGGCTCGATTAACTAATCAAAACCTAAGACTTTTATTTCCAATTAGTCGGTAAACGACATAGAAATTTCAGGTTTACAAATATAATCTTTATGTCATTATCTCTTTAATGATCTTTGATTACTTTTTCTCTTTTAACTCCCCCCTCCACTCTTCTCGTAAATTTTGACGAAGCAAAAATATTTCAAAAATCTATAGTCAAACATAAAAAATTACTTTGTCATCTTGAAAAGAATGACATATTTGATAGGATGAAGGTCAAAACAACTATAGTCTAAATATGCAATAAAACGAATCGTGTCATCCATTTCGTATACAGGTCTATACACAAACTTGAATAAATGTATGACATATTAATTCATTTGACATATTTTAGTAGGGCAAATAACATTTTTAATACCTGAGTTAATTGTCTTATTTTGGTTTTGATTGTTGAGTTATTTGGCTAGGCACATTAAATCTTCAATAAGTTAAATGTGCGATTTTGCTCCTTTAAGCTAAAGTATATTAAATGATTAATAGAATCCACGTTTAAAAAAAATTAAAAAAAGAAACAAATAAAAAGGGAGATTTGAATCTATTTTCTCACATCATCACCAAAGCTTACTTTTAGAAATATAGATCCAGAAAAAGAATTATATGATATAATGATAAATAGTTCAATCAACAATTGAAATAGTTTATATCGTGAGCATCAAAGCAAAACTAAAGAATTAAGTGAACAACTTATAACACCAATCTTCTTATTAACACAATAAATATTTTCGCAGCTAAACAAAATAAAGTTGAAATTTGGTAATCATCCAGAGGATTAAAAAAATCAAAATTCAAATCATCGCACTAAAATGGAGGCAAAAGAAACGGAGTGTTATGGATTTATGATTCTCATTGTTAGATCACATAAATGAGAATTTTAAAGATCGACAAAAGAGGAACAAATGCATGGAACAAGTTGCAAGTTGTGTCAACATGAACTTATATTCCGAATAGGTTAAGGAGACAGTGAAGGCGGCGAATAATTAAATCGTGTGGGTGTATTATAAAGTACTTCCAAATCCTACGAGGAGTAGGAAACACTACAAATTCACCAAGATCGAATCAAAGAAGGAAGGATATGTAAGTCTATATAGAGAGAAGAGTTTTTCTCTAAAAGACTTGCGCACTTACAAAGAGAGAGATAAGCAAAACAATAGTTATTGAGAGAGTTTTGATTGATTATTTCGAGGTGTTATGAAGAACGTTTGAAAGAATTTATTTCGTGAGATTGAGTGAAGTTGTTTTTAGGTTGATTACCTAGTTTAGTTTGAGCTTTTAGTTGGTGCAACTTGGAAATCTTCTGGGAACATAAGCCTTGGGGAAATTGTGTTTTTTAGTTATGAAATTAGAGTTTATAATGACTTTGATTACATAGTTGTGTACTCTTTTCTAGATCAAAGTCTGTTTTTATTGAAGTTTGAAGTTACATACTATTGGGCTGTTTATTTACTATGTTGCTTAACTTTAACTATCAATTTAGTAAGCAACACATAATTCATACGTGTTTCTTAAGTGATTAACATATGTTATCCAACAAGTGGTATCAAAGCAGGTCATCTTAATAAAAGTCTAATAATTCAAGATAAGATCATTATGAATTCTGCACCTTTTTTTGAACAAGGTCAAGGACAACACATCAATAGGTGTAAAGTTCCATGTAAGGAACTTTCCTTGAGACGAAAAAGAGATGCTAATGGAGGAGACTTACGATCTAAGCAGAGGAAAAAGCAACTGTTTTATTAAGTAAAGCTTCAATTGAATTAATATCTGATACAAGGCATCTATATATATCCTAACTATAGTAGGATGTATGACTAGTCTATAGTTAGTTAACTATGGTAGAGTTAGTGTTAAAACTAATCTGTAATTAGTTAACTAACATACTAATACAGCTGGAATAAAAGTGAATTAACTAACTACCTTCATCTAACTACTTATCCTTATTGACAGTTGGATCCTCAATATCCCCCTTCAAGCTAGGCACAGAGAAGATGTTGATCATGCCTAGCTTGGACAAAAGATGAGAATGCTGCAAACTACTAAGCCCCTTAGTCAATAGATCAGCCAATTGTTCAGAGGAGGCAAGATAGAAAGTGTTCAGTAGTCCTTGCTGGAGCTTCTCTCGAATAAAGTGACAATCAATGTCAATGTGCTTGGTACGTTCATGAAATACTGGGTTGGCAGCAATCTGCATTGCGGCCTTGCTATCACAGTAAACTGGAACAGGCAACTCGATGGGACAATCTAATTCTGAAAATAGTCCAACAAGCCAAACGACTTCAGCAACTGCTGAGGCCAAACTTCTGTATTCTGCTTCAGCATAGCTCCGAGATATAGTAACCTGCTTCTTTGACTTCCAAGAAATGAGGGAGCCACCCAGTTTCACGATATAACCGGTAACAGACCTCCTGGTGTTAGGGCAAGCTGCCCAATCTGCATCACAGTAAACAGTTAACTGTGCAGAGGATGTGGAAGACATGAGAATGCCTAATCCAGGGCAAAGCTTGAGATATCTAACAATTCTTAAAGCGGCCTCCATATGAGATGATTTAGGATTCTGCATGAATTGACTCAGACATTATACCGAAAAACAAATGTCAGGCCTAGTAACTGTCAAGTAAATAAGTCGACCAATAAGTCTTTGGTAGCCGCTAGGATCCTGCAAGAGTGGATCTGAAGTAGTGATTCCAATGTGTTTATCGAAGGCAGCGGTGGTGAACTTGACATTTAACTCCATAGGAGAGTGAACTGGTTTAGTGCCTGACAAACCTAGATCAGAAATGAGTTTTAACACATACTTTCTCTGATGCATGAGTATGCCTGTTGAGTTTCTAGCAAACTCTATACCAAGAAAAAATCGCAAATTACCGAGATCTTTGATCTTAAAGTTAGTCTGCAATACCATTTTTGTCTCTGTAATTAATTGAAAATCATTTCCAGTAATCAGCAAGTCATCGACATAGACCAAGACAATAACAATCTTCCCTACTACTTTCTTAATAAAAAGAGAGTAGTCATGGTGACTCTGAGTGAAACCAGCACTGATTAAAACTGATGTGAACTTTATGTTCCATTGACGAGAAGCTTGTTTAAGACCATAAAGAGATTTAAGCAATCTACACGCCTTCTGCTTGTTCCCTGTGTCACTAAAGCCCTGTGGTACTGTCATGTATACTTCATCATGTAAATCACCTTGTAAGAACGCATTGTTGACATCCATTTAGTGTATTTCCCACCCTTTTGCTGCAGCCATAGAAATCACTGTACGAACAGTGACCATTTTCACCACGGGTGAAAATGTTTCTTGAAAATCTAATCCTTCCTTTTGATTGTAACCCTTAGCAACTAAACGCGCCTTAAATTTGTCAATGGATCCATCTGCCTTGTACATAATTTTGTAAACCCATCGACAACCAATGGCTTTCTTCCCTTTAGGTAAGTCAACAATTTCCCAAGTATGATTATTATTTAAGGCGGTGATCTCGTCTTTTATTGCAGCCACCCACCTACAATCTGCAGCAGCCTCGTCATAGGTGTTAGGTTCTGTTTCAAGAGAGAATTTAGAGATAAAACTCTGATAAGAAGATGATAATACATCATAAGTAATAACATCAGATATAGGATATTGGTAGTGATGAGCTCTTCCACCCGTGGTTGGAGTGTAATCCTTGAACCAAATAGGTGGTCGTATTGATCTACCCGACTTCCGAGTTTGTGATAAAAAGGCACCAGTATCATCAGAATGGGATGATGCAACAATATCTTCTGACTGATCATGAGTAGCAGAAGGCTCAACACCAGTATCATCAGAATGGGATGATGCAACAATATCTTCTGACTGATCATGAGTAGCAGAAGGCTCAGCAACGATCACAGTAGGCTGAGAAATAGAGGTGTCCTGGTCTATGGAAACATCTGCATCGACATACTGGTCCATTGGTGTAAAACAGTTATGTTGCAAATCTTGTGTCATATTTAATAAACGAAATGGGAAAATGTGTTCATTGAACATGACATCTCGACTCACAAATATTTTGTGAGTAATCAAATAAAGAAGCTTATATCCTTTCTGATGGGAACGATAACCAAGAAATACAGATCGGATGGACCTAGCGCCAAGTTTATCCTGGTTAATCAAGTTAGTGGCATAACATTCACAACCAACAACTCTGAGATGAGATATGTTTGGTTCATGCTTATATAATAACTCAAACAGAGACTTGTTATCTAACAAAATATAAGGAACTCGATTAATCACATACACTGCTGCTTCAACACATATGCCCCAAAACTTAGTCGGTAAGTGACTTTGGAATTTAATAGCCCTCGCAGTTTCCATAATATGCCTATGTCTTCTCTCCACAACACCATTTTGTTGTGGAGTGTAAGGGCATGAACACTGATGAAGAATGCCAAAAGAATTAAACAGATCACTGCAAGTTTTGTTGACAAATTCTGATCCATTGTCAGATCTAATGACTCTAATTTTGCAATCAAATTGAGTAGACACCATAGTAACGAAGTTTTTAAGTAGGAAAATCACATCAGATTTCAACCTCATAAGGAAAACCCAAGTCCATTTAGAGTAATCATCTACAATGGTAAGAAAGAACCGCATGCCATCATATGTTTCAGTTTTATAAGGACCCCAAACATCCATATGCAACAACTGAAACAAAGTATTTGATTTACTAGTACTAACAGGAAAAGGCATCCTCGTTTGCCTTGCAAGTGGACAGACATCACATGTATCCAAATGAAATGTCGAATTATTCTTAAAGCAAGTAAATCTCCTAAGAACTCTCATTGGAACGTGACCTAATCTTCTATGCCAAGTCACCGCATCTACTGATCCTTGTACTGCCAAAGACTTCCTGAGAATTGTATCATATTGTCCTTTCCTTCCTTGTAAAATGTACAACCCATCGTCCTCTTTACCAATCGCCCTCACATTCCCAGTGAGCAGATCCTGGAAAACACAAAATTCGGGGAAAAAAGAGACACAACAATTCAAATCCTTTGTTATCTTTGAAACAGATAAGAGATTGAATTTAAATACCGGCACGCAAAGCACATTTGTAATCTGTTCACCTCCATCTAGCTGACAGGTTCCAATTGAGGACACCTTAGTTGTCTCTCCAGTTGGCAACTGTACCGACCCTGTGTTACCTACTTGTGCATCATTTAACAACATCTTGTCATTACCAACCATGTGGTTAGTGGCCCCCGTATCAATAATCCAAGTGTTATTATCCTGACCATTATATGTTACATTACCTGCAATGTTCACATTGGTCCTAGCCATGCTTGCACTTGCTTCTCCAAAGCTTGATTTACGCAAGAGTTGCTCAATTTGAGCACACTGATCAGGGGAAAAAAATTTAGAAATATTATTACCTCCAGACTGCTTGTCATGTCCAGAAGAAAACTGACTTTGAGAAGGTTCTCCCGAATGTCCATTCCTTGTTACCACATTAGCCTTCTTTTTTCCTTTGAAATCTGTTGGGTATCCAATCAGTTGGTAGCAAGTCTCTCTGAGATGACCTCTGGATTTGCAATGATCACAAAACTTCAATTTGAAACATTGCTCCCTAGTATGTCCTCACATATGACAGTAGTCACAATACAAATCACCAAACTTTCTAGTCGGTGCACCTCGTGCTGTGAACAATGATGTGGGATCCATTCCCTCACCAGATGGAAAATGCCCCACTGATGATGATTTTTGATTCTCATCTTGTATAATAAGGGCATAAGCTTGATTCACACTAGGAGGTTTTGTCTTCATCAATATTTGACCACGAGCATTACTATATCCATCATTCAAGCCCATGAGAAATTGTAATAGCCTTGCTTTTGAAGATTTTCACTATACTCTTTCGATTTCGCACAGTCACATGAAGGCGGAGGTACGATTGAGTCATATTAATCCCAAAGATCTTTTAACCTAGAATAGTAGACAGAAACAGGCAAAGTACCCTGCACTAGTGTTGCAATCTCCTTGTGTAGATGATAAACTTGTGATAAATTGATTTTATTAAATCGCTCTCTAAGATCCTCCCAAACAGAACTAGCAGTGGACCGAAATAAAATTCCAGAGAGAAGTCCTTTACTTACATTGCTCATAATCCATGAGATCACTATTGCATTACTTCTGTCCCATTGATTCACCAGATTAACACCAAACTTCTCACGAGTAATTGATCCATCAACAAATCCGATTTTGTTCTTTGTCAAGAGGGCGAGCTTCATCGCTCTAATCCAAAGTGTGTAGTTCTCCATGCCAGTGAGCTCAATTCCCACTTGCACAGCTCCAGGCGTGTCTGAAGCTCCCAAAAACAGAGGATGATTATGGTCAAAACGTATATTTGCCATTACAGATCTGGAAAAAAAAAATCTCTCGATTTCTTGTTCAATCCCTGCAAGAAATCCCTAGATCTTACTAACTATGTTGCTCTGATACCATGTAAAGTTCCATGTAAGGAACTTTCCTTGAGACGAAAAAGAGATGCTAATGGAGGAGACTTACGATCTAAGCAGAGGAAAAAGCAACTGTTTTATTAAGTAAAGCTTCAATTGAATTAATATCTGATACAAGGCATCTATATATATCCTAACTATAGTAGGATGTATGACTAGTCTATAGTTAGTTAACTATGGTAGAGTTAGTGTTAAAACTAATCTGTAATTAGTTAACTAACATACTAATACAGCTGGAATAAAAGTGAATTAACTAACTACCTTCATCTAACTACTTATCCTTATTGACAGTTGGATCCTCAATAATAGGCCACCATTGTTAAATGGTCAACACTACTCACGGTGGAAGGCAAGAATGGAGAACTTTATTTAAACGAAAGACTTGTGAATCATGAGTTTTTGGAAATTTTTATAAGTTTACCATTTTATCCCTCTCGATAGTTGCCTCCTGTCATTTCTGATTAGTTTGTGAAGTTGGTTTGACAATTTAGAACTATTTGTTTAACTATAGTTAATTAATTGATGGGTAATCTTTAGATAATTGATTTAGTGGCTAATGAGCTAAGTCAATAATTTACTAAAGAGTAAATTTTAGGTTTAACAAATATAAAAATCATATTTGTATGTTATAGCTATAGTTTGTACAATTGCGCTCCATAGCAAACTTTATATTTGCTATGACTATTAATCTGTATATTTTGGTATACATATGCATAAAACATATATATTTGGGTCTATTTGTATAATTTGGTATACAAATGGATCCTGCATTTGTATATTTTGATATAAAAATGGGTCCTATATTTGTATATTTTGGTCCATTTATATACTACGGTATACAAATGGATGACAACAAACATGGAATGTTTGCTGAATTACAAATAAAAGAAATTATGACTATAAGCCTATAAATTTTAATTTGAATTAATAATTTTGTATTTATATAATTTTTCCACTTGACCCATATTTATTAAAATAAGTTACTAGAGTTTGTCACTTTTAATAAATAATTATTTATTTAGAAAGAAAAAAGAAAAGAAAAGGGAAGCAGAAACTCACATATGTGAATGATGTTGGAGCCATCGATTCTTGTTCAGGCAAGGGATCTTCCGTATTTAAGTTATGAATCATGATTGTTAGGATATATAATGTATTGATTAGTATTAGACTAATTGATGACAAACTAATTGAAATTGTGAAGTTGGGAAATGGGTGTACTGCCTTGGTTGGGGCAGTAGGGACAAGATCATGATGACCAATTTGATTGAAGTCATTAGTAAGGTAATGATTGTGGATTAAGGATAGGATCAGGAATGGATAACAGTTGACTCGATGAATTAGGTAGTTTTTGGAAAATGTTGGTTTGGTATGTAGTTCAATGTTTCAACTTTAATTTTGATAAATTAAGACTTAATCATATGCTTAAAATTTGGAAAATATGAGAGTCGACATATTAATTGACATTAAGATTAGGAATTTGATTATAGATTTGAGTTGAATTTTTGGGACTAGGCTAGACATATAGTAGTAGGGATTTTAGCTTTGAAATCTTATTGTGATTATTTATTTGAATAGATTGCATTGATTTGGAAGCCCAACGAAAGAGGAGGCAAGTTCAAGTCCCGGAATAATTGTTCGATTATTTGAGGCAAGTGAATTTTTCAACCCTTATTAAGTGTATGAAATTTATTTTCTTGTGGTATCTGTTGAGGAGTAATGAGGCTCTGTGATGGATTGACTTGTTCTTATTTAATTAATAATGAGGAATTGGGTAATAAAAAGGGAATCTGATTGTACTTTGATGTGTGATGTGTTGAGAATGATTGTAAAGATTCATTGATTTATTGTTGATCTTGTAACACGATTATGTTGTTGTGAACTGTGCATTGATATCGAAATGATTATCTTCTCATTAATTGTGTGAACATGTCATTTGCATTGATTCGAAAACATGGTTATGAGAAGAGTTATGTGAATTAAGAAAGAGTAATAAATTAAAGAATATGTACCATTTTAAGGGACGTGTCGTGCACCACAACATATATTATGATTCCAGAGATGTGTTGTACGCCATGATAAATTTTATAGGATCTATGACATGTCATGACAAATTCTATTATTGAGGGACATGTCGCATGCAGCGACAAATTCTATTATCATAGGACATATCGCACGCCGCGACGAATGCATGACTGAGAGACAACATGTGTGTATCACTAGATAGACATACATCATCATTCTTGACATTGCATTTCATTATATTGCATATATTTACCATGGTAAATTTATAAGTGATTTTATGTGGATCTTGTGATTGATGGTTTATCCAGTGTATTGTTGTTTTGAAATTATCCCTGTGTTATACTTGATCTTTGAACTATTTATATTGTGTACTTAGGTTGATTTTATACAGATCGGTGTGGAGGTTTAATTGGAGTGAAAGGGGTACCCATTTTTTATATTCTTAACACGGTGTTTAATATTTTATTTGTTGAGTACCGTGTGATTTGATACTCATTCCTTCCATGCATATTTAATTACCCTTTCCTATATGTGTTAATATGAACACACAAAGCTAAAATGGTGTATGATTGTCATTATAAAAAAGGAGGAATTTGTTAGAGCACATAAATAAAATTTTTGAAGATCGACTAAATAGGAATATATGCATGGAACAAGTTGTGTCAACATAAATTTATATTCCAAATAGGTTTAGGAGAAGGTGAAGGGAGCGAATAATTAAACCGCGCGAGTGTATTTTAAAGTACTTGCAAATCTTACAATGAGTAGAAAGCACTACAAATTCACGTGTCAAAGAAGGAAGGGTCCGTAAATCTATATATACATAAGGGTTTTTCTCTAAAAGACTTACACACTTACAAAGAGAGAGACAAATAAAATCCAGTTAGTTTTTGAGAGAGTTTTGATTGATTATTTTGAGGTGTTGCGAAAACCGTTAGGAAGAGCTTATTTCGTGAGATTGAGTGAAGTTGTTTTCAAGTAGTTTAATTTTCTAGTTGGTGCAACTTCGAGATTTTCTAGGAACATAAGTCTTGGGAATTTTGTGATTTTTAGTTACGAAATTGGAGTTTATAATTCTTTTGATTACATAGTTGTATAATTTTTTGTAGTTCGAAGTTTGTTTTGTTAAAGTTAAATACTGCTTGACTGTTTATTTACTATCTCGCTTAACTTTAAACATCAATTTATTAAGCAACACATAATTTATACGTAAATATTAAGTGATTAACGGAGGCCATAATTCCAACACTCAAAGATCAACCATGATGCATGATGAAGCATAGGCGGAAAGGAAGTAGATTCAGATCTCTTTTTTGTACTATTTTAAAGAACTCTTTTAAAAGTATTGTTTTTAACTTCAATTTCATTAACTATTAACACCCATTTGATTAAAGGAGAAAAATAACATATTTAACTTAATTGAAGGTCTAATATCCTAGCCAAATAACACAAGGATCAAGATCAGAATAAGACAATAATTCAGGGGCCAAAAATGTTATTTGCCCTATTTTAGCATATCCTTTCTAAAGTACATTCTAGCACATTAATTTAAGAGTAACTTTCACATACAGTAAACATAAAAATCATATTTGTATGTTATAACTATAGTCTGCATAATTGCGCCCCATAGCAAACATAAATAAGTATATTTCACTATACATATACAAAAGAAAGCAGTTATATATTCTATTTCTGTTTCGGCATATATATACAAAAGATCAATTGTATACTCTGTTATTATATAAGCGGCAAAGAGAGAAAGACAAAAAAACTGGGCAGGATAATATCGGATTTGTATAATCATAAATGTATAGGACGAAATATATGCTTCGTATTTGTATATACAATTTTCTCTCACTTTATACAAACACAAATGCAATGTATAAATTGTTTTTGTATAAAGTGAGAGATGAGAGTGAGAGTCGCGAGTGAGATCTGGGAGAGGGGAGAGAGGGAAACGAAAATATATGTATATATACAATTTTTCTCTATTTATACAAACACAAATGCATTTTATACATTTATGTTTGTATAAAAGCGAGGAAGGCGAGGGAGAGAACGAGAGTGGCGAGCGAAATTCATCAGGAGAGAGGCGAAATAACAACAGTTTGCTATGGGGTACAATTAAATCAAACCATGTTTATGTCATTTAATTTCGATTAATAGTTTGCTATTATATACAATTTCAACTTTCACATATAGCAAACATAAAAATCATATTTGTATGCTATAGTTATAATTTGCATAATTGCACTCCATAACAAACATAAATATGTATATTTCACGATACATATACAAAAGAAAGCAGTTGTATATTTTGGTAACATATACAAAAGATCAATTGTATAATCTGCGTTTGTATAAAGTAGGAAAGAGAGAGACAAAAGAAAATTGGACAGAGGAAGATCGTATTTGTATAATCAAAAGTGTATAGGACGAAAATATATGCATTTATTTGTTTATATAATTTTCTCTCGCTTTGTACAAACACAAACACAATGTTTACATTTGTGTTTGTATAAAGTGAGAG
The DNA here is from genome assembly GCA_022817965.1 of Solanum lycopersicoides. Taxonomy (NCBI): domain Eukaryota; kingdom Viridiplantae; phylum Streptophyta; class Magnoliopsida; order Solanales; family Solanaceae; genus Solanum; species Solanum lycopersicoides. The sequence goes on along the minus strand of CM040623.1, from coordinate 63,838,128 downwards.
TGGCGAGCGAGATCTGAGAGAGTGACAAGCGAGATCTGGGAGAGGAGAGAGAGAGAGAAATAAAAAAATATGTATATATACAATTTTCTTTAGCTTTATACATACACAAATGAATTTTATACATTTGTGTTTGCATAAAAGTGAGAGAGGTGAGGGAGAGAACGAGAGTGGAGAGCGAGATTCATCAGGAGAGAGGCGAAATAGCAACAGTCTGCTATGGGATACTATTAAATCAAACTCTGTTTATAGGATTTAATTTGAATTAATAGTTTGCTATTATATACAAAAAATTTTTGTATACAATAGCAAACTATTAATTCAAATTAAATGCTATAAACATAGTTTGATTTAATTGTACCCTATAGCAAACTATTGTAGCTAACATCGTTGCTAGTGGTGGAGCCAAATGTGCTGCTCTCGATCTTCCTCTCTATAACAATGGCCAATGTGCTTTGGATGTATAGTCCTCGAGTTTTGCGATTTCCTCTTTTGTAAGCTCATAAGTTAGAGAAGGTAGCTCTTTATTTCTCTCCGACTTTAAGCACTGGTATTGAAAAAAACTTGAGGTGTACATACAAAATCTTGTGAGACTCAACACATCTTGATTAATGTAAATATTGTCTATATTGATTGTTTATGTTCTTTATCTTTCTTGTTTTGTTTCTCAAACTTGAGATTTGTGCTTTGTTCATGTTTAGAACTCTTCTGCAATTAGCTGGTAGTTGTTCAAACTGCTTGTATTCTTGTACCTTCGAATTACTATTAGCACTATTAAAAATGAAATCTACTAGCTGATTTCCTTCCCCGTATAAAAGCTGAACTTTGAAGTTGTTTTGTTCCATAATTTATCTTGCTTCTTCCACAATTTCTAGTATCTCCCATGATGTTTTCCATACCCTAAGTATCATTTTCATTATTCCTAGTGATCTGTTTGTAGAAAACTTTCTTGAGCTTGTTTTTTTACGCAGTAAATTAGCCCTCTTAATAATGTTGTCGGGTCAAATATTACTTGATATTGATATATTAAGTATTTTGTCAAATATTACTTGATATTGATATATTAAGTATTTTGAACACCCTAAACAACAACAATGAGTCGTAGCTCAGTGGAAAAAGTGTGTCCAATGTACACAATATCCAAGTTCGAATAACTCTATCTATGTTTTGTATATTTTGTTTAATGTGGTCTGCTGTAAAACAATTAATTAAATGAAAAACGAAATACTTTGTTTTATATTGAGTGGTAACGTAGTTGCTGTATATTTGTTTAATATGGTCTGCTGTAAAACGATTAATTAAATGAAAAATGAAATACTTTGTTGTATATAGAGTGGTAGCTTAGTGACAATAGTGTTGTGAAGGTTGTTTGCCATGGAGGTTCAGTTCCCCATGGCCACATTCTTTTCTATGTTGGCTTTATTTTGGACACCCTTCATGAATTTTCTGCCTACGCCACTTCTCACCAATATAATTGTGCTAATTTCAGTATTTTTATCATGTTAGTTTAAGGTTATGAATAATTCATTCCTAACCCTTTACCTTCCTAGAAGGGGGAGAAGACTCGAAACACCAAACTTTTCAACATGGTATTAGAGACGGAGAACATTATAATTATGCTAAAATCTTTCTATCTCCAAAACGAATCAGACCACATGTGAGAAATGTGTGAATTGAAAAAATTATTAAGTAAATAACTAAAATATGTGTTGTTTAATCAGTCAAACATAATTTAATGACATTGTCATACGCTTCAACATTTTCAAAAGAAAACATAAAGTTTTAATTAGGAAGTAAGAATTTAAATTGAACAAATCTCATGAGAAAATAGATTAAAGATGTGATCAACATATATACATAAAACTAGACATGATAATTTCGTAAAAGCCCTTTGCGAACCAACACTATTGGTGGGAAGTGAAAAAAATTCAAATATTAACTTTTCTTTACCTTTCACACTATATATAATATCCTTCTCTCATCTTTTATTTCACCAAATCCCCATTTCTATCTTTCATTTGCTTTTTCTATATTTTTTCTCTTCAAATGGCCAACTCTCATGCTAAGAATGTACCCCCTCATCCTCTTCCCACTCCCTATTACCAATCTCCCCCTCCCTCTTCCCCTTCCCCTTCCCCTTCTCCTCATCGTGTGTACGAGAAGGCTACACTAAATACTGACACTGAGATCTTAGGGGTTTATGGGAGTAGCGCCCGCATCCACTTAGTCAATGATCCTCCTAGAAAAAAGGGAAAACATGTTGAATGCTGGGAAGTAACATATGTGGGTTTGGTCCAAAAGGTTCAATATTGAATGTGTTGCACCTGCGTTTACGCTTGTGCCTCAATATGCACCTATACCAACACCAATACTAGAATCACCAGAGCTGTCAGAGAGAATGAGAACCTGTGATGTATGTGCAATTGTGTTTGATACACTAACATCGTTAATCATCCACATGCATTCTCATTCGGAAGTGAGTTCGTATGTTCCTAACTAGGACATAGATTCTGACTGGTCATCACGTTCACCATCATTTGAAACACTTACACTTGATGAAAACTCCAACGATCTCAATGATGATGCATCCACTGTTGTTGTTGCTCCAAAAGGTTCAACATTAGGCCTTTTTGCCCGAACCACATGTATTCATTCCCCAACATTCAGCATGAATAGGGGAAGCTGATGAATGCATGGGAAGGAACGTTTGTGGTTTGGGAAAAAAGACCCAATGTTTAAGCTTTTGGAGCAGCAGCAGCGACGAACGCATCAACATTGAGATCGCTGAAGTTTTTATCAGGTGTAAGTGGTTCAAATAGTGGTGAACATGATGACCTGTCAGAATCCCCGTCCCAGTCAGGAACATATGAACTAACCTCCTGATGAGATTGCATGTGAATGCTCAATGATGTCAGCGTATCAAACACAATTTCACATACATAACAGGTTCTCATGCTCTTTGACAACTCTGGTTATTCTGGGTAATGGTGCTGGCACAAGCGCAAAATGCAGGTGTATCAAGTTCAACATTGGGCCTTTTGGATCGAACCTCAAATGTTCCTTCCCCAATATTCAACATGTTTCCCTTCTTTCTAGAGGGAGCATTGACTGAGTGGATGGGAGCAATACTCCCATAAACCCCTAAGATCTCAGTGTCAGTAGTTGGTGTAGCCTTCTGTGAGCACGATGAGGGGAAGGGGCAGGGGAAGGGGGAGATGGAGAATGGGGAGGGGGGCCCACAACATGAAAAAGCATTTTTAGAGACCAACATTTAGGGAGGAGTTGAAAATGTGGTCCTTAAAAGTATCCTTATAGGGACGAGTTTTCCTTCTCGTCTGTTTATTTTTTGTTACAACGAAGATATTAAATCTGGTCTCTACTGTAATGAATAACTGGTCCCCAAAATAGAATTTAGTGGGTCAAAAGACACCTCTCCTCACTAAATTAAAATATATTACTCTTTCTTTTTGGGACATAGTAAAATCCCTAAACCCTAATATGCTCACCTTCAAGTTTCCCCACATTGAATACACCTCTTCTTGTTCATATCCGTCGACTAAAGTTGCCTCTTCCAACATCACCAACCTCAAAATTCTTTGATAGCGCAAAATTAAGAAACCAATGAAGCTAATTCCCTTCCCTTCATGATCAACCCACCTTCAAGTGATGCTCTTTTGATATGACGAAGAAGATTACAGTTGGTCTCTGCAACAACCATAATAATCAACAAATGGGGGTAATTTTCTATTTCACTTATTTGATGATATTAGATTTATGAAAATCAAATATCAGTTTATTAGTTTTTTTCCCCAGATTCCTCTTATCTCATTTTGAATACCTAATTGAGTTCTTTTCTCACTTTGACTACTCAATTGAGTCACACTGTTGTACTTTTTTTTCCTTTTTATATATGTGTTGGTTGCTCAAGGGGTGTGGTCAGAGAAAGTAACAAATCATATTATATAATATATTATGTTCTTCTTGGATTGTACTGATTGCTTTGTATGTTTGTGAATTACATAAAAATGTGTTAAATGTTACCCACTCTTTCAATCCGAGCTCAGTCCTACCAGAGCTATCTTTTCCATGCCCTCTCAAGTTTCAAGGTTAAGTGTGATCAACTTTGTTGTTTCTTTCTTTTACTTGATATTTAAACTCAAGTTCTTGTCTTTTGATATATTCCATAATATTGAGTTCCTCTAAAGATGTGAAATATTTCTAATTCTATGAACATTCACCATTGGAATCAACTATCCAACAGAGATTTCGAAATAGTGGATGTCATCAGGAAGTTGTGTATTGATGTAGGTAGTTTTGAAAGTGAACTTCAATTGCTTGAATTCTTACTTCGTTTATCTGAACTTCAAAATCTTTGGACTAATTTCTTACATTGTTTGTTATGTCAAGCTGTTAATAGATTGTGCTTTGCAGTGTAAACTTACTTCTTTTTTCTTAGCGTTACTAGATAACTCTTGCAAAGAAATAATAAGTGCAAGAGACTTCTAACTTAAACTCTTTGTAGTTCATGGCTGAGAATATATTGTAAAACTAATATACATATAATTTCAGCTCCTTGTTAGGAATCTCCATGGTACACACCTTGCCTCATGGAGTTGTATATATATTACGAGCTCAGTTAGACAATTTGTATGTCAAATATAGCGCTCAATACAATTACCAAGCATTATAATACAAATTTAAGGAATGAGGATTATGTTCACTTTATTCATGTTTCACTTTCAATTGAGTTTTCAAAATCATCTAAAACTTAACCAATATTTTATCTATTTTGTTCTTCTACATTTTATTTCTTTGCATGTTGTCCAAGTCTATACATTTGCAGAACAAAAAAGGGGGACCAAACTTACAAATGTGTTCTCGATAGGAAAAAAGTATCGATGAGTAATATTTTACCTTAGATTAAAATGGCGTTAAAGGATAGGCCATTGTATGTAGTTTGAACTTAATGATATTTTGTTGTATTTTATTTATTTAGAAGCACCAACTTCAAAGTTTTAATTCATACTTTGGATACTATCAGGTAAACCAACAAAATTTCCAAAAAAGCGTATACTAGAACTTATTCTTGATATTCTGCAAAGGACACAGTCCTCATATTAGATTGAGTTTGATATTTAGCACATTACATGTACAATAAGAAATAAATTTGACATCTTACTACTTTGTTGGTGTGTTTTTTGATGTTAGGAGGGACGAATACCCATTAAATCTTTGCAGAACTAGTTGATCGCGCTGAGGTTCTATTGGTCTTATGATTTGCTTTGATTTTTGAAGGTCAGGTATTCTTAATAAATTACATCTTCTATTTCTTTTACCGAGTAAGATTATTATGAAATCATTAAAAAACCTATATATTTCAGTACAATGAGGCTAAGCCTTCACGAGGGAATGTATGAAAACCTCCAAAAGATAGAGATCTGCGTTTATTTTCTTATCTAGAAAATTTGTTTCTTTTCCCTTCAAGTCAAAGTGGGCTTGGATGAAATTTGAGGAAGCAATATCAAGTTGTGCCAGCCCTTCTATTTCTATTATAGTTAGACTTTGGTAGATGTTACTATCTCACTACTTGTTGTACGTATGTTTTTTGCATGACTTAACAACTTAGAAAGTATATACTCTAATTTTATCATTGATATTTTGTCCATAAATTTGCAGCTACATGCTCATCTATAGATGAAAGATTGTGTACTTCTTAGAGCTTTGCTTTAGATTTGAGTGCAATGTTTAAATTGGTAAGTTGAAATTTAGATCGAAACTATGTTTAATTTTAGTTCTCTAGTGAAATTTTTAGTAGTTATGAACAATATTTATTATGTGTTTTACAGGGTTTAATGATTAAATGAATTTTCAAGTCTCCGACCAAAAGAGAAGATGAAATTATCATTCTATCAAGACAGTTGGACAACTTTTCAAATTTCGTATGGTGAATGTAATGACTAAATATTGGATTTTAGAACGCTACATTGCTACCGATGGGATGTTAATCTTATTTTTGTAACTGCTATATATATATATATATATATATATATATATATATATATATATATATATATATATATATATAAAGGCATTCCATGATTGATCTTCTGTCTTTATACAATTGAAGTTTTATATTATAAACATATATTTCTACAATATAAAACTTGTACTTACCAGATGCCTTGTCCTAATAGGTCTTTTAGGACCAGAAATTGTGGACGCTATAAGTTTGTAAATACCATAAAAATTTGTAACAATAACTCGTCCCTATTGTCTTTTAGCGAAGAGATGTATATGGACGGAAAGTGACCAGATTTTTTTGGTCGCCATTGACTTTTAGGGACTAGAATTAGCCTTTTAGGGACCAGAATTTTCTTCGTTAATAGCTATTTTTCTTGTAAAGGGGAGACATTCTTAGCAGGAGATTTGGCCATCTGAAGAGAGAAAAAAATAATGATAGAGAAAGCAAATGAAAGTGATAAATGGGGATTTGGTGTAATAAAAGACTTAGAAAAGGATTATACACAGTGTGAAAGGTAAAGAAAATCTTAACATTTTCACTTCCCACCAACAGTGTAGTTCACAAGGGTTTTTATGGAATGATCATGTTTAGTTTTATGTATATATGTTAACCACATCTTTAATTTATTTTATGATGAGATTTGTTTAATTTAAATTCTTACTTCCTAATTAAAACATTATATGTTTTCTTTGAAAATGTTGAAGCGTGTGACAATGTCATTTATATTATGTTTGACTGATTAAATAGCATATATTTTTAATTAATTACTTAATCATGTTTTCAACTTGGACATTTCTCTCGTGAGGCCTGATTCGTTTTGGAGATAGAAAGATTTCAACATAGTTATAAATTGTACTATCTTATTTTAATGCTTAAGATATTAGGGAAACTACGTTTTTATTTATTTAATTATATCTTCAACATAATCTATCGATCTTTTCATCTCGGCCTAATTTCCTATTATGGGTCCAACACTTGAAAATAATTGGTGTGAGCGAGACTCGAAATTAGGATTAGAACTGCCTATGATGATCAATGTTGAAGTATCATTTAAAAAATTTAAGTCATAGAGAAACACACGACTTACTGTTCTTTACATTCTAACCTCATTTTTTATCATGGCCGGTCCAAACATATGAAAATTCTTTTTTAATGAAGAGCGACAGTTCGAATCGAGCCCTAGACTAATACAATATATTTTCTTTCTTATGCGCCAAACACTTGGAAATCATTGATGGAGGCAAGACTTTTTTTGGTTTGGCCAAATGGGCCATCTTATTTATTTATGTTAAAATAAGAGAGAGATAGAGAGTGAGATCAAAAAATTTATAGTAACAATAATTAAACGATATATATATATATATATATATATATATATATATATATATATATATATATATATATATATATATATATATATATATATATATATATATATATATATATATATTATTTTGTTAGTTCATTTATTAAAAAGAGAAATCTTAAAAAAATTTACCTTAAACTTTGACAATGATTTTTTTTCTAGATTCTTGACTTGATGTTGGAGACTTGGAGTTCATTCTGTGGAAAATGAGATCATCAAAATATCGAGAAGCACTAAGCTCTTACCAGATTCCTTTCACTAGTGAGTAAATAGATAGGAATATCATATCATAAATCATAATATAAAGATTTGTTAGACTCAACCAAAAACATTGGTAATGAGAACTATTGCGTTTTTTTACAACTTTTATAATGTCAAAGATATGGAAGATAGTTATTTTCCATGTTAAAGGCCTTTTAGTTGTCCTTCTCATCAAGTGCATATTTTATGGTCATCATTATTTTAACAACATCTTATTTTACTGCCTATATTCATGTTTCTTAAATTTAACTTATAATTATGAGATTCGCCAATTCATTCGCAACAAGGATGAATTGAGTGAATGATAGCACCTATTTGATTAAAATTAATATATGGGTAATTCAAATTAACCAATTTGAAATACTTGATCGATTTAGGTCTCATTTGATTTAGCTTTAAAAAATAGTCTTTCTAAGGAAAAACTACATAAATTGGTCATAAAACTCAAAATAAGTATACGTTCATACCCCAATCCAAAGTAATTCATGAAATAACCATTCTCTCTAAAAAAAAAATTAAGGTCGATACCCCCCACCCCTACTCCTTCATTAAGGTTGATAATTTTCGCTTAAAATCAGTAGCATGTATTAAATTGTTATCATTAAGGCTGATAATATCGTCTTACAATATACTTAATCAATATATTTATATATTGTATTGGTATCATTAATGTTTCTTATTAAGAAATTATTCATTAGTCAATGCTCTCTCTCTCTATATATATCTATCTATCTATCTATCTATCTATCTATCTATCTATCTATCTATATTTAAGTGAAATTAGTTAGGGGTATATAGTATAATTATTTAGTAGGTATGAATGTAAAGGGATATGTGTTTGTAATTATAGTATAATATTTTAGTTTCCCCTTTTATGGATGACTGACCACTTTTAATTGTTTATAGAAGTACATTGCTTCTTCATTGAAAGCTTCCTCAAAATACTGTTCAGGTTCCATCCTATAGTATACCTCAAAAATATCAATGACCATTTCATGCGCGCTATTATATTGAACATTATTTTCATATAGAGACCTATTACTCACTTGCTTCACTATCAAGTTATAAAATATACCATTCACCTCGACAATCTCTCCATGATATGTACACCATATATTCAAGCTTAAATTCATCACAATAAACATGATCCTTCATTATTTTCGATTTAAAAAAACTGCATATGGTTGCATCGGTCACAAGGACAATACTTATTAACCCATGACTTTGAAAAGGATCAAGTAACATTGCATGATTGACAAATCCTCTAACACCTTCAGCAAATTCATTTTTCATGTCTCCACGAATTTATTAATTCTATCACACTTTACAAACGACGAGCCATTTATAAAAATATAGATATGCGTTATAAATTTTAACTTCCCTTCTTAGTCAATGACTAACTTTCACTTTCTAGCTTTTTATCGAAGTTCGGAGTTAAAAGGATAAAAAAAAAATTATCAAAAATTTCAAATCATCATATTTTTTTTTAAACGAAAAGAGCTACCGTCAAAGCGATTTTTCTCTGACACATAAGAACGTCGTTTTCTCCGTTAAAATTAAAAATTGCTGTCCGAGCAGCGATTTTCTTCAAAAAAATACATTCTCCTTTCCCCCTAATATCGCTACTATTACAGTGTTTTCATAGATTTTTTTTTTAAAAAATATTCTCATGGAAACGCTGCCCTCGCAACATTTTTTTTAATTATTTATTTTTTACATTCGCTGCCTTGGTAGCCTGAAGATTATTTTTTTATTTGGAGGGGAATTTTGCTGCCTAGTCAAAGATTTTTATTTTTTTTTTAATAAAACGTGACCCCTTAATTACTTCATAATCTTTAAGCAAATTATCCTAAACCTCAGGCGCATGTTATTTTAATTTGGGTCCCATTAATGGAGATTCCAATTGTCCTGTAGAATCCAAGCCATTTGGGCATCAACTAGTCACCCAATTTCATATGATAAACAGTTCGTGCGGTCGGTGAGTATCAAGAGCTTACCTATTAGATTTTACATGTTTCGTACGAGAATTCAATCGCATATGGAAATAATTCACTACTAATATGAGGGCACTATTACTCACAATGCCCCATACTTCTTTCACTACTTCACTAGTTACTTATTCGATCCTTCATCCTATTAGACAAATGAACTCGAGTTCATGTTTAATTTTATATACACCATAACATTCAGTTGTAATAGTGACTTGTGTATACAAGTTATATTGTTCATTTTCAATCCTCTTCCCTTTCTACTCGAATCTGTTGGTTCTATATCAATTGCTTTCCTATACATACGATGCATTGTTGAATCACTCATAACATGGTGGTGAAACTCTTCTCTTTACATTTCTCGACGTAAGAGGCGATTGATAGTGTGTGAGAGTCAATCTTCTGACCTGTTCAACGTACTTTATTTCTAAAATCAATATCACATGCGTATAAGATATGAATATAAATTCAAATAGTCATATATTGATGAAATTATTATAACTATCGAGTTATATTACAGTACATAAATATTATCATATTATACGTAAATCTATAGCTTTTAACATGTTTCTCATATTAGTCTCTCGATATTGCCTTTGTGAAGGATCAACTATCATTTCACGAGAAGGAATGTACTACAAATTTATTTTTCCACTTGCTACTATGTCTCTCAAAAAGTTATACTTGATGTTAATGTATTTTTTCGGTTACGACGTTCATCGCTGGAGCTGGAGTCGAGGTCGCTGGTCGGAGCAATCGCTACTACTCGAAGCTTCGCGGTTTGGTTTTGCCGGTGGTCCTCACCGTCTTTGTGCGTCGAGAAAAAAGCCAAGGGGTGAGGCTGCTATCTCAAAGAGAGAGGATAAATGAGGTGAAACAAGTTAGGGTTGATCTTTTGGGATTTGAAGAAAAAGATAAAGCGTTGATCGATCTTTGACATTGAATGGAATTTGATGGACGATCATGATTTAAGGTTGGGGCTGATCGGATAGATGAACGAGTGAGATTGAAAGATGGAAATTTTTTATGGGGATGAAATATGGCTTTAATTGAAATGATTTGTATGGAAATTGGCTAGATTTGAAATGAAGTCTAAATTGAAGAGGCTAGAATTGAAATCAAATTGGATAAAAAGGGTTAGAATTTAAATAATTTAAGGGAAGATCAATTGAACTGCTATTTAATTAATAATTTACTACTCATAAATAATATTTTTTTTTATATAAACATACTTTTTAAGACCTTAAACCAATAACTAAAATAATATTTTCAAAGTTTTGACAGCTGATAAGTATAATTATTATTTTAATAAGGAAAATAATTACAACAAAACTTTGAAAATTATGAATAGTAAAATATAATTATTTACATAAAATTACTTTAATTTTGAACCCGTAAAATGAAGGGAAAAGATTTTGCATTAAATATTCAATCAAATAGCAATTCAGGAATGTCTCTAAGTCGGTCAAAATTGGGTTTCAACAGCTGCCCTTTGGTTGCTTGGAAATGAATGATGAATTGTCGGGTAACCAATGTTGACTGAGTAACCGATTTTATCGGACCAACAAAATGTGTCGGTGGGATCAATTGAAATTATATAGAGTTGAAAAATATATGGCGTAGACTTCAATATTAATTCGCCTACATATCTTCGTTATTACGAGAATCACCAGGTAGCTTGTATTCTAGATTAAGGAACAAATGAAGCTCTTAAAACTGAAATAACGGTATAAGATTCGAATGGAAACGATAACGGCTTGAATGGATAAGATTAGAGCAGCGAGGTGGAATGAATAACACAAAGGATCGTAAGAGAAGAGATCGTATGAGTAGCAAAGAGTTGAGAAGACCTTTATTGCGGTCTATATTAGTCAGTAGTCATATATGAAAGGGCCATTGATCTTGTTTACAATATGCCAGCCTATGCTAATATGTAGCTTGTGATATCACTAAACAAAGTGATTTGGGAATATATATCAAGTAAACGGAAAATGTAAACATGATAGAATTTCTCAGATCGATCATGATATTTGCCTTAAGACTATGAAGATGATGTCTTAGATTATGACACATTCGGATCATGATAAACAAAATTAAATCTTTAGGCCATGAAGTGATGTCTGCAGGCCATGAAATATAATGTCTTTGGACGATGACACCTTTAGAATATAAATAGTGAGTAAAGAGAGTGTATTTGTTCTGATGTACTTCTGGCATTTAGTGATACTTGTGACTTAATTCCATAGAAACTCCCTGTAGATGTATTCCTTTTTGAGCTCCATGTGACTTGAATCAACAGTAGATCCAATAGTTCTCGGGCTCAATATAATTTCCGAGCTCAATGTAGATGCAACTCTTGAGCGCATGAAGTTCTGGGCACAATGCAATCTCCAGGCACATGTAATATCTCGGTCTCATTTATTCTTGGGGCAAATGAAGTATCTTTGTCTCATATAAATCTCGGGCTCAATGCATTCTTCGGGGATATGCATTTATCGGGCACTTGAAATTCTCAAGAACATGCAGTTCTCTGGCACATTCAATCACGAGCACAATGCAATCTTAGGCACACACAATCTTGGACACAACACAATTTTCTAGGTTGATGCAAATCTCGGGCGCATGTAATTCTCAGTAACATGCAATCTCGGGCACAATGCAAATTTAGGCGCAATGCAATATCCGGGCACAATGCGATTCTCTGGCACATGCAGTTCTTGGGCGCAATGCAATCTTCGGACACATGCAATTCTGGGGCATATGCAATCTCAGACTCATGAACTTTTTGGGCACGATATGATAGTTGAGAGCATTAAGTAGCTTAGACCTCCGCCTTGTGTTGGAAGGATCGATTGCCATTATTAGCAATTGTAGTATAGAGTAGCTTGGTCCTCATCTTTTTGGAGGGGCAAATATGTTCTTTTTTGGTGATTATTTCGCTCAAAATAATGTAGCTTGACCTTTCGTCTTATATGAAGGATAGTGTGCCACTTGTTGGTGATTGTCGGGCTCTGTATAAGGTAGCTTGATTCTTCAAGCGGTGTGGAAATTATTTCTTGTATATGTACTTGTCTTTTCTTCATTCAAAGAAAAATTGTGAGTTTATAAATGGAGGAGTTTGATCTACTTTGATCGATGTGCTCTATTTGACTTGACATCCAGAACTTTTCTGGGCATTTGCTTTGACGAAAAGTATAAATAGAAAAAATAAAGTTTGGAAAGGTTTTTGAAATCATAAAATTATTTAGGTTGTATAAAATTTTGTTGAACCTTTGAGCATGGCACAATTTGAGACTTTACAGGGGAAAGGTCCTTCCGATTCTGATATACTTCATAAAAATTTGGAAAATCATTCAAAAGATTGTTGTCCTATATAAAACTTCTGTTATTCTGATATGTTTTTGTAGATTGTATCTTGATTGATATGAATTTTTGAGAGGCCCATTCTTGATTTGTACGGAAATACTCTTTAATAGAATTTTTGAGACTCTAAAAAATTCTGCCCATTTTCATGATCAAGGGATAATGTTAATTTTTATTAGGATTAGATTAAACTCTATAGGAGCACCTACTTATCTCCTCTGAAATGAAAATTAGGTCTAACGTAGTTCTAAATTACAAAAGAAAGAGAATTAAACAGACTTAGATGTAGTATCTCTTCACAATATCTAAATTCATAGATTTGGGCAAATTTCCCCGTCCATTTAAGCCAATATGAGTGCTCCACCTGTCAACACCCGAGAGACTACATTTTAACATTGTCAGTTTGGTGAAAATTTACCATTTTCTTCATCTTGATTTGGGAAGATCCACTTCAAAATCAATTCGGGTGAGAAATGTCAAGGTATGACCTTGTTGAAAACTATGACCATTCTATTTTAATAGAGTTGACCATGATAGACGACGTTAATTCTCAATTAATGCCAAATTCTCAGACCGCATTTGCACCCATTCAGCATCGCTTAGCTCTACCTCTTGAATAATTCTAAGATATGGAATCTCTACTTCAACATGTATGACAACTTTGTTACCATATACCAGAAAATAAGATTTAGCCACGGTAAAAGTTCTGATGGTAGTACAATACCTCAACAAAGCGAAGGGTAGCTTTTCATGCAAATGCTTGTAATTATCGATCATCATGCGCAGTATCATCTTTATGTTTTTATTTTCAGCCTCAACCGATCCACTCATTTGTGGTCTATACGTTGTCAAGTTTCGATGATTGATCTTAAACTTCTCACACAATGCTCTCATAAAATCAATATTTAGGTTGCTTTCGTTGTTAGTAATGATTGACTCAAAAATTCTAAACCTACAAATAATGTGATTTTTGACAAAATCATCTACAACTTCCTTCATCACCGACTTGTGAGAGGTGGCTTCGACCCACTTTGTGAAGTAGTCAATTGCAACAAGAATGAATCTATGTTCATTGGATGTTACTTGTTCGATTAGACCAATGATGTCCATGCCCCAAGCTGCAAATGGACAAGGTGAACTAGTAAGATGAAGTTTGTTGGGATGATCTCGGAGTATATCTGTATGAGTCTGACATTGATGAAATTTCTAAACATAGTGAATACAGTTTGTCTCGATGGTTAACCAGGATTATCCTAATCTCAGAATCATTTTTTTTAATGTATAACCGTTCATGTGAGGATCACATTATCCTGCAAGTATCTTTTCAACCAACCTACTAGTTCTCCAGCATCAACGCACCACAACAAACCCAAAGCAAGAGTCCTATAAAGGACTTCTCCACTTAGAAAAAAATGATTTGTTTAACCTTCGAACCATGCATTTTTGTGCACTAGTTGCATCTTCTGGATATTCACTGTTCTTTAAATATTCTTGAATATCATGGTACCATGGCTTTTCATCAGGATCCTTATAAAGATGAAAGCAATATGTTGATCGCTCATATATATACATGAATGTAAATGGAATCAATGTGATTATGATCAAGATACTGAATCATAGATAAAGTGGCTAACGCATCTGCAAATTTGTTTTGGATCTTCGGTACATGCTTGAATTCCGTCTTAATGAACCTTTTTTTACAACTTATGCTCACACTCCAAATATGAGAAGAACTTCTGATTCTTGGTCACCCACTGGCCTCAAACTTGATGAATCGATAGGTCTGAATCTCCTATTATACGCATTTCTTGGACATCAAGGTCAATTGCCTGTCGGAGTTCCAAAATGCAATCTTCATATTCAGCCATATTATTTGAGCAAAGGAATTTGAGTTTTGTTGATACGGGATAATGTTTGACAATTTGTGAGATTAGAATAACTCTGATGCCTCATCCGCTTAGATTTTAAGCTCCACCAAAGAACACCTCCAACCACTGTATTCTTGAGAGATATCTTCCCCCCACAAAAGCTACTTCTTCATATGGAGAGTAAATTCCAAACGATTTGAAATAACTGACTTTATAAAATTATACTTTTCAAATCATTTGAAGTAATTTTTTCATTTTTATAATTTTAAAGATAATTTATATATTCTAATAATTTATATATATATATATTTACTACATTTTATAAATATTCAAAAACCGTCTAAAAAAGATTTAGTTTTACCTAAATATTTGGTTAATTACTTTAGCTAATTTATACTTTATATTTTTGAGTTAATTAGTTTACAATTAAATTAATTATTTTTATCTTCATTAAGATTAAGAAGCTTGTTAATTAATTATATTAATTCATCTTCTTTTAATTTTGGCCGAATTCAACTAATTGCTTGAACTTGATCGAAATTGCAATTTATGTGATTATTTTCTTAAGTCAAATAGACCACATTCTTGAATTAATTTTCAAAGCCCATTTCCTTCCAATTTCTAGACCCAAATCTCAGTCCACTAAATAATTCCCAATCTAACAAGGGAAAATTACGCAACAAAGTAAGCTTATACTATTTAATTACTCATCATAACTATAGTTTGCAATAATTATCACTGACAACTAACATTATACATTAATTACGTGGGTTGACTTCGAATTTGTATAATTAGTCATGTTTGTATATGTATAATTCACCAGAGTATACAAATACATTTGTATAATATACAATTAACCTATATACATATACAATTAACTCTGTCCCACTCTCTTCCCTCTCTCGCTCGCCTCTCCCAATCTTGCTCGCCCTATATACAAATGTATATGTATAATATACAATTATACACATATACAATTCACATCTCTCCCACTCTCTGTCCTCTATCGCTAGCCTCTCTCCTCCCTCTCTCCTCCCTCTCTCACCTCCCTCCTCCTTCTCCCAATCTCACTAGCCTCTCTCCTCCCTCTCCCAATATCTTTTGCCATATATACAAATACATATGTATAATATATAATCAACTAACCAATATACATATACAATTCACCTTTCTGCCACTCTTTTCCCCCTCTCTCGCCTCTCTCTTCTCTCTCTTCTCTCTCTCTCTCTCTCCTAGTCTCGCTCGCCTCTCTCCTCCATATAACACGTAGCTACAAATTGTAATTATCAAACTATATCTATGGAGAGTAATTAATTATTTTTTAGTGGCAATATGTGAAAGTTTTCCTTTTTTTAATGGCTATTATATTCATTCATTATCAACTTTTTTACTTCTTTAAAAATCATCATATTTTCATTTTTTAAAAGGGAATAGGGTAAAAAATACTCCCGATTTTGTTAAACTGTTTGACTTTGCCCTTTTCGTTAAAATGAAGTTAGATTTACCCCTACCGTTACTAATTTCACCATATGTACCCCTCAGTTGACGGAAAGCCCCAAATTGACTCAAATTAACTAATTTTACTTAAATTATCCAATTTTAACCCGACCCGACCCACCTAAATATAACTTATTTTTGTTTATCTTCATAACGGTTCTTCTTCAGCTTTAAAATTATTTTTTTTTAAAAAATGTAGTCGCTGATAGAAATGCAGACATTGATGGAGTTCATACTTTACAAACTCTAATTCTCTTTTGATTTTGGGATTAGAGAACATATTATTACTGAATTTTTTACATATTTTTTAAATAAATGTAGCAAATTAAAGTAAAAAGCTGCCCGGAAATATTCTAACCCAGCTGAACAGTGCCAAAAAACAATAATATCAAACCAAAAAATAAAATAATCCATAACAAAATTTAATAACATACAATCAATGACAAACTTGAACAAGGAATATGAAAAAATGAAAACTTATTACACCTTGAACTCTCTAACCAAATCTGAAGCACAGAGAAAAGAATGAAAAATGTAAAAGAAAAATAAATCATAATAAAATGTAAGAATGGAAAGCAAACAGAGGGTCACCGGAAAATGGGATGAAGCTCGATCGTGAAGCTGTTTTGGTGTTGTTAATTAGTCCGAGAAATGGGTTTGCTGATTTTGGCATTGGTAGAGAGGCTGTGGTGGTTGATGATTTACAGAACCTCTCCGGAATTGATGGTCGTTCTTCACAGGAGTTGGAGCCAAAACACATACACTATAAAACGTAAGAGGGGAAAAGGAAGGTGAATGGCGGTTGTCGCTCTTCGCTGGAGTTCGTGGATTTTGCTAATTGTTTGATGGGTATTTTCAAATCGATTGTTTACAGGTTGTTTTTGAAAAGGAACCCAAGTTTAAAGATTTAGATGATGAACAAGATAGAACAAAAATGAGTTATATTATTGGGTCGGGTCGGATCGAATTAAAATTGAGTAATTTAAATAAAAATTGGTTAATTTGATCAAATGAGAGGTATATATAGTGAAATTAGTAACGGTAGGGATAAATTTAGTTTCATTTTAACAGCAAAGGCAAAATCAAACAATAAACAAAATTGAGGGGCATTTTTTTTACCCTTTTTCCTTTTTTTTATTTCATGAAACAAATTTTTCATAAGAACATAAACATTATTTTTTGGACGTAAAAAATAAAAAATGTTAATTTCAATATATAATCTAATGATGTCCTATAATAAAGTAAGTTCGCATAATGAGAAAATTAATTTTATTAATAATAAATACGATTATAATATTTATTTATACAAGGTGAAAACAACAGAGGATACTTACTATACAAATATATTTCAACGAAGGAAATATAAGACAATTAATTTAATTAAGATCGGTTTTTAAAGATTATATTTATTCAAATTTAAAATTATTCTAAACTATAATTTATGTAATACTCCATCATTTCTAATTAATACTTGTTTATATATATATATAAATATATGGCAGAATAGAGATAGGACAAGTATCAGGAGGGACTTCGGAAAGTTCATCTGGAAAGACATCTGGAAACTCACTCATAGCTGGAACTTATTGAATATATGGTGTCTCAATACTAGAGTCATTAACTCGAACTAAGTGATAGATGCACCCCTTGAAAACGAACTTTCTCACATTAAGGTACGAAATAAAACGACCCTTAGGCATTGCTGAATTTTCCTTAAAGTTCGAAATAAAACTAACTTTTTCGCCTTAATGTTTTGCAAAAGACTTCTCAAAACACTAGAAAGAACTCTCAAGACTTGACTCTTAACTATACCTTGAACTTGAATGATGAATTCAAGATGATGATTCATGTAATAAATGATTTCTAGATATTTAGAAGTAATGTAGAGTAGTTAGAATCAAAGTGGAGTAAATGTATCCTTTTAAAGAACTCAGACGGGCTAAACGACAGAGAACGGGTTGGGACAGGTGACCCTGGTGCAGAGGTGGCGCTCTATACCTTGCCTAGGAAACCCCCCACGAATTTCTTTCTCGTTTTCTAATCCTAACTATCCTTGAATCGAATGGTTTCTTCCACACTTACTTAGATTCAATTACCCAACATATGTAAACTATAATCTACTCAAAACAACCTTCAATTACTAATACTCATCTCAAGAATTCATCAAAATCCCAACAAATCAAGATTACAAATTATATTTCACGAAAACTCATCAAGAACTCAATCCTTCAAACTCAAGAATGAAATTGCATTAAAATAGCATGATTGGTGTGTGGGTTAACAAACCAACACTATGAGAACTCACATACCTGTTAGGGATAAAACCCTTGGAGAAACAGCCCTCGTTCCGTAAGAAATCTTGATGAACACCTTGAACCTTTCCCTCTCTTCTCCTTTTTTCTCTTCTTGAACTTTCTTCTAAAACCATAAGCGTATTTTGGGATAATGAAACTGACGCAAATCATATTTGACCTTAAGTATTACTAATTTTTTTTTAATTTTATTGGGTAAGGAAAATACTAAAATACTCCTTATAATTTCGGGTAATTTTTCTTACTGGACAAACTAACTTCAAATGGGCATATCTTTCTCATATGAGCTCGAAATGTGGCAAACTCGATGGAGTTGGAAAGAGGATTCCCCAGCCCTTTCATTTGATATCTTATGGTTCACCTGACTAGTCATGTACTGAAAGTTATGATCATTTGAAGTTGACTCATAATTCACAACTTAAGTATGACTTGCCATATTTTAGATTTTGCTATTTCCAATTTAGTTCTTTCTTATTTTAGCTCTTTCAAATACCAAGGTGTTACAAAAATAAACTGAAATGAATATAAAATTATTTTAAGGCTCCAAACTTTAATACTTTATTAGATCACACAATGGACTACTTCATTAATAGCATATCTACATATATTATATTAATATGTGAGTGCACAAAATATAAATTACTAACATTGCAATATCCAATAGTCGATAATTATTGTCTTGAGCTTTTTTTGATAGTACTCTAATTTTTGTTTGCATTGTTAATTAATTATTTAAATTGATCTCACCAACAGGGCCGGAGCTATGAATTGAACACCCTTCACCGAAAAATTACATGATATATATATATATATATAGGTCAAATATTACTTTCTTAAAATCAAATTTGAGCTCGAAGCTCATTTATTTAATCATAAATATAAGAAATACATGTATGTCTGGCCCAACTTTAAAAATATCAATACCTTTCGTATTTCTTACCCTAGTTTTAAAATTTTCCCTATTTGTTTCCGAATCCTCCTCTTTCATATTCTTCTCTGCGCCGCCTTCATGATTCTCCTTTGTTTCCTTTAGATTATCAGCATTCAACCATGGTGGTGTACCACTACACATCTTCAACAACTTTAGTAGGTACTTTTCCTCCTTATCTTCCTAATCTATTATGTTTCTAATCTCTCCTTTATCTTGGTTTAGTATATTTTGATTTCTGGAGCTAACATCATTGCTAGTTGTGGAGCCAAATGTGCTGCTCTCGATCTTCCTCTCTATGACAATGGACGATGTGCTTTGGATGTATAGTCCTCGAGTTTTGCGATTTCCTCTTTTGTAAGCTCATAAGTTAAAGCAAGTAACTCTTTATTTCTCTCTGATTTTAAGCACTGGTATTGGAAAAAACTTGAGGTGTACCTACAAAATCTTGTGAGACTCACCACATCTTGATTAATGTAAATGTTGTTTATACTGATTGTTTATGTCCTTTATCTTTCTTGTTTTGATTCTCAAACTTGAGATTTGTGCTTTGTTCATGTTTAGAACTCTTCTGCAATTAGCTGGTAGTTGTTCAAAATGCTTGTATTTTTGTACCTTCGAATTATTGTAAGCACTATTAACAATGACATCTACTAGCTGATTTCCTTCCCCGTATAAAAGCTGAACTTTGAAGTTGTTTTGTTCCATAATTTATCTTGCTTCTTCCATAATTTCTAGTATCTCCCATGATGTTTTCCATACCCTAAGTATCATTTTCATGATTCCTAGTGATCTGTTTCTAGAATAACTTTCTTGAGCTTGTTTTTTTATGTAGTAAATTAGCCCTCTTACTGTTATCGGGTCAAATATTACTTGATATTGATATATTAAGTATTTTTTCAAATATTACTTGATATTGATATATTAAGTATTTTGAACACCATAAACAACAACAATGAGTCGTAGCTCAGTGGAAAAAGTGTGTCCAATGTACACAATACCCAAGTTTGAATCACTCCATCTATGTTTTGTATATTTTGTTTAATGTGGTCTGCTATAAAACGATTAATTAAATGAAAAACGAAATACTTTGTTGTATATTGAGTGGTAACTTAGTTGCTGTTTATTTTGTTTAATATGGTCTGCTGTAAAACGATTAATTAAATGAAAAATGAAATACTTTATTATATATAGAGTGGTAGCTTAGTGACAATAGTGTTGTGAAGGTTGTTTTTCATTGAGGTTCAGTTCCCCATGGCCACATTGTTTTCTATGTTGGCTTTATTTTGGACACCCTTCATGAATTTTCTGCCTACGCCACTTCTCACCAATATAATTGTGCTAATTTCAGTATTTTTATCATGTTAGCTTTAGGTTATGAATAATTCATTCCTAACCCTTTAACTTCCTAGAAGGGGGAGAAGACTCGAAACACCAAACTTTTCAACATGGTATTAAAGACGGAGAACATTATAATTATGTTAAAATCTTTCTATCTCCAAAATGAATCAGGCCACATGTGAGAAATGTGTGAGTTGAAAAAATTATTAAGTAAATAACTAAAATATGTGTTGTTTAATCTGTCAAACATAATTTAATGACATTGTCATATGCTTCAACATTTGCAAAAGAAAACATAAAGTTTTAATTAGGAAGTAAGAATTTAAATTGAACAAATCTCATGTGAAAATTAATTAAAGATGTGGTCAACATATATACATAAAACTAGACATGGTAATTCCGTTAAAGCCCTTTGCGAACCAACACTATTGGTGGGAAGTGAAAAAATTCAAATATTAACTTTTTCTCTACCTTTCGTACTATATATAATATCCTTCTCTCAGTCATTTATTTCACCAAATCCCCATTTCTATCTTTCATTTTCTTTCTCTATATTTTTTCTCTTCAAATGGTCAACTCTCATGCTAAGAATGTTCCCCCTCCTCCTCTTCCCACTCCTCATTACCAATTTCCCCCTCCCTCTTCCCCTTCCCCTTCTCCTCATCGTGTTTGCGAGAAGGCTACACCAACTACTGTCACTGATATCATAGGGTTTATGGGAATAGCGCCTGCATCTACTTAGTCAATGATCCTCCTAGAAAAAAGGGAAAACATGTTGAATGTTGGGAATTAACATATGTGGGTTCGGTCCAAAAGTCTCAATATTGAATGTGTTGCACCTGTATTTGCGCTTGTGCCTCAACCTGCACCTATACCAAAAACAGTACTAGAATCACCAGAGCTGTCAGAGAGAATGAGAACCTGCCATGTATGTGCAATTGCGTTTGATACACTAACATCGTTAATCATCCACATGCATTCTCATTCGGAAGTGAGTTCGTATGTTCCTTACTGGGACATAGATTCTGACTAGTCATCACGTTCACCATCATTTGAACCACTTACACTTGATGAAAACTCCAACGATCTCAATGATTATGCATCCGCTGCTGTTGTTGCTCCAAAAGCTTCAACATTAGGCCTTTTTGCCCGAACAACATGTATTCCTTCACAAACATTCAGCATGTATAGGGGAAGATGATGAATGCATGGGAAGGAACGTTTGTGGTTTGGGAAATAAGACCCAATGTTGAAGCTTTTGGCGCAGCAGCAGCGACGAACGCATCAACATTGAGATCACTGAAGTTTTTATAAGTGTAAGTGGTTCAAATAGTGGTGAACATGATGACCTGTCAGAATCCCCATCCCAGTCAGGAACATATGAACTCACCTCCTGATGAGATTGCATGTGAATGCTCAATGATGTCAGCGTATCAAACACAATTTCACATACATAAAAGGTTCTCATGCTCTTTGACAACTCTGATTATTCTGGGTAATGGTGCTGGCACAAGCGCAAAATGCAGGTGTATCAAGTTCAACATTGGGCCTTTTGGACCGAACCTCAAATGTTCCTTCCCCAATATTCAACATGTTTCCCATCTTTCTAGAGGGAGCATTGACTGAGTGGATGGGAGCAATACTCCCATAAACCCCTAAGATCTCAGTGTCAGTAGTTGGTGTAGCCTTCTGTGAGCACGATGAGGGGAAGGGGCAGGGGCATAGGGAGAGGGAGAATAGGGAGGGGGGCCCACAACATGAAAAAGCATTTTCAGAGACCAATATTTAGGGAGGAGTTGAAAATGTGGTCCTTAAAAGTATCCTTATAGGGACGAGTTTTCCTTCTCGTCTGTTTATTTTTTGTTACAACGAAGAGATTAAATCAGGTCTCTACTGTAATTAATAACTGGTCCCCAAAATAGAATTTAGTGGGTCAAAAGGCATCGCTCCTCACTAAATTAAATTATATTACTCTTTCTTTTTGGGACATAGTAAAATCCCTACACCCTAATATACTCACCTTCAAGTTTCCCCACATTGAATACACCTCTTCTTGTTCATATCCGTCGACTAAAGTTGCCTCTTCCAACATCACCAACCTCAAAATTCATTGATAGCGCAAAATTAAGAAACTAATGAAGCTAATTCCCATCACCAACTTCATAATTCTTTGATAGCGCAAAATTAAGAAACCAATGAAGCTAATTCCCTTCCCTTCATGATCAACCCACCTTCAAGTGATGCTCTTTCAATATGACGAAGAAGATTACAGTTGATCTCTGCAACAACCGTAATAATCAACAAAATGGGGGTAATTTTCTATTTCACTTATTTGATGATATTAAATTTATGAAATTCAAATATCAATTTATTAGTTTTTTTTCCAGATTCCTCTTATCTCATATTGAATACCTAATTGAGTTCTTTTCTCACTTTGAATACTCAATTGAGTCACACTATTGTACTTTTTTTCCCTTTTTATATATGTGTTGGTTGCTCAAGGGGTGTGGTCAGAGAAAGTAACTAATCATATTATATAATATATTATGTTCTTCTTGGATTGTACTCATTGCTCTGTATGTTTGTGAATTACATAAAAATGTGTTAAATGTTACCCACTCTTTCAATCCGAGCTCAGTCCTACCTGGGCTATCTTTTCCATGCCCTCTCAAGTTCCCTCTCAAGTTTCAAGGTTAACTGTGATCAACTTTGTTGTTTCTTTCTTTTACTTGATATTTAAACTCAAGTTCTTGTCTTTTGATATATTCCATAATATTGAATGCCTCTAAAGATGTGAAATATTTCTAATTCTATGAACATTCACTATTGCAATCAACTATCCAACTGAGATTTCGAAATAGTGGATGTTATCAGGAAGTTGTGTATTGATGTAGGTAGTATTTGAAAGTGAACTTCAATTGCTTGAATTCTTACTTCGTTTATTTGATTTCAACTATTTTTAAATGTTGTAAGAATCTTTGGACTAATTTCTTACATTGTTTGTTATGTCAAGCTGTTAATAGATTGTGCTTTACATTGTAAACTTCTTTTTTCTTAGCGTTACTAGATAACTCTTGCAAAGAAATAATAAGTGCAAGAGACTTCTAACTTAAAATCTTTGTAGTTCATGGCTGAGAATACATTGTAAAACTAATATACATATAATTTCAGCTCCTTGTTAGGAATCTCCATGGTACACACCTTGCCTCATGGAGTTGTATATATATTACGAGCTCAGTTAGACAATTTGTATGTTAAATATAGCGCTCAATACAATTATCAAGCATTATAATACACATTTAAGGAATGAGGTTTATGTCCACTTTGTTCCTGTTTCAATTTTCAATTGAGTTTTAAAAATCATCTAAAACTTAACCAATATTTTATCTATTTTGTTCTGCTACATTTTATTTCTTTGCATGTTGTCCAAGTCTATACTTTTGCAGAACAAAAAAGGGGGACAAAACTTACAAATGTGTTCTCGATAGGAAAAAAATATCGATGAATAATATTTTACCTTAGATTAAAATGGCGTTAAAGGATAGGCCATTGTATGTAGTATGAACTTAATGATATTTTGTTGTATTTTATTTATTTAGAAGCACCAACTTCAAAGTTTTAATTCATACTTTGGATACTATCAGGTAAACCAACAAAATTTCCAAAAAAGCGTATACTAGAACTTATTCTTGATATTCTGCAAAGGACACATTCCTCATATTAGATTGAGTTTGATATTTAGCACATTAAATGTACAATAAGAAATAAATTTAACATCTTACTACTTTGTTGGTGTGTTTTTTGATGTTAGGAGGGACGAATACCCATTAAATCTTTGTAGAACCAGTTGATCGCGCTGAGGTTCTATTGGTTTTATGATTTGCTTTGATTTTTGAAGGTCAGGTATTCTTAATAAATTACATCTTCTATTTCTTTTACCGAGTAAGATTACTATGAAATCATTAAAAAACCTATATATTTCAGTACAATGAGATTAAGCTTCACGAGGGAATGTATGAAAACCTCCAAAAGATAGAGATCTGCATTTATTTTCTTATCTAGAAAATTTGTTTCTTTTCCCTTCAAGTCAAAGTGGGCTTGGATGAAATTCGAGGAAGCAATATCAAGTTGTGCCAAGCCTTCTCTTTCTATTATAGTTAGACTTGGTAGATGTTACTATCTTACTACTTGTTGTACGTAGTTTTTTTTGTATGACTTAACAACTTAGAAAGTATATACTCTAGTTTTATCATTGATATTTTGTCCATAAATTTGCAGCTACATGCTCATCTATAGATGAAATATTCTGTACTTCTTAGAGCTTTGCTTTAGATTTGAGTGCAACGTTAAAATTGGTAAGTTGAAATTTAGATCTAAACTATGTTTAATTTTAGTTCTCTAGTGAAATTTTTAGTAGTTATGAACAATATTTATTATGTCTTTTACAGGGTTTAATGATTAAATGAATTTACAAGTCTCCGACCAAAAGAGAAGATGAAATTATCATTCTACCAAGACAGTTGGACAACTTTTCAAATTTCGTATGGTGAATATAATGACTAAATATTGGATTTTAGAACGCTACATTGCTACCGATGGGATGTTAATCTTATTTTTGTAACTGATATATATATATATATATATATATAAAGGCATTCCATGATTGATCTTTTGTCTTTATACAATTGAAGTTTTATTATAAACATATATTTCTACAATATAAAACTTGTACTTACCAGATGCCTTGTCCTAATAGGTCTTTTAGGATCAGAAAATGTGGATGCTATAAGTCTGTAAATACCATAAAAGTTGGTAACAATAACTCGTCCCTATTGTCTTTTAGCGAAGAGATGTATAGGGACGGAAAGTGACCAGATTTTTTTGGTCGCCATTGACTTTTAGGGACTAGAATTAACCTTTTAGGGACCAGATTTCTCTTCGTTAATAGCTATTTTTCTTGTAAAGGGGGGACATTCTTAGTAGGAGATTTGGCCATCTGAAGAGAAGAGAGAAAAAAATAATGATAGAGAAAGCAAATGAAAGTGATAAATGGGGATTTGGTGTATTAAAAGACTTAGAGAAGGATTATACATATAGTGTGAAAGGTAAAGAAAATCTTAACATTTTCACTTCCCACCAACGTGTAGTTCAAAAAGGGTTTTTATGGAATGATCATGTTTAGTTTTATGTATATATGTTAACCACATCTTTAATTTATTTTGATGAGATTTGTTTAATTTAAATTCTTACTTCCTAATTAAAACTTTATATGTTTTCTTTGAAAATGTTGAAGCGTGTGACAATGTCATTTATATTATGTTTGACTGATTAAATAGAATATATTTTTAATTAATTACTTAATCATGTTTTCAACTCGGACATTTCTCTCATGTGGCCTGATTCGTTTTGGAGATAGCAAGATTTCAACATAGTAATAAATTGCACTATCTTATTTTAATGTTTAAGATATTATGGAAACTACGTTTTTATTTATTTATTTAATTATATCTTCAACATAATCTATCGATCTTTTCATCTCAGCCTAATTTTCTGTTATGGGTCCAACACTTCAAAATAATTGGTGGGAGCAAGACTCGAAATTAGGATTAGAACTGCCTATGATGATATCCGTTATAAATTTTAACTTCCCTTCTTAGTCAATGACTAACTCACTTTCTAGCTTTTTATCGATGTTCGGAGTTAAAAGGATAAAAAAAATATTCAAATCATCATATTTTTTTTAAACGAAAAGGGCTACTGTCAAAGCGATTTTCCTCTGACACATTAGAACGTCGTTTCCTCTGTTAAAATTAAAAATTGCTGCCCGAGCAGCAATTTTCTTAAAACAAATACATTCTCCTTTCCCCCTAATATCGCTACTCTGGCAGCGTTTTCATAGATTTTTTTTTTTAAAAAAAATTCTCATGGAATCGCTGCCCTCGCAACGTTTTTTTTATTTTTTTATTTATTTTGTGCATTCGCTGCCTTGGCAGCCTGAAAATTATTTGTTTATTTGGAGGGGGGATTTTACTGCCTAGTCAAAGACTTTTAAATTTTTTTAATAAAACGTGACCCCTTAATTACTTCATAATCTTTAAGCAAATTATCCTAAACCTCAGGCGCATGTTAGTTTAATTTGGGTCCCATTAATGGAGATTTCAGTTGCTTTCCTATACATACGATGCATTGTTGAATCACTCATAACATGGTGGTGAAACTCTTCTCTTTACATTTCTCGACGTAAGAGGCGATTGATAGTGTGTGAGAGTCAATCTTCTGACCTGTTCAGCGTACTTTATTTCTAAAATCAATATCACATGTGTATAAGATATGAATATAAATTCAAAATAGTCACATATTGATGAAATTATTATAACTATCGAGTTATATTACAGTACATAAATTATCATATTATACGTAAACCTATAGCTTTTAACATGTTTCTCATATAAGTCTCTCGATATTACCTTTGTAAAGGATCAACTATCATTTCACGAGAAGGAATGTATTAAAAATTTATTTTTCCATTTTCTACCATGTCTCTCAAAAAGTTATACTTGATGTTAATGTATTTTGTCGGTTACGACGTTCATCGTTGGAGCTGGAGTCGAGGTCGCTGGTCAGAGCAATCGCTACTGCTCGAAGCTTCGCGGTTCTTAGATTTTTTGTTGTTTTCCTCGACATCGCCAGAGTAGAGAGAAGAAAAAGAGGAGGCGTGGGACGATTTGGTTTTGCCGGTGGTCCTCACCGTCTTTGTGCGTGAGGGCTCCGTTTGGTGGCTGCTGGCTCGTTCTTGCCAGCAGCATGGCAAAAGACGGGATTCGCCGATTGTTCGAGAAAATGAGGCAAGGGGATTTCTGACAACTCTCTTCTCGTCGGTGATTGCCTTGATGGTTCTCGTCGGTTCACGAGGAGAGGGAGAAGAAAGGGGCTGGAGTTTTGGTGGTGGAGCTCTCATTGATAGAGGAGAGCAGCGGCGTCGAGAAAAAAGCCAAGGGGTGCAGCTTCTAATCTCAAAGAGAGAGGAGAAATGAGGTGAAACAAGTTAGGGTTGGCCTTTTGGGATTTGAATAAAAAGATAAAGTGTTGATCGATCTTTGACATTGAATGGACTTTGATGGACGATCATGATTTAAGGTTGGGGCTGATCGGATAGATGAACGAGTGAGATTGAAAGATGGAATTTTTTTATGGGGATCAAATATGGCTATAATTGAAATGATTTGTATGGAGTTTGGCTAGATCTGAAATGAACCAATGTTGACTGAGTAACCGATTTTATCGGACCAACAAAAGGTGTCGGTGGGATCAATTGAAATTATATAGAGTTGAAAAATATATGGCGTAGACTTTAATATTAATTCACTTACATATCTTCGTTATTACGAGAATCGGCAGGTAGTTTGTATTCTAGATTAAGGAACAACGAAGCTCTTAAAACTGAAATAACGGTATAAGATTTGAATGGAAACGATAACGGCTTGAATGGACAAGATTAGAGCAGCGAGGTGGAATGAATAACACAAAGGATCGTAAGAGAAGAGATCGTATGAGTAGCAAAGAGTTGAGAAGACCTTTATTGCGGTCTATATTAGTCAGTAGTCATATGTGAAAGGGCCATTGATCTTGTCTACAATATACCAGCCTATGCTAATATGTAGCTTGTGATATCACTAAACAAAGTGATTTGGGAATATATATCAGGTAAACGGAAAATGTAAACATGATAGAATTTCTTAGATCGATCATGATATTTGCCTTAAGACTATGAAGATGATGTCTTAGATAATGACACATTCGGATCATGATAAACAAAATTAAATCTTTAGGCCATGAAATGATGTCGGCAGTCCATGAAATATAATGTTTTTGGACGATGACACCTTCAGAATATAAATAGTGAGTAAAGAGAGTGTATTTGTTCTGATCTCTTCGGGCATTTAGTGATACTTGTGACTTGATTCTATAGAAACTCCCTATAGATGTATTCCTTTTTGAGCTCCATGTGACTTGAATCAACAGTAGATCCAATATTTCTCGGGCCCAACATAATTTCCGAGCTCAATGTAGATGCAACTCTTGGGCGCGTGAAGTTCTGGGCACAATGCAATCTCCAAGCACATGTAATATCTCGATCTCATTTATTCTTGGGGCAAATGCAATATCTTGGTCTCATGTAAATCTCAGGCTCAATGCATTCTTCGGGGATATGCATTTCTCGGGCACGTGAAATTCTCAAGAACATGCAGTTCTCTGGCACATTCAATCACGAGCAAAACGCAATCTTAGGCACACGCAATCTTGGACACAATACAATTTTCTAGGTTGATGCAAATCTCGGGCGCATGTAATTCTCGGGAACATGCAATCTCGGGCACAATGCAAACTTAGGCGCAATGCAACATCCGGGCAAAATGCGATTCTTGGGCACACGCAGTTCTTGGGCGCAATGCAATCTTCGGACACATGCAATTCTGGGGCATATGCAATCTCAGACTCGTGAGTTTTTTGGGCACGATATGATAGTTGATAGCATTAAGTAGTTTAGACCTCCGCCTTGTGTTGGAAGGATCGATTGCCATTATTAGCAATTGTAGTATAGAGTATCTTGGTCCTCATCTTGTGACAATAAGAAATAAATTTGACATCTTACTACTTTGTTGGTGTGTTTTTTGATGTTAGGAGGGACGAATACCCATTAAATCTTTGTAGAACCAGTTGATCGCGCTGAGGTTCTATTGGTTTTATGATTTGCTTTGATTTTTGAAGGTCAGGTATTCTTAATAAATTACATCTTCTATTTCTTTTACCGAGTAAGATTACTATGAAATCATTAAAAAACCTATATATTTCAGTACAATGAGATTAAGCTTCACGAGGGAATGTATGAAAACCTCCAAAAGATAGAGATCTGCATTTATTTTCTTATCTAGAAAATTTGTTTCTTTTCCCTTCAAGTCAAAGTGGGCTTGGATGAAATTCGAGGAAGCAATATCAAGTTGTGCCAAGCCTTCTCTTTCTATTATAGTTAGACTTGGTAGATGTTACTATCTTACTACTTGTTGTACGTAGTTTTTTTTGTATGACTTAACAACTTAGAAAGTATATACTCTAGTTTTATCATTGATATTTTGTCCATAAATTTGCAGCTACATGCTCATCTATAGATGAAATATTCTGTACTTCTTAGAGCTTTGCTTTAGATTTGAGTGCAACGTTAAAATTGGTAAGTTGAAATTTAGATCTAAACTATGTTTAATTTTAGTTCTCTAGTGAAATTTTTAGTAGTTATGAACAATATTTATTATGTCTTTTACAGGGTTTAATGATTAAATGAATTTACAAGTCTCCGACCAAAAGAGAAGATGAAATTATCATTCTACCAAGACAGTTGGACAACTTTTCAAATTTCGTATGGTGAATATAATGACTAAATATTGGATTTTAGAACGCTACATTGCTACCGATGGGATGTTAATCTTATTTTTGTAACTGATATATATATATATATATATATATAAAGGCATTCCATGATTGATCTTTTGTCTTTATACAATTGAAGTTTTATTATAAACATATATTTCTACAATATAAAACTTGTACTTACCAGATGCCTTGTCCTAATAGGTCTTTTAGGATCAGAAAATGTGGATGCTATAAGTCTGTAAATACCATAAAAGTTGGTAACAATAACTCGTCCCTATTGTCTTTTAGCGAAGAGATGTATAGGGACGGAAAGTGACCAGATTTTTTTGGTCGCCATTGACTTTTAGGGACTAGAATTAACCTTTTAGGGACCAGATTTCTCTTCGTTAATAGCTATTTTTCTTGTAAAGGGGGGACATTCTTAGTAGGAGATTTGGCCATCTGAAGAGAAGAGAGAAAAAAATAATGATAGAGAAAGCAAATGAAAGTGATAAATGGGGATTTGGTGTATTAAAAGACTTAGAGAAGGATTATACATATAGTGTGAAAGGTAAAGAAAATCTTAACATTTTCACTTCCCACCAACGTGTAGTTCAAAAAGGGTTTTTATGGAATGATCATGTTTAGTTTTATGTATATATGTTAACCACATCTTTAATTTATTTTGATGAGATTTGTTTAATTTAAATTCTTACTTCCTAATTAAAACTTTATATGTTTTCTTTGAAAATGTTGAAGCGTGTGACAATGTCATTTATATTATGTTTGACTGATTAAATAGAATATATTTTTAATTAATTACTTAATCATGTTTTCAACTCGGACATTTCTCTCATGTGGCCTGATTCGTTTTGGAGATAGCAAGATTTCAACATAGTAATAAATTGCACTATCTTATTTTAATGTTTAAGATATTATGGAAACTACGTTTTTATTTATTTATTTAATTATATCTTCAACATAATCTATCGATCTTTTCATCTCAGCCTAATTTTCTGTTATGGGTCCAACACTTCAAAATAATTGGTGGGAGCAAGACTCGAAATTAGGATTAGAACTGCCTATGATGATATCCGTTATAAATTTTAACTTCCCTTCTTAGTCAATGACTAACTCACTTTCTAGCTTTTTATCGATGTTCGGAGTTAAAAGGATAAAAAAAATATTCAAATCATCATATTTTTTTTAAACGAAAAGGGCTACTGTCAAAGCGATTTTCCTCTGACACATTAGAACGTCGTTTCCTCTGTTAAAATTAAAAATTGCTGCCCGAGCAGCAATTTTCTTAAAACAAATACATTCTCCTTTCCCCCTAATATCGCTACTCTGGCAGCGTTTTCATAGATTTTTTTTTTTAAAAAAAATTCTCATGGAATCGCTGCCCTCGCAACGTTTTTTTTATTTTTTTATTTATTTTGTGCATTCGCTGCCTTGGCAGCCTGAAAATTATTTGTTTATTTGGAGGGGGGATTTTACTGCCTAGTCAAAGACTTTTAAATTTTTTTAATAAAACGTGACCCCTTAATTACTTCATAATCTTTAAGCAAATTATCCTAAACCTCAGGCGCATGTTAGTTTAATTTGGGTCCCATTAATGGAGATTTCAGTTGCTTTCCTATACATACGATGCATTGTTGAATCACTCATAACATGGTGGTGAAACTCTTCTCTTTACATTTCTCGACGTAAGAGGCGATTGATAGTGTGTGAGAGTCAATCTTCTGACCTGTTCAGCGTACTTTATTTCTAAAATCAATATCACATGTGTATAAGATATGAATATAAATTCAAAATAGTCACATATTGATGAAATTATTATAACTATCGAGTTATATTACAGTACATAAATTATCATATTATACGTAAACCTATAGCTTTTAACATGTTTCTCATATAAGTCTCTCGATATTACCTTTGTAAAGGATCAACTATCATTTCACGAGAAGGAATGTATTAAAAATTTATTTTTCCATTTTCTACCATGTCTCTCAAAAAGTTATACTTGATGTTAATGTATTTTGTCGGTTACGACGTTCATCGTTGGAGCTGGAGTCGAGGTCGCTGGTCAGAGCAATCGCTACTGCTCGAAGCTTCGCGGTTCTTAGATTTTTTGTTGTTTTCCTCGACATCGCCAGAGTAGAGAGAAGAAAAAGAGGAGGCGTGGGACGATTTGGTTTTGCCGGTGGTCCTCACCGTCTTTGTGCGTGAGGGCTCCGTTTGGTGGCTGCTGGCTCGTTCTTGCCAGCAGCATGGCAAAAGACGGGATTCGCCGATTGTTCGAGAAAATGAGGCAAGGGGATTTCTGACAACTCTCTTCTCGTCGGTGATTGCCTTGATGGTTCTCGTCGGTTCACGAGGAGAGGGAGAAGAAAGGGGCTGGAGTTTTGGTGGTGGAGCTCTCATTGATAGAGGAGAGCAGCGGCGTCGAGAAAAAAGCCAAGGGGTGCAGCTTCTAATCTCAAAGAGAGAGGAGAAATGAGGTGAAACAAGTTAGGGTTGGCCTTTTGGGATTTGAATAAAAAGATAAAGTGTTGATCGATCTTTGACATTGAATGGACTTTGATGGACGATCATGATTTAAGGTTGGGGCTGATCGGATAGATGAACGAGTGAGATTGAAAGATGGAATTTTTTTATGGGGATCAAATATGGCTATAATTGAAATGATTTGTATGGAGTTTGGCTAGATCTGAAATGAACCAATGTTGACTGAGTAACCGATTTTATCGGACCAACAAAAGGTGTCGGTGGGATCAATTGAAATTATATAGAGTTGAAAAATATATGGCGTAGACTTTAATATTAATTCACTTACATATCTTCGTTATTACGAGAATCGGCAGGTAGTTTGTATTCTAGATTAAGGAACAACGAAGCTCTTAAAACTGAAATAACGGTATAAGATTTGAATGGAAACGATAACGGCTTGAATGGACAAGATTAGAGCAGCGAGGTGGAATGAATAACACAAAGGATCGTAAGAGAAGAGATCGTATGAGTAGCAAAGAGTTGAGAAGACCTTTATTGCGGTCTATATTAGTCAGTAGTCATATGTGAAAGGGCCATTGATCTTGTCTACAATATACCAGCCTATGCTAATATGTAGCTTGTGATATCACTAAACAAAGTGATTTGGGAATATATATCAGGTAAACGGAAAATGTAAACATGATAGAATTTCTTAGATCGATCATGATATTTGCCTTAAGACTATGAAGATGATGTCTTAGATAATGACACATTCGGATCATGATAAACAAAATTAAATCTTTAGGCCATGAAATGATGTCGGCAGTCCATGAAATATAATGTTTTTGGACGATGACACCTTCAGAATATAAATAGTGAGTAAAGAGAGTGTATTTGTTCTGATCTCTTCGGGCATTTAGTGATACTTGTGACTTGATTCTATAGAAACTCCCTATAGATGTATTCCTTTTTGAGCTCCATGTGACTTGAATCAACAGTAGATCCAATATTTCTCGGGCCCAACATAATTTCCGAGCTCAATGTAGATGCAACTCTTGGGCGCGTGAAGTTCTGGGCACAATGCAATCTCCAAGCACATGTAATATCTCGATCTCATTTATTCTTGGGGCAAATGCAATATCTTGGTCTCATGTAAATCTCAGGCTCAATGCATTCTTCGGGGATATGCATTTCTCGGGCACGTGAAATTCTCAAGAACATGCAGTTCTCTGGCACATTCAATCACGAGCAAAACGCAATCTTAGGCACACGCAATCTTGGACACAATACAATTTTCTAGGTTGATGCAAATCTCGGGCGCATGTAATTCTCGGGAACATGCAATCTCGGGCACAATGCAAACTTAGGCGCAATGCAACATCCGGGCAAAATGCGATTCTTGGGCACACGCAGTTCTTGGGCGCAATGCAATCTTCGGACACATGCAATTCTGGGGCATATGCAATCTCAGACTCGTGAGTTTTTTGGGCACGATATGATAGTTGATAGCATTAAGTAGTTTAGACCTCCGCCTTGTGTTGGAAGGATCGATTGCCATTATTAGCAATTGTAGTATAGAGTATCTTGGTCCTCATCTTTTTGGAGGGGCAGATATTCTTTTTTTGGTGATTATTTCGCTCAAAATAATGTTGCTTGACCGTTCGTCTTATCTGAAAGATAGTGTGCCACTTGTTGGTGATTGTTGGGCTCTGTATAAGGTAGCTTGATAATTCTTGTATATGTACTTGTCTTTTCTTCATTCAAAAAAAAATTGTGAGTTTATATATGGGGGAGGTTGATCTACTTTGATCGATGTGCTCTATTTGACTTAACATCCAGAACGTTTCTGGGCATTTGGTTTGAGAAAAGTATAAATAGAAAAAATAAAGTTTGAAAAGGTTTTTGAAAGCATAAATTATTTAGGTTG
The DNA here is from genome assembly GCA_022817965.1 of Solanum lycopersicoides. Taxonomy (NCBI): domain Eukaryota; kingdom Viridiplantae; phylum Streptophyta; class Magnoliopsida; order Solanales; family Solanaceae; genus Solanum; species Solanum lycopersicoides. The sequence continues at coordinate 63,803,363 of CM040623.1, read as the reverse complement.
TATAAAATTTTGTTGAACCTTTGAGCATGGAACAATTTGAGACTTTACAAGGGAAAGGTCCTTCCGATTCTGATACACATCATAAAATTTTGGAAAATCATTCAAAAGATTTTTGTCCTGTATAAAACTTTTGTTATTCTGATATGTTTTTGTAGATTGTATCTTGATTGTTATGAATTTTTGAGAGGCCCATTCTTGATTTTTGCAGAAATACTCTTTGATAGAATTTTTGAGACTTTAAAAAATTCTGCCCAGTTTCATGTATAAGGGATAATGATAATTTTTATTAGGATTAGATTAAACTCCATAGGAGCACCTACTTATCTCCTCTGAAATGGAAATTACGTCTAACGTAGTCCCAAATTACAAAAGAAAGAACATGAAACAGACTTAGATGTAGTATCTCTTCACATCTAAATTGATAGATTTGGGCCAAATTTCCCGGTCCATTATGCCAATATGAGTGCTCACCTGTCAACAGCCGAGAGACTACATTTTAACATTGTCCGTTTGGTGAAAATTTACCATTTTCTTCATCTTGATTTGGGAAGATCCACTTCAAAATCAATTCGGGTAAGAATGTCAAGGTATGACCTTCTTGTTGAAAACTATGACCATTATATTTTGATAGAGTTGACCATGATAGACGACGTTAATTCTTCTTCCGTCCATTAATGCCAAATTCTCAGACCGCATTTGCACCCATTTAGCATCGCTTAGCTCTACCTCTTGAATAATTCTAAGATATAGTATCTCTACTTCAACAGGTATGACAACTTTGTTACCATATACCAGAAAATAAGGTTTAGCCACGGTAAAAGTTCTGATGGTAGTACAATACCTCAACAAAGCGATGGGTAGCTTTTCATGCAAATGCTTGTAATTATCGATCATCATGCGCAGTATCATCTTGATGTTTATATTTTCAGCCTCAACCGCTCCACTCATTTGTGGTCTATAAGTTGTCAAGTTTCGATGATTAATCTTAAACTTCTCACACAATGCTCTCATCAAATCAATATTTAGTTGGTTTAGTTGTTACTAATGATTGACTCAAAAATTCTAAACCTACAAATAATGTGATTTTTGACAAAATCATCTACAACTTCCTTCATCTCCGACTTGTGAGAGGTGGCTTCGACCCACTTTGTGAAGTAGTCAATTGCAACAAGAATGAATCTATGTTCATTGGATGTTACTTGTTCGACTGGACCAATGATATCCATGCCCCAAGCTGCAAATGGACAAGGTGAACTAGTAAGATGGAGTTTATTGGGATGAACTCGGATCATATCTGTATGAGTCTGACATTGATGAAATTTCTGAACATAGCAAAAACAATTTGTCTCGATGGTTAACCAGGATTATCCTAATCTCAGAATCATTTTTTTAGAGTATAACCGTTCATGTGAGGATCACATTATCCTGCAAGTATCTTTTCAACCAACCTACTAGTTCTCCAGCATCAACGCACCACAACAAACCTAAATCGATAGTCCTTCTATAAAGGACTTCTCCACTTAGAAAAATTGATTTGTTTAACCTTCGAACCATGCATTTTTGTGCACTAGTTGCATCTTCTAGTTATTCACTGTTCTTTAAATATTCTTGAATATCATGGTACCAAGGCTTTCCATCAGGCTCCTTATCAACATGAAAGCAATATGTTGATTGCTCATATATACATGAATGTAAATGGGATCAATGTGATTATGATCAGGATGTTGAATCATAGGTAAAGTGGCTAACGCATCTGCAAAATTTTTTTTGGATCTTTGATACATGCTTGAATTCCGTCTTGATGAACCTTTTTTACAACTTATGCACACACTCCAAATATGCGAAGAACTTCTGCTTCTTGGTCACCCACTCGCCTCAAACTTGATGAATCGATAGGTCTGAATCTCCTATTATCAACATTTCTTGGACATCGAGGTCAATTGCCTGTCGGAGTCCCAAAATGCAATCTTCATATTCAGCCATATTATTTGAGTAAAGGAATCTGAGTTTTGTTGATACCGGATAATGTTTGCCAATTTGTGAGATTAGAACAACTTTGATGCCACATCCGCTTAGATTTTTAGCTCCATCAAAGAACACCTCCAACCACCGTATTCTTCAGAGATATCTTTCCCCCACAAAAGCTACTTCTTCATATGGAGAGTAAATTCCAAACGATTTAAAATAACTGACTTTATAAAATTATACTTTTCAAATCATTTGAAGTAATTGTTTCATATTTATAATTTTAAAGATAATTTATATATTTACTACATTTTATAAATATTCAATAACCGTCTAAAAAAGATTTTAGTTTTACCTAAATATTTGGTTAATTAGTTTAGCTAATTTATACTTTATATTTTTGAGTTAATTAGTTTACAATTAAATTAATTATTTTATCTTCGTTAAGATTAAGAAACTTGTTAATTAATTATATTAATTTATCTTCTTTTAATTTTGGCCAAATTCAACTAATTACTTGAACTTGATCGAAATTGCAATTTATGTGATTATTTTCTTAAGTCAAATAGACCACATTCTTTAATGGGAAACTTACATAAATATAATATAAAAAAAAAATATTTACCGTTTATAGCAATAATAATTATTTTTTCACTTGATCAGTTTTAATTCATATATAATACAAGTTTAATACATATCACAAAGAACAATTTATTATTCACATATAATACAAGTTTTAATGATGGATAATAGATTTTCCACACATTTTAATACATTTATAATACAATGTATCAAATTTTTACCAAACAAACATAATATATTTCAAAAAATAATTATAATTCATATATATTGCATACATAATTCACTTTTAATTATATTGCAGATTTTACATAATAATGCTATAAATGGTTATAAATAAAAAGTATCGCTAAAATCAGTAATTATTTATTAAAATGTATCAATTTGTGTAATTTTTCCTTCTTGAAGTAATTTTCAAAGCCCATTTCCTTCCAATTTTCAGACCCAAATATCAGTCCACTAAATAATTCCCAATCTAACAAGGGAAAATTACGCAACAAAGCAAACTTATACTGTTTTATTACTCATCATAGCTATAGTTTGCAATAATTATCACTGACAACTAACATTATACATTAATTACGTGAGCTGACTTCGAATTTGTATAATTAGTCATGTTTGTATATGTATAATTCGTCAGAGTATACAAATATATATGTATATTACACAATTATTTAACCTATATACATATACAATTCACCTCTCTCCCACTCTATGCCCTCTCTTGCTCGCCTCTCTCCTCCCACTCCCAATCTCGCTCGCCCTATATACAAATGTATATGTATAATATACAATTATATACATATACAATTCACCTCTCTCCCACTCTCTGTCCTCTCTCGCTCGCCTCTCTCCTCCCTCTCCCAATCTCGCTCGCCCTATATACAAATATATATGTATAATATACAATTATATACATAAACAATTCACCTTTCTCCCACTCATTTCCCCCTCTCTCTCCTCTCTCCTCTCTCTCTCTCCTAGTCTCGCTCGCCTCTCTCCTCCATATAACATGTAGCTACAAATTGTAATTATCAAACTATATCTATGGAGAGTAATTAATTATTTTTAAGTGGCAATATGTGAAAGTTTCCCTTTTTTTAATGCCTATTATATTCATTCATTATCAACTTTTTTTACTTCTTTAAAAATCATCATATTTTCATTTTTTAAAAAGGGAATAGGGTCAAAAATAACCCCAATTTTGTTTTATTGTTTGACTTTGCCCTTGCCGTTAAAATGAAGTTAGATTTACCCCTACCATTACTAATTTCACCATATATACCCCTCATTTGACGGAAAGCCCCAAATTGACTCAAATTAACCAATTTTACTTAAATTATCCAATTTAAACCCGACCCGACCCACCTAAGTATCACCCATTTTTGTTTATCTTTATAATGGTTCATCTTCATCTTTAAAAAATTTTTTTTTTTAAAAATGTAGTCGCTGATAGAAATGCAGACATTGATGGAGTTCATACTTTATAAACTCTTATTCTCTTTAGATTTTTGGATTACAGAACATATTATTACTGAACTTTTTACGCTTTTTCAGTAATTAAAGCAAAAAGCTGCCCGGAAATATTCTAACACAGCTGAACAGTGCCAAAAAAAAAAAATATCAAACCAAAAAATAAAATAATCCATGACAAAATTTAATAGCATACAATCAATGACAAACTTGAACAAGGAATATGTAAAAAAATGAAAAATTATTAGAGCTTGAACTCTATAACCAAATCTGAAACACAGAGAAAAGAATGAAAAATGTGAAAGAAAAATAAATCATAACAAAATGTAAGGATGGAAAGCAAATAGAGGGTCACCGGAAAATGGGATGAAGCTCGATTATGAAGCTATGCAGGTGTTGTTAATTGGTTCGAGCAATGGGTTTATTGATTTTGGCATTGGTAGAGAGGCTGTGGTGGTTGCTGATTTGCAGAACCTCGCCAAAATTGATGGTCGTTCTTCACAAGAGTTGGAGCCAAAACACATATACAATAAAACGTAAGAGGGGAAAAGGGAGGTGAATGACGACAGTCGCTCTTCGCTGGAGTTCGTGATTTTGCTAATAGTTTGATGGGTATTTTCAAATCGATTGTTTACAGGTTATTTTTGAAAAGGAACCCAAGTTTAAAGATTTAGATGATGAACAAGATAGAACAAAAATGAGTTATATTATTGGGTCAGGTCGGTTCGAATTAAAATTGAGTAATTTAAATAAAAATTGGTTAATTTGATCAAATGAGGGGTATATATAGTGAACTAGTAATGGTAGGGGTAAATTTAGTTTCATTTTAACGGTAAGGGCAAAATCAAACAATAAACAAAATTGAGGGGCATTTTTGACCCTTTTCCCTTTTTTTTTTTAATTTCATGTAACAAATTTTTCATAAGAACATAAACATTATTTTTTGGACGTAAAAAATAAAAAATATTAATTTCAATATATAATCTAATGATGTCCTATAATAAAGTAAGTTCGCATAATGAGAAAATTAATTTTATTAATAAAAATTATGATTCTATTATTTATTTATACAAGGTGAAAACAACAGAGGATACTTACTATACAAATATATTTCAATGAAGGAAATATAAGATGATTAATTTAATTAAGATTGGTTTTTAAAGATTATATTTATTCAAATTTAAAATTATTCTAAACTATAATTTATCTAATACTCCATCATTTCTAATTAATACTAGTTTATATATATATATATATGGCAGAATAGAGATAGGACAAGTATCAGGAGGGACTTCGGGATGTTCATCTGGAAACTCACTCATAGCTGGAACTTACTGAATATATGGTGTCTCAATACTAGAGTCATTAACTCGAACTAAGTGATAGATGCACCCCTTGAAAACGAACTTTCTCACATTAAGGTACGAAATAAAACGACCCTTAGGCATTGCTGAATTTTCCTTAAAGTACGAAATAAAACTAACTTTTTTGCCTTAATGTTTTGCAAAAGACTTCTCAAAACACTAGAAAGAACTCTCAAGACTTGACTCTTAACTATACCTTGAATTTTAATGTTGAATTCAAGATGATGATTCATGTAATGAATGATTTCTAGATGTTTAGAAGTAATGTAGAGTAGTTAGAATCAAAGTGGAGGAAATGTATCCTTTGAAAGAACTCAGACGGGCAAAACGACAGAGAACGGGTTGGGACAGGCTACCCTGGTGCAGAGGTGGCGCTCTAGCCCTTGCCTAGAAACCCCCCCACGAATTTCTTTTTCATTTTCTAATCCTAATTAGCCTAGAATCGAATGGCTTCTTCCACACTCACTTAGATTCAATAACTCAACATATGTAACGATAATCTACTCAAAACAACCTTCAATTACGAATACTTATCTCAAGAATTCATCAAAACCCCAACAAATCAAGATTACAAATGAAATTTCAAGAAAACTCATCAAGAACTCAAATCATTCAAACTCAAGAATGAAATTGCATTAAAATAACATGATTGGTGTGTGGGTTAATGAACCAACACTATGAGAACTCACATATCTGTTAGGGATCAAACCCTTGGAGAAATAGCTCACGATCCATAAGAAATCTTGATGAACACCTTGAACCTTTCCCTCTCTTCTCCTTTTTTCTCTTCTTGAACTTTCTTCTAAAATCATAAGCGTATTTTGGGATAATGAAAACTGACTCAAATCATATTTGACCTTAAGTATTACTAATTATTTTTAAATTTTATTGGGTAAGGAAAAAACTAAAATACTCCTCATAATTTCGGGTAGCTTTTCTTACTGGACAAACTAACTTCAAATGGGCATATCTTTATCGTACTCATACGAGCTCTAAATGTAGCAAACTCAATGGAGTTGGAAAGAGGATTCCCCAGACCTTTCAATTGATATCTTATGGTTCACCTGACTCATCATGTACTGAAAGTTATGATCATTTGTAGTTGACTCAAAACTCACAACTTAAGTATGACTTGCTATATTTTAGATTTTGCTATTTCCAATTTAGTTCTTTCTAATTTTAGCTCTTTCAAATACCAAGATGTTACAAAATAAACTCATATGAATAGAAAATTATTTTAAGGCTCCAAACTTTAATACTTTATTAGATCATACAATGAACTACTTCATTAATAGCATATCTACATATAATATATTAATATGTGAGTGCACAAAATATAAATTACTAACATTGCAATCTCCAATAGTCGATATTTATTGTGTTGACCTTTTTTTAATAGTACTCTAATTTTTGTTTGCATTGTTAATTAATTGTTTAAATTGATCTCACCAACAGGGCCGGAGCTATGAATTGAACACCCTTCACCAAAAAATTACATGATATATATGTAGGTCAAATATTACATTTTTAAAATCAAATTTGAGCTCGAAGCTCGTTTATTCAATCATAAATATAAGAAATACATGTATGTCTGGCCCAACTTTAAAAAGGAAAGTTAGCCCAAATATATCAATACCTTTTGTATTTCTTACCCTAGTTTTAACATTTTCCCTATTTGTTTACGAATCCTCCTCTTTCATATTCTTCTCTGCGCCGCCTTCATGATTCTCCTTTGTCTCCTCTAGATTATCAGCATTCAACCATAGTTGTGTACCACTACACATCTTCAAAAACTTCAGTAGGTACTTCTCCTCCTTATCTTCCTAATCTATTATGTTTCTTTATCTTGGTTTAGTATCTTCTGATTTCTGGATCTAACATCGTTGATAGTTGTGGAGCCAAATATGCTTCTCTCGATCTTTCTCTTTATGACAATGAAGTTTGTGCTTTGGATGTATAGTCCTCGAGTTTGACGATTTCCACTTTTGTAAGCTCATAATATAGAGCTGGTAACTCTTTAGTCCTCTTCGATTTTAAGCACTGGTATTGGAAAAAACATGAGGTGTACATATAAAATCTTGTGAGACTCACCAAATATTGAATAATGTAAATGTTGTCTTTACTGATTGTTTATGTCCTTTATCTTTCTTGTTTTGATTCTCAAACTTGAGATTTGTGCTTTGTTCATGTTTAGAACTCTTCTGCAATTAGCTGGTAGTTGTTCAAACTGCTTGTATTCTTGTACCTTCAAATTACCATAAGCACTATTAACAATGACATCTACTAGTTGATTTCCTTCCCTGTATAAATACTGAACTTTGAAGTTGTTTTGTTCCATAATTTATCTTGCTTCTTCCGCAATGTCTAGTATCTCCCATGATGTTTTCCATACCTAAGTATCATTTTCATGATTCCTAGTGATCTGTTTATAGAATAACTTTCTTGAGCTTGTTTTTTATTTAGTAAATTAGCCCTCTTAGTACTATTGTCGGGTCAAATATTACTTGATATTGATATATTAAGTATTTTGAACACCCTAAACTACAAGAATGAGCCATAGCTCAGTGGAAAAAGTGTGTCCAATGTACACAATTATATCCAAGTTCGAATCACTCCATCTATGTTTTGTATATTTTGTTTTATGTGGTCTGCTGTAAAACAGTTAATTAAATGAAAAACGAAATACTTTGTTGTATATTGAGTGGTAAATTAGTTGCAATAGTGTTTTGTATATTTTGTTTAATGTGGTCTGCTGTAAAATGATTAATTAAATGAAAATTGAAATACTTTGTTGTATATAGAGTGGTAGCTTAGTGACAATAGTGTGGTGAAGGTTGTTTGCCATTGAGGTTCAGTTCCCCATGGCCACATTGTTTTCTATCTTGGCTTTATTTTAGACACCCTTTATGAATTTTCTGCCTACCCACTTCTCACCAATATAATTGTGCTAATTTCAGTAATTTTATCAGTAGTTTAGCTTAAGGTTATGAATAATTCATTCCTAACCCTTTTATCATTAGTTTAGCTTAAGGTTATGAATATGTGTTGTTTAATCAGTCAAACATAATTTTAAATGACATTGTCATACGCTTCAACATTTTCAAAAAAAAAAAAAAAATTTAATTAGTAAGTAAGAATTTAAATTGAACAAATCTCATGAGAAAATAAATTAAAGATGTGGTCAACATATATACATAAATCTAGACATGGTAATTCCGTAAAGGTGCTTTGCGAACCAACACTATTGGTGGGAAGTGAAAAAAATTCAAATACTAACTTTTTCTCTACCTTTCACACTATATATAATATCCTTCTCTAAGTCTTTTATTTCACTAAATCCTCATTTCTCTCTTTAATTTGCTTTCTCTATTTTTTTGTTCTCTTCATATGGCCAACCATTAAGCTAAGAATGTACCCTCCCCCTCTTACCACTCCCCATTACCAATCTCCCCCTCCCTCTTCCCCTGCCCCTTCTCCTCATCGTGTTTGCAAGAAGGCTACACCAACTACTGACACTGAGATCTTAGAGGTTTATGGGAGTAGCTCCCCCATACACTTAGTCAATGATCCTCCTAGAAAAAAGGGAAAACATGTTGAATGCTGGGAAGTAACATATGTGGGTTCGGTCCAAAAGGCTCAATATTGAATTTGTTGCACCTGCGTTTGCGCTTGTGCCTCAACCTGCACCTATACCAACACCAATACTAGTATCATCAGAGCTGTTAGAGAGAATGAGAACCCACCATGTATGTGCAACTGTGTTTGATACACTAACATCGTTAATCATCCACATTCATTCTCATTCGGAAGTGGACATAGATTCTGACTGGTCATCACATTGACCATCATTTAAACCACTTACACTTGATGAAAACTCAACGATCTGAATGATGATGCATCCGCTGATGTTGCTGCTCCAAAAGCTTCAACATTAGGCCTTTTTGCCCGAACCACATGTATTCCTTCCCCAACTTTCAGCATGTATAGGGGAACTGATGAATGCATGGGAAGGAAAGTTTGTGGTTCGGGAAAAAAGACCTAATATTGAAGCTTTTGGAGTAGCAGCTGCAACGAACGCATCAACATTGAGATCGTTGAAGTTTTTATCAGGTGTAAGTGGTACAAATAGTGGTGAACATGATGACCTGTCAGAATCTCCATCCCAGTCAGGAACATATTAACTCACCTCCTGATGAGATTGCATGTGAATGCTGAATGATGTCAGCGTATCAAACACAATTTCACATGCATAACAGGTTCTCATGCTCTTTGACAACTCTGGTTATTCTGGTGCTGGTGCTGGCACAAGCGCAGAATGCAGGTGTATCAATTTCAACATTGGGCCTTTTGGACTGAACCTCAAATGTTCCTTCCACAATATTCAACATGTTTCCCTTCTTTCTAGAGGGAGCATTGACTGAGTGGATGGGAGAAATACTCCCATAAACCCCTAAGATCTCAGTGGCAGTAGTTGGTGTAGCCTTCTGTGAGCACCATGAGGGGAAGGGGAAGGGGAAGAGGGAGAGGGAGAATGGGGAGGGGGGCCCACAACATGAAAAAGCATTTTCAGAGACCAACATTTAGGGAGGAGTTGAAAATGTGGTCCTTAAAAGTATCCTTATAGGGACGAGTTCTCCTTCTCGTCTTTCTATTTTTCGTTACAACGAAGAGATTAAATTTGGCTTCTACAGTAATGAATAACTGGTCCCCAAAATAAAATTTAGTGGGTCAAAAGGCACCGGTCCTCACTAAATTAAAATATATTACTCTTTCTTTTTGGGACATGGTAAAATCCCTAAACCCTAATCTACTCACCTTCAAGTTTCCCCACATTGAATACACCTCTTGTTGTTCATATCCGTCGACTAAAGTTGCCTCTTCCAACATCACCAACCTCAAAATTCTTTGATAGCGCAAAATTAAGAAACCAATGAAGCTAATTTCCTTCCCTTCATGATTAACCCACCTTCAAGTGATGCTCTTTCGATATGACAAAGAAGATTACAGTTGGTCTCTGCAACAACCGCAATAATCAACGAAATGGGGGTAATTTTCTGTTTCACTTATTTGATGATCTTAGATTTATGAAATTCAATTATCAACTTAGTAGTTTTTTCAGATTCCTCTTATCTCGTTTTGAATACCTAATTGAGTTCTTTTCTCACTTTGAATACTCAATTGAGTCACACTATTGATACTTTTTTTCCTTTTTATATATGTGTTGGTTGCTCAAGGGGTGTGGTCAGAGAAAGTAACAAATCATATTATATAATATATTATGTTCTTCTTGGATTGTACTAATTCCTCTGTATGTTTGTAAATCACATAAAAATGTGTTATATGTTACCCACTCTTTCAATCCGAGCTCAGTCCTAGCAGGGCTATCTTTTGGTTGTGTTATTATTTCTTCTCCAAAAGCAGTTATCCACTCATTTTCACGTTTCAGATCAAAGGTTTGGTGAACAAGTCAATTATAGTTCTCGTCTAAGGTAAAAATATTTCTCTAAATCCCTGGATATTACGGTTACTAGTGCAGACTTTTGCATACTTCAGTAGTAGTGCAATCCTTTCTAAATAACAGAGTGAAAATTCAACTATTCTTAAATGTTGTAAAAATCTTTGGACTAATTTCTTACATTGTTTGTTCCTTTGTTCACTTTGTTCCTGTTTCAGCTTTCAATTGAGTTTTCAAAATCATCCAAGTCTATACTGTTGCAGAACAAAAAAGGGGCACAAAACTTACAAATGTGTTCTCGATAGGAAAAAGTATCGATGAATAATATTTTACCTTAGATTAAAATGGCGTTAAAGGATAGTCCTTTGTATGTAGTATGATCTTAATGATCTTTCTTGTTGTATTTTATTTATTTAAAAGCACCAACTTCAATGTTTTAATTCATTCTTTGGATACTATCAGGTGAACCAACAAAATTTCCAAATAGTATATTAGAACTTATTCTTGACATTCTACAAAGGACACAATCCTCATATTAGATTGAGTTTGATAATTAGCACATTACATGTACAATAAGAAATAAATTTAACATCTTACTACTTTGTTGGTGTGTTTTTTGATGTTAGGACGGACGAATACCCATTAAATCTTTGCAGAACCAGTTGATCGCGCTAAAGTTCTATTGGTCTTATGATTTGCTTTGAATTTTGAAGGCCAGGTATTCTTACCAAATTACATCTTCTATTTCTTTTACAGTGTTAGATTACTATGAAATCATTAAAGAACCTATGGATTTCAGTACAATGAGGCTAAGCTTCACGAGGGAATGTATGAAAACCTCCAAAAGATAGAGATCTGCGTTTATTTTCTTATCTAGAAAATTTGTTTCTTTTCCCTTCAAGTCAAAGTGGGCTTGGATGAAATTCGAGGAAGCAATATCAAGTTGTGCCAGCCCTTCTATTTCTATTATAGTTAGACTTTGGTAGATGTTACTATCTCACTACTTGTTGTACGTATGTTTTTTGCATGACTTAACAACTTAGAAAGTATATACTCTAATTTTATCATTGATATTTTGTCCATAAATTTGCAGCTACATGCTCATCTATAGATGAAAGATTGTGTACTTCTTAGAGCTTTGCTTTAGATTTGAGTGCAACGTTTAAATTGGTAAGTTGAAATTTAGATCGAAACTATGTTTAATTTTAGTTCTCTAGTGAAATTTTTAGTAGTTATGAACAATATTTATTATGTGTTTTACAGGGTTTAATGATTAAATGAATTTTCAAGTCTCCGACCATAAGAGAAGATGAAATTATCATTCTACCAAGACAGTTGGACAACTTTTCAAATTTCGTATGGTGAATGTAATGACTAAATATTGGATTTTAGAATGCTACATTGCTACCGATGGGATGTTAATCTGATTTTTTTATCTGCTCTATCTATCTATCTATCTATCTATATATATATATATATATATATATATATATATATATATATATATATATATATATATATATATATAAAGGCATTCCATGATTAATCTTCTGTCTTTATACAATTGAAGTTTTATATTATAAACATATATTTCTACAATATAAAACTTGTACTGAAGATGCCTTGTCCTCATAGGTCTTTTAGGACCAGAAAATGTGGCGCTATAAGTCTGCAAATACCATAAAAATGGTACAAAACCTGGTCCCCAAATACTTATAGGGACCAGTAACAATAACTCGTCCCTTTTGTCTTTTAGCGAAGAGACATATAGGGACGAAAAGCGATCAGATATTTTTGGTCGCCATTACTTTTAGATTTCTCTTCGTTAATAGCTATTTTTCTTGTAAAGGGGGGACATTCTTAGCTGGAGATTTGGCCATCTGAAGAGGAAAAAAAATAATGATAGAGAAAACAAATGAAAGTGAGAAATGGGGATTTGGTGTAATATAAGACTTAGAGAAGGATTATATATATAGTGTTAAAGGTAAAGAAATCTTGACATTTTCACTTCCCACAAATAGTGTTAGTTCAAAAAGGGGTTTTATGGAATGATCATGCTTAGTTTTATGTATATATATGTTAACAACATCTTTAATTTATTTTATGATGAGATTTGTTTAATTTAAATTCTTACTTCCTAATTAAAACTTTATATGTTTTCTTTGAAAATGTTGTAGCGTGTGACAATGTCCTTTATATTATGTTTGACTGATTAAATAGCACATAATTTTAAAAAATTACTTAATCATGTTTTCAACTAGGACATTTCACTCATGTGGCATGATTCGTTTTGGAGATAGAAATATTTCAACATAGTTATAAATTGCACTATCTTATTTTAATGCTTAAGATATTATGGAAACTACGTTTTTATTTATTTATTTAATTATATCTTCAGCATAATCTACCGATCTTATCATCTCGGCCTAATTTCCTATTATGGTTCCAACACTTGAAAATAATTGGTGGGAGCGGGAGCGAGACTCGAAATTAGGACTAGAACTGCCTATGATGATCAATGTTGAAGTACGTAACCATGTCATTTAAAAAATTTAAGTTATAGAGAAGCACATGACTTACGGTTCTTACATTCTGACCTCATTTTTTTTTATCATGGTAGCTCCAAACATATGAAAATTTTTTTTCAATGAAGAGAGATAGTTCGACTCGAGCCCTAGAATAATACAATATATTTTGATACAATGTTGAAGTGGATGACCATATGATTTTAATTTATACATATATATATATATATATATATATATATATATATATATATATATATATATATATATATATATATATATATATATATATATATATACACCCTCAGCTCTCGACCTAAATTCTTTCTTATGAGCCAAACACTTGGAAATCATTGATGGAGGCAAGACTTTTTTTGGTTTGGCCACATGGGCCATCTTATTTATTTATGTTAAAATAAGAGAGAGAGAGAGAGAGAGAGAGAGAGAGAGAGAGAGAGAGAGAGAGAGAGAGAGAGATCAAAAAATTTATAGCAACAATAATCAAATGATATATTTAAAGAAATTTACTTTGTTAGTTCATTTATTAAAAAGAGAAATCTTTAAAAAAAAATTACCTTAAACTTTGACAATGATGATTTTTCTAGATTCTTGACTTGAAGTTGGAGACTTGGAGTTCTTTCTGTGGAAAATGAGATCAACAAAACATCGAGAAGCACTAAGCTCTTATCAGATTCCTTTCACTAGTGAGTAAATAGGTAGGAATATCATATCATAAATCATAATATAAAGATTTGTTAAGTGGAATTAGTTAGGGGTATATATTATAATTATTTAGTAGGTATGAATGTAAAGGGGTATTTATTTGTAATTATAGTATAATTTTTTAGTTTCCCCTTTTATGGATGACTGGTTAATTTTTATAGAAGCACGTTGCTTCTTCATTGAAAGTTTCCTCAAAATATTGTTCAGGTTCCATCCTAAGTATACCTCAAAAATATCAATAACCATTTCATGCGCGCTATTATATTGAACATTATTTTCATATAGAGACCTATTACTCACTTAACCACGATTAAGTTATAAAATATACCATTCACCTCGACAATCTCTCCATGATATGTACACCAAATATTCAAGCTTAGATTCATCACAATAAACATGATGCTTCATTGTTTTCGATTTAAAAAAACTGCATACGGTTGCATCGGTCACAAGGACAATACTTATTAACCCATGACTTTGAAAAGGATCAAGTAACATTGCATGATTGACAAATCCTCTAACACCTTCAGCAAATTCATTTTTCATGTCTCCACGAATTTATTAGTTCTATCACACTTTAAAAACGACGAGCCATTTATAAAAATATAGATATTCGTTATAAATTTTAACTTCCCTTCTTAGTCAGTGACTAACTTTCACTTTCTAGCTTTTTATCGAAGTTCGGAGTTAAAAGGATAAAAAAGATTATCAAAAATTTTAAATCGATCATATTTTTTTAAACCAAAAGGGATTTTCCTCTGACACATAAGAACGTTTTCCTCCGTTAAAATTAAAAATTGCTGCCCGAGCAGCAATTTTCTTCAAAAAAATACATTCTCCTTTCCCCTTTATATCGCTACTATGGCAGCCTTTTCAAAGATTTTTTTTTAAAAAAAATCTCATGGAATCGCTGCCCTCGCAACGTTTTTTTTTTAATTATTTATTTTTTGCATTCGCTGCCTTGGCAGCCTGAAAATTATTTTTTTATTTGGAGGGGAATTTTGCTGCCTACTCAAAGATTTTTAATTTTTTTTAATAAAACGTGACCCCTTAATTACTTCATAATCTTTAAGCAAATTATCCTAAACCTCAGGCGCATGTTAGTTTAATTTGGGTCCCATTAATGGCGATTCCAATTGTCCTGTAGAATCCAAGCCATTTGGGCATCATCTAGTCACCCAATTTAATATGATAAACAGTTCGTGCGGTCGGTGAGTATCAAGAGCTTACCTATTAGATTTTACATGTTTCGTACAAGAATTCAATCGCATATGGAAATAATTCACTAGTAATATGATGGCACTATTACTCACAATGCCCCATACTTCTTTCACTACTTCAGTAGTTACTTATTCGATCCCTCATCCTCTTAGACAAATGAACTCGAGTTCATGTCTAATTTTATATACACAATAACATTCAATTGTAATAGTGACTTGTGTATACAAGTTATATTGTTCATTTTCAATCCTCTTCCCTTTCTACTAGAATCTATTGGTTCTATCAATTGCTTTCCTATACATACGATGCATTGTTGAATCACTCATGGCTATTCCAATGAAAAGTTAATTTCACTTTTTGGGATCTCATGCAATGAAGAAGCAGTGAACCATTCTTTCATTAGTTCATTGATCACTTAATACACGTGGTATGAAACACGTGCTACGATGTTCTCATCTTATATTGGTGTGTGTCTTTTAATCATCCAAACATCGTACAAATCTTGGTTTGCACATCTCTAGATGTCTAACTCGATATTTTTTTGTTTCAATGATCCTCAAATTCATCTTCTTAGAGAGACTCTAATCTGGATAATAAAACAAGTCATAACATGGTGGTGAAACTCTTCTCTTTATATTCCTCGACGTAAGAGGCGATTGCTAGTGTGGGAGAGTCAATCTTCTGACATGTTCAACGTACTTTATTTCTAAAATCAATATCACATGAGTATAAGATATGAATATAAATTCAAAATAGTCACATATTGATGAAATTAGTATAACTATCGAGTTATATTACAATACATAAATATTATCATATTATACGTAAACCTATAGTTTTTAACATGTTTCTCATATAAGTCTCTCGATATTGCCTTTCTAAAGGATCAACTATCATTTCACGAGAAGGAATGTATTACAAATTTATTTTTCCACTTGCTATTATGTCTCTCAAAAAGTTATACTTGAGGTTAATGTATTTTGTCGGTTACGACGTTCATCGCTGGAGCTGGAGTCGAGGTCGCTGGTCGGAGCAATCGCTACTGCTCGAAGCTTCGAGGTTCTTAGATTTTTTTGTTGTTTTCCTCGACATCACCAAAGTAGAGAGAAGAAAAAGAGGAGGCGTGGGACGATTTGGTTTTGCCGGTGGTCCTCATCGTCTTTGTGCGTGATGGCTCCGTTTGGTGGCTGCTGGCTCGTTCTTGCCAGCAGCATGGCAAAAGACGAGATTCGCCGATTGTTCGAGAAAATGAGGCAAGGGGATTCCCGGCAACTCTCTTCTCGTCGGTGGTTGCCTTGATGGTTCTCGTCCGTTCACGAGGAGAGGGAGAAGAAAGGGGCTCGAGTTTTGGCGGTGGAGCTCTCATTGATAGAGGAGAGCAGCGGCGTCGAGAAAAAAGCCAAGGGGTGCGGCTTCTAATCTCAAAGAGAGAGGAGAAATGAGGTGAAACAAGTTAGGGTTGGCCTTTTCGGATTTGAATAAAAAGATAAAGCGTTGATCGATCTTTGACATTGAATGGAATTTGATGGACGATCATGATTTAAGGTTGGGGCTGATCGGATAGATGAACGAGTGAGACTGAAAGATGGAATTTTTGTATGGGGATCAAATATGGCTATAATTGAAATGACTTGTATGGAATTTGGCTAGATTTGAAATGAAATCTAACTTGAGGAGGCTAGAATTGAAATCAAATTGGATAAAAAGGGTTAGAATTTAAATAATTTAAGGGAAGAATCAATTGAACTGCTATTTAATTAATAATGTACTACACATAAATAATATTTTGTATATATATTAACATACTTTCTAAGACCTTAAACTGATAACTAAAATAATTTTTTCAAAGTTTTGACAGCTGATAAGTATAATTATTATTTTGATAAGGAAAATAATTACAATAAACTTTGTAAATTATGAATAGCAAAATATAATTATTTACATAAAACTACTTTCAATTTTGAACCCATAAAATGAAGGGAAAAGATTTTGCAATAAATATTCAATCAAATAGCAATTCAGAATGTCTCTAAGTCGGTCAAAATTGGGTGTCAACAGCTGCCCTTTGGTTGCTTGGGAATGAATGATAAATTGTCGGGTAACCAATGCTGACTGAGTAACCGATTTTATCAGACCAACAAAAGGTGTCGGTGGGATCAATTGAAATTATATAGAGTTGAAAAATATATGGCGTAGACTTTGATATTAATTCGCCTACATATCTTCGTTGTTACGAGAATCAGCAGGTAGTTTGTATTCTAGATTTAGGAACAAATGAAGCTCTTAAAACTGAAATAACGGTACAAAATTCGAATGGAAACGATAACGGCTTGAATGGATAAGATTAGAGCAGCGAGGTGGAATGAATAACACAAAGGATCGTAAGAGAAGAGATCGTACGAGTAGAAAAGAGTTGAGAAGACCTTTATTGCGGTCTATAGTAGTCAGTAGTCATATCTGAAAGGTCCATTGACCTTATCTACAGTATACAAGCCTATGCTAATTTGTAGATTGTAATATCACTAAACAAAGTGATTTGGGAATATATATCAAGTAAACGGAAAATGTAAACATGATAGAATTTCTCAGATCGATCATGATATTTGCCTTAAGACTATGAAGATGATGTCTTAGATTATGACACATTCGGATCATGATAAACAAAATTGAATCTTTAGGCCATGAAATGATGTCTACAGGCTATGAAATATAATGTCTTTGGACGATGACGCCTTCAGAATATAAATAGTGAGTAAAGAGAGTGTATTTGTTCTGATGTACTTCGGGCATTTAGTGATACTTGTGACTTGATTCGATAGAAACTCCTTGTAGATGTATTACTTTTTGAGCTCCATGTGACTTGAATCAACAGTAGATCCAATAGTTCTCGGGCTCAATGTAGATGCAACTCTTGGGCGCGTGAAGTTCTGGGCACAATGAAATCTCCAAGCACATGTAATATCTCGATCTCATTTATTCTTGGGGCAAATGCAATATCTTGGTCTCATGTAAATCTCAGGCTCAATGCATTCTTAGAGGATATGCATTTCTCGGGCACGTGAAATTCTCAAGAACATGCAGTTCTCTAGCACATTCAATCACGAGCACAATGCAATCTAAGGCAGACGCAATCTAGGACACAATACAATTTTCTAGGCTGATGCAAATCTCGGGCGCATGTAATTCTCGAAAACATGCAATCTCGGGCACAATGCAAACTTAGGCGCAATGCAATATCCGGGCACAATGCGATTCTCTGGCACACGTAGTTCTTGGGCGCAATGCAATCTTCAGACACATGCATTTCTGGGGCATATGCAATCTCAGAGTCGTGAATTTTTTGGGCACAATATGATAGTTGAGAGCATTAAGTAGTTTAGACCTCGGCCTTGTGTTGGAAGGATCGATTGCCATTATTAGCAATTGTAGTATAGAGTATCTTGGTCCTCATCTTTTTGGAGGGGCAGATATGCGTTTTTGGTGATTATTTCGCTCAAAATAATGTTGCTTGACCTTCCGTCTTATCTGAAGGATAGTGTGCCACTTGTTGGTGATTGTTGGGCTCTGTATAAGGTAACTTGATTCTTCAAGCGATGTTGAAATTAATTCTTGTATATGTACTTGTCTTTTCTTCATTCAAAGAAAAATTGTGAGTTTATAAATGGGGGAGGTTGATCTACTTTGATCGTGTGCTCTATTTGACTTGACATCCAGAACTTTTCTGGGCATTTGTTTGATGAAAAGTTTGAAAAGGTTTTTGAAAGCATAAATTATTTAGGTTGCTTAAAATTTTGTTGAACCTTTGAGCATGGCACAATTTGAGACTTTACAAGGGAAAGGTCCTTCCGATTCTGATACGCATCATAAAAGTTTGGAAAATCATTCAAAAGATTTTTGTCTTGTATAAAACTTCTGTTATTTTGATTTTTTTTGTAGATTGTAGCTTGATTATTATGACTTTTTGAGAGGCCCATTCTTGATTTTTGCGGAAGTACTCTTTGATAGAATTTTTGAGACTTTAAAAAGTACTGCCCAGTTTCATGAATAAGGGATAATGATAATTTTTATTAGGATTAGATTAAACTCCATAGGAGCACCTACTTATCTCCTCTGAAATGGAAATTATGTCTAACTTAGACCCAAATTACAAAAGAAAGAACATGAAACAGACTTAGATGTAGTATCTCTTCACAACATCTAAATTGATAGATTTGTGCCAAATTTCCCCGTCCATTTATGCCAATATGAGTGCTCCACCTGTCAACACCCGAGAGACTACATTTGACATTGTCAGTTTGGTGAAAATGTACCATTTTCTTCATCATGATTTGGGAAGATCCACTTCAAAATCAATTCGGGTGAGAAATGTCAAGGTATGACCTTTTTGTTGAAAACTATGACCATTCTATTTTGATAGAGTTGATCATGATAGACGACGTTAATTCTTCTTCCGTCAATTAATGCCAACTTCTCAGACCGCATTTGCACCCATTTAGCATCGCTTAGCTCTACCTCTTGAATAATTCTAAGATATGGTGTCTCTACTTCAACAGGTATGACAACTTTGTTACCATATACCAGAAAATAAGGTTTAGTCACCGTAAAAGTTCTGATGGTAGTACAATACCTCAACAAAGCGAAGGGTAGCTTTTCATGCAAATGCTTGTAATTATCGATCATCATGCGCAGTATCATCTTGATGTTTATATTTTCAGCCTCAACCGCTCCACTCATTTGTGGTCTATACGTTGTAAAGTTTTGATGATTAATCTTAAACTTCTCACACAATGCTCTCATCAAATCAATATTTAGTTGGTTTCGTTGTTAGTAATGATTGACTCAAAAATTAAACCTACAAATAATGTGATTTTTGACAAAATCATCTACAACTTCCTTCATCTCCGACTTGTGAGAGGTGGCTTCGATCCACTTTGTGAAGTAGTCAATTACAACAAGAATGAATCTATGTTCATTGGATGTTACTTGTTCGACTGGACCAATGATATCCATGCCCCAAGCTGCAAATGGACAAGGTGAACTAGTAAGATGGAGTTTGTTGGGATGAACTCGGATCATATCTGTATGAGTATGACATTGATGAAATTTCTGAACATAGCGAATACAGTTTGTCTCGATGGTTAACCAGGATTATCCTAATCTCAGAATCATTTTTTTAGAGTATAACCGTTAATGTGAGGATCACATTATCCTGCAAGTATCTTTTCAACCAATCTACTAGTTCTCCAGCATCAACGCACCACAGCAAACCCAAATCGAGAGTCCTTCTATAAAGGACTTCTCCACTTAGAAAAAATTGATTTGTTTAACCTTCAAACCATGCATTTTTGTGCACTAGTTGCATCTTCTGGATATTCACTGTTCTTTAAATATTCTTGAATATCATGGTACCAAGGCTTTTCATCAGGCTCCTTATCAATATGAAAGCAATATGTTGATTGCTCATATATATACATGAATGTAAATGGGATCAATGTGATTATGATCAAGATGCTGAATCATAGATAAAGTGGCTAACGCATCTGCAAAATTGTTTTGGATCTTTGATACATGCTTGAATTCCATCTTGATGAACCTTTTTTACAACTTATGCACACACTCCAAATATGCGAAGAACTTCTGATTCTTGGTCACCCACTCGCCTCAAACTTGATGAATCGATAGGTCTGAATCTCCTACTATCAACATTTCTTGGACATCCAGGTCAATTGCCTGTCGGAGTCCCAAAATGCAATCTTCATATTCAGCCATATTATTTGAGCAAAGGAATCTGAGTTTTGTTGATACCGGATAATGTTTGCCAATTTGTGAGATTAGAACAACTTTGATGCGACATCCGCTTATATTTTTAGCTACATCAAAGAACACCTCCAACCACCGTATTCTTCAGAGATATCTTTCCCCCACAAAAGCTACTTCTTCATATGGAGAGTAAATTCCAAACGATTTAAAATAACTGACTTTATAAAATTATATTTTTCAAATCATTTGAAGTAATTTTTTCATTTTTACAATTTTAAAGATAATTTATATATTCTAATAATTTTTATATATATATTTACTACATTTTATAAATATTCAAATACCGTCTAAAAAGAATTTTAGTTTTACCTAAATATTTGGTTAATTAGTTTAGCTAATTTATACTTTATATATTTGAGTTAATTAGTTTACAATTAAATTAATTATTTTATCTTCGTTAAAATTAAGAAGCTTGTTAATTAATTATATTAATTCATCTTCTTTTGGTTTTGGCCGAATTCAATTAATTGCTTGAACTTGATCGAAATTGCAATTTATGTGATTATTTTCTTAAGTCAAATAGACCACATTCTTGAATTAATTTTCAAAGCCCATTTCCTTCCAATTTCCAAACCCAAATATCTGTCCACTAAATAATTCCCAATCTAACAAGGGAAAATTACGCAACAAAGCAAACTTATACTATTTAATTACTCATCATAGCTATAGTTTGCAATAATTATCACTGACAACTAACATTATACATTAATTACGTAGGCTGACTTCGAATTTGTATAATTAGTCATGTTTGTATATGTATAATTCGCCAGAGTATACAAATACATATGTATAATATATAATTATTTAACATATATACATATACAATTCACCTCTCTTCCACTCTCTGCCCTATCTTGCTCGCCTCTCTCCTCCCTCTCCCAATCTCGCTTACCCTATATACAAATGTATATGTATAATATACAATTATATACATATGCAATTCACCTCTCTCCCACTCTCTATCCTCTCTCGCTCGCCTCTCTCCTCCCTCTCCCATTCTCGCTCCCCTCTCTCCTCCCTCTCCCAATATCTCTTGCCATATATACAAATACATATGTATAATATACAATTATCTAACCAATATACATATACAATTCACCTTTCTCCCACTCTTTTCCCCCTCTCTCTGGCCTCTCTCCTCTCTCTCTTCCAGTCTCGCTCGCCTCTCCTCCATATAACATGTAGCTACAAATTGTAATTATCAACTATATCTATGGAGTGTAATTAATTATTTTTAAGTGACAATATGTGAAAGATTCCCTTTTTTAATGCCTATTATATTCATTCATTATCAACTTTTTTTACTTCTTTAAAAATCATCATATTTTCATTTTTTTAAAAGGGAATAGGGTCAAAAATACCCTCAATTTTGTTTTATTGTTTGACTTTGCCCTTGCCGTTAAAATGGAGTTAGCTTTACCCCTACCATTACTAATTTCACCATATATACCCCTTATTTGACGGAAAGCCCAAACTGACTCAATTAATCAATTTTACTTAAATTATCCAATTTTAACCCGACCCGACCCACCTAAGTATCACCCATTTTTGTTTATCTTTATAACGGTTCATCTTCATCTTTAAACTTAATTTTTTTTAAAAAAATGTAGTCGCTGATAGAAATGCATACATTGATGGAGTTCATATTTTACAAACTCTCATTCTCTTTTGATTTTTGGATTACAGAACATATTATTACTGAACTTTTTACGTATTTGAGAAAGAATTTAGCAAATTAAAGCAAAAGGCTGCCCGGAAATATTTTAACCCAGCTGAACAGTGCCAAAAAACAATAATATCAAACCAAAAAATAAAATAATCCATAACAAAATTTAATAGCATACAATCAATGACAAACTTGAACAATGAATAAGTAAAAAAATGAAAAATTATTAGAGCTTGAACTCTCTAACCAAATCTGAAACACAGAGAAAAGAATGAAAAATGTAAAAGAAAAATAAATCATAATAAAATGTAAGAATGGAAAGAAAATAGAGGGTCACCGGAAAATGGGATGAAGCTCGATTGTGAAGCTATGTTGGTGTTGTTAATTGGTTCGAGAAATGGATTTGCTGATTTTGGCATTGCTAGAGAGGCTGTGGTGGTTGCTGATTTGCAGAACCTCGCCGGAATTGGTGGTCGTTCTTCACAAGAGTTGGAGCCAAAACACATATACAATAAAACGTAAGAGGGGAAAAGGGAGGTGAATGGCGGCAGTCGCTCTTCGCTGGAGTTCGTGGATTTTGCTAATTGTTTGATGGGTATTTTCAAATTGATTGTTTACAGGTTGTTTTTGAAAAGGAACCCAAGTTTAAAGATTTCGATGATGAACAAGATAGAACAAAAATGAGTTATATTATTGGGTCGGGTCGGTTCGAATTAAATTGAGTAATTTAAATAAAAATTGGTTAATTTGATCAAATGAGGAATATATATAGTGAAATTAGTAATGGTAGGGTAAATTTAGTTTCATTTTAACGGTAAGGGCAAAATCAAACAATAAACAAAATTGAGGGGCATTTTTGACCCTTTTCCCTTTTTTTATTTCATGTAACAATTTTTTCATAAGAACATAAACATTAGTTTTTGGACGTCAAAAATAAAAAATATTAATTTCAATATATAATCTAATGATGTCCTATAATAAAGTAAGTTCGCATAATGAGAAAATTAATTTTATTACTAATAATTACGATTCTAATATCATATATTTATATACAAGAGAACCCTAGGCCCGCCTACGTGGCACCACCACAAGCAAGAATTTCCTTTTAAATTTATTTATTTCCAAAACTAGCCTTCCTCTTTTATGAAAAGATGTGACTTTTATGAAAAGTAGTGACTTTAATGAAGAGTTGGGATTTTTATGAAAAGTTGCAACTTTAATGAAGAGTTGCGACTTTTATCAGATGTTGTGACTTTTACGAAATGTTGTGACTTTAATGTAGAGTTGCGACTTTTATCAAAAGTTGTGCCAAAACTAGCCCTCCTCTTTCATGAAAAGATGTGACTTTTATGAAAATTTGCGACTTTAATGAAGAGTTGCGACTTTTATCAAAAGTTGTGACTTTTCTGAAAAATTGCAACTTTAATGAAGAGTTGCGACTTTTATGAAAAGTTTTGACTTTTATGAAAAGTTGCGACCATAAGAAATAATTTCCTTTTAAATTTATTTATTTCCAAAACTAGCCATCCTCTTTCATGAAAATATGTGACTTTTATGAAAAGTTATGACTTTTATGAAAAGTTGTGACTTTAATAAAGAGTTGCGACTTTTATCAAAAGTTGTGACTTTTATGAAAAGTTGTGACTTTAATGAAGACTTGCGACTTTTATGAAAAGTTGTAACTTCTATAAAAAGTTGTGACTTTAATGAAGAGTTGCAATCGAATGAAAAGTTTTGACTTTTATGAAAGGTTGTCAACTTTCTGAAGGGTTGCAACTTTTCCAAATAGTTGTAACATTTCTGGTAAGGTACAATAAATAGTTGTTCACACTACACTTTCTTTTCTATAAATAGATGAACTTCCTCTCATTTTAATATCAAACAGTCTGATGTTCTTCTTTTACTTTTGCAAAATTGAATACTTGTGTACTATGCTCCTGTTGAGTGACTCACTGACACAATTGTTTTTGTATCAATAAGTTGGTGAATAAAATTGTTCCATCATGGTATTGGAGGGGAATAGTTTTCTTAAAGGGACATTGTGCATTCAGTTTATTCGATTTTTCCTTTCTATTTCATTCTATTTTTACATATTCTAGGTATAT
This sequence comes from Solanum lycopersicoides, assembly GCA_022817965.1. Classification (NCBI taxonomy): domain Eukaryota; kingdom Viridiplantae; phylum Streptophyta; class Magnoliopsida; order Solanales; family Solanaceae; genus Solanum; species Solanum lycopersicoides. The sequence continues at coordinate 63,778,467 of CM040623.1, read as the reverse complement.
TCTTTTACACTCATTAATTTATGCTTATGATACTAATTGTTATTTTTAAGTACATGTTTTAAACTCTGTTTTTATGTTTGTGCAAAGTTATTGTCTTTGGTTATATTGAACATATATGCATATAGTATGTATATTCATTATAAAAATAATAATTCTTGTAAGCATTTCAAAAAATTTATGTTTTGATATTCTATATCAAATTTTATGGCATAAAACTACTATATATAAGCTTGCATATTGTCTATTTTTACATAGATATGAAAATTTTCACTTATTAATTGCAGCAATTCATCATGCAAGTTCAAAAGTTACAATTGCTTTCATGTTGAAGCGTATTTTTTTTCTGAAAATGTTAACGATTTTTGAAATTTTCTCCTAAGACATATATCAAAATTGTATAATCTATGCAACTTAAATATTTCTTTAGATTAGTAAATGCCTTTGTGTGTGTGTGTGTATATATATATATATATATATATATATATATATATATATATATATATATATATATATATATATATATATATATATATATATATCTTATTCTCTCCATTATTTTTATTTCAATGTTGATTAAAGATTCAATGATTAATTATTTCGTGTATAATTCATTCATTAGATGTTCTTGAGTTATGTGATAATGACAAATAATAAAATTCATGTTGGAATATTGCTAATATATTTTAAGAACCTATTTTCCCAATTTTTTTAATGTATGGATATTAGTAAAAATATTAATTGCAAATTCAATGCAATTTTTATTTTTAACTGCGCGAAGCGTGGGAAAATTACCTAGTTTATTTATACAAGGTGAAAACTACAGAGGATACTTACTATACAAATATATTTCAATGAAGGAAATATAAGACAATTAATTTAATTAAGATTGGTTTTAAAGATTATATTTATTCAAATTTAAAATTATTCTAAACTAATTTATCTAATAATCCATCATTTCTAATTAATACTTGTTTATATATATATATATATATATGGCAGAATAGAGATAGGACAAGTATCAGGAGGGACTTCGGGAAGTTCATCTGGAAAGACATGCAGAAACTCACTCATAACTGGAACTTACTGAATATATGGTGTCTAAATACTAACGTCATAAACTCGAACTAAGTGATAGATGCACCCCTTGAAAATGAACTTTCTCACATTAAGGTACGAAATAAAACGACCCTTAGGCATTGCTTAATTTTCCTTAAAATACGAAATAAAACTAACTTTTTCGCCTTAATGTTTTGCAAAAGACTTCTGAAAACACTAGAAAGAACTCTGACTCTTAACTATACCTTGAATTTGAATGATGAATTCAAGATGATGATTCATGTAATGAATAATTTGTAGATGTTTAGAAGTAATGTAGAATAGTTAGAATCAAAGTGGAGTAAATGTATCCTTTGAAAGAACTCAGACGGGCTAAACGACATTGAACGGGCTGGGACAGGCTACCCTGGTGCAGAGGTGGCGCTCTAGCCCTTGCCTAGAAACCCCCCCACGAATTTCTTTCTCGTTTTCTAATCCTAATTAGCCTAGAATCAAATGGTTTCTTCCACACTCACTTAGATTCAATAACCCAACATATGTAACGATAATCTACTCAAAACAACCTTCAGTTACGAATACTCATCTCAAGAATTCATCAAAACCCCAACAACTCAAGATTACAAATGAAATTTCAAGAAAACTCATCAAGAACTCAAATCCTTCAAACTCAAGAATGAAATTGCATTAAAATAACATGATTGGTGTGTGGGCTAACGAACCAACACTATGAGAACTCACATACCTGTTAGGGATCAAACCCTTGGAGAAATAGCCCACGATCCATAAGAAATCTTGATGAACACCTTGAACCTTTCCCTCTCTTCTCCTTTTTTGTCTTCTTGAACTTTTTTCTAAAACCATAAGCGTATTTTGGGATAATGAAAACTGACTCAAATCATATTTGACCTTAAGTATTACTAAATTTTTTTAAATTTTATTTGGTAAGGAAAAATTAAAATACTCCTCATAATTTCGGGTAGCTTTTCTTACTGGACAAACTAACTTCAAATGGGCATATCTTTCTCTTACGAGCTCGAAATGTAAAAAACTCGATGGAGTTGGAAAGAGGATTCCATAGACCTTTCATTTGATATCTTATGGTTCACCTGACTCATCATGTACTGAAAGTTATGATCATTTGAAGTTGACTCAAAACTAACAACTTAAGTATGACTTGCAATATTTTAGATTTTGCTATTTCCAATTTAGTTCTTTCTAATTTTAGCTCTTTCAAATACCAAGGTTTTACAAAAATAAACGCATATGAATAGAAAATTATTTTTAAGGCTCCAAACTTTAATACTTTATTAGATCATACAATGAACTACTTCATTAATAGCATATCTACATATAATATATTAATATGTGAGTGCACAAAATATAAATTACTAACATTGCAATCTCCAATAGTCGATAATTATTGTGTTGACCATTTTTTAGTAGTACTCTAATTTTTGTTTGCATTGTTAATTAATTATTTAAATTGATCTCACCAACAGGGCCGTAGCTATGAATTGAACACCCTTCACTAAAAAATTACATGATATATATGTAGGTCAAATATTACTTTTTTAAAATCAAATTTGAGCTCGAAGCTCGTTTATTCAATCATAAATATAAGAAATACATGTATGTCTGGCCCAACTTTAAAACATGAGGTGTACATATAAAATCTTGTGAGACTCACCACATCTTGATTAATGTAAATGTTGTCTATACTGATTGTTTATGTCCTTTATCTTTCTTTTTTGATTATCAAACTTGAGATTTGTGTTTTGTTCATGTTTAGAACTCTTGTGCATTTAGCTGGTAGTTGTTCAAACTGCTTGTATTCTTGTACCTTCGAATTACTATAAGCACTATTAACAATGACATCTACTAGTTGATTTCCTTCCCTGTATAAATGCTGAACTTTGAAGTTGTTTTGTTCCATAATTTATCTTGCTTCTTCCGCAATGTCTAGTATCTCCCATGATGTTTTCCATACCCTAAATGTCATTTTCATGATTCCTAGTGATCGGTTTATAGAATAACTTTCTTGAGCTTGTTTTTATGTAGTAAATTAGCCCTCTTAGTATTGTTGTCGGGTCAAATATTACTTGATATTGATATAGTAAGTATTTTGAACACCCTAAACTACAACAATGAGCCATAGCTTAGTGGAAAAAGTGTGTCCAATGTACACAATACCCAAGTTCGAATTACTCCAACTATGTTTTGTATATTTTGTTTAATGTGGTCTGCTGTAAAACAATTAATTAAATGAAAAACAAAATACTTTGTTTTATATTGAGTGGTAACTTAGTTGCAATAGTATTTTGTATATTTTGTTTAATGTGGTCTGCTATAAAACGATTAATTAAATGAAAAATGAAATACTTTGTTGTATATAGAGTGGTAGCTTAGTGACAATAGTGTGGTCAAGGTTGTTTGCCATTGAGGTTCAGTTCCCCATGGCCACATTTTTTTTCTATGTTGGCTTTATTTTGGACACCCTTCATGAATTTTCTGTCTACCCACTTCCCACCAATATAATTGTGCTAATTTCAGTATTTTTATCATGAGTTTAGCTTAAGGTTATGAATAATTCATTCCTAACCCTTTGCCTTCCTAGAAGGGGGAGAAGACTCGAAACACCCAAACTTTTCAACATGGTATTATAGATGGAGAACATTATAATTATGTTAAAATCTTTCTATCTCCAAAATGAATCAGGCCACATGTGAGAAACGTGTGAGTTGAAAACATTATTAAGTAAATAACAAAAATATGTGTTGTTTAATCAGTCAAACATAATTCTAAATGACATTGTCATACGCTTCAACATTTTCAAAAGAAAACATAAAGTTTTAATTAGGAAGTAAGAATTTAAATTGAACAAATCTCATGAGAAAATAAATTAAAGATGTGGTCAACATATATACATAAAACTAGACATGGTGATTCCGTAGAAGCACCTTTGCGAACCAACACTATTGGTGGGAAGTGAAAAAAATTCAAATATTAACTTTTTCTCTACCTTTCATACTATATATAATATCCTTCTCTCAGTCTTTTATTTCACCAAATCCCCATTTCTCTCTTTAATTTGCTTTCTCTATTTTTTTGTTTGTTTCATATGGATAACCATCATGCTAAGAATGTACCCTCCCCATCTTACCACTCCCCATTACCAATCTCCCCCTCCCTATTAGCCTGCCCCTTCTCCTCATCGTGTTTGCGAGAAGGCTACACCAACTACTGACACTGAGATCTTAGGGGTTTATGGGAGTAGCGCCCCCATACACTTAGTCAATGATCCTCCTAGAAAAAAAGGGAAAACATGTTGAATGCTGGAAAGTAACATATGTGGGTTCGGTCCAAAAGGCTCAATGAATGTGTTGCACCTGCGTTTGCGCTTGTGCCTCAACCTGCACCTATACCAACACCAATAATAGAATCATCAGAGCTTTCAGAGAGAATGAGAACCCGACATGTATGTGCAATTGTGTTTGATACACTAACATCGTTAATCATCCACATGAATTCTCATTCGGAAGTGAGTTGTATGTTCCTGACTGGGACATAGATTCTGACTGGTCATCACGTTCACCATCATTTGAACCACTTACAATTGATGAAAACTCCAACGATCTCATTGATGATGCATCCGCTGCTGTTGCTGCTCCAAAAGCTTCAACATTAGGCCTTTTTGCGTTAACCACATGTATTCCTTTCCCAACATTCATCATGTATAGGGGAAGCTGATGAATGCATGGGAAGGAACGTTTGTGGTTCGGGAAAAAAGACCCAATGTTGAAGCTTTTGGAGAACCAGCAGCGACCCAATGTTGAAGTTTTTATAAGGTGTAAGTGGTTCAAATAGTGGTGAACATGATGACCTATTAGAATCCCCATCCCAGTCAGGAACATATGAACTCACCTCCTGATGAGATTGCATGTGAATGCTTAATGATGTCAGCGTATCAAACACAATTTCACATACATAACAGGTTCTCATGCTCTTTCACAACTCTGGTTATTCTGGTGCTGGTGCTGGTGCTGGCACAAGCATAGAATGCAAGTGTATCAAGTTCAACATTGGGCCTTTTGGACCGAACCTCGAATGTTCCTTCCCCAATATTCAACATGTTTCCCTTCTTTCTAGGGGGAGCATTGACTGAGTGGATGGGGGCACTACTCCCCTAAAATTCTAAGATCTCAATGTCATCAGTTGGTGTAGCCTTCTCGTGAGAACGATGAGGGAAAGGGGCAGGGGAAGAGGGAGAGGGAGAATGGGGAGAGGGGCCCACTACATGAAAAAGCATTTTTAGAGACCAACATTTAGGGAGGAGTTGAAAATGTGGTCCTTAAAAAGTATCCTTATAGGGACGAGTTTTCCTTCTCGTCTCTTTATTATTCGTTACAACGAAGAGATTAAATCTGGTCTCTACATTAATGAATAACTGATCACCAAAATAAAATTTAGTGGGTCAAAAGGCACCGGTCCTCACTAAATTAAAATATATTACTCTTTCTTTTTGGGACATAGTAAAATCCCTAAACCCTAATCTGCTCACCTTCAAGTTTACCCACATTGAATACACCTCTTCTTGTTCATATCCGTCGACTAAAGTTGTCTCTTCACACATCACCAACCTCAAAATTCTTTGACAGCGCAAAATTAAGAAACCAATGAAGCTAATTTCCTTCCCTTCATGATTAACCCACCTTCAAGTGATGCTCTTTCGATATGACGAAGAAGATTACAGTTGGTCTCTGCAACAACCGTAATAATCAACGAAATGGGGGTAATTTTCTGTTTCACTTATTTGATGATCTTAGATTTATGAAATTCAATTATCAATTTAGTAGTTTTTTCAGATTCCTCTTATATCGTTTTGAATACCTAATTGAGTTCTTTTCTCACTTTGAATACTCAATTGAGTCACACTATTGGTACTTTTTTTTTTCCTTTTTATATATGTGTTGGTTGCTCAAGGGGTGTGGTCAGAGAAAGTAACAAATCATATTATATAATATATTATGTTCTTCTTGGATTGTACTGATTCCTCTGTATGTTTGTGAATCACATAAAAATGTGTTATATGTTGCCCACTCTTTCAATCCGAGCTCAGTCCTAGCAGGTCTATCTTTTCCATGCCCTCTCAAGTTCCCTCTCTAGTTTCAAGGTTAATTGTGATCACATGTCTGAAGCCATATATACATGATTAACTTTGTTGTTTGTTTCTTTTACTTGATATCTAAACTCAAGTTCTTGTCTTTTAATATATTCGATTGAATGCCTCTAAAGATGTGAAATATTTCTAATTCTATGAACATTCACTATTGCAATTAACTATCCAACAGAGATTCGAAATAGTGGATGTCATCAGGAAGTTGTGTATTGATGTAGGTAGTTTTGAAAGTGAACTTCAATTGCTTGAATTCTTACTTTGTTTATCTGATTTCATGTACTTTCTTCACTTGATATCCTTATTGGCGATATTTAATCTACAAATTTTGACTTTTGCTTGGTTTGTTATGATTTTTATTGTGTGCTTCAAATTCTATACGTACGACATCGAATTAGTTCTATATGTTTTTTTTGGTTGAAATAATATGTTGTTGGCTTTGAAAGTTACCTATTTTAAAGAAAAAAAACTTTTTGGGTTGTGTTATTATTTCTTCTCCAAAAGCAGTTGTCCACTCATTTTCACGTTTCAGATCAAAGGTTTGATGAACAAGTCAATTATAGTTCTCGTCTAAGGCAAAACTATTTCTCTAAATCCCTTGATATTACGGTTACTAGTGAAGACTTTTGCATACTTCAGTAGTAGTGCAATCCTTTCTAAATAACAGAGTGAAAATTCAACTATTCTTAAATGTTGTAAAAATCTTTGGACTAATTTCTTACATTGTTTGTTATGTCAAGATGTTAATAGATTGTGCTTTACATTGTAAACTTACTTCTTTTTCCTTAGCGTTACTAGATAACTCTTGCAAAGAAATAATAAGTGCAAGAGACTTCTAACTTAAACTCTTTGAACTGAGAATATATTGTAAAACTAATATACATATAATTTCAGCACCTTGTTAGGAATCTCCTTGGTACACACCTTGCCTCATGGAGTAGTATATATATATCATAAAGTAAACTATAGGCATGGTTAAATCAAATACATGACTGCACTTGGACCAATTTTAAAATTCAACAGAGAAAATGCATGTCAAATGTAAATCTATTAAGTACAGAATTTGAGGACACTACTGCTCTCATTGAAATATTTAGAGGCAAGTATTAATATAGTCTCGTGGAGAGATGCTAGACAACTGGAAAGATAGGACATGTATTGTACAAGTATAACTAACAGTTGAGTGTCCTAGTACCTACCCTTGCGTACCATTCATGCTTGATGAAGTTATACTCGGTCCTTAGGAATGCAATCTGAATTCCTAGGACTCCTCTGCTATAGTGAAAACATAAGGAGCATCGCCAGATTTGCTAAATGAAAATAAAGAATAATGAAAAACTCTAGTTACCTATGGGAGAAGTATTACAAGATTTACTATATTTCGAGATCAGTTAGACAATTTGTATGTTAAATATAACGCTCAATACAATTATCAAGCGTTATAATACAAATTTAAGGAATGAGGTTTATGTCCACTTTTTTTCCTGTTTCAGCTTTCAATTGAGTTTTCAAAATCATCCAAAACTTAACCAATATTTTATCTATTTTGATTTGCTACATTTTATTTCTTTGCATGTTGTCCAAATCTATACTTTTGCAGAACAAAAAAGGGGACAAAACTTACAAATGTGTTTTCGATAGGAAAAAGTATCGATGAATAATATTTTACCTTAGATTAAAATGGCGTTAAAGGATAGGCCTTTTTATGTAGTATGAACTTAATGATCTTTCTTGTTGTATTTTATTTATTTAAAAGCACCAACTTCAAAGTTTTAATTCATACTTTGGATACTATAGGTAAACCAACAAAATTTCCGAAAAAGCTTATATTAGAACTTATTCTTGACATTCTACAAAGGACACAATCCTCATATTAGATTGAGTTTGATATTTAGCACATTACGTGTACAATAAGAAATAAATTTAACATCTTACTACTTTGTTAGTGTGTTTTTTGATGTTAGGAGGGACGAATACCCATTAAATCTTTGCAGAACCAGTTGATCGCGCTGAGGTTCTATTGGTCTTATGATTTGCTTTGATTTTTGAAGGTCAGGTATTCTTAACAAATTACATCTTCTATTTCTTTTACAGTGTAAGATTACTATGATATCATTAAAGAACCTATGGATTTCAGTACAATGAGTCTAAGCTTCACGAGGGAATGTATGAAAACCTCCAAAAGATAGAGATCTGCGTTTATTTTCTTATCTAGAAAATTTGTTTCTTTTCCCTTCAAGTCAAAGTGGGCTTGGATGAAATTTGAGGAAGCAATATCAAGTTGTGCCTGCCCTTCTCTTTCTATTATAGTTAAACTTGGTAGATGTTACTATCTTACTACTTGTTGTCGTATGTTTTTTGTATGACTTAACAACTTAGAAAGTATATACTCTAGTTTTATCATTGATATTTTGTCCATAAATTTGCAGCTACACGCGCATCTATAGATGAAAGATTATGTATTTCTTAGAGCTTTGCTTTAGAATTGAGTGCAACGTTTAAATTGGTAAGTTGAAATTTAGATCTAAACTATGTCTAATTTTAGTTCTCTAGTGAAATATTTAGTAGTCATGAACAATATTATTATGTCTTTTACAGGTTTTAATGATTTGATGAATTTACAAGTCTCCGACCAAAAGAAAAGATGAATTATCATTCTACCGAGACAGTTGGACAACTTTTCAAATTTCGTATGGTGAATGTAATGACTAAATATTGGATTGTAGAATGCTACATTGCTACTGATGGGATGTTAATCTGATTTTGGTAACTGCTTTTTATATATATATATATATATAAGAATATATATATATAAAGGCATTCCATGATTGATCTTCTGTCTTTATACAATTGAAGTTATATATTATAAACATATATTTCTACAATATGAAACTTGTACTGAAGATGCCTTGTCCTCATAGGTCTTTTAGGACAGAAAATGTGGCGCTATAAGTCTGTAAATACCATAAAAATGGTACAAAACCTGGTCCCCAAATACTTATAGGGACCAGTAACAATAACTTGTCCCTATTGTCTTTTAGCGAAGAGACATATAGGGACGAAAAGCGACCATATATTTTTGTTCGCCATTAACTTTTAGATTTCACTTCGTTAATAGCTATTTTTCTTGTAAAGGGGGGACATTCTTAGCAGGAGATTTGTCCATCTGAAGAGAGAAAAAAATAATGATAGAGAAAACAATTGAAAGTGAGAAATGGGGATTTGGTGTAATATAAGACTTAGAGAAGGTTTATATATATAGTGTGAAAGGTAAAGAAATCTTAACATTTTCACTTCCCACAATAGTGTTAGTTCAAAAAGGGGTTTTATGGAATGATCATGCTTAGTTTTATGTATATATGTTAACAACATTTTTAATTTATTTTATGATGAGATTTGCTTAATTTAAATTCTTACTTCCTAATTAAAACTTTATATGTTGTCTTTGAAAATGTTGTAGCGTGTGACAATGTCCTTTATATTATGTTTGACTGATTAAATAGCACATAATTTTAATTAATTACTTAATAATGTTTTCAACTCGGACATTTCACTCATGTGGCATGATTCGTTTTGGAGATAGAAATATTTCAACATAGTTATAAATTGCACTATCTTATTTTAATGCTTAATTTATTATGGAAACTATGTTTTATTTATTTATTTAATTATATCTTCAGCATAATCTACCGATCTTTTCATCTCGGCCTAATTTCCTATTATGGTTCCAACACTTGAAAATAATTGGTGGGAGAGGGAGCGAGACTCGAAATTAGGATTAGAACTGCCTATGATGATCAATGTTGAAGTATGTAACCATCTCATTTAAAAAATTTAAGTTATAGAGAAGCACATGACTTACGGTTCCTTACATTCTGACCTCATTTTTTTTATCATGGTCGCTCCAAACATATGAAAATTCTTTTTCAATGAAGAGAGACAGTTCGACTCGAGCCCTAGAATAATACAATATATTTTGATACAATGTTGAAGTGGATGACCAAATGATTTTAAATTTTATATATATATATATATATATATATATATATCAATACACCCTCAGCTCTCGACCTAAATTCTTTCTTATGAGCCAAACACTTGGAAATCATTGATGGAGGCAAGACTTTTTTTGGTTTGGCCACATGGTCCATCTTATTTATATATGTTAAAATAAAAGAGAGAGAGAGATCAAAAAAATTATAGTAACAATGATCAAACGATATATTTAAAAAAAATTATTTTGTCAGTTCATTTATTAAAAAGAGAAATCTTTAAAAAAAATTACCTTAAACTTTGACAATGATGATTTTTCTAGATTCTTGACTTGAAGTTGGAGACTTGGAGTTCTTTCTGTGGAAAATGAGATCATCAAAACATCGAAAAGCACTAAGCTCTTATCAGATTCCTTTCACTAGTGAGTAAATAGGTAGGAATATCATATCATAAATCATAATATAAAGATTTGTTAAGTGAAATTAGTTAGGGGTATATATTATAATTATTAAGTAGATATGAATGTAAAGGGGTATGTGTTTGTAATTATAGTATAATATTTTAGTTTCCCCTTTTATGGATTACTGGTTAACTGTTTATAGAAGCACATTGCTTCTTCATTGAAAGTTTCCTCAAAATATTGTTCAGGTTCCATCCTAAGTATACCTCAAAAATATCAATAACCGTTTCATGCGCGCTATTATATTGAACATTATTTTCATATAGAGACCTATTACTCACTTGACCACGATTAAGTTATAAAATATACCATTCACCTCGACAATCTCTCCATGATATGTACACCAAATATTCAAGCTTAGATTCATCACAATAAACATGATCCTTCATTGTTTTCGATTAAAAAAACTGCATACGGTTGCATCGGTCACAAGGACAATACTTATTAACCCATGACTTTGAAAAGGATCAAGTAACATTGCATGATTGACAAATCCTCTAACACCTTCAGCAAATTCATTTTTCATGTCTCCACTAATTTATTAGTTCTATCACACTTTAAAAACGACGAGCCATTTATAAAAATATAGATATTCGTTATAAATTTTAACTTCCCTTCTTAGTCAGTGACTAACTTTCACTTTCTAGCTTTTTATCAAAGTTTGGAGTTAAAAGGATAAAAAAAATTATCAAAAATTTCAAATCGATCATGTTATTTTAAACCAAAAGGGCTACTGTCAAAGCGATTTTCCTCTGACACATAAGAACGTTTTCCTCCGTTAAAACTAAAAATTGCTGCCCGAGCAGCAATTTTCTTCAAAAAACATTCTCCTTTCCCCTTTATATCGCTACTATGGCAGCGTTGGAATCGCTGCCCTTGCAACGTTTTTTTTTTTAATTATTTATTTTTTGCATTCGCTGCCTTGGCAGCCTGAAAATTATTTTTTTATTTGGAGGGGAATTTTGCTGCCTACTAAAAGATTTTTTATTTTTTTAATAAAACGTGACCCCTTAATTACTTCATAATCTTTAAGCAAATTATCCTAAACCTCAGGCGCATGTTAGTTTAATTTGGGTCCCATTAATGGCGATTCCAATTGTCCTGTAGAATCCAAGCCATTTGGGCATCATCTAGTCACCCAATTTCATATGATAAACAGTTCGTGCTGTCGGTGAGTATCAAGAGCTTACCTATTTGATTTTACATGTTTCGTACAAGAATTCAATCGCATATGGAAATAATTCACTAGTAATATGATGGCACTATTACTCACAATGCCCCATACTTCTTTCACTACTTCAGTAGTTACTTATTCGATCCCTCATCCTCTTAGACAAATGAACTCGAGTTCATGTCTAATTTTATATACACAATAACATCAATTGTAATAGTGACTTGTGTATACAAGTTATATTGTTCATTTTCAATCCTCTTCCCTTTCTACTAGAATCTATTGGTTCTATCAATTGCTTTCCTATACATACGATGCATTGTTGAATCACTCATGGCTATTCCAATGAAAAGTTAATTTCACTTTTTGGGATCTCATGCAATGAAGAAGCAGTGAAGCATTCTTTCATTAGTTCATTGATCACTTAATACACGTGGTATGAAACACGTGCTACGATGTTCTCATCTTACATTGGTGTGTGTCTCATTTTTTTAATCATCCAAACATCGTACAAATCTTGGTTTGCACATCTCTAGATGTCTAACTCGATATTTTTTCGTTTCAATGATCCTCAAATTCATCTTCTTAGAGAGACTCTAATCTGGATAATAAAACAAGTCATAACATGGTGGTGAAACTCTTCTCTTTATATTCCTCGACGTAAGAGGTGATTGCTAGTGTGAGAGAGTCAATCTTCTGACATGTTCGGCGTACTTTATTTCTAAAATCAATATCACATGCGTATAAGATATGAATATAAATTCAAAATAGTCACATATTGATGAAATTAGTATAACTATCGAGTTATATTACAATACATAAATATTATCATATTATACGTAAACCTATAGTTTTTAACATGTTTCTCATATAAGTCTCTTGATATTGCCTTTGTAAAGGATCAACTATCATTTCACGAGAAGGAATGTATTACAAATTTATTTTTCCACTTGCTACTATGTCTCTCAAAAAGTTATACTTGATGTGAATGTATTTTGTCGGTTACGACGTTCATCGCTGGAGCTGGAGTCGAGGTCGCTGGTCGGAGCAATCGCTACTGCTCGAAGCTTCGTGGTTCTTAGATTTTTTTGTTGATTTCCTCGACATCGCCAGAGTAGAGAGAAGAAAAAGAGGAGGCGTGGGACGATTTGGTTTTGCCGGTGGTCCTCACCGTCTTTGTGCGTGATGGCTCCGTTTGGTGGCTGCTGGCTCGTTCTTGCAAGCAGCATGGCAAAAGACGGGATTCGCCGATTGTTCGAGAAAATGAGGCAAGGGGATTTCTGACAACTCTCTTCTCGTCGGTGGTTTCCTTGATGGTTCTCGTCGGTTCACGAGGAGAGGGAGAAGAAAGGGGCTGGAGTTTTGGTGGTGGAGCTCTCATTGATAGAGGAGAGCAGCGGCGTCGAGAAAAAAGCCAAGGGGTGCAGCTTCTAATCTCAAAGAGAGAGGAGAAATGAGGTGAAACAAGGTAGGGTTGGCCTTTTGGGATTTGAATAAAAAGATAAAGTGTTGATCGATCTTTGACATTGAATGGACTTTGATGGACGATCATGATTTAAGGTTGGGGCTGATCGGATAGATGAACGAGTGAGATTGAAAGATGGAATTTTTTTATGGGGATCAAATATGGCTATAATTGAAATGATTTGTATGGAGTTTGGCTAGATTTGAAATGAAATCTAACTTGAGGAGGCTAGAATTGAAATCAAATTGGATAAAAAGGGTTAGAATTTAAATAATTTAAGGGAAGAATCAATTGAACTGCTATTTAATTAATAATGTACTACACATAAATAATATTTTTTTTTATTATATATTAACATAGTTTTTAAGACCTTAAACTGATAACTAAAATAATTTTTTCAAAGTTTTGACAGCTGATAAGTATAATTATTATTTTGATAAGGAAAATAATTACAATAAACTTTGTAAATTATGAATAGTAAAATATAATTATTTACATAAAACAACTTTCAATTTTGAACCCGTAAAATGAAGGGAAAAGATTTTGCAATAAATATTCAATCAAATAGCAATTCAGGAATGTCTCTAAGTCAGTCAAAATTGAGTGTCAACAGCTGCCGTTTGGTTGCTTGGGAATGAATGATAAATTGTCGGGTAACAATGTTGACTGAGTAACCGATTTTTATCGAACCAAAAAAAGGTGTCTGTGGGATCAATTGAAATTATATAGAGTTGAAAAATATATGGCGTAGACTTTGATATTAATTCGCCTACATATCTTCGTTGTTACGAGAATCAGCAGGTAGTTTGTATTCTAGATTTAGGAACAAATGAAGCTCTTAAAACTGAAATAACGGTACAAGATTAGAATGGAAACGATAACGGCTTGAATGGATAAGATTAGAGCAGTGCGGTGGAATGAATAACACAAAGGATCATAAGAGAAGAGATCGTACGAGTAGAAAAGAGTTGAGAAGACCTTTATTGCGGTCTATATTAGTTCAGTAGTCATGTCTGAAAGGGCCATTGATCTTGTCTACAATATACAAGCCTATGCTAATATGTAGCTTGTAATATCACTAAACAAAGTGATTTGGGAATATATATCAAGTAAACGGAAAATGTAAACATGATAGAATTTCTCATATCGATCATGATAGTTGCCTTAAGACTATGAAGACGATGTCTTAGATTATGACACATTCGGATCATGATAAACAAAATTGAATCTTTAGGCCATTAAATGATGTCTGCAGGACATGAAATATAATGTCTTTGGACGATGACGCCTTCAGAATATAAATAGTGAGTAAAGAGAGTGTTTTTATTCTGATGTACTTCGGGCATTTAGTGATACTTGTGACTTGATTCGATAGAAACTCCCTGTATATGTATTCCTTTTTGAGCTCCATGTGACTTAAATCAACAGTAGATCCAATAGTTCTTGGGCTCAATGTAGATGCAACTCTTGGGCGCGTGAAATTCTGGGTACAATGAAATCTCCAAGCACATGTAATATCTCGATCTCATTTATTCTTGGGGCAAATGCAATATCTTGGTTTCATGTAAATCTCGGGCTCAATGCATTCTTCGAGGATATGAATTTCTCGGGCACGTGAAATTCTCAAGAACATGCAGTTCTTTAGCACATTCAATCACGAGCACAATGCAATCTTAGGCAGACGCAATCTAGGACACAATACAATTTTCTAGGCTGATGCAGATCTCGGCGCATGTAATTCTCGGGAACATGCAATCTCGGGCACAATGCAATATCCGGGCACAATGCGATTCTCTAGCACACGTAGTTCTTGGACGCAATGCAATCTTCAGACACATGCATTTCTGGGGCATATGCAATCTCAGAGTCGTGAATATTTTGGGCACGATATGATAGTTGAGAGCATTAAGTAGTTTAGACCTCCGCCTTGTGTTGGAAGGATCGATTGCCATTATTAGCAATTGTAGTATAGAGTATCTTGGTCCTCATCTTTTTGGAGGGGCAGATATGCGTTTTTGGTGATTATTTCGCTCAAAATAATGTTGCTTGACCTTCCGTCTTATCTGAAGGATAGTGTGCCACTTGTTGGTGATTGTTGGGCTCTGTATAAGGTAGCTTGATTCTTCAAGCGATGTTGAAATTAATTCTTGTATATGTACTTGTCTTTTCTTCATTCAAAGAAAAAATGTGAGTTTATAAATGGGGGAGGTTGATCTACTTTGATCGATGTGCTCTATTTGACTTGACATCCAGAACTTTTCTGGGCATTGGTTTGATGAAAAGTTTGAAAAGGTTTTTGAAAGCATAAATTACTTAGGTTGCATAAAATTTTGTTGGACCTTTGAGCATGGCACAATTTGAGACTTTACAAGGGAAAGGTCCTTCCGATTCTGATACGCATCATAAAATTTTGGAAAATCATTCAAAAGATTTCTGTCCTGTATAAAACTTTTCAAAGCCCATTTCCTTCCAATTTCCAGACCCAAATTTTCAAAGCCCATTTCCTTCCAATTTCCAGACCCAAATATCTGTCCACTAAATAATTCCCAATCTAACAAGGGAAAATTACGCAACAAAGCAAACTTATACTATTTAATTACTCATCATAGCTATAGTTTGCAATAAGTATCACTGACAACTAACATTATACATTAATTACGTGGGCTGACTTCGAATTTGTATGATTAGTCATGTTTGTATATGTATAATTGGTCAGAGTATACAAATACATATGTATAATATACAATTATTTAACCTGTATACATATACAATTCACCTCTCTCCCACTCTCTGCCCTCTCTTGCTCGCCTCTCTCCTCCCTCTCCCAATCTCGCTCGCCCTATATACAAATGTATATGTATAATATACAATTATATACATATACAATTCACCTCTCTCCCACTCTCTATCCTCTCTCGCTCACCTCTATCCTCCCTCTTACAGTCTCGCTCGCCTCTCTCCTCCCTCTCCCAATATCTCTTGCCATATATACAAATACATATGTATAATATACAATTATCTAACCAATATACATATACAATTCACCTTTCTCCCACTCTTTTCCCCTCTCTCTCGCCTCTCTCCTCTTTCTCTCCTGTCTCGCTCGCCTCTCTCCTCCATATAACATGTAGCTACAAATTGTAATTATCAAACTATATCTATGGAGAGTAATTAATTGTTTTTAAGTGACAATATGTGAAAGTTTCCCTTTTTTGTAATGCCTATTATATTAATTCATTATCAACTTTTTTTACTTCTTTAAAAATCATCATATTTTCATTTTTAAAAAAGGGAATAGGGTCAAAAATACCCTCAATTTTGTTTTATTGTTTGACTTTGCCCTTGCCGTTAAAATGGAGTTAGCTTTACCCCTACCATTACTAATTCCACCATATATACCCTCAATTGACGGAAAGCCCCAAACTGATTCAAATTAACCAATTTTACTTAAATTATCCAATTTAAACCCGACCCGACCCACCTAAGTATCACCCTTTTTTTTAATAACTGTTCATCTTCATCTTTAAACTTAATTTTTTTTAAAAATGTAGTCGCTGATAGAAATGCACACATTGATGGAGTTCATACTTTACAAACTCTTATTCTCTTTTGATTTTTGGATTACAGAACATATTATTACTGATCTTTTTACGTATTTGAAAAAGAATTTAGCAAATTAAAGCAAAAAGCTGCCCCGAAATATTCTAACCCAGCTGAACAGTGCCAAAAAACAATAATATCAAACCAAAAAATAAAATAATCCATAACAAAATTTAATAGCATACAATCAATGACAAACTTGAACAAGGAATATGTAAAAAAATAAAAAATTATTAGAGCTTGAACTCTCTAACCAAATCTGAAACACAGAGAAAAGAATGAAAAATGTAAAAGAAAAATAAATCATAACAAAATGTAAGAATGGAAAACAAATAGAGGGTCACCGGAAAATGGGATGAAGCTCGATTGTGAAGCTATGTTGGTGTTGTTAATTGGTTCGAGAAATGGGTTTGCTGATTTTGGCATTGGTAGAGAGGCTGTGGCGGTTGCTGATTTACAGACCCTCGCCGGAATTGATGGTCGTTCTTCACAAGAGTTGGAGCCAAAACATATATACAATAAAACGTAAGAGGGGAAAAGGGAGGTGAATGGCGGCAGTCGCTTTTCGCTGGAGTTCATGGATTTTGCTAATTGTTTGATGGGTATTTTCAAATCGATTGTTTACAGGTTGTTTTTGAAAAGGAACCCAAGTTTAAAGATTTAGATGATGAACAAGATAGAATAAAAATGAGTTATATTATTGGGTCGGGTCGGTTCGAATTAAAATTGAGTAATTTAAATAAAAATTGGTTAATTTGATCAAATGAGCGGTATATATAGTGAAATTAGTAATGGTAGGGTAAATTTAGTTTCATTTTAACGGTAAGGCCAAAATCAAACAATAAACAAAATTGAGGGGCATTTTTTATCCTTTTCCTTTTTTTGTATTTCATGTAATAATTTTTTCATAAGAACATAAACATTATTTTTCGGACGTAAAAAATAAAAAATATTAATTTCAATATATAATCTAATGATGTCCTATAATGAAGTAAGTTCGCATAATGAGAAAATTAAGTTTATAAATAATTATTACGATTCTAATATTTATTTATACAAGGTGAAAACAGCAGAGGATACATACTATACAAATATAATTCAATGAAGGAAATATAAGACAATTAATTTAATTACGATTTGTTTTAAAGATTATATTTATTCAAATTTAAAATTATTCTAAACTATAATTTATCTAATACTCCATCATTTCTAATTAATACTTGTTTATATATATATATATATATGGCAGAATAGAGATAGAACAAGTATCACGAGGGACTTCGGGAAGTTCATCTGGAAAGACATGTGGAAACTCACTCATAACTGGAACTTACTAAATATATGGTGTCTAAATACTAAAGTCATTAACTCGAACTAAGTGATAGATGCACCCCTTCAAAACAAACTTTCTCACATTAAGGTACGAAATAAAACGACCCTTAGGCATTGCTGAATTTTCCTTAAAATAGGAAATAAAACTAACTTTTTCGCCTTAATGTTTTGTAAAAGACTTCTCAAAATACTAGAAAGAACTCTCAAGACTTGACTCTTAACAATACCTTGAATTTGAATGATGAATTCAAGATGATGATTCATGTAATGAATGATTTCTAGATGTTTAGAAGTAATGTAGAGTAGTTAGAATCAAAGTGGAGTAAATGTATCCTTTGAAAGAACTCAGACGGGCTAAACGACATTGAACGGGCAGGGACAGG
This sequence comes from Solanum lycopersicoides, assembly GCA_022817965.1. Taxonomy (NCBI): domain Eukaryota; kingdom Viridiplantae; phylum Streptophyta; class Magnoliopsida; order Solanales; family Solanaceae; genus Solanum; species Solanum lycopersicoides. The sequence continues at coordinate 63,759,834 of CM040623.1, read as the reverse complement.
CTACCCTGGTGCAGAGGTGGCGCTCTAGCCCTTGCCTAGAAAACCCCCCACGAATTTCATTCTCATTTTTAATCCTAATTAGCCTAGAATCAAATGGTTTCTTCCACACTCACTTAGATTCAATAACCCAACATATGTAACGATAATCTACTCAAAACAACCTTCAGTTACGAATACTCATCTCAAGAATTCATCAAAACCCCAACAAATCAAGAATACAAATGAAATTTCAAGAAAACTCATCAAGAACTCAAATCCTTCAAATTCAAGAATGAAATTGCATTAAAATAACATGATTGGTGTGTGGGTTAACGAACCAACACTATGAGAACTCACATACCTGTTAGGGATCAAACCCTTGGAGAAATAGCCCACGATCCATAAGAAATCTTGATGAACACCTTGAACCTTTCCCTCTCTTATCCTTTTTTCTCTTCTTGAACTTTCTTCTAAAACCATAAGCGTATTTTGGGATAATGAAAACTGACTCAAATCATATTTGACCTTAAGTATTACTAATTTTTTTTTTAATTTTATTGGGTAAGGAAAAAACTAAAATACTCCTCATAATTTCGGGTAGCTTTTCTTACTGGACAAACTAACTTCAAATGGGCATATCTTTCTCATACGAGCTCGAAATGTAGAAACTCAATGGAGTTGGAAAGAGGATTCCATAGACCTTTCATTTGATATATTATGGGTCACCTGACTCATCATGTACTGAAAGTTATGATCAGTTGAAGTTGACTCAAAACTAACAACTTAAGTACTATGACTTGCAATAATTTAGATTTTGCTATTTCCAATTTAGTTCTTTCTAATTTTAGCTCTTTCAAATACCAAGGTGTTACAAAAATAAACTCATATGAATAGAAAATTATTTTTAAGGCTCCAAACTTTAATACTTTATTAGATCATACAATGAACTTCATAAATAGCATATCTACATATAATATATTAATATGTGAGTGCACAAAATATAAATTACTAACATTGCAATCTCCAATAGTCGATAATTATTGTGTTGGCCTTTTTTTAGTAGTACTCTAATTTTTGTTTGCATTGTTAATTAATTATTTAAATTGATATCACCAACAGGGCCGTAGCAATGAATTGAACACCCTTCACCAAAAAATTACATGATATATATGTAGGTCAAATATTAGTTTTTTAAAATCAAATTTGAGCTCGAAGCTCGTTTATTCAATCATATATATAAGAAATACATGTATGTCTGGCCCAACTTTAAAAAGGAAAATTAGCCCAAATATATCAATACCTTTTATATTTCTTACCCTAGTTTTATTATTTTCCCTATTTGTTTCCGAATCCTCCTCTTTCATATTCTTCTCTGCGCCGCCTTCATGATTCTCCTTTATCTCCTCTAGATTATCAGCATTCAACCATGGTGGTGTACCACTACACATCTTCAACAGCTTCAGTAGGTACTTCTCCTCCTTATCTTCCTAATCTATTATGTTTCTTTATCTTGATTTAGTATATTCTGATTTCTGAATCTATCATCGTTGCTAGTTGTGGAGCCAAATGTGCTGCTCTCGATCTTTCTCTTTATGACAATCAAGTATGTGCTTTGGATGTATAGTCCTCGAGTTTGGCGATTTCTTCTTTTGTAAGCTCATAATATAGAGAATGTAACTCTTTAATCCTCTCCGATTTTAAGCACTGGTATTAGAAAAAACATGAGGTGTACATATAAAATCTTGTGAGACTCACCACATCTTTATTAATGTAAATGTCGTCTATACTGATTGTTTATGTCCATTATCTTTCTTTTTTTGATTCTCAAACTTGAGATTTGCGCTTTGTTATGTTTAGAACTCTTCTTCAATTAGTTGGTAGTTGTTCAAACTGCTTGTATTCTTGTACCTTCGAATTACTATATGCACTATTAACAATGACATCTACTAGTTGATTTCCTTCCCTGTATAAATGCTGAACTTTGAAGTTGTTTTGTTCCATAATTTATCTTGCTTCTTCCGCAATGTCTAGTATCTCCCATGATGTTTACCATACCCTAAGTATCATTTTCATGATTCCTAGTGATCGGTTTATAGAATAACTTTCTTGAGCTTGTTTTTATGTAGTAAATTAGCCCTCTTAGTACTGTTGTCGGGTCAAATATTACTTGATATTGATATATTAAGTATTTTGAACACCCTAAACTACAACAATGAGCCATAGCTTAGTGGAAAAAGTGTGTCCAATGTACACAATACCCAAGTTCGAATCACTCCATCTATGTTTTGTATATTTTGTTTAATGTGGTCTGCTGTAAAACAATTGATTAAATGAAAAACGAAATACTTTGTTGTATATTGAGTGGTAACATAGTTGCAATAGTGTTTTGTATATTTTGTTTAATGTGGTCTGCTGTAAAACGATTAATTAAATGAAAAATGAAATACTTTGTTGTATATAGAGTGGTAGCTTAGTGACAATAGTGTGGTCAAGGTTGTTTGCCATTGAGGTTCAGTTCCCCATGGCCACATTTTTTTTCTATGTTGGCTTTATTTTGGACACCCTTCATGAATTTTCTGTCTACCCACATCTCACCAATATAATTGTGCTAATTTCAGTATTTTTATCATGAGTTTAGCTTAAGGTTATGAATAATTCATTCCTAACCCTTTGCCTTCCTAGAAGGGGGAGAAGACTCGAAACACCCAAACTTTTCAACATGGTATTAGAGATGGAGAACATTATAATTATGTTAAAATCTTTCTATCTCCAAAACGAATCAGGCCACATGTGAGAAACGTGTGAGTTGAAAACATTATTAAGTAAATAACAAAATATGTGTTGTTTAATCAGTCAAACATAATTTTAAATGACATTGTCATACGCTTCAACATTTTCAAAAGAAAACATAAAGTTTTAATTAGGAAGTAAGAATTTAAATTGAACAAATCTCATGAGAAAATAAATTAAAGATGTGGTCAACATATATACATAAAACTAGACATGGTGATTCCGTAGAAGCCCTTTGCGAACCAACACTATTGGTGGAAAGTGAAAAAAATTCAAATATTAACTTTTTCTCTACCTTTGACACTATATATAATATCCTTCTCTCAGTCTTTTATTTCACCAAATCCCCATTTCTCTCTTTAATTTGCTTTCTCTATTTTTTTGTTCTCTTCATATGGCTAACCAACATGCTAAGAATGTACCCTCCCCATCTTACCACTCCCCATTACCAATATCCCCCTCCCTCTTACCCTGCCCCTTCTACTCATCGTGTTTGCGAGAAGGCTACACCAACTACTGACACTGAGATCTTAGGGGTTTATGGGAGTAGCGCCCCCATACACTTAGTCAATGATCCTCCTAGAAAAAAGGGAAAACATGTTCAATGCTGGGAAGTAACATATGTGGGTTCGGTCCAAAAGGCTCAATATTGAATGTGTTGCACCTGCGTTTGCGCTTGTGCCTCAACCTGCACCTATACCAACACCAATAATAGAATCATCAGAGCTGTCAGAGAGAATGAGAACCCGACATGTATGTGCAATTGTGTTTGATACACTAACATCGTTAATCATCCACATGCATTCTCATTCGGAAGTGAGTTGTATGTTCCTGACTGGGACATAGATTCTGACTGGTCATCACGTTCACCATCATTTGAACCACTTACACTTGATGAAAACTCCAACGATCTCATTGATGATGCATCCGCTGCTGTTGCTGCTCCAAAAGCTTCAACATTAGGCCTTTTTGCTCGAACCACATGTATTCCTTTCCCAACATTCAACATGTATAGGGGAAGCTGGTGAATGCATGGGAAGGAACGTTTATGGTTCGGGAAAAAAGACCCAATGTTGAAGCTTTTAGAGCAGCAGCAACGACGAACGCATCAACATTGAGATTGCTGAAGTTTTTATCAGGTGTAAGTGGTTCAAATAGTGGTGAAAATGATGACCTGTCAGAATCCCCGTCCCAGTCAGGAACATATGAACTCACCTCCTGATGAGATTGCATGTGAATGCTCAATGATGTCAGCGTATCAAACACAATTTCACATACATAACAGGTTCTCATGCTCTTTCACAACTCTGGTTATTCTGGTGCTGGTGCTGGCACAAGCATAGAATGCAAGTGTATCAAGTTCAACATTGGGTCTTTTGGACCGAACCTCGATGTTCCTTCCCCAATATTCAACATGTTTCCCTTCTTTCTAGGGGGAGCATTGATTGAGTGGATGGGGGCACTACTCCCCTGTTTTATCGAAAACTTAACCTTTTATAAGGGTTTTTTATTTTTTAGAGAGTCGCTACTTAATTTTGAGAAATTAAGAAAACTTTTGCCTTCAAAAGACTTAACAGATAAAATCATTTTGAAAATATTTAAAGGGGTTCGGGGAAATTTATTAACGTCTTAGGAAGGTTTTGAGAGCACCTAAGACGTCCGTTAACTTACGGTTATCCAACAACTAACTATTTGGCTAAGGTTTACAATTGCGATAAAAATACTCTTTAGGGTTGTTTGAAAATTAACGTCTAACTTTTACCTAAGTGAAATACCTAACTTGAAGAAATTATTTTAAAAACTATTTGAACTTGATTTACTTTTAAATTGTTAAAACAAAACGGCGTGTGCGGGGATTTGGAAGTTTCTTAACTTTAAACTAACTAACAAATAAAGCAAGTAAAAATAAATAAATAAATAAAAAAACATGTAAGAAAGAGAGGGAGAGAGATTTGGGTCCAAATCCGGGTTTTCTGTCCGCCTTGATCGGTTTTTGGACCCACCTGTTTTGGGTTTTTGACCCATTTCCTTTCGTACCTGTCCTAGACTAAGCAAATAATTAATATTAAATAAATACAGTAAAGTAAAAGATGACAAGGGCTTATGCCCGAAAATAGATACAATACAAAATGCAAAAAATAAAACGAGTCTTCTAATTCATCTTCTCCGACTTTCTTCAATTCCTTAAATCTTGAGACCCGTCCATCGGCTTAATAGGTTGACTGGAAAAGAGGAACTTTGAGCCTTTACGGCTCTTCTCATGGAATGCAAAGGAGAGAGTGAGAGTTCATTTTGAAACTCGAACGAATTTTACATGCAATGAAGAGCAAAAATAAAAATTAGCACTTGAAAATAATATCTCTAAATCATATCTTAAAGAAGATTAAACGATTCCAAAATAATGAATGTACCTAAGCAGATTACAACTTAACACCTAAGCCAAAATAAGTAAATAAATAAATAGATCGGATAGGAGACGGCAATTGATGTCGTTAATTTTATCTAAAAGCACATATAATAGATAAGCAGTAATATTCAAAATATGTAATAATCTTAGAAGTAAATATAACAATGATGCATGAATAACAAAATAAATATTTTAGACCATGATGTGAAACGAATCCAATTTGCTATGGCAAATTAATACACACATAGAAGTATGACAGTAATAGCAACTAAACGTTAATACTAATTAAACTCAAAATCCAAATGGTTAGAAAATTGGATAATTGACAAATTATATATATGTATATATATATGCATATATATATAAAACAATAAAATAAATTAAGATCAACAAAAACAGACCAGAACTCATTCGAATTAACTATATTACATCACTTCCTCTGTATATGAATTTAATGCCTAGAAGATTCAATCATAAGAATAGGACTAAACACCATATTATATAAATAATAATTCTGATTATAAAATCAAGTAGAAAACAAATGCCAGCTAGATCGAAATATCTTAAAACAACAAGTTTATACAGATATTGAGCTAAATAAAAATAAAGATCAAATAGGCTACTGGAATGCAGATTATACTAAGAACATGGCCATAACTCCTAAACTACAACTAGTACACAAATAAATTCCTAAAGAAACATAAGCAAACTAAAAGAAGAAAAAAAAAATTACAACTAACAGTAAATAAAACAGTAGGAACAAGAGAAACGCTACTAAAATGTCATACCAAAATCTAATACACGAAAGCTAAAACAAAGCTAATTAACATATAACAGATAGAAAAGCTAGGAATTAAGTAATACAAAGCTAAGAAAGAATTTACCTGGTTCTGGGCAGCGAACCGAAACTCGAGTTTGACGGAGACGATCCCACCACCTCTCCAAACTCGAACAACCGCAAAAAAAACATTTTAAAAATATTAAACTATGGAGCCAAGAATTCCCAAAAAATTTAGGGTACTCTTTGGTTACCAAAAATCTCCTCTTTTTCTCCTCTCCTTGGTGTAATGAAGAGGGGTTTATATAGGACAAATTTTTGGTTCCAAATAGATGTGGGAAGCGATGTGGGACAAATGCAAAAGACCAAAATTGGTCTATTGAATGGTGTAAAGTAATTGATTAATAGGATGAATTCACATAAATTAATTTAGCGAGCTTCTGAAATTTAACGAAATAAATTAATTGATTCGAATATGAATTAAGTGATTTTAGCAAATCGAAATTGAAACTATAAAATTACGAATTATTTTAAAATGTTAGGCCAAAATTGGGTGTCAACAGCTGTCCCTTTCGTTGTGTGTGATTTATTAAAGAAATTATAGACAACGAAAATTGACAAACTCAATTTTGGCCGAACACATGACCTTTGTAGAGAAGCGCGGTTGAATGTGGTTGAAGTCGCTCCCCTGCTCGCGTCCTAAGAGTTTGACACTCCTCTTTGGACTACATCTCAGTCCGCTGCTAAGAAAAAGTTCCACGTTGTGCTGCATCATTTTTGATGTCGTCCGCACCTTTTTTTTTTTTTTTGAAAATTCATCCTTTCGGATACTTTCGACAAAGACTGAGATAACACTCGTCAGCATAAAAACTCAATTAAAAAGGGAGACAGTGTCTTTTACCATGTCGACACTTAATTGCTCTCTTCGACATTTGACGTCAACTCGATCGGTTTGACGTAAAACAAATAGAGCTCATGTCTTATGTATGCAATGTAATCTTCAATGTATTCTTCATTTGATGTCAAAAAATAAATAAAACAGATGCAGTGATGATACTTTCTTTGTCGTTTTTGATGATTCTTTTGGCATTCACTCTTGCCAAATAAAGATGCAGTTGATGTTGAGGGGTAAATATTTTCCTTGAGATGCACGATTCCTTTTCTGGCAGTGCATGATTGCTTGCGGGGCATGAATATCTTCCCGCGATGCGTAAATTTTGCGAGGGATAGAATCTTCTCGCGATGCATAAATTCCGCAAGGTATGAAATTTTCTTGCGATATGTAAACTTTTGCGAGGGATGGAATCTTCTCGCGATGCATAAAATTTTGCGAGAATGAAATCTTCTCGCGATGCATAAATTCCGCAAGGTATGAAATCTTCTTGCGATATGTAAACTTTTGCGAGGAATGAAATCTTCTCGCGATGCGTGAATAATAACTCGTGATGCATGAATATTAACTTGCGATGCATGATCTTTTGCAATGCATGAATATTGACTCTCGATGCATGATCTTTTGCAATGCATGAATAATGACTCTCGATGCATGATCTTTTGCAATGCATGAATATTGACTCTCGATGCATGATCTTTTGCAATGCATGAATATTGACTCGCGATGCATGATCTTTTGCAATTCATGAATATTGACTCGCGATGCATGATCTTTTGCAATGCATGATCTTCTGCGGGGCATGAATATATTCCCGCAATGCATAAATTCTGCAAGGTATGAAATCTTCTTGCGATGCATAAATTTCGCAAGGTATGAAATCTTCTTGTGATGCATAAATTTCTGCGAGGTATGAAATCTTCTTGCGATGCATAGATATTGACTTGCGATGCATGATTTTCCGCTATGCATGAATATTGACTCTCGATGCATGATCTTTTGCAATGCATGAATATTGACTCTCGATGCATGATCTTTTGCAATGCATGAATATTGACTCGCGATGCATGATCTTTTGCAATGCATGAATATTGACTCGCGATGCATGATATTTTGCAATGCATGATCTTCTGCGGGGCATGAATATCTTCCCGCAATGCATAAATTCTGCAAGGTATGAAATCTTCTTGCGATGCATAAATTTCGCAAGGTATGAAATCTTCTTGTGATGCATAAATTTCTGCGAGGTATGAAATCTTCTTGCGATGCATAAATATTGACTTGCGATGCATGATTTTCCGCTATGCATGAATATTGACTCTCGATGCATGATCTTTTGCAATGCATGAATATTGACTCTCGATGCATGATCTTTTGCAATGCATGAATATTGACTCGCGATGCATGATCTTTTGCAATGCATGAATATTGACTCTCAATGCATGATCTTCTGCGGGGCATGAATATCTTCCCGCAATGCATAAATTCTGCAAGGTATGAAATCTTCTTGCGATGCATAAATTCCGCAAGGTATGAAATCTTCTTGCGATGCATTAATTTCTGCGAGGTATGAAATCTTCTCGCGACGCGTGAATAATCACTCGCGATGCATGAATATTAACTTGCGATGCATGATCTTTTGCAATGCATGAATATTGACTCGCTATGCATGATTTTTTGCAATGCATGAATATTGACTCGAGATGCATGATTTTCCGCTATGCATGAATATTGACTCTAGATGCATGATCTTCTGCGGGGCATGAATATCTTCCCGTAATGCATAAATTTTGCGAGGGATAGAATCTTCTCGCGATGCATAAATTTCTGCGATGAATGAAATCTTCTCGCGATGCATGAATATTAAATCGCGATGCATGAATATTAACTTGCGATGCTTGATCTTTTGCAATGCATGAATATTGACTCGTGATGGATGATCTTTTGCAATGCATGAATATTGACTCTCGATGCATGATCTTTTGCAATGCATGAATATTGACTCGCGATGCATGATTTTCTACTATGCATGAATATTAACTCGCGATGCATGAATATTAACTCGTGATGCATGAATATTAACTCGTGATGCATAAATTAACTCGTGATGCATGAATATTAACTCGCGATGCATGAATATTAATTCGCGATGCATGATCTTTGTAGTTGCTATCAAGCTTCTCGCAGTACTTATCAGAATTTTGAGGTCTTCCTCAAAAATTCTGTCCCAGTTAGAATTTTGGCAAATCTCAAAATGATCTTCAATCTTGACTTGTTGGCGATAACACCTCTATTGAAAATTTTTGAGATATTTTCAAAAATTTTGTCCCAGTTTTTATTGTAAGGAGAAATAATAATCTCACTGGGTATATGACCGAGCCGTCGTGGCGCCTACATATCCTGTTGAGGCAGGAATCAGGTCAAATGTAGTTCCAAACTTGTAGATGATGAATACTGCAAAGAATCTGAAAGAAAATCATCAGTAGAAAATGTACAATATGAACATGATGAAATAGGAAAATAATATTCTATGTGATATCCAAAGCCTAGAGATATATAAAAAAAAAACATGTCACATTTTGGGACGGACAATCCATGAAGTAAAATAGGACTCTCACACATACGAGATTAATTCGATGACACTTTTTACGATGAACAACTCAAAAGGCAATTTTTTTTAATTTTTTTTTATATAAAATTGAAAGATTCTTAGAAAGGTTTTAAAATATTAAAGAATGAGTGTTTTTTCACTTTTTCTTTTCTTTTTGAAAAATAAAGAATGTGATGAGATAGTCAAACCTTCACTACAATTGGTACCAACAATTAAGATTGCAGGTAAATCTCTCATTCCCTTTTTTTTTTTTTTTTTTAAGATTGAATTTAAGGTAATTCCTACAGCTTCAAGTGGTACCTCAAATATACTTAAGGATCAACAAGATCCGTTCATCTTGCTTCAAACAAAGATTTTGAATTGTATCAATCCTCATGTTTCAAGCGCCCTCACGACAAAGGCTAGTCCTATTTCACACATATTTGAAACATTTGATTATAGGACATTTTTTAAAATGCACTCACACTCACAAGAATGTTCAATGCACACAACTGTGATACCATATGCTTGACCCTTATGTAAATCTCCACTAATGTGAGAACATTTGGAATGAGATCATGTAGGGCTTGTCATTGGCTTGTAACGTAGGTTTAGGGATGGGTAGGATATTTATTTGGGATAAAAGTGACTTAATTCCTCCTTGAGCGTCACACAGAATTTGTGCTCTTAATGATTGGTACGCCTTTGCGTTAGATCCTCTTCGTTGTTCTCCCCCCTTTCAACTTCTTTTGAATTCTCATTTTTTACTCTTTTCCCTTCTTCTTTTTTCTTCCTTTGTTTCGACTTCTTTTGAGTTCTCATTTTTTGGAGCTTTTCCATTCTTCTCTTCTTTTTTTTTTTTACCCTCTTTGTTTTGACTTCTTTTGAGTCCTTATTTCTTGGAGCTTTTCTTTTATTTCACTCCTTTCTTATAAATTTTTCTCCTTTTTGTTGGAATATTTTCCTTCCCACCTTTCATTGACCTTGTAAGGGTATTTTTGTCTTTCTTTATTTCTTTCACCTTTTCTTACTTCCTTTTTTTTTTCTCTAGAAGTCTTTTGCTTCCTTGGCTTAGGAGACTCGATATCTTTGCTTTTGGAAATTTCAAACATGGATTTTCTCTTATAATTTGTACATTCTTGGTGCACTCAAGAAGGTTGGGCCAAGAGAGAATAGTGCTTGTAAGCACTCAAAAGGGTAGTGGTTAAGATGTGGTTGTCCAAAGAAAGGTTTCAGGATCAAAGTGGAAAAACTAGGGATTAATGTAATTTGGTAGGCTTTGAAAGGCACAATCGGGTCAAAAAAGGCCTACAATCCTTTCTCAAACCAAACATTACTCCAGATTTCGCCTCGAAAAACATTCAGGTCAAGTTCTAGATCAACAGTGTAACACAATTGAACTTTGATCAAAAGCTCACCACACAATGCACATGAAACATAAGGTTAGTTTTATTCTTATCTTGATTGCATGCAAGAGAATTTTCAAGCATCACAAAAGTACAGATAAGAGGTACCACGAGAATCTATAGTTTACCGTAAAGTCAGTCTTTTTCATCATATCAAATATATTTACATGCTCTTAACTACATAGGTCCCGACCGAGCTGAAGACATGACTCTTACATTATGTAAAAGCTACTTTATTTTTTGAAAGAATGATTACCGAACCCGAGAAGGGCTGCCTACGTATCTCATTAAGATGAGAATCAGGTGTGCGTAGTTCATGCAGATATGACTTGGAAAATATGCACAAACTATTTTATTTATTATTATTTATTTATTTTATTTTTTTGGAGAAGATAATACCGAACCCAAGAAGGGTTGTCTACGTATCTCATTAAGATGAGAATCAGGTACGCGTAGTTCGTCCACATATTGCATATAATAATTTAAAGATTTAGACAACTCAAAGAAATTTCTAAGTCTAGCGCCACTAAAATTTGTAGTCGTGAAGTATTTTTTTTTGACCCCTTTGTTTTTTTTGTTCCACACCAATATGTTTTATAGCTTCTTAATCGTCAATATTTATACTGTCTGTTGAATGTAACCTACGAATTTCTACAGTAATGATTTGTTGTACTCTTTTTGGATGTTTTCTTGGACCTTTGTCTCTTCCCAATTTTCACGAGATCCAGACATTATTATGACCATCCCCGACTGATGTCGGGGACGGTATTCCTACAAAAATATGAGAAATATGTGAGAGCATGAACATCATGCAAAATAATAATAAAAATAAATGGATGCGACCTCATAGTCAAATACTCCCCTGATTTATCATTTTGATTTAATATTATTGTCTTGCGAAATACAAGGACTCGCATTTCGCTAATCCTCTTGTCTCTTGCGACTTCGGACAAATAATGATTTCTGAATTCGGACATAAATCAATTTTTCGCTGTGAAGAAGAACAACTCAAAATGTAAGAGTGTTAGTTCCTGTACATAATGGATAATGCAAAATATCACACAAATAATGAATTAAACACATAAATACTGTTTTAATTAAAGACAAACTGAAATATATCACATAGCATACAAACAATTATTGCGCGTCCTATACAAATATGTGACCCTTTTATGCCTAGGGTAGGCCTACCGATTTGAAGGATGTATATATTATTTGAAACATTCCATTGTCCAAAAATCCAAATTTATACAATTTTATACGAATAAAATGAATGGGTATACATAATAGGGAATTGGGATACAAAATATCCAATCCCGCGCAGGGGTTCAATCCTATACTATGCTTCCATAGAAGGTCTTTCTCTTTTTATTTCTTCTCTTCTTTGGGTATCCGCGTCTTAGACTAGTAATTTGTGAGCTCTTCTTTTTTTTTTTTTTTTTAATAGAATAAGCTACAATATACTCCCAATCTCGAGGACAATGATTTTTTTCAGATGATGTATACATCCTTCAAATTTAAACAAATAAATATGATCGTCCGTTAAGGCCGTAGGCCCTTTTGGACTCAAGGTGGTCTATCTAATGAGCCCAACACACCTCGGGTGTTGGATCATCTTAGTTTAATTCTTAGATTTGGATTTGGTTTTGCTCTATCTTAGGCTTCACTAGAATAGTTTTCAAGTTGACGCTTACCCGAGTCGGACAAACAACGGGGTGAAGCTACCAAACGACGTCGGATGACCGCATTCCAACTATTCGTTTGATACTTCCAAATGAAATTCTTGTGCATTTCTGAAAGAAGCCGTGGAAAGCCACGTAACTTCCGTTTTTCTAATGCATACTATTTGCCATTTGGCGGAAAGATGCCATGAAAATGCAATAATTCTAAAATAACATAAAATAAACAAATAAGCAATTAAACCATATAGCCAAATAAAGTTAGTTTTAAGGTTAGAATCCTCCAATTCCCCAGCAGAGTCGTCATTTCTGTTTTATCGAAAACTTAACCTTTTATAAGGGTTTTTGATTTTTTAGAGAGTCGCCACTTAATTTTGAGAAAATTAAGAAAACTTTTGCCTTCAAAAGACTTAACAGATAAAATCATTTTGAAAATATTTAAAGGGGTTCGGGGAAATTTATTAACGTCTTAGGAAGGTTTTGAGAGCACCTAAGACGTCCGCTAACTTACGGTTATCCAACAACTAACTATTTAGCCAAGGTTTACAATTGCGATAAAAATACTCTTTAGGGTTGTTTGAAAATTAACGTCTAACTTTTACCTAAGTGAAATACCTAACTTGAAGAAATTATTTTGAAAACTATTTGAACTTGATTTACTTTTAAATTGTTAAAACAAAACGGCGTGTGCGGGGATTTGGAAGTTTCTTAACTTTAAACTAACTAACAAATAAAGCAAGTAAAAATAAATAAATAAATAAATAAATGTAAGAAAGAGAGGGAGAGAGATTTGGGTCCAAATCCGAGTTTTCTGTCCGCCTTGATCGGTTTTTGGACCCACCTGTTTTGGGTTTTTGACCCATTTCCTTTCGTACCTGTCCTAGACTAAGCAAATAATTAATATTAAATAAATACAGTAAAGTAAAAGACGACAAGGGCTTATGCCCGAAAATAGATACAATACAAAATGCAAAAAATAAAACGAGTCTTCTAATTCATCTTCTCCGACTTTCTTCAATTCCTTAAATCTTGAGACCCGTCCATCGGCTTAATAGGTTGACTGGAAAAGAGGAATTGTGAGCCTTTACGGCTCTTCTCATGGAATGCAAAGGAGAGAGTGAGAGTTCACTTTGAAACTCGAACAAATTTTACATGCAATGAAGAGCAAAAATAAAAATTAACACTTGAAAATAATATCTCTAAATCATATCTTAAAGAAGATTAAACGATTCCGAAATAATGAATGTACCTAAGCAGATTACAACTTAACACCTAAAGCCAAAATAAGTAAATAAATAAATAGATCGGATAGGAGACGGCAATTGATGTCGTTAATTTTATCTAAAAGCACACATAATAGATAAGCAGTAATATTCAAAATATGTAATAATCTTAGAAGTAAATATAACAATGATGCATGAATAACTAAATAAATATTTTAGACCATGATGTGAAACGAATCCAATTTGCTATGGCAAATTAATACACACATAGAAGTATGACAGTAATAGCAACTAAACGTTAATACTAATTAAACTCAAAATCCAAATGGTTAGCAAATTGGATAATTGACAAATTATATATATGTATATATATATATGCATATATATATATATAAAACAATAAAATAAATTAAGATCAACAAAAACAGACGAGAACTCATTCGAATTAACTATATTACATCACTTCCTCTGTATATGAATTTAATGCCTAGAAGATTCAATCATAAGAATAGGACTAAACACCATATTATATAAATAATAATACTGATTATAAAATCAAGTAGAAAACAAATGCCAGCTAGATCGAAATATCTTAAAACAACAAGTTTATACAGATATTGAGCTAAATAAAAATAAAGATTAAATAGGCTACTGGAATGCAGATTATACTAAAAACATGGCCATAACTCCTACACTACAACTAGTACACAAATAAATTCCTAAAGAAACATAAGCAAACTAAAAGAAGAAAAAATAATAATAAAATAAAATAAAATAAAATTACAACTAACAGTAAATAAAACAGTAGGAACAAGAGAAACGCTACTAAAATGTCATACCAAAACCTAATACACGAAAGCTAAAACAAAGCTAATTAACATATAAAAGATAGAAAAGCTAGGAATTAAATAATACAAAGCTAAGAAAGAATTTACCTGGTTCTGGGCAGCGAACCAAAACTCGAGTTTGACGGAGACGATCCCACCACCTCTCCAAACTCGAACAACCGCAAAAAAAACGTTTTAAAAATATTAAACTATGGAGCCAAGAATTCCCGAAAAATTTAGAGTACTCTTTGGTTACCAAAAATCTCCTCTTTTTCTCCTCTCCTTGGTGTAATGAAGAGGGGTTTATATAGGACAAATTTTTGGTTCCAAATAGATGTGGCAAGCGATGTGGGACAAATGCAAAAGACCAAAATTGGTCTATTGAATGGTTTAAAGTAATTGATTAATAGGATGAATTCACATAAATTAATTTAGCGAGCTTCTGAAATTTAACGAAATAAATTAATTGATTCGAATATGAATTAAGTGATTTTAGCAAATCGAAATTGAAACTATAAAATTACGAATTATTTTAAAATGTTAGGCCAAAATTGGGTGTCAACATCCCCTAAAACCCTAAGATCTCAATGTCATCAGTTGGTGTAGCCTTCTCGTGAGAACGATGAGGGAAAGGAGAGGGAGAGGGAGAATGGGGAGAGGGGCCCACTACATGAAAAAGCATTTTTAGAGACCAACATTTAGGGAGGAGTTGAAAATGTGGTCCTTCAAAAGTTATCCTTATAGGGACGAGTTTTCCTTCTCCTCTCTTTATTTTTCGTTACAACGAAGAGATTAAATCTGGTCTCTACATTAATGAATAACTGATCCCCAAAATAAAATTTAGTGGGTCAAAAGGCACCGGTCCTCACTAAATTAAAATATATTACTCTTTCTTTTTGGGACATAGTAAAATCCCTAAACCCTAATCTGCTCACCTTCAAGTTTCCCCACATTGAATACACCTCTTCTTGTTCATATCCGTCGACTAAAGTTGCCTCTTCCAACATCACCAACCTCAAAATTCTTTGATGGCGCAAAATTAAGAAACCAATGAAGCTAATTTCCTTCCCTTCATGATTAACCCACCTTCAAGTGATGCTCTTTCGATATGACGAAGAAGATTACAGTTGGTCTCTGCAACAACCGTAAAAATCAACGAAATGGGGGTAATTTTCTGTTTCACTTATTTGATGATCTTAGATTTATGAAATTCAATTATCAATTTAGTAGTTTTTTCAGATTCCTCTTATATCATTTTGAATACCTAATTGAGTTCTTTTTTCACTTTGAATACTCAATTGAGTCACACTATTGGTACTTTTAAAATTCAACAGAGAAAATGCATGTCAAATGTAAATCTATTAAGTACAGAATTTGAGGACACTACTGCTCTCATTGAAATATTTAGAGGCAAGTATTAATATAGTCTCGTGGAGAGATGCTAGACAACTGGAAAGATAGGACATGTATTGTACAAGTATAACTAACAGTTGAGTGTCCTAGTACCTACCCTTGCGTACCATTCATGCTTGATGAAGTTATACTCGGTCCTTAGGAATGCAATCTGAATTCCTAGGACTCCTCTGCTATAGTGAAAACATAAGGAGCATCGCCAGATTTGCTAAATGAAAATAAAGAATAATGAAAAACTCTAGTTACCTATGGGAGAAGTATTACAAGATTTACTATATTTCGAGATCAGTTAGACAATTTGTATGTTAAATATAGCGCTCAATACAATTATCAAGCGTTATAATACAAATTTAAGGAATGAGTTTTATGTCCACTTTGTTCCTGTTTCAGCTTTCAATTGAGTTTTCAAAATCATCCAAAACTTAACCAATATTTTATCTGTTTTATTCTGCTACATTTATTTCTTTGCATGTTGTCCAAGTCTATACTTTTGCAGAGCAAAAAAGGGGGACAAAACTTACAAATGTGTTCTCGATAGGAAAAAGTATCGATGAATAATATTTTACCTTAGATTAAAATGGCGTTAAAGGATAGACCTTTTTATGTAGTATGAACTTGATGATCTTTCTTGTTGTATTTTATTTATTTAAAAGCACCAACTTCAAAGTTTTAATTCATACTTTGGATACTATCAGGTAAACCAACAAAATTTCCAAAAAAGCGTATACTAGAACTTATTCTTGACATTCTGCAAAGGACACAATCCTCATATTAGATTGAGTTTGATATTTAGCACATTACGTATACAATAAGAAATAAATTTAACATCTTACTACTTTGTTGGTGTGTTTTCTGATGTTAGGAGGGACGAATACCCATTAAATCTTTGCAGAACCAGTTGATCGCGCTGAGGTTTTATTGGTCTTATGATTTGCTTTGATTTTTGAAGGTCAGGTATTCTTAAAAAGTTACATCTTCTATTTCTTTTACGGTGTAAGATTACTATGAAATCATTAAAGAACCTATGGATTTCAGTACAATGAGGCTTAGCTTCACGAGGAAATGTATGAAAACCTCCAAAAGATAGAGATATGTGTTTTACTTTCTTATCTAGAATTTTTTTTCTTTTCCCTTCAAGTCAAAGTGGGCTTGGATGAAATTCGAGGAAGCAATATCAAGTTGTGCCTGCCCTTCTCTTTCTGTTATAGTTAGACTTGGTAGATGTTACTATCTTACTACTTGTTGTCGTATGTTTTTTGTATGACTTAACAACTTAGAAAGTATATACTCTAGTTTTATCATTGATATTTTGTCCATAAATTTTCAGCTACACGCTCATCTTTAGATGAAAGATTATGTATTTCTTAGAGCTTTGCTTTAGAATTGAGTGCAACGTTTAAATTGGTAAGTTGAAATTTAGATCTAAACTATGTCTAATTTTAGTTCTCTAGTGAAATTTTTAGTAGTCGTGAACAATATTATTATGTATTTTATAGGGTGTAATGATTTGATGAATTTATAAGTCTCCAACCAAAAGAGAAGATGAAATTATCATTCTACCGAGACAGTTGGACAACTTTTCAACTTTTCAATATTGGATTGTAGAATGCTACATTGGACAACTTTTCAACTTTTCAATATTGGATTGTAGAATGCTACATTGCTATATATATATATATATATATATATATATAGGCATTCCATGATTGATCTTCTGTCTTTATACAATTGAAGTTTTATATTATAAACATATATTTCTACAATATAAAACTTGTACTAATCAGATGCCTTGTCCTAATAGGTCTTTTAGGACCAGAAAATGTGGACGCTATAAGTCTGTAAATACCATAAAAATGGTACAAAATCTGGTCCCCAAATACTTTTAGGGACCAGTAACAATGACTTGTCCCTATTGTCTTTTAGCGAAGAGACATATAGGGACGGAAAGCGACCAGATTTTTTTTGTAGCCATTGACTATTAGGTACTAGAATAAGCCTTTTAGGGACTAGATTTCTCTTCGTTAATAGCTATTTTTCTTGTAAAGGGGGGACATTCTTAGCAGGAGATTTGGCCATCTGAAGAAAGAGAAAAATAATGATAGAGAAAACAAATGAAAGTGAGAAATGGGGATTTGGTGTAATAAAAGACTTAGAGAAGGATTATATATATAGTGTGAAAGGTAAAGAAATCTTAACATTTTCACTTCCCACCAATAGTGTTAGTTCAAAAAGGGTTTTTATGGAATGATCATGCTTAGTTTTATGTATATATGTTAACCACATCTTTAATTTATTTTATGATGAGATTTGTTTAATTTAAATTCTTACTTCCTAATTAAAACTTTATATGTTTTCTTTGAAAATGTTGAAGCGTGTGACAATGTCATTTATATTATGTTTGAATGATTAAATAGCACATAATTTTAATTAATTACTTAATCATATTTTCAACTCGGACATTTCACTCATGTGGCATGATTCGTTTTGGAGATAGAAATATTTCAACATAGTTATAAATTGCACTATCTTATTTTAATGCTTAAGATATTATGAAAACTACATTTTTATTTATTTATTTAATTATATCTTCAACATAATTTATCGATCTTTTCATCTCGGCCTAATTTCCTATTATGGTTCCAACACTTGAAAATAATTGGTGGGAGCGGGAGCAAGATTCGAAATTCGGATTAGAACTTCCTATGATCATCAATGCTGAAATTTGTAACCATCTCATTTAAAAAATTTAAGTCATAGAGAAACACATGACTTATGGTCCTTACATTCTGACCTCATTTTTTTATCATGGTCCGTCCAAACATATGAAAATTCTTTTTTAATGAAGAGCGACAGTTTGACTCGAGCCCTAGAATAATACAATATATTTTAATACAATGTTGAAGTGGATGACCATATAATTTTATATATATATATATATATATATATATATATATATATATATATATATATATATATATATTCAATACACCCTCAGCTTTCGACCTAAATTTTTTCTTATGAGCCAAACACTTGGAAATCAATGATTGAGGCAAGACTTTTTTTGGTTTGGCCACATGGGCCATCTTATTTATTTATGTTAAAATAAGAGAGAGATCAAAAAATTTATAGTAACAATAATCAAACGATATAATTAAAAAAAAATATTTTGTTAGTTCATTTATTAAAAAGAGAATTCTTGAAAAAAAATTACCTTAAACTTTGACAATGATGATTTGTCTAGATTCTTGACTTGAAGTTGGAGACTTGGAGTACTTTCTCTGGAAAATGAGTCATCAAAACATCAAGAAGCACTAAGCTCTTATCAGATTCCTTTCACTAGTGAGTAAATAGGTAGGAATATCATATAATAAATCATAATATAAAGATTTGTTAAGTGAAATTAGTTAGGGGTATATAGTATAATTATTTAGTAGGTATGAATGTAAAGGAGTATGTGTTTGTAATTATAGTATAATTTTTTAGTTTCCCCTTTTATGGATGACTGATTAATTGTTTATAGAAGCACATTGCTTCTTCATTGAAAGTTTCTTCAAAATATTGTTCAGGTTCCATCCTAAGTATACCTCAAAAATATCAATGACCATTTCATGCGCGCTATTATATTGAACATTATTTTCATATAGAGACCTATTACTCACTTGACCACGATTAAGTTATAAATTAAAATATACCATTCACCTCGACAATCTTTCCATGATATGTACACCAAATATTCAAGCTTAAATTCATCACAATAAACATGATCCTTCATTGTTTTCAATTTAAAAAAATTGCATACGGTTGCATCGGTCACAAGGACAATACTTATTAACCCATGACTTTGAAAAGGATCAAGTAACATTGCATGATTGACAAATCCTCTAACACCTTCAGCAAATTCATTTTTCATGTCTCCACGAATTTATTAGTTCTATCACACTTTACAAACGACGAGCCATTTATAAAAATATAGATATTCGTTATAAATTTTAACTTCCCTTCTTAGTCAATGACTAACTTTCACTTTCTATCTTTTTATCGAAGTTCGGAGTTAAAAGGATAAAAAAAATTATCAAAAATTTCAAATCATCATATTTTTTTAAACCAAAAGGGCTACTGTCAAAGCGATTTTCATCTGACACATAAGAACGTTTTCCTCCGTTAAAATTAAAAATTGCTGCCCGAGAAGCAATTTTCTTCAAAAAAATACATTCTCCTTTCCCCTAATATCGCTACTATGGCAGCCTTTTCATAGATTTTTTTATTAAAAAAAATCTCATGGAATCGCTGCCCTCGCAACGTTTTTTTTTAATTATTTATTTTTTGCATTCGCTGCCTTGGCAGCCTGAAAATTAGTTTTTTTATTTCGAGGGGGAATTTTTCTGCCTACTCAAAGATTTTTAATTTTTTTTAATAAAACGTGACCCCTTAATTACTTCATAATCTTTAAGCAAATTATCCTAAACCTCAGGCGCATGTTAGTTTAATTTTGGTCCCATTAATGGCGATTCCAAATGTCATGTAGAATCCAAGCCATTTGGGCATCATCTAGTCACCCAATTTCATATGATGAACAGTTCGTGCTGTCGGTGAGTATCAAGAGCTTACCTATTAGATTTTACATGTTTCGTACAAGAATTCAATCGCATATGGAAATAATTCACTACTAATATGAGGGCACTATTACTCACAATGCCCCATACTTCTTTCACTACTTGAGTAGTTACTTATTCGATCCCTCATCCTCTTAGATAAATGAACTCGAGTTCATGTTTAATTTTATATACACAATAACATTCAATTGTAATAGTGACTTGTGTATACAAGTTATATTGTTCATTTTCAATCCTCTTCCCTTTCTACTCGAATCTATTGGTTCTATATCAATTGCTTTCCTATACATACGATGCATTGTTGAATCACTCATGGCTATTTCCGATGAAAAGTTAATTTCACTTTTTGGGATCTCATGCAATGAAGAAGCAGTGAACCATTCTTTTATTAGTCCATTGATCACTTAATACATGTGGTATGAAACACGTGCTACGATGTTCTCATCTTATATTGGTGTGTGCCTCATTCTTTTAATCATCCAAACATCGTACGAATCTTGGTTTGCACATCTCTAGATGTCTAACTCGATATTTTCTTTTCAATGATCCTCAAATTCATCTTCTTAGAGAGACATTACAATTTTCTGGGCTAATGCAAATCTCGGGCGCATTTAATTCTAGGGAACATGCAATCTCGGGAATAATGCAAATTTAGGTGCAATGCAATATCCGGGCACAATGCAATTCTCTAGCACATGCAGTTCTTGGGCGCAATGCAATCTTCGGACACATGAAATTCTGGGGCATATTCAATCTCAGACTAGTGAATTTTTTGGGCACGATATGATAGTTGAGAGCATTAAGTAGCTTAGACCTCAACCTTATATTGGAAGGATCGATTGCCATTATTAGCAATTGTAGTATAGAGTATCTTGGTCCTCATCTTTTTGGAGGGGCACATATGCTTTTTTTGGTGATTATTTCGCTCAAAATAATGTAGCTTGATCTTTCGTCTTATCTGAAGGATAGTGTGCCACTTGTTGGTGATTGTCGGGCTGTGTATAAGGTAGCTTGATTCTTCAAGCGATGTTGAAATTAATTCTTGTATATGTACTTGTCTTTTCTTCATTAAAAGAAAAATTGTGATTTTATAAATGGGGGAGGTTGATCTACTTTGATCGATGTTCTCTGTTTGACTTGACATCCAGAACTTTTCTGGGCATTTGCTTTGACGTAAAGTATAAATAGAAAGAATAAAGTTTCAAAAGGTTTTTGAAAGCATAAAATGATTTAGGTTGTGTACAATTTTGTTGAACCTTTAATTTGACCATGGCACAATTTGAGACTTTACAAGGGAAAGGTTCGTCCGATTCTGATACACACCATAAAATTTTGGAAAATCATTCAAAAAATTTATGTCCTGTATAAAACTTCTGTTATTCTGATATGTTTTGTAGATTATAGCTTGATTGCTATGAATTTTTTAGAGGCCCAATCTTGATTTGTACGGAAATACTCTTTGACAGAATTTTTGAGACTCTCTAAAAAATTCTGCCGAGTTTCATGATCAAGGGATAATGATAATTTTTATTAGGATTAGACTAAACTCCATAGGAGCGCCTACTTATCTCCTCTAAATGGAAATTAGGTCTAACGTAGTTCCAAATTACAAAACAAAGAGCATGAAACAGACTTAGATGTAGTATCTCTTCACAACATCTAAATTGATAGATTTGGGCTAAATTTCCCTATCCATTTATGCCAATATGAGTGCTCCACCTGTCAACACTCGAAAGACTACATTTTAACATTGTCAATTTGGTGAAAATTTACCATTTTTTTCATCTTGATTTGGGAAGATCCGCTTCAAAACCAATTCGGGTGAGAAGTGTCAAGGTATGACCTTCTTGTGGAAATCTCTAACCATTCTATTTTGACAGATCGAGTTGACCATGATAGACGACGTTAATTCTTCTTTCATCAATTAATACCAAATTCTCTGACCGCATTTACACCCATTTAGTATCGCTTAGCTCTACCTCTTGAATAATTCTTAGATATGGTATCTCTACTTCAACAGGTATGACAACTTTGTTACCATCTATACCAGAAAATAAGGTGTAGCCATGGTAAAAGTTCTGATGGTAGTAAAATACCCCAACAAAGCAAATGGTAGCTTTACATGCCAATGCTTGTAATTATCGATCATCATGCGCAGTATCATCCTGATGTTTTTATTTTCAGCCTCAATTGCTCCACTCATTTGTGGTCTATACGTTGTCAAGTTTCGATGATTGATCTTAAACATCTCACACAATGCTCTCATCAAATCAATATTTAGGTTGGTTCATTGTTAGTAATGATTGACTCAAAAATTCTAAACCTACAAATAATGTGATTTTTGACAAAATTATCTACAACCTCCTTCATCACTGACTTGTGAGAGGTGGCTTCGACCCATTTTCTGAAGTAGTCAATTGCAACAAGAATGAATCTATGTTCATTGGATGTTTCTGGTTCGACTGGACCAATGATGTCGATGCCCCAAGCTTCAAATGGACAAGGTGAACTAGTAAGATGAATTTTGATGGGATGAACTCAGATCATATATATATGAGTCTGACATTGATGAAATTTCTGAACATAGCGAATACAATTTGTCTCGATGGTTAACCAGGATTATCCTAATCTCGGAATCATTTTTTTAGAGTAAAACAGTTCATGTGAGGATCACATTATCCTGCAAGTATCTTTTCAACCAACCTACTAGTTCTTTAGCATCGACGCACCATAGCAAACCCAAATCGAGAGTCCTTCTATAAAGGACTTCTCCACATAGAAAAAAAATTGATTTTTTAACCTTCGAACCATGCATTTTTGTGCACTTGTTGCATCTTCTAGATATTCACTGTTCTTTAAATATTCTTGAATATCATTGTACAAGGCTTTCCATCAGGCTCCTTATCAATATGAAAGTAATATGTTGGTTGCTCATATATATACATGAATGTAAATGGGATCAATGTGATTATGATCAGGATGCTGAATCATAGATAAAGTGGCTAATGCATCTGCAAATTTGTTTTGGATCTTTGGTATATGCTTGAATTCCGTCTTGATGAACCTTTTTTACAACTTATGAACACACTCCAAATATGCAAAGAACTTCT
Source organism: Solanum lycopersicoides (assembly GCA_022817965.1). Classification (NCBI taxonomy): domain Eukaryota; kingdom Viridiplantae; phylum Streptophyta; class Magnoliopsida; order Solanales; family Solanaceae; genus Solanum; species Solanum lycopersicoides. Next base: position 63,736,127 of record CM040623.1, on the reverse strand, counting down.
GATTCTTGGTCACCCACTCACCTCAAACTTGATGAATCGATAGGTCTGTATCTCATATTATCAACATTTTCTGGACATCGAGGTCAATTGCATGTCGGAGTCCCAAAATGCAATATTCATATTCAACCATATTATTTGAGCAAAGGAATCTGAGTTTTGTTGATACCGGGTAATGTTTGCCAATTTTTGAGATTAGAACAACTCTGATGCCACATCCGCTTAGATTTTTAGCTCCATCAAAGAACACCTCCAACCATCGTATTCTTTAGAGATATCTTTCCCCACACAAAAGCTACTTCTTCATATGGAAAGTAAGCTTTTAAAGGTCTATTCTATTCATCTCCAGGTTCTCTGCCATATGATCTACTAGTGCATGTGCCTTCACTTCTTTTTGTATGACATATACTATGTCAAACTCTCACAATAGTATCTACCTTTTAGCCAATTTACCCGTAGACGTGGGCTTTTGAAATATATACTTCAGAGGGTTCTTTCATGAGATTAGATAAGTAATGTGTGAACAAAGGTAGTGTTGCAGCTTTTGGGTAGCCCAAGTTAAAACAGAACATGTACGTTCCAATAGAGAATATCGGGCTTCATATAATGTGAACTTCTTGCTCATGTAGTATGTTGTCTACTCCCTTTTTCCTATTTTATCATGTTATCCCAAGATGGAGCTAAAGGCATTGTCCAATATTGATATGTATAACAGCAATGATCTACCCGATTCGAGCAAAACTTACAGAGAAAGGTTTGATAAATAAATAGTCTTTGATCTTGTTGAATGCTTGGTGACATTTGTCTGTCCATTTTACATCAGTGTTCTTCTTCAACAACTTGAAAATTAGCTCACATATGACAGTAGACTCGGCTATGTAATGACTGATGTAGCTAAGTCGTCCCAAGAAAATCATTACCTCTGTCTTACTCTTCGACAGAGGAAGATAACAATTGCTTTGATTTTTGACGGATCCAATTTTCTACCTCCGCAGCTAACAATCAAGTAGCTTTCCAGTAGGACAACCAAAGACACATTTTACATGATTCAACTTCAGATTATACTTGCGCAGTATCGAAAAGAACTTTCAAAGATCATCCAAATAATTTAGACCCTTCTTTGACTTGATGATGATGTCATCCTCATAAACTTCAAAGTGGACATTGCTCTCATGTACGTAGCCCCAACATTCATTAACCTAAAAGTCATCACCTTGTAGTTGTAAACACCACATGGTGTGATGAAAGAAGTTTTCTCTGCATCGTCCTTGTGAATCTTTATGATAACGAACAAAGGAATCCACAAATAATTTTCATGCTTTGCACAATTGTCAATATGAATGTGTATATTAGGCAATGGAAAATTATCCTTGGGATTGGCCTGGTTGAGATTCCGATAATCCACACATACTCTGTTCTTCTCATCTTTTTTAGGCACTGGAACAACATTGGCAAGCCAAGTTGGATACTCCGTCACTTGAAGCATTCGGGCCTCTTATTGCTCCTTGATTTTCAAACTCAACTCAGGATTGTATTTTCTAAGCTTCTGCTACACTATGGGACAAGATGTATCAATGGGAAACCGATGAGCTACTATCGAAGTGCTTAGTCCTAACATGTTATACATAGGACAAGTTAAAAATATCCTTGTTCTCTATGAGACTCTTGATATGCTATTACTTCTCATCTTCCATCATATGGATGTTTATTCATGTTTTTTGGGTTACCTACAAATTTCCCATATTCACCACTTCTATTTCTGCTAAGTTTGGATTGAGCTTTTCCTCGATTTCCTCAACTTTTCTAATTAACTCTTTAGGGACTTCATTTTCTTCAACCTCTTCAAAATCATTTATTTTCCATAGTCTCATATTCAATATTTTCATAACAAATTTTATTGGAAGAAAAATAACACACAAATAAATAAATTGGAAAAAAGAACTTTATTGCTCAAAGCTAAACCTTACAAGTTAAATAATGCTAGTACCTGAAACATTTAAAATGGAAATGTAATTGAAAACTATTTTTTTGAAAACTTTTGAAAATTGATATAAGAATCATATTCCAAAGCTACCTAGATGCCGATGAGGTCAGAATGGAGTTGAAGTCCAATTGTTGATGGTGACCTCTACTTCCTTGCATCCTCTAGGGTCCTTATTCTCCTCCTCGTTGATCACAACATTGAAGCTTTTATATTCCTCATTGGTCAAAGACAAACCCTTCATGCCTGGTTGAAACTCATCAGTGTTACTACTCTTGAACCTAACAGATCGAAATGACTGGAGCAACGGAGGTATAGGTTTTCTTTGTGGGTAATACTATCCTTCTGTAAGTGGTTGCCAATATGTAAACCAAAAGTGATTGGATGACGAGTGGGTTGATGGGTTCAACTATTCCTTGTAATCTGGCCTCCAAACCTTTCCCAAGTTCAAAACCAAAATAGAGCATCATGTCAATGATCTTCTGGCTATACCATGGTTGTACTTTAATATTGCTGACAAGCTCCACTGTATAAAAAATCTCTCCATCTAGATAAACTTGCCCTTCGACCGCATATATGAGATGTACTCTTTCCCCTTGGAATACCACTTCTTCATGATCTCATTTGAATTTCAAGCACCAATAATAAATAGAAGGAACTGCTCAAACCATGTGAATCTAGGGGAAACCCAATAATAGATTGTATGAGTCTGGAATGTCTATGACTTAGAAAATTATGGGAAAGGTGGTATAAACAATGAGCATGTCCAAGATTACCTCTCAATAAGTACCCCTTTGAGAACCATCAAATGCTCTCACACTCATCTTCCAAGTTTGGACCTTCGAACTATCCATATCTAGTCTTGTTAGTGTATGCTTAGAGGACAAATGTTAAAACCAGAACCTGGAGGAACCAAAACTTTGGTGACTACCTTATTATGACAATGGGTAGAAATATACAAAGCTTTGTTGTGGTACTTTCCTTCAAACGGTAGCTATCTTCATTAAAGGATATCTTGTATGCTTCGAATACTTGCAAAACCATTTAGGCTACCTACCATGAGTGATGCTAGCAGGGACATACTTTTTAACTACAGTCTTTATAAGAGCATTTTCTGATGAGTTTCTGAAGATTCCAGACACATTCTTCTTCCAACTCTAGAATCTATGGCTTAGATTTTGCTAGAGCTACCTTGAACCAAGTTCTCGGAAGTGTAAATTCTCCCAGATCTGATCACTCCTGTCGCAACATCTGATTCTTCCACCTTTGCTTTTCACGGAACAACATAGACATCATACTTGATAGGATGAGAGCTTTATGAAGAGTAAATGGAGGTCTAGGAATGGAGACCTAAAAATGAGCACGCCTTTCCACTAAAACAAGTGTCTAATTGGCACCAGTCATTGAGCCACACCATATAACCAATTTCTACCATATTAACCTGGTGGTTCGGAAGAGAATTTCTTTCCACATTTGGCGCGGGATCATTAAGCTGGATGGCCTTTGTATCAAAAAGCTTTTGAATCATGTCTTTCAAAGATCTCCCAACTTTAATGGTATGTCCCTTTATTTCTGAATGATAAGCACAAGATTTGTTAGGGTAGTACCACTTGGCATGGATATCTACGGGCAAAGAAAGGATTGGGGTAACATGGCCAACTTCTTTCAACATTTCATAAAGGTGAGTTATGGGTTCGACTAAAGAGGTATAAGTTTTTATGGGTCTTCCTTAAAAATGAGGTTTACTTTTGTAGCTTGGTGGTTCAGTGGGGATTGCAAGTATCCAGGTTGGACATTGTAGACTCTTACGAAGGAATGGGATGAAGAGATGTATGATATAGAGGTGGGGTTGTCATTTGATAGTTAAATAGAGTTTTGATACTCTAAGTCATCATCACAAAACTTGTTTCCTTTTTCTTATGTTCCTCCACCACTCCACCGGATTGCAAGCAAGGCTTTATTGGTTGCTTAAAAGCCTCTAGGTTTATGATGGTTCCATTCTTAATATCTTCTTAAATTCTTTCACCTAACTTGATAATGTCTGCAAAAAACTTTTCTCAACCACGAGCAACATTCTATCATAGTACTGCGGTTCCTGGGCATGGATGAAGAAATCTTTCATCTGAGATCCCTCCTATCCTCCATATGAGGTCTAGCTCTAGTCGCCTCAGACCTCCGTTTAATGGCATAAATCTCGAAAGAATCCTCTAGACTTTTTCTTCAGATTTCTAAAATAGAATCAGTCAAACACATTTTCCAGGTTGAATCCAAACCTATTCATGAAATTTGTAGCCATATCCACCCAATAGCGATGGTCTTATTCAATGTACAATTATAAGGCTTCCTAGTTAGACTCCCCGTGAAAAGATTCATTCATATTTTTTTTGAACCCTTTCCACTCGTACAAGTTTGTCACAATACGTAAGCAAGTGTACTTTGGGGTCTGTGATATCATTGAACATCTCAAACTTTGGGGGTTTATACCCTTTAACTAATTCCAAGTCTAGGTCCATGCATAGATATCCTTGCCTCAACCCTCCTAGACTTTTGTTTCCTTCACGTGTAGCACTCTACTAGACAACTTATCCAATCTCTCAGACATGGTTTTTATCTGAATATCCTTTTGAAAAGAGTCTGACTCATGGTAATCATGGGTTAAGAGTGTGGCTTCAACATATCTAGGAGTGTGGGCATATGAGGGGTTTGTAGTGGGTGCATTATGGTTTAAAATTAGTTCAGCATGTTTAGGCTTGATTTTCTTGTGGTAGTGGTGAGGTGGGAATTGGGTAATTGGAAGAGGCATATAGTGGAGCTTAGTTGTGTTTGTGTGAGAGGTGGTGGGAAATTATTTGGATGAGTAGAGTTAGGTCGGGCGATATTAGGTGGAGGAGTATTTGGTAAGGTTGTTTGATTGGTCAGGGGTAGGTTGTCCATGTTTTCCCCAAAAGGGGTGCCGAGATAAATGGATAATTTGGCAAATCGCGCATGCTGGCCACCTTTCTCTTACTCCATAATTTTGCATTCACGATTCAAAACCAGATCATTAGAGAGTTTTCCACCCTCATAAGTTTCAACCCTTTATCGGCACTATTGTTATCAACCATTTTTCCTTTGTTTTTGTAACTTGCTATATGAGGAGTGTGAGGAGGAGATGTCCCTTTAGATCTTGTATGGGCCAAAATGAAAAATAGATCAACCTTAGGGAATGAGAAAACACTAGAATTAAAAGAAAAAGGATGTTTGGAGATTAGAACAATATTATAATAATAACATATTGATACATATGCCCTAAATGCAAAGGACCTCATTGAGCTAGAGGTAAGCCTAAGACGACATATATGTGACGCGCAATGATTAATTCAAAACTTATTTGCCAATATGGAGCTTAGAGTTAGAATATAAAGGAAAACAAGTTTTTTTTATTGAATAAGATTCAATTTATTACATCATAATTAAGAAAGAGCAAAATTGGAAATAAACTAAAGGGGCAAGGGATAACATAGGGAAAGCAAAGCCATTAAAAACTTCAATGAAGTTGGTCTCCAATGTTTGGCACAATATTCTCTCTCATCTCTAGAGTGATATCATAGTTGTAGTTGAGGACATTGAGAGCTCATTTTATCTCGCTTTCACCACCAAAATCAGGTTGACCCTTTTCGCACAAATCTCCATGTTCTGGATCCTCCAAGATCTACATAATACTTAGATGTAAAGAATGGTTGTTGCTCTCGAACATCAATAATTACCACCTTTGCAGTATAATGTCCACTAATGTGATGTTGGGCCCATATGAGATTGCAAGGGTATAATTTGAATTTGTTTGAACTGACAAACAACTTGGAGAGCCAGCCGCGTATGGTTGAACACCATTGAGACCAACAATCTTGATGAATTAAAGTTCATTACCTCTTATGATGCCACAACAAGGCCTCAACCAACAATACTTCCATTGAATTTGAACACTTAAAAAACCTCTTGAATACACGAACCAGTCTTCCATTTCTACAGGGTAGGAAAAAATTCATCGATTGGGGATGACTAAGAATTTTGTTCCCTACACCTTTCAAAATGTTTACAAATTCGTCCCTTTTGTAAAAGTGTTCAACAGCTAGAGTTGCAATAAGAAATTGCACCGTTTTGAAGTATCTCTTACGCTTGGTGCATGCAGACAATGCCCTTATTATTTTTGCTCGTATCATGGGCACTATAGTCTTCTTATGTTGGAGCCTTCCTTGAGCCATCATTTGAACTACATAACTTAGGCTAGTGTGGATTTTTCCTTTTTTCATAGGGAAAACTAATGAACCTAGCACTGAAATAGCAAGCGCATTGAGACGATATATTTCCCACTTTGCAACGGAGCAAGCAAACTCCATATTAAGGTCTTCATGGCCCGTTCATCTCCAAAATAAGAATATAAGAATTATAGAGAAATCCATCTCTCCTTTAAACAACCTAAATTCGTATTATGGTTCATTCCCATTTGATTTAGAAAAGACCTCGGGGATGGTTTATGTGGTACAATCATCTCACACTCCTTGTAAGATAGGTCACATATATGGCCAACCTCCTCAATTGTCGTGGTTAGTTCAAAATTCCTAAATTTGAAAACCAACCTTTCGGGGTCCCATAATTTTAACAAAGCCTTGATCAAATAACTATCAAACTCAACAAAGATGTGAAAAGTAAAGATGCTAGTAATTCACGAGCCTCTAGGTTTTTATTTCTCTCAATATCCTTTCACCAGTTCCATAGGATATGACTCACTCCGATCACCATTTGTGTGTTTGGAAATGAGGAAAACTCATTACTCTAAAAACAAACAACAAACAAATTCAAAACTCTATTTTTGGCATAATTCAATTTTTATGATCACATTGGCACGTAACATGCAATTTGTCATATTACGTGTCAATCTGATCATAATAATTAAATAAAGACAAATTATGTCAAAATGGAGTTTAGAATTTGTTTGTTGTTTGTTTGTAGTCATGGCTTATCCTCATTTCCCCAACACACAAATGGTGATCGAAGTGAGTCGTATCCTAAGGAACTAGTGGAAAGATATTGACAGAAATCGAGAACTAGAGGCGTGTGAATTACCAGGCGCCCTTACTTCCCTCATCTCCGTCGAGTCTGATCATCATTTGATCAAGGCTTTGTTAAAAATTTTGGATCCCAAAAGGTTGGTTTAAGGATTTTAAACTAACCCCGACAATTGAGGAGGTTGGCAGGTTTCTCGACCTTCCTTACAAGGAGTGTGAGATGATTGTACCACAAAAACCATCTCCGATGTCTTTCTAAGCAAATGGGAATGCACCAAAATCTGGATTTAAGTTGTTTAAAGGATGAATGGATTTCTATAGAATTCCTATATTCAGGTTTTGGAGATGAAGGGGCCATGAAAGCTTTAATATGGAATTTGCTTGCTCCGCTACAAAGTGGGAAATATATAGTCTTAATGTTTTTGCTATTGCACTACTAGGTTCATTAGTTTTCTCTAGTTTTAAAGGGGAAAATCCACACTAGCCTAATTTATATTGTTCACATGATGGCTCGAGACATGTTCCAACACAACAAGACTATAGTGCACATGATACTAGCAGATATAATAAGGGCATTGTCTGCATGCACCAAGGGTAAGAGATACTTCAAAGGGTGCAATTTCTTATTGCAACTCTGGGTTGTTTAACACTTTTACAAGAGGGATGAATTTATAGACATTTTGAAATGTGTAGGGGAAAATTCATAGTCATTCCGAAAGGATGAAATTTTGTCCTGCCCTTGTAGGAACGAAAGAATGGTTCATGTATTTGAGAGGGATTTCAAGTGTTCAAATTCAATGGAAGTATTATTGGTTGAGATCTTGACATGACATCATAAGAGGTAATGAGCTTTACTTCATTGAGATTATTGGTTTGAATGTCGTTCAACCATACGCGCCCCTCTGAGTTCTTCATCAGTTCGGACAAATTTAAATGATACCCTTGCGATCTCATATGGGTCATTACGAGTATCATTTTGGGCCCAACATCAAACAAGTGGACTTTATACAATGAAAGTGGAAAAAGGTAGCAATTATTGGTGTTCGAGAGCAACAATTTTTTTGTAGACCCGAGTGTTATGTGAATATCTTGGATTATGCAAAACATAGAGAGTTGAGTGAAGAGGGTCTTTCTGGTTTTGGTGATGACAGGGAGAGAAGATTGGCTCGCAATCTCCTTAACTAAGTCTATGATATCACTCTAAGATGAGAGAGTTGATTGTGCCCAACATTGGAGACCAACCTCATTGAAGTTCTTTTTTGGGCTTTGCTTCCCAATGTTATCTATCATTTGCCCCTTTAATTTATTTCCAATTTTGATCTTTTTTAACTGTGATGTAATAAATTAAATCTTATTCAATAAATAAAGTTTGTTTTCCTTTATTTCCTTACTCTAAGCTCCAAATTGAAAAATGATCCTTGAATTAATCATTGTGCATCACTTATGTGTCGTCTTACCTCTACTCAACGACATCATTTGCATTTAGGGCGTTTACTTCAAACAATCTTTATTAATATATTATTATTCTAATCTCCTAACATCATTTTCTAATTAATTCTTATTGTTTTCCAATTCTCTTAGGTTGATCTGTCTTTCATTCTGGCCTATTCAAGGTAAAAAGGGACCCCTCCTTCTCCTCCTCCTCAAATAGCAAGTTACAAAGACAAAGAAAAATGGTTGATAAAAATAGTACCAATTAAAGGGTTGAAAAATCTGAGGGTGGGCAACTCTCTAATGATCTGAATATGAGACTTGAACGCAAAATTATGGAGTTAGAGGAAGATTTGGTTAACATGCGGGATTTGACCAAATTATCCATTTCTCTAGGTACCCTTTTGGGGAAAACATGGATTACCTACCCCTCACCAATCAAATAACCTCATCGAATAATCCTCCACCTAATATCATCCGAGAAAAATCCACTCATTCAAATGATTTCCCACCACCTCACACCCAAACGCAACAAAGCTCCATATATATGCCTCTTCCAAATACCCAATTCCCACCTCATCACTACCACCATCAAAGCAAGTCAAACATGCCTAAACCAATTTTAAAGCATAATGTACCCGCTACGAACCCCTTATATGTCATACTCCTGTAAATCACACTCTTAACCCTATATATGTTGAAGCCACTCCCTTAACCCATTATTACCATGAGTCAAAATCCTCCCAAAAGGATATTCTAATAAACATTATGTCGGAGAGATTGTATAAGTTGGCTAATAGAGTTCAACAGGTAGTGGGAAGCAAAAGGCTAGGAGGGTTGAGCTATTAGAATGTATGCATACACTTAGACGTGGAATTACACGAGTATAAAACCCCAAAGTTTGAGATATTCAATGGTATCAGAGATCTCAAAGCCCACTTTTGCAGGTATTGTGACAAACTTGTAGGAGTGGAAAGGAATGAAAAAATACAAATGAAATGAAGTTTTTCATGAGGAGTCTTACCAGGGAATCCTTATAATAGATAGGTTTGGATTCAACGCGAAAAATGCGCCTGACTGTTTCTATATCCAAAATCTGAAGAAAAAGCTTAGCAAATCCTTCTGGGATTATGAGATTAGATGGAGGTCCGAGGCAACTAGAGCTAGACCTCTTATGGAGGATAAAAGGAGTCTCAGATGGAGGATTACTTCATCCGTGCCCAAGAACCATAGTACTATGGTATAATGATGCTCATGGCTTAGAAATGTTTTACAAACATTATCAAGTTTGGTGAAAGAATTGAAGAAGGCATTAAGAATGGAACCATCATTAACGTGAAGGCTTTACAAGCCGCCAATAAAGCTTTTCAATCCGATGGAATGATGGGAATCAGAAGAAAAGGGAAACTTGTTCTTTGATGATAGCTCGAGAATCAAAATCCCCTCTAAATATCAAATGACAACCCCAACTGCATGTTCATATCTTGCATCTCCGTATCCTATGACTTTATACTATCAAAATCCTCCCCCACAATTAATAAACCAACTATCCTATCTACAATGTTGAACCATCATACTTTCAATCCCCACCACCCACTCAATCACCAAGCTATAGAAACAAACATCTCTTTGAAAGAAGACCCATAAAAACCTCAACTCCTTTAGCCGAACCCATAACTTAACTTTCCTAAAGGTAGAAGAAGTTGACTATGTTACCCCAATCCCTACTTTACCGATAGATGTACATGTCATGTGGTTGACCCTAACAAAGTTTGCGCTTATCATTCAGGAATGAAGGGTCATACCACCGAAATTTGCAAATTTTTGAAAGATACGATTCAAACGCTTATTGATGAAAAGGTCATACAACTTAAGATCTCGCGCCAAATGTGGCAAGAAATCCTCTTCCTAACCACCAGGTTAATATGGTAGAAACTAGTGATATGGTGAATTTGGAGGGATTATTTGGTTCCTCGAGCCAGAAGAGACGATGACTGCTGCCACCCAGACACATGTTGTAGTGCAAAGACATGCTCCTTTTGAGGTTAATGTCGCCATGCCTAAGCCTCTATTTACTGTTCATAGAGCTCCTCATCCTATCAAGTATGATACTCGTGTTGTTCCGTGGGATTATGGTAAAGGAAAAGCAAAGGTGGAAGAAACAAATGTTGCGAAATGAGTGACTAGATTTGGGAGAATATACACTTCCGAGAACTTGGTTCAAGGTAGATCTAGCAAATCTAAGCCACCGATTATAGAGTTGGAAGAATAAGGTGTTCAGAAGAAATGCCAGCCAAGGACTACTCTATCGTTGATTAATTGAGTAAAATTTCATTCCAAATATCCATTATGTCTTTGATGCAATCTTCAAAAACTCATCGGAGTGCTCTTATGAAGGTTCTAGGTGAAGCGTATGTCCCTGCTAGAAAAACTCATGGGAGGTAGGCCAAATGGTTGGGTAAGTATTCGAAGCATACATGATATCCTTTCATGAAGATGAGATATCACTTGAAGAAATGTCACAACAAAACTTTGTATATTTCTACCCAATATCAAAATAAAGTAGTCACCAAATATTTGGTTGATCCAGGTTCTAGTTTAAGCATCTGATGTCCTCTGAGCACGCTAACAAGACTAGATATGGATAGTTCGAAGGTCCAAACTTGGACGATGAGTGTGAGAGCATTTGATGGTTCTCAAAGGGGTACTATTGGAGAGGTAACATTGTACAGTTTCATTGGTCCTGCTACCTTTTCCATAATTTTTGTTAGTCATGGACATTCCAGCCTAATACAATCTATTGTTGGGTTGCCGCTAGATTACATAGTTGGAGCAGTTTATTATACTCTTCATTAGTGCTTGAAATTTGAATGGGATCATGAAGAGGAAAGAGAACATCTTATACATGCGGTCGAAGGGTGAGATTATCTACACGAAGAGATGTTTCATATGGCAGAGCTTGTCTGCAATATTGAAGTGCAACCATGGTATAGCCAGAAGATCATAAACATGATGCTCAGATTTGGTTTTGTTATTGGGGAAGGTTTGGGAGCCTGATTACAAAAATATAGTTGAACTCATACAATCCACTATTCATTCAACCACCTTTTGTTTAGAATATATATATACCGAAGAATGGCTTGATTGGCAACCATTTACAGAAGAGTACTATTATTCATTAAGAAAACCCATTCGGCCGCTGCACCAGTCATTTTGATTTTTTGGGTTCATGAGTAGTATCATCGGTGATGTTATAGAGGGAATGAAGAGTCTGTCTTTGACTAATGAGTAAGAGAAGACCTGCAATGTCGTGATCAACAAAAAGGAGAAAGGGACCCCAGAGGAAACAAGGAAGCAAAGGCCGCCATCAACAATTGGACTTTAACTCTATCCAGACCATTATGTGGCACCCCATTTTTTTTTATCAAAACAAGTTTATTGCACAACCTAACAACTTTTTTAGGTTTGTTTAAAAAGAAGAGTTGTTATCTAACGAATTAAAGACGCATTAGGGCACCTATCTAAACTAACTAATTTTAACTAAAGGATCTGTGAAATCACAGATTCAAGTAAGGGATCAAATTATCTCGAGAGAAAGATGTTAAACACCCCTCGAGGTCCACAAATGTAGATCCAGTTATATATCATACAATTTATATGGAGGTTACAATTTGGTAAACACCCCTTGAGCCAACATTTAATGTATCCGAGCTACATATCATGTATCCAGTTTATTTTATAATGTATCCAAGCTACATATTATATATCTGAACTACATATTATATATTCGATTTATGTTATAATGTATCCAAGATACTCTTTAATATATTCGAGCTACATATTATGTATTTAATTTGTGTTAATTTTTAAGGGATTAATGTGATTACAAACTAAAGAGGGATATATTGTTATCTCATATTAAAAGTATGTGATTCCTAAAATTTATTAATTAAAACACAACGTGAGACAGGCAAATTAATTTTTTGGGTGATAAGATGATAACACAAAGTTAAACTTAATTTCCTAATAAAAATGACATGTAAGGCTAATTTTTTTAAACATCACAATCATAAGGCAATATGTAATTATAAAATAGATAAGCAAGAGAAGAGAATTAACACCAAAAGATACAAAAATCATAAGATTGTTATAAAATTAAGCTCATAATAATATAATCATAAAGAGAAAAGGAAAAGAGAAGTAGATGAAGGAGAAGACTTTTTTTCTTTTCAAGTGTGTTTCAATGGTGAATAATATATCTATTTATAGTGTTGAGATATCACTCCCAAAAGTCATCTAATTAATAGATACATAATTATCTTGTAGGTTCTTATCATATTGGAAGCAACAATACATGAATCCAATTTGTTTGGATAAATCTAATGGATAATCCACATGTATAATACAATGGACTTATAACACTCCCCCTTGGATATCCATATATAATGTGCCTCGTTAAAACCTTACCAGAAAAAATCCTGTGGAAAAAAATTCTAGTGAAGGAAAAAGAGTACACATATCTTTTTGATACGCAATATTTGTTGCCTCATTAAAAATCTTGCGAGAAAAACCTAGTGGGACAAAATCTTGGTCAAGGAAAAAAGAGTGTAACACGTATCATACTCCCCCTGATCAAAATATCACTTTATTTTTTATGGTGATGTCATCCAATCTTATATACCAACTCTTCAGATGTTGATATTCACAGTGTCTTTGTGATCAAATTGCATTCTCGAAGATGTTGCATGGTTGAACCCATTCTGATATATCATTATCTGATTTCATGAATATGACGAGGCTTTAAGCTTAGCCGAATACATCTTGAATATCATTCTATTTGTCATGACCTCGTAATTGCAAGTAAATTGCTTATTCAACTTGTTCACAACAATAATCATCTTGTGAACACATTCATTTGTAGTTGATTATCTTGATACATTGTGGTTGGTATATTCCTTTTCAAATAAAAACCACACATTTTCTGAATATGGTGTGTCATTGATCTCAACCAGACGCACTTTCAACTTGTTTCATGGAGGACTTTTATTTTTACATGGTTTGAAGAAGTGATCATCAACATTTACTTCATTAATCGTCAAGATATCATTGTGCCTCCACATGCAAACAACTAACGTGTTTGAGACTTAGCTTTATGCGGATTAGATAAATATTCTGCATCTGCGTAACTAGCCAGCTCTGACTTGAATTTATCAAAATAGAATAAACTCATGTCTATGGTCCTTCGAAGATATTCAAGTATGTGTTTAGCACCATTTCAATGTTCTTTTGTTGGGGAGGAACTGAATCTTGCTAGTAAATTTACTGCAAAATAAATATCTGGTCGAGTATTTCTAGCAAAATGCATTAGTGCCCTGATTGCACTAAGATATGGATTTCATCACCAAGAAGCTCTTCATTCTTCTTTTTGAGATCAAAGTGAATCTTTATTTATGGCAACCGATCTCCTAATTATTGGGGTACTCAATGAATGTGAATAATCCATTTAAAATCGCATCAACACTTTTCTGTGTATGTGCACTGATAGACAAATATTACATTTGTCAAATTATCAATCTGTAGGTCAAGATAAAATTTTGTCTTATCAAGACCTTTTCATAAAAATACAAGGACAATTAAGGTCATTTTTTTGTATCATTTTCTTCCTTGACTATTTCAATCCATATAAGGATTCTTGAAACTTTATTGAAAAAGTTTCTTTCAAACTCTTATATGCTTCAGACACCTTAATTAGTTCAATGATTTTTATTTAATCTTCATTATTGTCTATCTAACATGATAATTATTCATTATATGCATTCAAGTTTTTCATATGTTGTCAGATCAAAACAAACCTCATTGCATCCACCATAGGAGAAAACATTTTCAATAATCACAGGAATTTTGCGACAAACTGTTATGCCCCAAGGCATAAGTTATACTTGATATATTACGATTACACCATCGTATAATAATTTATTTTTTTATCCCACTGACATTATACCTTAATTTATGGACTATCAATTCAAAACATCACTTCTCTAAGTGAAATAAAATATACTTGAATTATGCATTTTACTTGGCCAATCATTTATCTGTCCACACTCTATGACAGATTTGAATTCAAGATCCTCGTCACAATTTGTATCATTAAGCGCTACCTCATATCAAAGATACTGTCGACGGTTATTTGATATCGATTCCAACAATACATAACTTATCAAGATCTCTTCATTTTTCATTATTTTTTAGGTACTTGAACCTTTTCCGAGGTTTTATGAGGTGTTATGTCGTGGTGCTCTCTTATAGAACTTGCCTTATTATCATGACCATATTGATAATTTGCTCATCTCCTTTTTCAAGGAATTTTATATTTGAAATCGATTAGTCTATTACGCTTCTGGCGTATCATAGACTATGTCCTTCAAGGACTTCACATTGGAGCATTTGCAGCTGAATTATATCATATGGTCAATACATTCATCTGGAAATTGCTTTGCAACATTATGCGAATGAATTATCCCTTGAACTTTAAGTTCACATATTTATTTAACGAGGATCTAGATAATTCATAATTAACCTCACACATAATTTTCAGCTATCAATCATCTCTTTCCCTAATGTTATAAAATCTAACATTCATCCCAACTTTATTTGGTAATTCATCTTTGTGCATGGTGGAACAATTAAAATCATAACCGCACATTCAACATTTTAGATGAAAATTATTTGGTCCTGACCCTGAACCAATTTTAATGGGGAAACTTTGTTGGCTTGATGCATACATGTGTTGCTACATGTTAGGGAGTTTTGTTCTCATAACCATGAGTTAGCTATAATTGGAGGCTTACAATTTCTACTAAATCAACCAGCATTATCAATATAATTTCAGAATTTGGAATTGTGCTCTTAATTTAACAATTCGAGTAAACAACCTTAGAAACACCAATTTGTAAGTTGACACCAAAGCACATGTGATCATCACATAAATGCATCTATCATATAGTTGCAAATGATCCACATGGCAGGTAAATGAGCTCATATTCACCTTTTTATATGTTCCAAAAACTTAAGGGTATTACAATCCCAACCTTAGCTGATACAGTGATCATTTTATCAAGAGAACAAGCAACACAAGAGAATTCTTGAAGAATCTTTTATTTCTTCATCATATAATCCACATGAAATTTTAATTACATTTCCATCACATTTAAACCAGAATGGTCAACAGGTCATGCCAACTGATCTTTATTTTAGTACACTTATAATTTACTTTTACATGTGATTTCATCAGCACAAGAGGAAACAATGAGTAACCTTTTACATAAATACTTATAATCCGCTTCGGTTGTAGTAATCTGAAGATAATAAATTTTGTCATAATTTATAGTCTCAATATTTCTTTTCAATTCATCCGAAACTTAAAAAGTTTCTTTTGAGACTTACTACAACTCACTTATTATTCCTCTGATAATAACACAACTCGTTAAAGCTTGCTATTAATTTTGTGTACTATTATTGCATGACACCATCCCTATGGTGAGAATCTCCTTCAAGGAGAAAATTATATTATTATTGTAATGGTCAAAACATACGAGCAAGACATGTTTCTTGCTTTACTTTTGTTGTACCATAGGTACACAACCAATGATAAAGTTGTATTGCCACATAATAATGGCCACAACCTTTGTAGGCAAGAATTATTACTTTCTTTTGCCCTTTCGGTAGTTCACAATAAACATACCACAATATCTATGACGTATAAACGTACACGACCATTGATCATTCCTTTCAAATGAAAATTATTTATTTCTCCCAAACCTCCCGTAGAGGTGATTGTGGCATATTTCCAACCATACACGAATATATTCTTATTCATATTTTTCTTTCATATTTTGACCCATTCACTTTCAAGAATTGACAAACATTCACATGCTTTTTACAAGTCATAATCTCTTCATGAGTTGATCATAACCATTTATACATGTCATACCTTTATATTTGACATATTTACATGATCCACCTCAACATCACTTTGAAAGATAAAGTGCACCACCACTTTATATTCTTTTATTTTGATGGAAGATTTATAAAACTTACCAAATAAGGCCGCACGACATGAACCGTGTGTCCAATGACCTTTCATACCATTTTTATAATAAAAATTGTCTTCACATTTTGAAGGACTATTTAGAGAACCCATAGTGTTCTTCCTTTTATATTTACCGCAATGATGACTATTATAATTTCGTCCCTCCACGCCCTTATTCATATCATTAATTATTTCTCATATTTCAGAGTAATTATTCATTACTATCACATTCATATGATGAATGGAGCAAGTCAACAGGCGGATTTCAAAGTTATCATATGTTGCTATCACATTCTTTTCAAAGAATGGAGCAAATTCAATATGATTAATTTCAAAACTTTTCATCAAAAATATATTATTTTGCCTCAGTCATCATTTTATCATCAATATGGTGCATTGAGACTCAAGCTCAATGTCTTATCCATACAATACAAGTTAGATCATAATTCTATGAGACTCGAACTCAATACCATAATATTATAGTGCATCAAAACTCAAATTGATGTCTTACCCTCTTGGTGCGATAGAACATGAATCTACCGTCTTACCCTTAAACGTTTTTTCATTATGATGCATCCAGACTTTAACCTGATGTCTTACCCTTTTGGTGCGATGAAACTTGAATCCCTTAATCAACAATATAATAGACCGAAATAGAAGATGACTTAGCATTTGAGTTTTTCAAAACAATCAAAATAATATTCAAACTCATGCTATTAAAACTTTATACCTTCTTCCATTTAAGAAATTTTGTATAGCATGTCATATTCAACCAATAGTAGTATATGCATTTGGTTCCTAGTCAATGTCAGTGACGGAACACTATTATATTTTAAATCATAAAAAGATTTTAGAAAATACATACCTGATTTTGTGAATCTAATACCTTGATTCTCATAATGAGATCAACCAAAACATGAGCTAAAGAAAAATAAATACTCAATCTCAATTGGCTAGAGTCTCGTGCTGATAACGTGTTATAAAATCAAGCTCATAATAATATAATCATAAAGAGAAAAAGACAAGAGAAGTAGATGAAGGAGAAGACTTTTCTTCTTTTCAAGTGTGTTTCAAATGGTGAGTGATATCTCTATTTATAGTGTTGAGATATCACTCCCAAAAGTCATCTAATTAATAGATACATAATTATCTCTTATCATAGTAGAAGCAATAATTCATGAATTCAATTTGTTTGGATAAATCTAATGGATAATCCACATGTATAATACAATGAATTTATAACAAAGATCGAATTGTAAACTGATCTACACAAAAAAATAAAACATAATTATAAAAGTTGATTTTTAAGCATTTAAAACTTTAGAATTCAAACCAATCCGTACGTAAGAGAATTCAAGGAGGCTACAAATATTTGTTCCTCTATAGGAATGATATCAACGATATCGATATAATCAACCGTACTCTTCCATCATAAAAAAACATTTTTATTTAAGGTCAAACGATAGATGAAAGATTTGATTTATATATATAGGTGGTATCTAGGGACGTGTTGGCTTAATTAGAAAATTTAAAATTAGACCTCATAATTTCCTTTACTTTCCGAATAACTATAGTTTAGGAGATAATATATATATATATATATATATATATATATATATATATATAATAAAAATGAAAATATCATGTCTGATCCAAATTATGAAAAAGCAGAGTTGAACAATGAATATGAGAAAGAGAAATAGAGACAACTTCAACAATTGAAGTTGAGTTAAATAGTTAAATAAGAATAAGTAAAAGGAAAATAAGAAAGTGAGACATGGAAAAAGAAGTAAAGAAACACGCCAGCATATAATTTCCCCACCTCACACAATAGAAGCCCGAATCCTTATTATTATAGTGTGTTTATTACAAAATATTACTAGCTAAATAATAAGAAGCATGCTTGAACAAAGCATGAAAACTCTTATAAATTAAATAGCCTCCAACCACTCCAAAGTCCCTGGCAACTATTTAAGACGACCCACATCCAAACTAAATTTCTGTTAATGCAATACATATTTCAGATTCATATATTACTACAAACACGAATTCAAACCCATGTATTATAAGGCATATTTAGCGATACAACTAACAACACAAATTCATTATTCAAAACTCATGAATTACTATCATAAAAGATAAGAAATTCAAAATCCCATTTATAGCAAACAAGATTAAAGCAACCTACCTGTATGGTCTTGCACAAAATGCACAAGGCATTCGAGCTTTCCAACTAATATAAAAGTAAAACTACAAAAGATGTTATATAATTAAACCAAGTCACAAAGATGGAAAGGAAACAATCGTTTAAGAAAAAATATATATATATATACAGAGGTGTTTCAGTCAATTAAGTACCATATATTAGCAAGTACTATGACTGCCTCAGTTAATTAAGAAAATGAATCACAAATTAGGCATAAAATCAATTACTTTCTTCCATAAACCACAAAGTGTTGTTACTTAAATGAGGTAAGACTACAACATTTTCCATATTGAATGTCGTGAATCTGACATAAATAATCGATTTTAAATTTATTAGCAAAAAAAGATTTTATTTTATTTATTTGACATTCAATAGTTGAGTTTTTGGCCAAAAACATCTTTCAACTATACCGCAAACTTAAACTACATCTTTTAAGTATCATTTTTAGCAGAAAACATCCTTTAACTATACCCCAAACTTAAACTACATTCTTAAAGTATCATTTTTAGCAGAAAACATCTTTTAAGTATTTGTAAGTGAACAACTTTCATCCTTTTGTTAGATATTATCAAAAAACTAAGGGATCTTACGAAAAAATGAGCAATTAACATGACTATCAACAAAAGTTATTCGGCATAATTTCAATACTTTCTACAAGAAGTTCTTGAAAAATATGAAAAATATTAGACACTATTGCTTATGGAAACTAAAAATGATTAGAAGGTGTGAGCGTACATGATTTGCCTTTTGATAAATTCACCATTGGAGAGTGAATATGAGATCTTCTAGGTCAATACAAGAGCTAGCACACAGAGAGTAAATAACTGTTTGTTATATTGACTTAGAAGGATGAATACAGAATGATATTTACATGTTGAGTACTAGCTACTATTTATAGACTAACTACATTTAACTAATCAGTTAATATTCTAATTAACTAGTAGACATTCTGTTATAAAAGAATGCCAACTGTACATTTTCAGCTTATACTCTAATTAGCCTTTCTCTATGATCATCTCAACATCCCCCTTCAAACTAGGTGGCATAAATACATTCAAGACTCCTAGCTTGGACAATAAATGATAGTGTTGATAGCCTCCAAGCCCTTTTGTCAACAAATCTGCTTCCTGCTCAGTTGTTGAAACATGCTCTGGGTGTATCAGCCCTTGTTGTATCTTCTCTCTGATGAAGTGACAATCTACCTCTATGTACTTTGTTCTCTCATGAAACACATGATTGCTTGCTATCTGTATGGCTGACTTACTATCTGTAAACAACTGAATAGGTGTGGGAATTTCAATTCCCAGACATTTAAACAACCCAACCAGCCAGATTAGTTCAGATACTGTCAAGGCCATGCTCCTATACTCTGTGCTGAACTTCTAGCTACTGTATTTTGTTTTCTAGACTTCCATGATATCAGGGTTTGTCCAAACTTCACGATGTAGCCAGTTATAGACCTTCTTGAGTTTGGGCAACTTGCCCAATCAGCATAACAAAATGTTGTCAATACACCCTTGCCTTCTGCATGCATTAAAATTCCAAGTCTTGGCTCATTTTTTATGTATCTGACTACACCGTGTATGCTACCTCTAAATGAGACTTCTTAGGTGCCTTCATGAACTGTCTTAGAGTTTGAAGGCTATAGGCAATGTCAGGCCTAGTTAGTGTCAAATTAAGCAGCTTTCCTATCAATTTTTGATAACCCCTCACATCTTGTAGTCGTGGATCTTCTTGGAGACCACACTGTTGATCATACTCCAAGCTTGTGAGTTTTATATTTTGTTCAAGAGGTGTAATTGCTGGTTTGCAGCCACCTAAACCAACCTCAGCTATAAGTTCTAAGGCATATTTCCATTGTCACAACAGAATTCCTTTTTGAGATCTGCATATCTCCATTCCTAGGAAATACTTCAATGGTCCAAGATCATTAATCTTGAAGGCTGCATGTAACACATCTTTTGCCTGTTGTATGAGTTATTTGTCATCTCCAGTAATTAACAAATCATCAACATAGACAAGAATGATCACCTGATTAGAATGTCCCTTCAAAATAAACAAGGAGTGGTCAAATTGACTCTGAACAAAACCAGCTGATAATAAGGCATTTGTGAGCTTTAGGTTCCACTGTCTAGATGCTTGTTTAAGACCATATAGAGATTTGAGGAGTCTGCATGCCTAATGCCCCCCTTGGCTACCAAATTCCGGAGGAAACTGCATATACACCTCCTTTTCAAGTTCACCCTGTAGGAAAACATTATATACATCCATTGAAATAGAGGCCATTGGTTCATAGCAGCTAAAGCAATAACAACTCTCACAGTTACCATCTTAACTACTGGAGAAAAATTTTCTTAATAATCCAAGCCATCTTGTTGGTTGAATACCTTAGCCACAAGTCTAGCTTTGAATCTCTCAACCTCCCCCATTAGACTGATATTTGATCTTGTTACCCATATACATCAATAGGCATGCATCATTCTCTGATTTCATGGCAGAAATCCATCTAGGATCCTTTAAAGCTTTTTCATAAGATGTAGGCTCAACTTCAGAAGAAACAGCAGCTAAAAAAGACTGACACTTGAAGAAAGAGAGGAATAATTCACAAAATTGGATATAGGATAAGCACAAGAAACATTCCCTTTCACTGGATGAATGAAGTCCTGAAACCAAATTGGAGGCTTCGACCCTCTGGTAGACTTTCTCAACTGAGGTTGAGATGATACTATTGAGGGAGCAGGATCAAGTTGTGGAATGGGAGGTAATTCAGTTGGTACAGGCAACTGTAATTCAACTGGTACAGGCAACTCAGTTGGAACAGGCAGGTCCTCAGCTAAAAAAGGAATATTTGTGGAGTCATTAGGTGCAGAGTCATGAAGAACAACGTCAGGACCTCCCAAGTCAAAGAACATGGGGTTAGTATCATTTCTCCTTGAAGAAACCTTACCTTGATACGCAACACAATAAAATAAAGATTTATTGTGGAAACCTTCCTAACTCAAGGAAGGGAAAAACTACACCGAAGTTTTATATTAATTCAAGATTTACAACTCAGTTAATCAATGAATGTAACTCTAAACTTTCACCCTATTCGATTAACTATAATCGAAAACTCTCCACTCAACAAGAAGTCAAACTCACTTCTTGTTTACAAAAACTCTCAAGTCTTCTTAACTCTAACCACCCAAGAAGTCAAACCCACTTCTTGTTTACAATTCTCACAACCTCTCTCCCAAGAAGTCAAATCCACTTCTTGTTACAATTCTCTCAAGACTCTACTCCCAAGAAGTCAAAACCCACTTCTTGTTACACAATCTAGGAATTATTACAACTGAATAATAAACCTAGAACAAATCAATAAAGACTAATAACCCTAGACTTTAATTGATCAGACTTCAATATTCAATTGTTCAGTGTGGAACAGATTTCGTGGACCTGTTCCTTACGTTGCTGCGATGAAGAGCTGCATTTTTTCTCCAGTAAATACTGCTCTCAAGATGATGTATTTCGTGAATATGCAATGGCTATCATTCTGGCTTTGCTGGAAAGATTTTCTCGATTTTTGTTATTTGCATGACATTTTTTCCTTCAACTTCTTGATCCTTTTATAGAGTTTGATTTGTCTTCAACTTCTACAAGGAAAGGAATTACAAATTCTTTTCCTTCTTGAATTTGACGATATTTACCTCTTTCCTTATTTGACTTGATTGTAACTTCTTTATTTCTTTCCTTTATTGACTTGAATTGCTACTCTTTATTTCTTTCCTTATTTATTTCTTCCATATTTGTTTCCTTCTTTTCCTTCTTTATTTCTGCACTTTTTCTTCTTTGCCGCAATATTTTTTCTTCTTTGTCGCAATCTCTCATAATTATACAGGTCATATTCATCTGCAGATAGAGTACACATACGACAACAAGTAGTGAATCATGCCTTCACTTTATCAATCATCAAAACTACTTTATATGTTCTCCTATTTTCCAGCATTTTACTACAACTCTTTGTCATCCATCAAAACTAAACTTCATGTTTTCTAATTCCCCAACAATTTCCCCCTTTTTGATGATGACTGACTATGCATAATATGTTCCTGTTTCATCTTTTTGGCATCATTGAAAACCAATAACCAAAGAACTCGAATAACATTCAATGAGTACAATATCATTTTTAACTCATAGCCACTTGGGCAACACTTTCAAGTACACTTCTGCTAACAATATAGTAAGTTAATTCGGGAATATTAACCATCTTATAATCATACACAATTAAGATCTTCAATGAGAAACAAAATAAACAAATATGTACCAGTTTAAGTCCTTAATCAAAAGCATATGATATCATGAGTATGAGACAGACATAAGCACATCAAAGAGTAAAAGAGTCTAAAATTTGAGAATGAGGATTGGGACAAAGATTACTAAAGTGAGGAAGAAAGGGATGTTTACCGCCATAAAAAAATTTCAGTATGCCCATTGTGCACCTGCTCCTTCATTCTGATCAGTTTTCTTAGAATGTGAAATTTCATCAAGAGAAACATGAGGTACATCATCAATTTTTTTTAAAAAAAAAAAACTCTACTCCATAGTATTTTCATTCCTCCATGAATTTTTTTATAGCCTTTTTCTTGATGACATTTTGAAGGAGTACCAACTACAAGTAAGAGATTCACCACAATGCACAAAGAGATATGTTTATCAATAATAAAAGCAAGGAATAATTTATTTCTATGAGAATTGTTCCCCCTAAGAGATAGACAGACAGGTTATACACTTGGAATTGATGAAATATCAATTTGGAGTTTGTGAACCTGGTTCAGATGTGGGTGGTAAATCAAGGTTCCCCTAAATTAAAGCATGAGTGACTTTAATACTGAGATTTTCATCATTAGAGCAGTTTGAGATTGAACGATGCTTATTGTCAAAGAGAGTTCTTGGTGATTTTTAAGAAAGTTGAATTTTGATGATCGACCAGGTTCATTAGTGCTTATGTTTGACCCAAACTCAGGAAATTCATGCATTAAAAAAGGATGGTACATACCTGAGTATTACAGAGAAACCAGGTTCCCCCTTTTTGTGTTCCTCCATGATTTACTTAATGGTGTTAGCAAAGAGTAGAGATAATATCCGCGGACCTTCTAAACATTATTTGAGATGTGACTGGAGTGTGTACCTGTTATAGTACGAGGTTGAGTTAGCAGATTTTCATTATATAATTACTCAAGCTTAAGATTATTCGTTTACTAGCCAATTATTAAAGGAAATCATGATATGCATCAGCTTGTTTCGATAGGCCCAGGCTTTGATTGATTTTTCTCAAGTTCTTCATATTCAAGGCCTTCATGAGTATGTCTGCATCATAATACTCTCCCAGATCAAAAACTCTCAAGCTAAGTCACAGAGAACCAACCCTTGTAAATTTTCAATAACTTTCAATGAATAACAAGGACCAGATTCACACAACGAAGGTTCCCCTGAAGGTGTACCATACTATAACTGTTCCCATTGCTATATTATCCCCCTATATCCAAGACCATAGGTTAGTACAGTAATTCATCTTTCAGGTGCATCAATGATTGTTAGATGTGAACCAGGTTCATATGCAATGTTCCCTAAATTTGCATCATCAAAGATGTTTGATATCATGTCACTTTCTTCAACCTTTTTTTTTTCTTGTCTCTTTCATTTTTCTCATCCTTTTCAAGGACTAAACTGCCGCCTTGAAAATCAAAGAGCGAGAGAAAATTTTCTACCATTTTTAGCACCTGTTTGGAGCATGCACTATTCATGTACCAAGTTGACCTTTTTCCTCTCACCTTCAGCTGAAACACCAGTCAAAGATTAGTCTTGGAAATCCAGATTAGCTTGGGCCCCTTTATGTGAGTAAAAGGATGAATAAGATTTCTTCTAGCCCATAAAGGCAAATAAGGAAACCTTTTATCTGGAGCATTTTTATTTGGAACCAGGTTCTTAGTCGTATCAGTCTTTTCTTTTTTGGTGAACTTAACATTTTTTTGAAAAGCCTCAAATAGAGCTTTACATTGATTCTTTAAATGACCTGAGTTTCCACAATGAGTGCATAAACTTTTAGACATGTGAATAGTGTGTGCTACAAGATTATTCTGTTTTCTAAAACTTATCCCACTTCGACTGGTGGTTTGCCTTTCTTGAATCTGAGTTAAAATTTCAGAGGACCTGGTCCATCTAAGATTTCGTTCCAGATCAAGTTTGGTATGATCAAGATTTTCTTGTAGCAACCTATTTCTTTCAGTTAAGGCCTCACAATTTATGGTTAACCGTTTTATTTTTTCTTACAGAGCTAATTGAAGTTCACTAGCAAAGTTTTTGCCCTTGTGACTTAAATTTGAGGTCTGAATCTGTTCTTTTAATTTATTTTGAAGACATTGATTGTTTTTCTCAAGATTGTCGTTTTCTTCTCTTAAAGATGCATAGTTTTCCATCATTTGTTCTCTTTCAGAATTGATTGACTGATATGCATCTATAAGAGTACTCAATAGGAACTCTAGTGTTTTTTAGAATATGACTCAATATTAACTTTAATGTGATGAAAACTTACCTTGCTTTGTTTTTCATCTTCTTCATCATCTTCAGAATCTGTTTCAGCAATGAGTGCATGAAAATCATATTTATTTGATTGTTTTATTGCAAGTAGTGATTGATTTTCGAACCCTCTATCCTCAGATTCTTCTTCTTATAAGTCCCCCATAGCGGCTAAGGCCCTTTTCATTGAACGATCAGCTTCTTGATTGGCCGTTCGTCTGTTTGTGGAAATATATTTATCATTTTTTATTTCCTTTTATTCCTCTTTTTCTCTATAGCTTTTAATGGACAAAACTTGACAAAGTGATCCGAACTTCCACACTTGTGACATACTTGATCTACTGGATTTTCAGTGATTTTTTTAGAGTTCTTTCCATGGTAAACTTGTCCCTTATTTAACATTCTTGATAACCTTTTGGTCATTAACGCAATGTTTTCGTCCTCAAAATCTTCTGGTGTTGTGCCAGTAAAAATCAGGTTCTTCTCTTTTCTTTTGCCTCCAATTTCCTTTTCTTGTTTTTTCTTGAGTTCATAGGTCATGAGATTTCCAATTATTTCATCCATAGCTAACTTATCTAGATCACGTGCTTCAGTAATGGCTTCTACTTTGCTTTCCCAAGATTCTGGAAGAACACTCAAAAGTTCTCTGACTGCCTTCCCATTGGGAATTATTTCACCTAGTGAATAGATTTCATTAATGATAGCAGTAAACCTGGTGTGTATCTCTTGGATTGTTTCACCTTTTTCCATTCGAAACAGTTCGTATTGTCTGTTCAAGTTATCTATTTTAGACTTCTTTACCTGAGTTGTTCATTCATGCGCAGTTTGCAAAGTTTCCCATATTGCTTTTGAATCTTGACATGATGATATTCGATTGTATTCATCTGGAATTATTCCTCATATCAAGATCTTTTTTGCTTTAGCATTGTTCTGAATTGCAAGTTTATCTGCAACATTCCATTATTTCCTATCCTTTGGTACTTGAGTGGTTCCATCAGTTCCATTCTTCATGGTTATGGTTGGACTGTCCAACACGACTCTCTATAGGTATGGATTTTCCCCTAGTAAGTGATCCATCATGCGATTCTTCCATCATCCATAATACTTTCCATTAAACAGTGGTGGTCGAGTTTGATAAGCTTCTTCTTGTGGTGTAGGTGGTGCAGCCATTGATCCTTTTCAAGATGTTAGTCTTTTAATGAAAACACCGGCTCTGATACCAATTGAGAAAACCTTACCCTGATACAAGAACCAGGTTCTTGTAATTCTGTCGCAACACAATAAAACAAAGATTTATCGTGGAAACCTCCTAACTCAAGGGAGGGAAAAAACACACCGAAGTTTTATATTAATTCAAGATTTACAACTCAGTAAATCAATGAATATAACTCTAAACTTCCACCCTTTTCGATTAACTATAATCAAAAACTTTCCACTCAACAAGAAGTCAAACACACTTCTTGTTTACAAAAACTCTCAAGTCTTCTTAACTCTAACCACCCAAGAAGTCAAACCCACTTCTTGTTTACAATTTTCACAACCTCTCTCCCAAGAAGTCAAATTAACTTCTTGTTACAATTCTCTCAAGACTCTACTCCCAAGAAGTCAAACCCACTTCTTGTTACACAATCAAGGAATTATTACAACTCAATAATAAACCTAGAACAAATCAACAAAGACTAATAACCCTAGACTTTAATTGATCAGACTTCAACATTCAATTGTTCCGTGTGGAACAGATTTCGTGGACCTGGTCCTTACGTTGATGTGACGAAGACCTGTGTTTTTTCTCCAGTAAATACTGCTCTCAAGATGATGTATTTCGTGAATATGCAATGGCTATCATTTTGGCTTTGCTGAAAAAATTCTCTCGATTTTTGTTATTTGCAAAGACACTTTTTTTTCTTTAACTTCTTGATCCTTTTATAGAGTTTGATTTGTCTTCAACTTCTACAAGGAAAGGAATTACAAATCATTTTCCTTCTTGAATTTGTCTATATTTACCTCTTTCCTTAATTGACTTGAATTGTAACTTCTATATTTCTTTCCTTTTTTGACTTGAATTGCTACTTTTTTATTTATTTCCTTCTTTATTTTTTTCCATACTTGTTTTCTTCTTTTCCTTCTTTATTTCTGCACTTTTTCTTCTTTGCCGCAATCTCTCATAATTGTACAGGTCATCTTCATCTGCAGATAGAGTACACATACGACAACAAGTAGTGAACCATGCCTTCACTTTATCAATTATCAAAACTACTTTATATGTTCTCCTATTTACCAACACTCCTTTTCATCAACAAGAAAGGAAAGACATGTTCCTTGAAGGTAACATCCCTGCTAACAAAAAATCCTTGGACTTGAAATCATACAGTCTGTTGTTGACACCAAATTTCAGTCTGATAGTTATAAAATTAATACATTTTGAGTATGTTATTTTAAATAATTCAAAATACATGTTTTTGTCATTTTATTGAAATTTGTTGACAATCATCCTCTTTCTCAAAGTATTAGGATTTTTATCGATTGTTATGTTTATATTATTTTGTCACAGCCAGACGTTCAAATATTTGTTCTTTTCTTATAAAATTATTATTTCTGTTAAATTGTATTTTTTTACATGTAATTGATTACGTTCATTACATTTTTTATATTCATTTTTTCTCTGTTACATTGTTAATATTCATTTTGATATTCTGCGCAGTCTAAAAATTCATTCAAATTCAAATTCAATTTACATACACAGATATTTTATCAATCGATAATTTTTGGGTCATAACCTCAAACCCATAACTTGGGCCCATAATTTTCAACTCCCTATATATGTAATAGTTGGTCCATTAGATTTTTGAAGGTGGAGAATAAATTTTGGATAGTGGGTATAATTTTTAGATTTTCTTTCATTTATAAAAGGTATCTTATTTTTCCGATGAGCATGCCGGAATCCGGTAAACCTCAACCAAACTACCCCGAACCCACTTGTTTCTTCCCCAAATCCGGCCAAGATCCACCACCCGAATACCCCAATCAGATTTCAAACTCATTTGTTTCTCTCTTCCTTGTTGCTGCCAGTTGAGCGGAAACCACCACGCTCCTACCATCTTCTTCGAACAAGAAACCAAACAGCTTCTTGCTTCACCATTTTAGCCACCAAACAACTCCATCTCCTCCACCTTTCCGACCCATTTTTCGATGAGTTTCCACCAACCAACAAGCTGACCAAAAAAAGGACCCCATTTTCTATGTTTTCCAACCAAAATCCAGCTGAAATCACCCACTGTCCAAACACCCAAGCTCACGCCAAATCAGACCCCTTCCCTTTTCCCCTTTTCGAATTTTATTTGTTTTTTTTTTACAAGTTTTCGGTGAAGAACTCCAAGATCCGACGACCAAACAGCCAACAAGCAGAAATCAACAAACTCCGACGAAATTGAAAACCCCAGTTACTGAGAGATTTCAGATGCGACCGGATTCACAACTTTGCCAGCGGTCGATTTGACTTTTCCGGTAAACATTGTACACGGTCTTATTTAATTTATATTCCTTCATATTTTAGTTTATCATATTACTCTCTAATAAAGTTTATGTCTATTATTACTATTATATTTCCGTTTCCTTACTTTTTTTTTATGAGTGTTTGCAGATTTACATTGTTAAGTTCATTTTTGATTTGCTTATTTAGATAGTTTAGATTAGTATTGTCGTATTTAAGTAATAATATTTTGTTTTGCACTAAATTTGACTGTCTGCTTATCATTAACAATATATTTTATTGTTGTTTTCAATTGTGGGCTGATATTGTTTTAATTTGGGGTTGTCTTATGTGTTTGAGAAGCTTCAGCAAGTATTTCATGGTCTTTTTTGGCTATTTTTAATTTTTTTTACTATTCAGAAATTGCTCGTGCATGTGTTTTCTTGATTTTTGTTTTAGTTATGGCTATTTTGTTTGAATTAACTTGGTGTGGTAATGATTTTTAAATGATTTGTTTGTTGTTAGCTTAATGAGCAAAACCACTCTTAGAATATTAAAAAATCAAGGTTGAGATTGTTATCGTAATGACTTGCTTAATTTTATATGTTATATTATTTTATTTGTTAAAATTGGTCAATGAAAAAACTCTCCGTCGATTTTGGAGGCCTCCCCATTTTAAAAAAGACGGAATTTTATTTTAAGTTTATATATTTTATATGTTGAAAGTGGCCGATGAAGAAATTACCGTCGATTTCCAAGGCCTCCAATGTTAATAAGACGGGTTTTTATTTTTCAGTTATTATTTCATATATTCAATTTTAATCATATTTATTTATTACTAATATTTTTACTAAGTGTGTTTACAGGTACCCAAGACTTGCTTCCTTGAAGTTATTCGAAAGGAGTTCGAATTATACTTTTTAATTCATTATTTTGTATATATCGATGTTAGGCAAACCTTAGGCCGATATTATTATTTTATTTTTATTGTGTATATTGTATGTTTATTATATTTGTACATTATTTTATTTTCCTTCTCAATTTGAAAAAATGAACTCAGTCGGGAATCACAATGGTGGATTTCGAAGGGTGCCTAACCCCTTCCCTTCAAAATAATTTGAACCCTTACCTAGAATCGAATTGATTTCGTAGACTATCTTTTAAATTAGTGTATTAATTGGTTTTCTAGTTTTTCTAAAAATTTGGTGGTGACTCCCTTTTCCCTTTAATCCTTTAACCCCCTTTTACCCGTTTCAAAATTTTTTAATTAAATTTTTTTTTTAATTGAGTCATCGCGACGTTGCTCCAATTCAAACATCTGTAAGCCTTTTGTGTAGTAGAGTAACCCATGTGAACTGCTAAATTGCTCTTGGTGAAAATTTATCTGTTTTTTTTTTTTTTGCTGTGATAGTAGCAAAACAAAGACAACCAAGAACCCTGAGATGATGCAAGCATGGAGTTCTTCCATGAAACACTTTCATTAGGAGAATTTCCAGCTAGGACAACTTATCACAATCTACACTACCGCTAATACACAATCTCCCAGAAAGAAATAGGTATGCTGCCTTGAAATCTAAGAGACCTAGCTACTTTCAAGATATGTCTATGCCTCCTCTCTATCACTCCATTTTGTTGTGGAGTTTGGGGACACCTACTTTGATGCCCAATACCACTATGAAGTAGAAAATCGGAAAATTCTTTACTGAAAAATTAGCCTCATTATCAGTCCTGATCATCTTTACTTGCTTTTCGAATTGAACATACACCATTTTAACAAAGGACTTAAACAGAACAAGAGAATCACTTTTGAATTTCATCAAAAATATCCATATCATTTTTGAATGATTATCCACAATTGTAAGAAAAAATCTATGACCAGTAACAGTGGAAACTTTATAAGGACCCCATATGTCTATATGAAGTAAATGAAAGACTTTAGTTATGCTGGAAATACTATGTGGAAATGGTTTTCTAGTCTGTCTAGCTAGTGGACAGATCGTACAATCATTGAAACTACAAAGTGACACTTTATTTTTTAAGAAAAATAACTTGTTCATAACTGCAGCTGGTATATGACCCAGTCTTTTATGCCAAACTTGTATATCTTCAGGTAATTTTTGTGCAACATGACTGCTAATTCTTCTCTTTTAATCAACAACCTTGTCAGAGCTTTTTGGAAGTAAGAGATACAGACCACCTTCCTCTTTACCAATTCCCCTCACTTTCCCAGTACATAAATCCTAGAAAACACAAAATGGGGAAAGAAAAGCACTGCGCATTACAATTTGATGTCAGTTGCTCCACTATCAATTATCCATGAAGCTTCACACATCTACATAGGTGAGGAGTTATTAGTAGCATTACCTTCCATGCTTCCTGCCATCACTAGTCCTTTGCCTTTATCAAGCATGTGCATTATCTGATTGTATTGCTCATTAGTGAAGTAATTCTGCTCTCTGTTGCCCTGTTTGCTATGACCATTAGGCCCAACTCTTGCATGATGTTGGGATGTTTGAGCAGTGTTACTACTTCCAGAAGTCTGAGTGGTATTGACTCTCTGATGATTACTTTCAGGGATTCCTCTCTGTTGGTAAGCATCTTCCTTCTCACTTGCATAGTCATGTATAGCCATATTTGCTTGTTGTCTTGGTGATTTATCTCAATTATTCTCTCCCATGACATTATTACCAAGCTTGATTAATGGTTTCTTCTTGCCTTTGTAACCTGACGGATAACCTATCACTCTATAGCATATACGTGCATTGTGGCCTTTTCTCTTACAGATATCACAAAATGAGTTGTTGTTGTAGTTGTTACCACCACTATAGTTCCCATAGTTATTGTAATTCTTAAACCTCTTACCTCTCGATTGATTATCATGAATGCTCATTAGAATTGTACTCTCACTTAACTCATTTCATGTATATGAGTTAGACTCACAGATCTTTCTTTGACTTTCCTCATGCACAAGCATAGCATGAGCTTGGCTAACAGAGGGAGATGGTGTCATAAGTAAGATCTGACTCCTAATAGCATTGTAAGACTCATTCAATCCCATCATGAACTGAACCCGTTTCTGTTGTTCTAGATGTATTTTAAATTTTTTTGATCCAATACATCCACATATTGTTGGCACTAATGAACAATATTCATCCCATAACAATCCCAAACGTGAATGATAGCCAGAGATATCAGACGTACCTAGCAATTTCTCTATGGAGATTACAGATTCTCCATCCATTTACTTTATCAATCACTCTTGCAGATCCATCCACACAGCATGAGCATCGTTTGCATACACAATACCATTCACTAGCTCTTTCGAAACTGTATTCATAATCCATGTCAAAATTGTTGCATACTTGCATTCACTTTTTTCCATTCCTCTGCCAAATCATCTTTATACAGACACTTTTTGCATGTTCCATCTATGAAACTCAATTTTCGTTTGGCTATCAATGTAATCTTCATTGCTCTGCTCCAAATCAAATAGTTCTCTGATCCACTGAGCTGAATCGAGATTATTACATTACCAAGATTGTCTAATCGCAGCAAACATAATGGATGCCTGGGATCTGTAATATCCAGTTTCGGCGTTGCTGGTCTAAGAAGAACTTTGGCAGAAGATGAAAATTAAGAAAAAACAGCTTTAATACTCAGCTCTGAAGCTCTTATTAACCTAACCTAGTGCTATGATACCATGATAAATTCACCATTGGAGAGTGAATATGAGATCTTCTAGGTCAATACAAGAGCTAACACAGAGAGAGTAAATAATTGTTTGTTCTATTGATTGAGAAGAATGAATACAGAATGATGTTTACATGTTGAGTACTAGCTACTATTTATAGACTAACTACATTTAACTAATCAATTAACATTCTAATTTACTAGTAGACATTCTGTTATAACAGAATTTCAGTTGTACATTTTCAGCTTATAATCTAATTAGCCTTTCTCTATGATCATCTCAACACCTTTTTCGTAACCGAAAGAAGTTGGAGATTAATTAATTTTACCTTTTTCTTAACCAATTAAATTAATAGATTTTTGGGTCAATCAAATATTAAAGTGATCAAAATATTGATTATGTTTCGTATTTGAGTTTCGTTCTACATTATTAGAAGCGGAAGTCTCCAACAAATATCGCTTCTAGCATATTCAATTGAGAAGTAACATATTTAAGCTAATAATATTTTTAATTAAAATTTCCTGAAAAATGAATGAAAAAAATGATCAAATTAAAAGATTTTGCCTAATTCTTAACTCAATTACGAAAAAGTTCACAATAATATTCTTGGAATATCTAAGAATAATAATTAGGAAGGGACGACTTACTTTTTGTGGGATATATCGATTAGTTTTCTGAAAAATTGAAGTAGAAGGATGAATATTATTTACTTTAAAATACTTGAAGGATGTTTTATGATAAGAATGATACTTTAAGAATGTAGTATGAGTTTGAGGTATAGTTTAAAGATGATTTCGACCAAAAACTCTTCTATAGTCATTTTTCTTTTTCTTAAAAATAGTGTTTTTGTTCCCCTTATTTTTCTCTAAACACACTTTTGATTGCTTCTTCCTTTTTCTTGAAAGGAAAAAAAATTATTGTTTTATTATTCCTTTTTTTTATCTCTCTTTTTTATTTATCAATCATTTTAAAGTGGATTTCTTCTCTTTTTTGACTCCTTTTTTCTGTTTCTAGAATTCTTTTAAGGGAAAAGGGTCAAAAATATCCTCCAACTTTGATTTATTGTTTAAATTTACCTTCGCCGTTAAAATAAAGTTAATTTTACCCCGCCGTTAAAATAAAGTTAATTTTACCCCTCGTCGTTAAAATAAAGTTAATTTTACCCCTCATGTTACTAATTTCACCAAATTTACCCCTCATTAGATGGATTTACCCAAATTGACCCGATTTTTAAAAAAAAAATCTATTCCTTATTTTAATTCATTAACCCGATCATTTAAAATAACCCGACCCATTCTTCCAAATCTCCTATACCCATTTACCCATTCTCCCAAATCTCCATTAAATATGTCAAAGAGGTAAATTCGGGTCAATTTGGGTCAATCCGTCTAATGAGGGGTAAATTTGGTGAAATTAGTAACAAGAGGGGTAAAATTAACTTTATTTTAACGGCGAGGGGTAAAATTAACTTTATTTTAACGGCCAGGATAAATTTAAACAATAAATCAAAGTTGAGGGGTATTTTTGACCCTTTTCCCTTCTTTTAATAGGTATATTTGTTTTTTCCCCAAAGTTTCTATTATTCTCATTAATTCACTTTGTTTATAAAAATCAGATATAACAATATGTTAATTTATGTATACTTTCAATAATCATTTTATCTTATTCTTATTCAATTAATTGTTGAATTTCATGATTTGTATAATTAAAATAAATCACTTTTGTTTTTGTGAAAAACTAGGTTACTAATCTTTTTTTTTATTTCATTCTAAAATCTTTTTCATATGTAAATTTGTTGATCTTCTATTTTTCTTTATTCTCCCTAAATTACTTTGTTTATACAAATTAAATATATGTTTATCCGTTAGTTCTCCCAAAATCTTCTTTATAATATAAAATTATGTAGCGTTTTTTATCCACTTAATTTTAAAGTTTCGTCGTTTATGGAATTAAGATTTGAACTTTCTTTCTAGCAAAATTCGGGTTATAGTATTTGAAATTTTTGTTTTCAGTTTCATGGATAAAAAATATTCTTATAAGATTTTCGTAAAAAATGGGAATGATAATTTTGATGAATTCAAATCAATATATACTAATGAATGTCAATCTCAATTTGAATAAATGTATACAAATTTATTAGGTGAATATAGAATAATGAATAAGAACCAGTGTATACATAATGCAGTTATCGTATACATAAACAAATCACATGTATAAACAAAATTGCATGTATACTTTATGAACAAAATTAAATTTGAACATATATCATATTAATTTTATTCTTGTATTTACATCTATAAAATTTACACACCTATTTTTATGAATGATTTTTTGTGTATACATGTAGTATTTTTTATGTATACATTATGTAATTGCAATTTTAATTATTGTATAATTTTTTGCATACGTGTTATTACAGTTTCTAATAAAAGTCATTGCCTTTTATATTATCTGATTAATTATTGTCAATTATTTAATATTTAATATACGTTAATTGAGAATTAAAAATACATTTTCTTATCTTAAATTAGTCACAGTCTTTTAATAAGTTAATTAAAAAAAATAAAAACATCACTTTTTTCAATGGGTTAATTAATAAATATATATTTTTTTCATTTCTCAAAAGTAGGCAACGGTCTTTTTAATAAACTAATTAGTGTCGGTCTAACCAAATAATTCATAAAATTACAGTAAAATATACGTTTATGTCAGCGTTAATATTTTTTTAAAATAGAGTGATAATAAAGTTTGAGTTTGAAAATTTAAAGAAACTGAAAGCTAACTTCCTTAATTATAGTAGCTAAAAATAAGGAAAAAAGAAATAATCCCAAATCTCTTTAATTAGTGTCGGTTGGTTGCATATGGTTAATAAAAAAACTATAAAAATATTGTTATATTTCTTTTAGGCTAGTAAATATGTTTTAGAGCAACGTTGCAAAAATAAAAATCATATTTGTATATTATAACTATATTTTGCATAATGACGCTCATAACAAACATAAATATGTATATTTCTCTATACATATACAAAAGAAAGCAGTTGTATAATCTGATTTTGTTTCGGTATAAATATACAAAAGATCAATTGTATAATATGTATTTGTATAAATTGAGAAAGAGAGAATAACAAAAGAAAATTGGACAGGAAAATATCGTATTTGTATAATCATAAGTGTATACGACGAAAATATATGCATTTATTTCGTTATACATCTATACAAAAGAAGCAATTGTATCATATATTTCGGTATACATATACAAAAGAATCAATTCTATAATTTGTGTTTGTATAAAGAGAGAAAAGAGAGAAAGACAAAAGAAAATTGGGCAGTGGAAGATTTGTATTTGTATAATCATAAGTGTATATGATGAAAATATGTGTATTTGTATATACAATTTTTCTCGTTTTATACAAACATAAACGCAATGTATACATTTGTGTTTGTATACAATCATAAGTGTATCGGGCGAAATAGAATAATTTGTTATGGGGTACAATTAAATCAAACTGAGATTAAGACATTTAGTTTGAATTAATAATTTGTTATTATATACAATTTTCCCTAAATAATATCGCTTTATTAAAATAACTTTTCTTATAAAAGAAATACATATCTCATAAGATTATACCAATATACTAAGGTAATAAAATGTCGAAGGAGGCAAGGTGAGCAGTTACAATGGCAATGCTTGTATGTTCAATTAGAGGATACATGTGGGGATAAAAAGTTGCACATGCTACACAAGGTGAGGTCCAAGACTTTGGACCAAACAAGTGCGTCAAGAACGGGAACGAAGAAGGGCACATAAATAATATGATGAGTGATTTTAAGTACTAGAGGCGGCATGATTTTGGATATTATAGTTGTGTAAGGGTACTAAAGGAGGTCAAGGGTTCTATTCACTGTTCAAAATCGATAATTCGAACTGAAAAAAAGTTAGTGGTTTATTAATATTAGGTTATTGATTTAGCGGTGTTGATAACAATTTTGATTTTTTATTATCGGGTTATCGATTCTTAACGATTTGAGATTTTTCTTAACGAGTTAACCGCTAAACCAATAATGAATTTGTTAAGTTCCATGAACTTCTTCAGATTAAGCAGTTAGAAGATAGAGAGTAATTGGAGAAGATGAATCAGGAACTGAGCATTATATTTCACTAACTGACTTTACACTATGTAGATCACATTATATATATATATACACCTGCTATCTTTGACTACAACTATCTTCCTAACAACTTAACAGTATTCTGTTACACTAAGCAGAATAAGATCAATGACAGTTGTCATTGAGTTATACTTAACTACTTGACTCAACACCCTCCCTCAAGCTGATGGTTGGAAGATATCTTTCAAACTCAGCTTGGACATAAGATACTCATGTTGTTGCCTTCCTAAGCTCTTGGTCAACAAGTCTGCTAGTTGTTATTTTGTGGAAATATGATGAGTATGGATAGTACCTTGTATAATTTTTTCCCTGACAAAGTGACAGTCAATATCGATGTGCTTTGTTCTCTCATGAAATATAGGATTTGCTGCAATTTGAATCGCAGCCTTGCTGTCACAATACAAATGTATTGGAGTTTCAACTACAATTCCAAGCTCCTTGTACAGTCCAATTAACCATGTTATCTCTGCAACTACAGATGCCATGCTCCTGAACTCAGCTTGAGCCTTGCTTCTTGGATTTCCATGACACCACTGCATTGCCAAACTTGACCAGGTAACCTGTAACTGATCTCCTGGTTTGTAGAAATCCACCCCAGTCTGAATCACACTAATCTTCAAGTTTGTTGGAACTGTCTGCTGACATTAACAGACCAAGTCCAGGTGCTCCCTTAATGTACTTGACCACTCTTAGGGCAGGCTCCATATGTGACTATTTGGGCTTGTGCATAAACTGATTCAACACTTGAACCACATAGGCAATGTCAATCCTGGTCATGGTTAAGTAGAGTAATCTTCCTACTAACCTTTGATATTGACTATGATCAGTCAGTAACTTGTCCTTCTCTTCAGAAGATTCTTCATTTATGAATGTGTCATACTCAGTAGATGTAAGTTTTAGGTTTGTTTCCAAGGGTGTAGTGAATGGTTTGGTGCCACTTAATCACATCTCGGATACCAGCTCTAATGCATAGTTTCTTTGGCTCATCACAATGCCTCTTTTGGACCTGGCAAACTCAATACCTAAGAAGAACTTTAATTTTCCTAAGTACTTCATCTTGAACTTAAGCTTCAAATCATTTCTGGTTTGTTGTATTAGTTGAGCACTACTATCAGTTATAAGAAGGTCATCCACATACACTAAGACAATCACTAAGTCCCCACCAGACCCCTTAGTGAATAAAGAGTAGTAATAGTGACTTTGAGAGAAGCCCAGCTGGACCAAGGCATTTGTAAGTTTCCTGTTCCACTGTCTTGGAGCCTGCTTGAGGCCATTCAGTGATTTATGGAGTTTGCAGACATTGTGTGTCCTTCCCTGGCTGTCAAACCCAGGTGGGACCTCCATATACACCTCCTCCAATAAGTCTCCATGAAGAAACGCATTGTGAACATCCATCTGCAAGATAGACCACCCTTTTGCAACAGCTATAGCAACCACAGACCTAACTGTGACAATCTTGGCCACAGGAGAAAAGGTCTCAGTATAATCTAACCCTTCTGTTGACTAAACCCCTTTGCCACTAGTCTGGCTTTATACCTCTCCACAGCACCTGAGGCAGTGTACTTTATCTTGAATATCCATTTGCATCCGATTGGATGTTTACCAGGTGGTAAGCGAACTATGCTCCATGTAGCATTGTCTTGTAGAGCTTGAATCTCGATTTTCATGGCTGCAATCCACTTAGGATCATGCAAAGCCTCATAATAAGTAGCAGTTTCTGTAATAGCTGAATAAGAAGATAATGCAGTATTGAATGAGGAAGAGACTTGATTGTACCCCACTACCTGTGATATAGGATAACAACAATTTGCATTACCATGCTTCTGAGTAATATAATCATTCATACATACCGAAGGCTTAGAAGTTCTGGATAATTTCCTAACCACAACTGGAGGAGGTTCAACTGTAGACACATTTGGAGAATCAGGGATAGAAGAAAAAGAGGCATGAGTGTGTGGGGAGATATCAACAGGTACAACTAAGTTGTTGGGAGGAGCAATGTTGGATGGACGTATATCTAGGACAGGAAATAAAGGAGGTAGGTCAGCAGTGACATGCTTAAAAGGGTAAATATCCTCCTTGAATACAACATCTCTGCTAACACAAAATATCTTTGAACTCCGACCATACATGATGTAGCCCTTTTGTATTGATGAATAACCTAGGAAAACAGCAGGATAAGCTCTTGGAGAGAATTTGTTCACCTTCTTGACCTGTGTAACATAACCCAGGCAACCAAATGTTCTCATATGAGCCAAGGAAGGGGAAAACTTGTGAAGTATTTCAAACGGGGACTGACCCTTAAGTACTGGAGTGGGAAGCCTATTGATGATGTAGGTGGCAGTATTAACACATTCTCCCCAAAATTTGAGTGGAACCTTTGCTTGAAATCTGAGGGCCCTGGCAACCTCCAATATTTTCTATGTCGCCTCTCAGCTACTCCATTCTACTGAGGAGTGAACACACAAGAACTATGGTGGATAATCCCTAAGGATTGTAGCAATTGTTTCATGGAAGAGTTAAAGAACTCACATCCATTGTCAGTTATGAGAAACTTGACAGAGTAAGTATATATATTCTTCACCATGAGCAGGAAGGAAGTAATAGCAACAATTACATCAGACTTAGTAGGTAAAAGAAAAATCCACATATATTTGGAGTGATCATCTACAAGCATTAAGAAGTATCTTTTGCCATTATAAATGGGAATGGATTTCATACATCACTGTGAATGAGATCAAAAAATGAATTAGATCTAGTAGTACTTAAAAGAAATGGACGTCTAGTTTGTTTAGCTAGAGGACAAACACTGCAAGAGGACACAGACTCACAATGTACTGACCCAAGAACTCCTAGTGTCTTCATAACTCCAGCAGAAACATGACCAAGTCTTCGATGCCAAAGGCCAGCATCTATCTCATTGGTTTGCACTGATTGAACTGCACAAGTTTGTACTGAATTGCTTCTTGGAACTTCCTCACTAATATGCTTCTTACTGTCGTGATTTGTGAGAATGTATAGGTCACCCTTCTCCCTACCAATCCCCTTCACCTGACCAGTGAAGAGGTCCTGAAAAATACAGAAATCAGGATAGAAATGCACTGCCCACTGCAATTCTTTGGTCAGTTTGGAAACAGATAATAGGTTGTACTTGAAATCAGGGATATGGAGAACATTGGTGACTGCATCATGGTTTTGAGAATACATAAGAGGAACCTATATGACTTACACTGGCTACATTTCCTTGGTGAATTGTGGTAGCCCAGTGAGGATTTCATTAGCTTTCTCAGGCTGGTTAGTTTCATCATGTTGCTGCATCTTTGAAGGTCCTGCAAAATTGACAGAAGCACCAAAATTGCCACCAGTCATATTACCAAACATGTTACCATTTTGTCCACCAGGAGATGGATTTTCTCTTGCAGAAGAATTGCCATACTTCTTCTTCTTCTTGTAATCAGAAGGATAACCAACGAGTTTGTAGCAAGCATTTTTGGAATGACCTCGAATATGGCAATATTCACACACTACATCAGATCTGCGAGGTCTATTAGCATAACTATCAGAGTAATGGTTTGGAGTACCAGATCCACCGCGACCTCCACCTGGATAATTGTTCCCTGAGACACCACCTCCACCACCACTATGTCCTAGACGACTGTTACCTTTACTGTTACTGAATAACGAAATTCCTTCTGGATTATCAGATAGAATAGGAGTATTTATAGATCTTCTACTCTCCTCAGAATTGATCATAGCATACACCTTGTTTATAGATGGTGTAGGAGTCATCAACATAATCTGGCCACATATTTGAGAGTATAATTCATTGAGACCCATAAGGAACTGTAGAAGGCATTGATATTCGAAGTGCTCACTGTATTTCCTCAATTCAGTGCAGTTGCAGCGAGGACAAGACATTAAGGCATCAAATTCAGCCCAGATCTCCTTCATCTTTGAGAAATAACTTGAAACTGAAGATGTGCCTTGAGATAGAGAGGAGAGTAGCTTATGAAGATGAAATATTCTAGAGTCATTCACCTTGTCGAATCTCTCTTGTAGATCCAACCATACCTTGTATGCACTGGATGCGTAAACGATCCCGCTGAGTAATTCCTTGCTTACTGAATTCATGATCCACGAGAGCACAATAGCATTGCATTTTTCCCAAAGTTCATGCAACGATGAATCAAACTTTTCGATTGGATATCGGCCATTGACAAAGCCTAATTTGCTTTTACCAAGAAAACTGATGCGCATGGTGTTGCTCCATAACGCATAGTTTTTGGACCAGTATCGAGATCAATGAACTTCCTGGCGTATCACACGATTGAAGAAATAGAGGGTGATATTGATCGATTACCACACTTTTAGTCGTGCCATTGCCTGTGTTGTCACTCTCAATAGACATCTTCGCAATTGAATCTGAATGCACTCCAACTGTTTGCAAAAAAATGATTGATTAACAATGGAGTTAGAAAGCGTAGAGCTCTGATACCATGTTAAACTCCATGAACTTCTTCAGATTAAGCAGTTAGAAGATAAAGAGTAATTGGAGAAGATGAATTAGGAACTGAGCATTATTATTTCACTAACTGACTTTACACTATGTAGATTACATTATATATATACAGACCTGCTATCTTTGACTACATCTATATTCCTAACAACTTAACAGTATTCTGTTACACTAAGCAGAATAAGATCAATAACAGCTGTCATTGAGTTATACTTAACTACTTGACTCAACAGAATTAAATAATTATACTTATACCACTTTGTATATAAACTACTTTGACTTAGAGTTTGGTTTCCTATTTTTATTTCTGATTATCTTAAACACTTGGTAATTATACAACGTAAAACTGTTTATTTTTTAGCAAGATCTAACTTGTGAACTCATGTGCACGATTTATTTGGTTTGTCACCTTATTTCTAATTGATTTTTAATGTTTTTTTTTGGTCAAATTTTAACGGTTAAATCGATAACCGAACCGATAACGATCAAAAATCGATAAACCAATAACTGATAAGTCAATATATTAATGGTTATGTAACGATTTAACAGCTTTACAAACCGATAACCAATAAGCCAAACCATTAAACTTCAAAATCAAACTGAATCGACCGATACGCAGCAGATGCGTAGAAGAAGAGAAACATGACCAATCGAGATCCCCCTATAACTTTGGAAAAGCTAAGATAGAGCAGGTATGGAATGACTAACTAGGTTGTTTAAGGTTGTTTTCAAGAAGAAGAGTGATATTAGAACTGCAACAACTATAAAGGTATCAAGAGTACTCTAATTAAATCAAAATATGAAAATTGGGAAGGGTGGAGGAGATGAGATTCTTAAAGCTTTTTTATTTATGTGATAACTATTTAAACATGACATACAATGCAAAAATAACTATATTAATTAGCTATGGTATGTAATTGACTTATACAACAGGAAGTTAAAAAAACAGATTGAGATTAATCCTAAATCAACTAATATATATAACATAATTTAATCCTTAAATAATCTTCCAAATCTAAGGAAGAAGGTCTATGACTTTGCCTTCCAACTCTGGAAATTCATCCTTCATTTCCCTGGATTCCCTTTTATAGATATATCTATTGGATGCCCACAGAAAAACTCCCAAATTTAAGACAGACATGACCAAGAGAAAACCATAATAGTAATCCAAGTGTGAATCATTCATATTGTCTCCAATCCAGCTCTTCCCTCCATTACTCCCTGTAAATTTATCAACCATAGTCACCAAAAAGCTATTCAAGAAATTTCCAAGCCCAATCCCACTAGTGAAAAACGTCGTTCCGAGGCTTTGCATATCTTCTGGTGACTGATCATAGAAAAATTCAAGCAACCCTATGGCATTAAACACATCAGCAACACCCAATAGCACATACTGAGGCAACAAACAAAATATTGTCATAGGGACTATTTCTTTAGGCCCGTTGATGTGATGCATTTTAATGACGTGCATCCTTCTCACTTCCATCGCGTAAGCAAACGTGATGGCTAGAATTTGAATGAAGAACCCTGTTCCTAACCTCTGGAGCAATGTGATTCCTCTTGGATTTCCTGTTTTCTTGCGCATAAAAGGCACAAAATATCGATCGTACATTGGCACAGATAATAGCATAGTTAGAGTCACAAAGCTTCCTAATGATGCTGCTGGAATCTGAAATGTTGAACCCAAATGTCTGTCCAAAGTGGTGCCTTGTTTCACAAACAGAGTGTTTATTTGTGCCCAAATGGTGCTAGGGATTAAGGTTACTAGCCATATCATGGCCATTCCTGTGATCAATTTTGCTCCTTCCACTTGAGTCACTGTACATGGCAGCCTTGACCCTGTATCATTGTCTTGTTTCATTGCCGCTTTGTCCAAAAACCTGAATAAAACAGAGTTATTTTGGCTTATTTGATAGTGTTGATCAGTTGCTCTCTCTAACAGTTTAAGCTTCTAGATAAGATAATCACATACTTAATCATGTTATCATAATAGACAGAGAATTTGAGATAGTCACACACTTCATCAGATAAATGCTCAATTATATATGGTGCTCATTTATTTGACTCTTTGCCATGATTTGGGACTATGGTTTAATTTGTCATTAAGTATATGCTAGTAATATATTAGTCAATCTACGTCACATTAAGGCAGCTAATTATGGGGATTTTGTGACTTGCCTGTGGTAAAGGCAACTCATAGGATTAG
This sequence comes from Solanum lycopersicoides, assembly GCA_022817965.1. Lineage (NCBI taxonomy): Eukaryota > Viridiplantae > Streptophyta > Magnoliopsida > Solanales > Solanaceae > Solanum > Solanum lycopersicoides. The sequence continues at coordinate 63,692,769 of CM040623.1, read as the reverse complement.
GCTGATGGTGATGTGGATCGATCAGTTGGCTAGATTCCAAGTCCAATTTGATTGTAACTATAGTTACAGCGAATTTTATGGTTGGTTGTGTTTTAGGTCCCTCATTTATCCTTGTTGATTCAAGCGAGCGGAATATTCATATGCTTTATCTATTTTAATGTCTGATTTTGACTTGTCACGAAATTTTAACAAAATAAAAAGGACAAAAATATTATGGTCTTAATCTAAATATATGCAAAAATGAACTAAAATGAGTATCTTTTAATCTTATAATCTTAAACATGTTTATGTGAAAAAGTGAAAATTAAAGAGTTACGGAAAAAGATAATAGACATATTCTTTTTGAAACCAACGGAAAATGAAAGTTAGACAAACAAATTAAAACAAATTGGCAGGGCGACTAACAGTTTGCCACGTTGAAACTAGTGATAGCTGCTGTTCTTATGCAACTTGACAAAAAGGAAAGCAACCATGCTTAAAGAACCAACAGTAGAACAGCGTAAACAATAATCTCTTTGTCCACTTTTATTTGTTATGTTGTGCTTTTTGAAAGTTAATTTGACTAGTTTTCAAAGTTTAATTAGATTATATTAATTTGATATTTTAAACAAAAAATTTAGACATTCAATAACTATACAAAAAATACTATAAATTGCAATTTTTTGCATATCAATATGATGAAAAAATACATCATAAACTGTTTGTCAAAATTTTTATAGTTTGACTCTTAAAAAAGGAAACCACGACAAATAAAAGTGGACGGAAAAGAGTATCACACATGGCAATTACTTATTCTAACAAATGAAAAAACACGTAGAAACAAATACTCAAATGCTATCGATCACGTAGAAACATAGCAACTTTTTTAAAGGCTATATCTTTCGATAAAAACTTACCTAAATACTGGAGTGTGATGGACTTGACGTTTCCCAGTAGTGAAATAATATTGCATATCAAGTTCATGAAGTTGTGAAGAATCATTAGGTAGTTGAATTTTCCTGTTGGCAAATGCAACAATAGGAACACGAAATAGATCCTTAGCAGGATGTTGAGACTTTCTAACTTTATGCCTGTAAGTTGGTGTCCCAATATAGAAAATGATTAGTGAAAATATTAATCCAACAGTTGGAATTCCATAACCTAATCCCCAACTCATGTTTTCTTGTATGTAAACAAGTCCAATTGTGGCAAGTAAAGCACCACCAAATGTACTAAACATCCACCAATTGAAGAAGGAAACTTTAAGTTTTTTTTCATGTGGATTAAAATCGTCGAATTGGTCAGCACCAAATGTTGATATATTAGGCTTAGTTCCACCAGCACCAATGGCTATTATGTACAAGGATGCATAGAAGAAACCAATTTGAGATGTTGAAGCTTTGTTGCATACTCCATTTTCACAACTTGGCTTCAAAAATTTAATTGATACGGCCATTGTCAAAAGAACCATTCCCTGGTGGAAAATGTTAGTTCCATCAGTCCATTTTCTTATAATTAATCAGAAAATAAGTAAAATATTAATTCTCTCCGTTGATTATTTTTCATTTTACACGCTACTCAATTATATAACTAAGGATCATTTGTGAACAAATGCTCAATAGCACAAGGCATGAATATATATATATATATATATATATATATATATATATATGGAATAGTTACAAAATAATTAGTGAACTCTCGAAAAAAGAAATATTTGTAATTTCAAAGGGTATAAGTTGTTGGATTATAAAATGGAAAATTTTAAATTAACTTTATTTTGATAAGTATAAGTAATTTAGGATATATATTTTTCTTAAGATGATTAATTAATATGAGACTGAGTAGTACTAACCAAATGACAAAAAAGAAATAAAATGGAAAAAAAGTTTAAGTCACTATCGCACTAAAAAGGGACAAAATTTGACTGGTGATGAAACCGAAACTCTGAAAATGAAGTAAAAAGCTATCTCATTTTCATTCCAGCAGAGAGCTCATAAATCTCCTCTAAAATTGATCACTAAATTAACACAAAAATACAGGTGGCAATTAATTTAAATTTCAAACAAAGTTGTAGCACTTACCCACAATATGTTCGAGAAACTAATCTTTTATGACTATTTATAAATTGAATAAAAAAATAAAATATTTTCAGATCTTTTATGCAAATCTATCTTTAAAAAGACTTATAATTAAGAAAAATATTGTAAAGAATTATAAAATTAAATCCTCCTATGTGATTCACATACTAGTTGTACTTGAATTATCTGAGTATTAAAAATGCAAGGATTGTCATTCAATTAACAATAATATGTGGACTATAGTATTGAGATTGTCTACTACAAAGATACTTTATTTTTAAGATAATAACATATAGTTTCTTATTTCACTTTTTGAGCAGATTAAAATAAATAAATTATGAAAAATCTTGATAGCTTAGTTGATTGATTACTTGAACTTCCACCTGTTGGCGGATGTTCAAACCCCTCCCAATTTCCATTCTCCTACCCCATTTTTTTTTAAATGAATTAAAAAAAAAATTAATATAGAGGTTATTAGCAGATACCAAATACTGCATTAGTTATATGAAATTCATATTAGAAACCAAAGCTTATACTAATATTTATGTATAGTACTGTTCTCATTTTACAAATTAAATAGGGTAGTATTCACGTCCCAATTTATTTGATATGCTTTTTTTTTAGTCGATCTTAAAAGAATAACACATTTCGAAATTTAATTACAATTGAAAAATTCTCTCCAAGTTAATTTATAGTCACACAAACATTTGTGACTTGTTTCAAATCATAAATTTTAAAAGTTTTTCATTTTTAATTAAGGTTTGTATCACGATAAACAAAAACACATATATTATCTAAAGTCTCTTAAAAGGGAGAGAAAAGGCTGTAAGAGCAAGGAGAAATAGTGGATCCGTCTCATTGTTATGTCAACTGGCTGTATTATTGCAGCATATATCCATTATCAATCAATTAAAATTTAAGTGAGCATTTAAAATACATTCAACTCTCATATTTAATTATTCTAAAATTAAATATATATATATATATATATATATATATATATATATATATAAAAAGTTAGTGGTGTACGGCTAGGGCAAAGCACCAAATATATATGTGGCTTAACTTAGACACACGTCATTTTCTAGCCAGGGAAAATGGAATTAATGTTTACAGGCCCTACTGAAAAAAGTAAAAAAAATCGTCTAAATAATTAATTGGTAATTATAGTGCATTGTAGGCCAATAAAGATAGACGTTAGTGGTGCGGAAATGATTATATTTATATGCAATTAGACTAAATCATGTGAAAGGTTCCTTTTGTAGCTTCCTAGCTAAAAATTTACAAATTAAAAAGTGTATCTATCACTCACGTGACTGAAAGGAGATACTCATAGCCAGAGGCGGATCTATAGTAGCTGGTGGAGGTTTTTTCGAAACCCTACCCCATTATGGTTGATTATCTGATTATATTAAGTTCATAAGTATGATTTTTATCGATATGGTACTTTTTTATTTTTAGTTTATCTCGTCAATTTTTTATAATTAGAAATAATTTAATTTTAAAATTTCTCTTTTATTTTAATGAAATGATTCTCAATAACATAAATTAAATATCTAAGAATTATTTTATACAACAAATTTCTTAAAAAATTTTTTTACACATTGTACGTGTCTAGTTAAAGGATGTCACATAAAATGAAAGAGGGAATATGTGTTTGCGTACCATGACGTAAATAAGTGAAGAGAATGTGAAAGTCCAGAAGCGGCCCAAGTAAGTATCAGCAACATAAGCACCAAGAAGTGGTGTAATCCAAACAGATCCAGACCAATTATTCACATTTCTAACTGATGAAACTGTGTCTTCATGTAGTTGGCTTGTTAAATACACCACTAAGTTTGAAGCTATTCCATAAAAAGCCATCCTCTCAAATGCTTCATAACCTGCACTTCATCATTCATACAATTAAAATCTAATACATGGATTGGACCAATTCTGTCATCATTGCGTAACAACCATGCTAATCTTTTCTATATCGTTCCAATTTTATCAGATGGGACAAATCTAGTACATGGATTTGACTTATAATAAATCTTATATTCCAAAACCTTTTAATTAATATCATTATCCTCTTTCTAAGAATCAATATGTCATCCTTCCATATATGTTTTTCATAAAGAAACATTCGACAAGTTGAGTTGGTCCTTAATTAGCCAATCGAGATTAGTGGTGGAGTAGTATCCTCTATATCAGAAAATTATACGGTATATATTGATAAAGAAATTATATGTAACATGTTGAATCCCCTTTACATAAAGAAAACTTTTAGTGATCAACATGACTTGTGATACACTGATGAAAGTGTTTCACTCTTAATCAGAGCTTTCGGGTTCGAGCCTTGGTATGGAGAAAATCCTGTTGGGAGCTCCACCCCGAATGGGCCTTGCAGAGCGCGATTTGAATGTAGTCGGACCTCCAATGTAAACTCCGAACATCGGGTGCCAAAAAAAAACTTTTAGTGTAGTGTTATTTTATGGCTATGGCACCGGTCGAGAGGTAAGAACTAACAACATATATATATATATATATATATATATATATATATATATGAGATAGCTAATAATTAATAATGATAGAGAAGGAGGTTTAATTACCTACAAGGAAAGAACAAGCTTTCCATTTGCCAGTTTTGTTGGCAAAGACAGGGTGACCACGAAGATCAACGGTGCCATCTTGTGTGTAATCATTGTTAGCTTCCATTACATAAATATACTATTAAGGAATTATATTGTTGAAGAAATGAAGTTAAGGAGGTGGCTATATGTAGGCAATATAATGGTGCTACTGTACAGCTAGATGTCAATGACATGGACCATATATATATACTTGTCCCTATCACTATATGTTAAGATGTCCACATCGAGATGAAAATTTGGTTTCCTGATATGGATTTGGACAAATCTCCTCGCAAGAACTTGCATCATTGGAATTGAGTTAGGCTCATCAGTCATATCTTAGCATTATACTAAGTCATATCTTAGCATTATACTAATATTATATTATCCCTCTAATGTAAAATTCTTTTAGTTAAGTTACATATTTCTTTGAACGGTCTATCAGAATATTCTACTAAAGTCAGTTTTAGGATAAGAAAGTCATGAGAATATTCTATCAAAGTCACTTTATTTCATTTTAAAACAATAATGGAATATACTACTAAAATCACTTTTGTTCACTATATATATAATAAAAAATGTATTTAAAGTATAGTTTACCATCAAGTAAAATTTTAAAAAATAAAATAAATGTCCCAAGAGCATAGAGACAATTTTGGGGCAAACAACCCAACAAGTGTTGATCTCATCAAACTTTAGTGTCTCATGATCATTATAGGGTAACTCTGGTCTTTATTTTACTTTTGACAAGCTACAAAGTTTTATTCTATAATTAATATTAAGTATTGTTTATCAATTCTTTATAGAATAATGAGCTTATTTAAAATGTTGCAAGTAAAGATTGATTCATGTTTAATTTGTGATAGTCATTTAAAATTGAAACTGTTGGTTGGAAGATAAGTCATCCTAGAGATATGAGGTGAAAGATGCAACCACGTTAGGTATACTCTGTCATAATTTGTGAGTATTCTACCACACTTTATGTAGGTATGTTTTTAGTTAGCTCAACACAATTTTAAAATTCGTGTTCAGAATAAAATCTATGATCGGAAGTGTCAAATGGGTGATTTGGACGAGCTAAAATATTGACTAACTAGTAAATTGTTACTTTGAATGAGACATGGATAAATAAATCCAATCTATGCAAATTAACCCATAAACTATGATCATTAATATTGAAACATCATCGGCACCACCTACATACGTAGGAACAGGACAATTATGATTAAATGATCGGAAAGATGTGTAAAAAGGTATTGAATAAACTTATTTTAAATATTTACGAGTCAATATATGACTTTTAGCTTATAAATTATTTTAAAATCAATCTAAATACCTTTAAGTTCGATTGATTTTTTTTTCCTTAATTTTGGTATCCAAATATATAAATAAAAAGAAAACTGATCACTCAGACATAAATTTCTGAATCCAAATGATGTTACTCTAAAAGAATATCCCCACCATTAATTCACTCAGATTCCATAGATTCAATCATGAATTATTGACCAAGAAATATGATGGGAAAAATGAGGAAATGAAAAAAGAATCAAAATATACATAGGAAGCCCAACAATAATTTCATCATGTATATAGTTGTAGTTGGCCCCACAAATTAAATATAGCAACTTATTTCCATTCTAATTGGTATATCTCTTTTAAATCCCACTACAACAGCGTAAACCACACTTGAATATTACATACGTATATACGACAAACCAATAGATCTCATTTCTCTTTTTGATATCTAATTAAGTAGAATTATGAATTAAATAAAGATTTTAAGCAATGTACATCAGAGTTATTTTGACCGTCTGCATTGAATTAGGCAAATATTAGTAACTAACTAATTATAAATATATATATATTACGTGGGTAGTAGCCATTTATCTTTTACATAGCATAAGATATATATACATAAATTTTTTTATAAATTAGTTCAGTAGAATTGTATATTATAAACTAAATATATGTGAATACTACACATGAATAACTTATTTCGAACTATATAACTATCCAACATTGTAAAGCTTATACAAAGTTTAATATATGAATTAGTTATTTTATTAGTTACAAAAACAACAATTTATTTTGATCAATTATAACAAGTTATTTTTCGTTTCGAGATTATCACATCAATCAAGTTTACTATTAAGAATAACATAATTCTATGTCAATTGTATTTGAAAAATTTAAGAAAATTAGATAAAATTACATAAACCCTAATATAACCGAACAAAGTGAAAAATCCTAGATTATACTTTAGATAGAACTAATTAAGCTGCTAAATAAAATATACGTATTACAAGTGAGTGGTAGGTGAACAAAAATTAAAGCTTAATTGCATGAAACATGAAATGATAGTTTTTTTCTTCGAGAGAAAACTACACAAAATAGATTTAATTGTGAAATTATACATTCAAATTTGGTTTAATCAAAACACTACAACAAAAATGACCATTAGCGACATTTAATTCTTAATTGCCGCTAAATATGTATTTTTAGCAGCAATTATCACTCTTTGTATATGTCTCTAAAGTTTTTAGCGACATTGGTTCTAATGACACTTAACTAATGTCGGTAAAGACTTTAGCACTTTTTATTACTGTCAATATTTAATGCCGCTAAAAGTTATTTTTGTTGTAGTGAAACTAGTTATTCTTAATGGACTCATGACCCAAATTATTTACTTGAATACCTCACTTTCTTCTTTCTTATTCTGCGCATGATGTCAGCATCACTACTATGAATTAATCATCTATGATACTCCATCGGTGCTATACTGACAACATATCAATATCAGTCAGGATTGGGCTTAATTCTCTATGATATTCTGTTAGCATATTGATATCTTATGAGTATCATATATGATTTGACTCTTTCTTGAAGAAATGAATAAGAAATAATACAGAGAAAATTATTAAAGTCACAATCTTATCAAATTAAATTTTAAATTAGTAAAAAATATATTTTATATTTTTTAAAATTAAAATATTAAAGAATTAAAACATACCTCAATAATACCATAATAATATTTAAATTAATATAAACTGTCGCACAAGTCAGTTGGTTACGTACCTCAATTATTATGATGGTCGTGAGTTTGAACCTGGACAACCTTGTTGTTGTTGTTCTTCTTCTTCCTTTTTTTTTTTTTAGTTATTCTTTGTTTTTTTCTCTTTGTTTTTTTTTTGGTATTTTATATAAAAATAAAGATGTAGCATTTCTTCGTTTTTCATTTTTCTGTACTATTTGCTTTTTTATTTTGGTTGGTATTTTATCATATAAAATAAATATGTAGCATTTCTTCCTTTTTCTTGTGTTCTTCCTTCTTTTTTTGGTTTTTGATATTTTATATAAAATAAATATGTAGCACTATTATAAAATAAATATGTAGTACTATTATATTTAATGATGAGATTATTTTCAAAATAAAAGTTTATCAAAAGCTTAAATTTTTTATTACTTTTTGAAAAAAATATTATAGAAAAAAATATAATAATATACGTGAATTGTGTTATATATTGATAATTAAAAAGGCAATATCATTTACATAAAAATTATACGTACTCCACTGATTTAAGAGTAATTAATATTTTACTCTTTAAGTATAAGTGTTCTTTTCCCTTTTCTTAATAATAATATAGATTATAACTACTAACCACTGGCTGAGAAACTTTAATTTCCGTCTTTATCGAAGTTGTGCGATGACTTGTACAAAGTGGATTTTATTTGTTTTTCGTTCAATGTATATTTTATATATAAAAGCTTTGATTAAATTTAAATTGTGCATTAAATTTGAATCGCGTATTGTAGGGTCTATTTGGTGATGATATTTTCAACAAGATTTTCTTTATGCCCAAAATTCAAATCCGAAATCTCTAATTAAGGGTGTAACTCTTTAACAACTGCACCACCACAAAGTATGTTTATAAAGTGGATCTTTCAAACTTTAATGTCGTTAAATTATTTCTTTTACAAGAATATTTTGTCATTCGTGGTTAGAACATAACAACAAATTAAACACGACGGTTAACAAGAATTTTTATTTTATTAGTAGTTGATGAAACTTGTTTTATCACAAATTTTAAAATTCGTCAAGATCGCAAAGCTTGATAATGGATCTATAATTTGGCAATTAATCCAAATGAATCGTCACAATTTGGCTCCAAATCCTTGTTGATCATCATAATTGTTGGTTGTAAAAAATTTGGCAACATTTTTTTACTTGAAAAAAATGATTCTAATCAATTTTAAATGACTCCAAATTTAATCTTCACTGTTCTGATATCAAATTCAACAATTCTCCATTGTCAAAAACAATTCAAGCCTTAATAATTAATAGGTTGATGACTTTGTCTTTCTTCAATAGGTTTTTTTCAAACTCAAAAAAAAAAAAAAAGTTAATGGTATCTTCAAATATTTTCAATTATACCATTATTTAAATCATTATAGGAGCAAACTATGTAAGCTCAATTCAACATTACCCACCCAATTCTAGCCAATAAAACAATGGGCCTTCAATATTCCACATTAAAAAAAATTCAATCAATTTCTTTTGTTTTCAATTCTAGTTGTGTGCTCATAATTTATTGCAAGAAGAAAAAAGAGGAGGAAGAGATCAAGAGGATAACCCTTTGTCTTGTATAATTTCAAAATTTACCGACTCAGTTAATTTAGATTTTTCGCCTGGCTTAGAACCTAGTTAAGATGAACATCTTCATATTAAGTTGCAGTTTTTCCAATATTCTCAAACTCAAACTCTAGATATTTGATTAAGGATGAAAAAATCTTATCTATTCCACTATAGAAATAACCCTGTCGTCAATTTGCAAGACAAGATTTAATCTCAATCATATCGTCTCAATGACTAGTTATGCCCACAATTAGTGGTAGTAAATGGGCGGGTTGGGTCAAATGTGGCAGGTTGAAAATTAGTAAACATAAAATGGCTAATCATTCAATCCGCCCATATTTGATATGGGTAAAAATGGGTTGAATAAAATACTAGTTTACTCATATTTTACCCATATTTCAGGAATAAATAGTTATTTACTTAAGAATTCAATATGGAGAAAATATTTTAGTCTTTTTTTAAAAAGATGAAATATGTTGAAAATGCTTCATTTAGATTTATTTTATTATAAAAGTAAAAAAAAAAAATTAAAAAATTTCGGGGTTGTAAGGAGGGAGGGGGGGTCCAGGGTAGGGTGAATTTTTTTTTGAAGTTAAAAATATTTTTTAAAAACAAACTTAATATTTCTGAAGGGTGGGGTTGGGGGTTGGTAGGGGGTAGGGTAGGGTGAAAAAACAAATATTTGAAGTTGAAAATATTTTTTTAAAACAAACTTAATTTTTTTTTGGGTGGGGGTGGGGGTGGGGTGGGGTGGGGGTGATGTGGGGACGATGGTAGGGATGAAAAAATAAAATTTTGAAGTTGAAAATATTTTTTAAAAATAAAATTAATTTTTTTTTTGGGGGGTGGGGTGGGGTGAGGGGATGGGGTGGGGGGGGTCGATGGTAGGGGTGAAAAAAATAAAATTTTGAAGTTCAATATATTTTTTTTAAAAAAACTTTAATTTATTTTTTTGGGGAAGGGTGGGGTGGAGGTCGAGAGTTGAAATATTAATAGGGAGCCATATATGAAAGTTTTGAAAAATCGCTTTTAAAACTAGATAATAAAAGGTTTTTTGAAATTTTAGAGAAAACTTGCGATACCCATATTTGACCCGTAGTTTACCCATAATATACCCATATTTTAATGGGTAAAATATGAATATAAGTCTAAATATTATCCATATTTAAATCACTCTTTCAACTCATATTTAATAGATTATTTAGGCGAATCAGTGAAAAATAGGCTTAAATTGTGAGAACTACCCACAATATATCCCTCCAACAAGGGAATAACCACCAACATTCGTGGTTGTTAATGAATATATGTGTGTAGTAGATCACAAATTCACAATCAAGTCAGTTCAGAAGTCAAATTTAGATAGCCTCCTAGCCAATAGGCAATACCAAGCAACAAGACACCTTACTCTCAAGGCCCTTCCTTAGCTCTTGCTATTGTGCACATTTGTAATACAACTTTTCTGTTTGACAAACATTTCATTTAATTATTCAAGTCTATATAAGCAGACCATCAGTTAAATTTGATGTTTTCTATTCGCATAACCATATAGGAGTAACTAATAAACTTACTTCTAATCCTATGAATTATTAATGAAAAACACAGAGAAATATCCAAGTATATATTTAGAGTGTGTTTGGTATGAAGGAAAATATTTTCTGGAAAATGTTTTTCAATTTTCTCATGTTTGGTTGGAATAAAAGTTTTGGAAAATATTTTTCAAATCAACTCATTTTTCTCAAAATTAAGGAAAATGACTTCCCTTCAAAAATTAAGGAAAACATTTTCCAAAACTCTCCTCCAATTTCAAATTACATTTTTTTTTTGGGGAAAAACATCAATTTTAAAAAAATATTTTCAATTTCAAAATTTTATTTTTCACCCGATCCCTGATCCCCCCCCCCACTGCCCCCCCCCAACAACACCCCTCCCAAAAATTTAATTTTGCTTTTTAAAAATATTTTCAACTTCAAATTTTTATTTTTAAATTCCTACCCCTCCCCCCCGCCCCCCCCCCCCAAAAAAAAATTAATTTTGTTTTTGTAAAGATACTATCAACTTCAATTTTTATTTTTTCACTCGTACCCCTCCCCCCCAACTACCCACCACCCCAAAAAATAATAATTTTGTTTTTAAAAAATATTTTTAATTTCATAAATTATTTTTTACTCTAGTAAAAATAAAAGATGACTCTCAAAAACATTTTTCATTCATAAATCAAACACTAAAAATCATTTTCGGAAAATATTTTCTTCTCACTAACTAAACATGAGAAAATAAGTCTAAAATCTACTTGTTTTCCATGAAAATATTTTCTAGGAAAACATTTCCATGAAACAACAACCCATAAAAGTTGCAAAACATTATTGGTAGTAATGACTAAATTCTTCTATGTGAATATAAGCTAAAGAGGGAAACCGCATGTTTAAGTCCCACTACATACATACATACTTATTACATGGTATAGATATAGAAAGAGCTTGTGCAATTCATGGCCTTCTATTTTTATGATAGAAAATTCTTTCTCATTTAAGATTTTTATTATTACGATTTAGATTTAATATTTAGTACTTCCTCTGTCATAATTTATGTGACTCATTATTAGTTTTTCGAAAATCAAATAATTTAAGTTTGACTGAGAATTTGCTCATATAATCTTTAAATTTTGTAAGATGAAATTTATATATTTATAAACTATGTAAAAAATATTATAAATCACAATAATTGACAATTGAAAATATTTAAAAGATAATATGAAATTTTTTTGATAAAAAATAGATTTTATTAAATCTCGAAATCCGATATATATCACATAAATAGAACAAATAGAGTAAATTTTTTGTAATGTTTTACACATTTATACTCCATGTTAAAAAATTATTGGTTCAAATAAACCTGTAGTCGAAAGGCTACATCCTCTATTGATCTAATTCACTCTCATAAGTAATAAGCTTATGAAATGAGAATTTGTCCAAGACAAATAAGAAGACGACAACTCATGCCTTCAACTATTAATGTTGGACACTTAATATCTCACGTACGTTTAGAAGTGAATAATCGAAACGTGAACCATATATGATATGGGACCGAATATTTGGTAATTCAGGAATATGAATGGATTTGGATTTATAGTATGTTAAAATAAACATATATACTATAGGATTACACGGTATATTATTGTTATTCAGTATTTATATGTCAGTCAAAAGAAAAAGACTTAAGATCTCGTTTGTGAAGTTTGCCTTTAGACCTCCCATCTTGTAGAGACAGCCCTGAACCAAAATCTAGGTCACCTGCCTATTTTCTCTTTACCTTTCTTTCATTCACACTCCAATTAACGACTGACTAAAATAATGCAAAGAATTATAAAAAGGGAAAAGAAATATATATCGGAGGAACAAAATTCTTATTAATAGTAATAATATTAAATTTATCATTATAATTTTAGATCTAATATTTATTAAAAAATTGTAATTTTTATACATATTCATACTCCATGTCAAAATTATGTTCACATAAATCTGTAGTCAAAGGGCAACATCTGCCTTGATTTAATCCACTCTCAAAAGTTATAAGCTTATAAAATGAGAATTTGTCCAAGACAAGTAAGAAGACGACAGCTAATGCCTTCAACCATTGGTGGACACTTAATTCATGTCTCATATTGTACATTTAGAAATGAATATCGAAAAGTGAAACATATGATATATGGGATCTAAGATTTGGTAATTCGAGAGCTTGAATGGATCAATTTAGCTCCACGGCATGTTGAAATGAACCTTAAACCCCAACTTATTTTCAAAAATTAGCTTATAAGGTCATTATTATTCAAAATGACATGCCATATGTAAAGATACAACAACCAATGTCTTCATGTTATATTGTTTATACTTTAAATGTCTAGTATTGAACGACTACAAAAAGTTAGGTGTCCTAAAATGATTGTATTTGTATATAACACTACTGAGTAAATATCTATCTTATGAACTAATTTTTAAGACTATATAATTAGATTCAAAATTCATTTTTTTTACCGTTCGTATCAAGTGCGAGCTGAACTAGTTAGAAACTTCCCCAGCATAAAGCGATACAAGGATCTCATTAACTCGAATGGACCACCAATATCTCTTCAACCAACTAGCAAGACGTACAAAAATCATCAATAATGGATGGTGATCTTTTTCGCATCTTTGTTTAATTTCAAACAAATGCCTAGTTAGCTATTTTCCCCTTCTCACTAATTAGATGTGATAAAATTACTTTATGAAAATATGACTCATTCAATTTGTTTAAGCTTGGATTGATTTATAATCAGTGAATTTAATAGCTCAATTCATCTTGATCTATCTAAATTCAGTTTATTTGAAATTTATGTGTATTTAGGATATGTAAACTAAACTAACTCATGAGAAACTTTGTTAAAGAATATTTAATTAGTGATTTTATTGTTTGATATATTATATATTAACTATTATAAAGAAGAAGAAAAAACTTTTATTAGTTTTTTTTGTTTGGTAATACATAAACATGATCCTTAACTTGGTGTCAGTTGACAACTATGACATTTAACTTTGGATGTGCACAAGTAGACACTTAAGCTTGTATAAAATTGAACAAATAGATACATCCGTCCTACATGGCACCCTACATGGAAATTTTGCTTTCAACGTGGCGTCCTACATGTATTATGCCATGTAGGACACATGTGTCTACTTATTCAATTTATACAAATTTAAGTGCATACTTGTGCATACTCAAAGTTGGAGGGCATAGTTATCCACTGAAACCAAGTTAAGGGTTATGTTTATGTCTTATGCTTAAAGAAATTACGTAGCCATTTGATCATGTTTGGAATTTGAACCAAATTGTGTTGGCCATGCATGAATGCTAATTTGGAATTGTTTTTCAATTTTTGTGAGTAATGTTGGAATTCTGACCTCCAAATTCGCCTAAGGAACAAGTATATTTTATATGTTCCTTTGCAGATTACAACAGTTACGTTTTGTGAAGCAAATAAAATAATAACACAATATTTTATCGCGGAAAACCCCAACTCATAATGGTAAAAACCACGACCTATACCTCTGTAGAATTTAACTTCACTTTATTAAACTCCAAGTCTCAACACAAGATTACAAACATAGGTAACCTAAGGAATTATAAACTCTAATTCCTAGCTAATAAATTATAAACTCTAATTCCTAACTACCCAAGACAAAAATCCCACGTTTAAGTCTTCTACTGTCCGTCAAGTTTCTCAAACTTGTTAGACGAATCCTACACACAAACTCGATTGTAATCAAAACTCTTAATTACAATCTTACAACGTTTTCCTCACAAACTTGCAACACTCCCAAGTAACTCTCAAAACTCTCTCAAACCTCTTGATTGTGTTTTGATCTTCTCTCTATGTAAGTGTACAATTTTTCTCAAGCGAAACTGTCGCCCTATTTATAGATTTGGACTTGAATCCAAAACCTATTTCAACTAGAAATCCTACTTTATGTAGGACTCATCTTTTATGTGGAACTCCTAGTTCAACTCGAACTTGTCTTCGCCGCATCTTCAACTCCTTGTCTGAATCAACTTTTTCTTTGCCTCTACAAAACCTTGTTAAGTTCAACTTGGATTCTTTATTGTCTTTGCCGCAATCGCTTATACGTTCTTCTTCAACTTGCTGCCGCCTCAAGGAAAACTTATACTTAGTTTTCCTTAAATAAGTTGCCAGGAAAACTTACACTCAATTTTCCTTAATTAAATAAGAAAACCTTCCACAAAATTTCCTTAATTAAATAAGAAAACCTTCCACAAAACTTTCCTTAATTAAATAAGAAAACTTTGTTACGTAATAACTTCTTTGTTGAACTTACGCGCGATTCCTATTTAGACTCGAATTCCTTGAAAATGTATATTCCTATATAGACTCGAATTCTTCGCTAAAACGTGTTAATGCGTTGTCACTAACTGTTCTACGCAACTGTTCTTTGCAACTTTGCCATAGTTTAAAACAATGTCTTTTCACAAGTAACATCAAGTGAAAAAGGTGAAAACATTTTTTTGGGTATTTTTTAAATTTATGAAAATTTTCAAATTCAACTTGAAATTAAATTTTTAAAATTTTAAAATTAAACATGTTTTTTTTAAAAGTCGAAATCCAAGGAAAAAAGTAAAAAAAATGTCATTGTTAAACGCCACCGATAAATTGATATTAGTTGAAGAATTAAACTAGTAACTATTGTTTAGTTTATCTCAACTAATTAGTCCATTTCAGACAAATAACTTTGACAAGATTGACAATGATCTATTTTCTAGGAGAACTTAGGAGTGGCACAAAAAAATATAAAGCGTTCACAACCAATAGCAATTTAACCATTTTTGCCAACTAAAAATTGGGCGGAGCGAAGTGGAGATTTGTGGGTTCGGACGAACCCAATAACTTTTCGATAGATTATGTATTTGTATTAGGATATTAAATAAATATATATGTATGTTAACTTGTGAAGCCCCTAAAAAGGTGTCCTAAAATTTAGAACCCTCAAACTTCTAATCTTGGCTCCGCCTCGTTGTCTAAAGGTTGCCAATTATGAATAAAATTCAAAAAAATCAAAGGGAAAGAAAAGATTATTGCCAATGTGTGTGTGGGTTGAATTCGTTGAACACACAGAGAATTGAGACTATGAGACTTTTTTTTGGCAGCGGCTACCACCTCAATTCTGCCTTACGGGTGAGCATTCCAAATCAACTGAGTCATTCCAGGACGAAACTATGAGACTTTCTAACCAAATATAGCTGGACTAATGACTCTTGCATTTTTTCGGCATGTGCCGAAATCTTTGAACTAGTCCATTAAAAGCATTTACTTTGTACTATTTTTGCAATTCTTATAGGTATTCAAATTTATTTAACTATTCACATTTTAAACATTGACATGATGTTTTCTTTGAAAGGACTATTGATTTTTGGATTCATTATAACATCTTTAAAGAAAATGGGACAAAGTCATTAGTGATATATATAATGGTACCTCCAATTAAAGTTGCTGTCGAAATTGATACTGTTGCATCGCGAAGAGGGCAATAGCAACATTATCGGTACTCTATCCGACTATCATATCCTAATTCAATTCCTATATTTTACCTATATTTTATTGTCGGATGTAAGTTATATACATTAAACTATATATATATATATAAACCTTTGATATCTAATTTGGAGGTGAATTATGCTTGTATGAAATCTTGTATCACATTTAATAGCTACTTGACCAAGTTTGTGATAGAAAATAAGTGTATTTGGGATCAGGGAAAGTTTTTTTTTTTCAAAAGCTAAAAAAATAGTTTTTCCCAAGAGTACTACTGAGAAAAATACACCTTGACAAAGCTTGGTCTAACATTAATCGATGCTCAATGCTTTTAAAATTTATTAGTCAAATAAAAATTACTTTCACCAATTTCTATTTTTAAAAAAACATTTTTTTAGAGGAGCAACTTTCAGAAAAATGACTATAATTTGGATTTAAATAGAGATCTATAATTATAGTTTGTTTAACTAGGAATCATAATTACATGTTAGAAGGAGGAGGGAGAAGAACAAGATTGAGAGAGAGAGAGAGAAGAGACACACACGAGATTTGAGAGAGAGGGGCGAGAGGATAAATACATGATGTATTCATTTTATCAAGTTTTATCATGAAAGCAATTAATTTGTATCAACGAATACAATTGTATCAAGTGTATTATCAAATACAATTTTTATCAATGAATACAATTGTATTATCAATGAATATCACGTGTATCAATTCTTTATTTATTCACTTTGTATCAAATGTATCAATCAATATATGTTTATCTAATAAGTTACGAGATGAGATAAACATTCCAGTAAACAATCTCATATGTGGTATGAGTTCCAGGGGTCAACTGCAGACCCCGACTCATCTGTTTGCTAAATGTTCATGGATAGCTAAGGTTAGAAATGGGTTATCAGATTGGACAGGTTTCAGTACAAGCAACAAGGAGTATCACAGGTCATAAGGTGGGTCAAAAGACAACGTTGGAGTCAAATGAAGAAGGAGCTACTTACTGCAGTGTGGGGGGCTATGACATATCATACTTGGCAAGCCAGGAACTGGACAATTTTCAGAACAAAAGTGTAAATACCATCTTTGTTAATAGGAAGATTCAACAAGAGATGAGGGATGGAATAGATGGGTTGAGTAGTTCTAAGAGAGTCTTACATAGCCAATATCTAAAACAACAATTATATAACTAGTTGTAGGTTTTGATTTTTTTTTTCTGTTGGAGACCTAGGTGATTGCAACACTATCCGGAAAGGTGGTTGTAATACTAGGGTGCTCATTTCTGTGTTTTGTTTTAGAGTTGTAAATATTTTGATTGTCAATGATAATATTCACAGTTATTACCCAAAAAAATATAACTTTTTTAAAATTATAGTTGTGTATAGTAAATACATAGCACATGTTTATTCAATTATCATGTAAAATTATTTTAAAAGCTTGACTAAACGGACTATAAAAAACAAGTAAGAATAACAAATTAAAATGAAAGAAAATATCACACTTTATGGGGGTGTCTTGATAGTAAAGTGATTGTTTAATTTTATTTTTATAGAAATGATCCAATAGCTAATTAAGTAGCATTGTTTGGTGGAGTTGAAGAAAGGATAGATATAGGTTTTTTGTTGAGTGAGAGACATAGCTTTCTCTCCCAATTCATACCTTTTTAGGTAAGACATCATAAATTCACTTTTGACATTTAACATTATTCTGCTCTCCTCACTCCCCAGCAGTTTCGTATACATATTGCAACTTAATTGACTTCTCTGTTGGGTAATTAGAACGACTGAATTAGTCGTTATAATAATATAATACCCAATAATCTAAGGTAGTGAAATTTTGTTAATATAACATAACCCCTCAACTATTTTTTAAAAATAATCAGAACCAGGTGTTAGCTTATATGAGTCCATCACGAGTAAAGAGACCTGATCCCTTGACTATATAAATAATCGGAAGAACATTAAATACTTGAAGTAAAGGAACACTGAAATTTACGTGGAAACCTAGCTCATCTCTCAAGGGCTACAAGATTGCTCAACAACTTCACCAACATCAAGGAACATGTGAATATAGATTTCAGTAATCACAAATGATTAGACTCTTAACCCTACACCTTGTAATAAGTCTATTAAAAAACTCAAAGCAATAACCCTATTATCCACTATATCAATTACCTGTAGTTAACATAGACTTCAACCAAACACAATACAACTAACTTTAGCCATGGACTCGACTTTGCAAAGATTACGTACAACTGCAATTATATATGTTCCTTTATAGCATAGAAATAGATCTTACTGTAGACATTGAAATTTTGTGGGACTCTACAAGATGTGTTCGATTCGAGTTGGGACTCTATAAATTGTGTTCAACTCAAATTAGGATTCTTGGAGGCTACTCAACCCTAAACCCTAGTTTATGCCTATATAAAGGGTACTAAATTCCCTTAAAAGACAACTCGGAAATTTTATAAAGAGATCAAGATCTCGAATACTCCACAAATTGATGGATTATTCATATAGAGAGGTCAAATCTAAATCATCCTAGTTCGAGAAATACACCACTAACGGCTCTCGAATCATGGATAAATCCTAGGAGAGTAGAATCAAGGGATCAACAGAATTGTACCCACAATCTATCTTGATCAATAAAATCATGTTTCTTCATATTTTATTTGTGATTTTAATTTATTTTCTGTCACTTTAAAATTTGTTGCAAACAAATTGGCACGCCCAGTGGGACCAAATCTGCCCTTCTTCTTTTCTCTCCTAAATCAAACGTGAAAATCTGAAGCTGCAAAGGTGGAAGAATGAGTACTTCAAGTCTCGTCTTTGAGTTTCATCAAGTCTACAGTCCGACAAGCCTTGAAGCAGGGGGTATTTGTAGACATTGAAATTTTGTGGGACTCTACAAGATGTGTTCGATTCGAGTTGGGACTCTACAAATTGTGTTCAACTCAAATTAGGATTCTTGGAGGCTACTCAACCCTAAACCCTAGTTTATGCCTATATAAAGGGTACTACATTCCCTTAAAAGACATCTCGGAAATTTTATAAAGAGATCAAGATCTCGAATACTCCACAAATTGATGGATTATTCATATAGAGAGGTCAAATCTAAATCATCCTAGTTCGAGAAATACACCACTAACGACTCTCGAATCATGGATAAATCCTAGGAGAGTAGAATCAAGGGATCAACATAATTGTACCCGCAATCTATCTTAGTCAATAAAATCATGTTTCTTCATATTTTATTTGTGATTTTAATTTATTTTCTGTCAATTTAAAATTTGTTGCAAACACTTACAATGTAAGAACACATGAGACTAGACTCAAATAACAACTTAAGACTATAATAGATCAACAAAGTCATCAAACAAACCTTTTGTTTTATTACAATCGTAGAACTATGCATTAGTTGTCTAGAAAATAGAAATCATCGAAAAGATATTTCCAGCATTGAAATTTGACATCTTGTTGAAATAGTAGTAGCCTGGGCATATGCATGTAGGAACAGGCTACGCACTTGTTGACATTAGTTACACTTGTGATACTTTGATAAAATATGTGGCGTAGTGGATGAGATTGTTTCTTCTTTAATCAGGGTTTGAGTCCTACTGTCATGACGGATGACATTAGTAAGATTGTTTTATATATATATATATATATTGTTGTTTGATAACATGTTCTTAATGTGGTGGTTTCTAGTGAAATACTAGTATTATAGAGAACAAATCGAACCCAAAGGTTAGAACTTGAACCCGAGACCCTTAATTAAGGAAGGAATAGCCACATCCACTGCATCACACGTGATTGCTCTTTTATACTCCTAACTTACAACCACCTAGGCAAAATTACAGTTTGTATAGGTTGAAAGAGGAAAAAAGAAGAGTGCTACACAATGATTGTGAGTCTTGACGAAATAAACACAGAATCCGGGCCTAAGATTTTGTGGTCACAAAAAAAGATTGCAACTTGAAACTGACAAAGATGCTTCAGTTGAATTGGAAAAGATCACATCAAGATACAAGCTGATTAGATATTTATCTGATATTTGGTACAATAATCAAATCTTTCGATAATAACACTGTTTGTTTCGACATTTTTTTTTATTGATATAGTAAATGTTGCTGCAGTAAACATATAATATAACATTCTCTCTATTTAAAAAGGAATGATCTAGCTTGATTTGACACGAAATTTAAGAAACTAAAGAAGACTCTTGAATTTTGTAGTCGTAATTTAAAGTTATGTAAAATATACAAAATTGCCCTTTAATCTTGTGGCCTTAAACATGCCACGTAAAAAATTGAAATTAAAATGTTACCAAAAAAAGAAAGAGAACATTCTTTTTGTAAAACTGACAAAAAAGAAAAGGATGTCATTCTTTCTAAAACAGAGGAAGTAACAGATTCATTCCTCGATTTTTTTTTGAAAAAGAACCAGGCACACACATGAGGAGGCTAATATTTTAAATTTAACTTTTGCAAATATTATAAGCATATATACCACTAAGGGGGCGTATTAGGAGAATAATCCAAATATTGTGTGAGATATTATTTAGTACTATATTTTGTAGGAATTTTGGGTCTATGTATAATCAATACATGAATTAGTTATACACCCTACATGGTATCAGAGGGTGTATAACTAATACCTTCCATTTGGTGGTATTAGCTCTAATACCACAAGACTAATTTCGGTAAAAACAAAAATACCCCATCAAACCTTTTAATTATTTTGTTTATTTTTCTTGATTTATATTTTATATTTATACTAATAAATTTATTTAAATAAATTAGCTTACAAATTTTATTATTTAGATATAAATTTTTGTTTCTAAAATATGAGTTATTTAATCTACTTATTATTAATATTAAATATTATAATCCGACTAATATGTTAACACGCGCATGCGCGCACGCACACGCGCGGGCGCTCACACACACACAAAAAAATATCTCGAATATAAAAATAGTTTAATTTATTTTGCTATATTTATTTTATTTTAATTTATGATAAAGAGTTTTTTTTTTAATTTATTGATAAAAAACAAAGTTCAATAAATTTTCTCTATAAATTATTATAGTTGTGTGACCTTTTGAGATATCAACTCCAATTTATTAAGATGACAATTATTTACTCTCAAATAATTTAAGTGATAAAATAGTGAACATGACGATAAAATTTTAATTCTCCTAGCTAGTTAAAAATTCTATACAAAAATAATATTGTCCATCAATTATCTACCTCGACCCAATTACATGAAATAGAAAATCCCATAATAACTCAAGGATATAATTGATTTTTTTTTTTGTAGAGTTTTAAACCACACACAAAACTAGGTAAGAAATAATCAACCAAAAACTTGATAAAAATAAATCCTTCATTATCAATCTATACATTACTAATCAATGCATTATTGATCTTTGTACCAAACGACCCCTAATAATTCATAGAAAGAATGATATGAGAAAAAGCAAAATGGAGATAACACCTTACCTAGAAAGGATGTTGAAGTACCATGCTAGCACTCTATTGACAAGAACAACACAGATATGGACATGATCATCACTTACCCCTTTTTCATGGACAACACCCGTGCTTTTAATTGCGCACAGACATTAAACGCTCGAGCGATATGTTGGATTAGTATATCTATTCTCGTGGAAAATTTGATCAACTATGTTTATTATAGCTTGAATAACAAGTGAAGGATGATAAACTGTGAAATAAAGGAACACTAGCTAGTTAATTACCTTTAGCGATATTAGACAATACGATACTCTTAACAAAACTCTCCGAACCGGAGATTGTTGGTGTAATATTTTAATATTAATAAAAATATATTATATGTCACATTATGTGTTTCATGTTATGTCCATTTATGGAGATTAAATTTGTGCCTCTTTACTCTCATCCATTGTGGAAGAAAGTGATCATTAGTTGTAGTAACTTTTGTAACTACCATCACTTCATTTCACCCAATATTCTCTTTATTCTAGTAACTTATGCAACCTATAGACCATTCATTTATCCAACTTACTACCCATTATCTTCCTATTCATTGCATGGAAGAATTCCTCATATAGTGTGGTCTTACGTTGGGTTGAGTAGAGTAAGAAATATACATGAGAGACAGTGGAAGAAAAGATGAGAATTAATGTATTGTTTATATTGAGTAAGTGTAGTGAAAGTGAGAGTTGAGACAAAAAAAATATTCTAATCTTCAACTATATTCACTTTACAAAAGAGAATTATAAAGGAAGTTTTTTTTATGTGGAGCTTTATACTCTTGAACTAATCCAGAAATGCTTGAGTTGTACGACGTTGTTGGACTGTTATATGCTGGAGGAGACAAGTCAAGAGATATACTGCTGGATCGGTATAAATTATGCCGTAGTGAACTTGAATCTCCCTAAAGAGAGCACGATATCCGCGCCTCAGCCTAAAAATTTACCTATTAATTGTCATTTTATTTTTCAGCTGTAATATTTTGTATTTGTGGTATATTTACACCATCAAAGATGATATTTATATAGGATCAATGCTGCCTTAGCATAATACTGATTCATAACTAGATCAGCAAAGACGAATATTATTTGTTCAATGGCTCAAGACAATTTGTCTGGTTATATACTGTATAAATAGTTTAAAGGTTAATAGTAATAATATTAGTAATTATAAATTTGGTTAGTGAAAGTAATCGTTATATACAATAGAAATGGTTTAAAATTTGGTTAGAGTAATAATATTAACTAGGAATATAAAATTTGTTTACATATATGAAATAAATGATCGGTACTTTGTAGGTTAAAAATGGTATTTTTGAATAAGATACAAGCTTGTGGTTCAATTTTGATATTTAAAAAGTATGAAATCATGATATGAAATTTTCAAATCAAATTCTTTGATAATTTAAAATTTCATCTCATAATTTGAAATTATGAAATAAAATTACATGTCTAAATTAAGCGTTGATTCCCTCTGATGATTACAAATCATGAAACAGAATCGCATATGTAAACGCCTACTAAGCAAATGTCTAAAAGGTAGGTAGTTTAAAGAGCAACTTTCACATATAGCAAACATAAAAATCATATTTGTATGCTATAACTATAGTTTGCATAATTGCACTCCATAATAAACATAACTATGTATATTTCGCTATACATATACAAAAGAAAGCAGTTGTATAATTCGCTATACATATACAAAAGAAAGCAGTTGTATTATATGTTTCGCTATACATATACAAAAAATCTATTGTATTATCCGTGTTTGTATAAAGTGAGAACTAGAGAAAGATAAAAGAGAATTGGACAGAGAAATATCTTTATTACATAATTATAAGTGTATAGGATGGAGATATATGTATTTGCATGTGTATATACAATATTCTTTGGCTTTATACAAACAGAAACACAATTTATTCATTTATGTTAGAGAGGCGAGGGAGAGACTGACGAGATCTGGCAGAGTGGTGAGCGAGATGAAGGAGAGTGGAGAGAGGGGACAAAAATATATGTATAGATACAATTTTCTCTCGCTTTATACAAACACAAACAGATTTTATACATTTGCGTTTGCATAAAAGCGAGAGAGGCGAGGGAGAGACTGCCGAGAGTGGCGAGCGAGATCACCAGGAAGAGGCGAAATAGCAAAAGTTTGCTACGGGGTACAATTAAATCAAACTGTGGTTATGACATTTAATTTAAATTAATAGTTTGCTATTAAATACATTTTCCCTAGTTTAAATATGAAACTAGCAAACATGATATAATTTAGGGGGATTTCAGTGCTATCTTTCTAAGAGAAAAGACAAGTAATATAGTTGTATTATTGAGTCACTTTAAAGCTACCACCTAAAGAAAGTTGCTAGTACAATTTTGGGGGACACTCTACCCTCTTCCATTTCATTTCAATAAATTATTTTCAAATTTATTACCCTACAATGTTTTTAAAGATCAAATTTTCTTTCAATATTAATTATATCTATTTTGCTCCCTTTTATGATTGGATAAGAAAATTGAAGATACTAAACACTAAATTACAATTTACAATTATCTTCTTTATGAATGACCTTTTTTTCATATGAAATAACAACATATTCAGTGAAATTTCACAAGTGAGGTTTGAGATAGAAGGATGAACGTAGACCTTACCACTATCTCGTGGAAGTAGATAAATTATTTTCGAAAGACCATTGGCTCAACTGTAACAAATACCAGTATAAAGAAAAAGGAGAAAATGAAAAAAATAACAAGAAAACAATGCAAAAGTCTATCAAAGAGGAGCTCATACAACAATAAAATGATGTGATAGTCGAAACTCCATAAAAAAATAATCAACAGTGAAAAAAATATAACAAATAACAAGGAAATAATGCAAAAGTCTACAAAAGAGGAGTCTTAACAACAACAAAACCATGTGATAATCGAAACTCCATAAATAAAGAATCAACAATGATAAAAATTTAAAAAATAAAAACTACAATAATACATCTAGTACCATCGCAAACCCCGACCACCCTATGCAAATACACTACAGTACCTTTAAACTTTCTACCCTAATATGTGCACTTCACACTTTCTTATCTAGGGTCATATCCTCCGTAACGTGAAGCAATGTCATACCCTCAGTAACCTGAAGTTGCGCAACATCTTGTTGATACACTCAAATTTACTTCTCGAAAAGAAGTAAAGCGGTCGTATCAAGTAAAGAACCCAACTAGTGAGGTTGGGGTCGATCCCACGAGAAAAATGGTTCAGACTTAACTTTCTTCTATTATTACTTCTAGTTAGTCAATTATTTCCCGAAAACAAATAACTAAAGGTTTTTTTTGATTAATGAGAGTAATTAGGTAAATTAAAGTAAACAAGTAACAGGTTCAAGTATTGGAGTTTAATCAAGTAATGAGAGTAACTAGGGCTTAAGTGTTCCCCACAGGCTCCTAACTCGGTAATTCTAGCTATAACAATTCTTTCCTAGTATCTTGCATGCAAAGTGATAAGTTAGGTATCTCTAAATCCTTGGTCCGGCATCTAGAGAATTTCACTCCGCACCTTGGTACGGCTACGTGTGTTGCTTTACTAAATCTTACCTTTTCCTCATATTAAGCATCATAATCGATATTTGACTAAGTTGTTACTTCGTACCAACCGACACTAGCCTATTAAATAGTATACATTAAATCTACGTTGATAATTCTTTTCCTATTATCTACCTCCTTGGTCCAGCAAGTAGCAATAAGGCGAGTTCTAACATTGGCCATCCGTTAAAAAGATTTCTAAATTCAATACATGCAAGACACTATTCTAGAATTGTTATTTTAGCTAGGTTTTACCTTGTTATTTACCCATGGTTCCCACAATCCTAGTTATGAAGTTTAGTTACCCATGCTAATAATCACACAATTCATATTGATAATATAAGAATTCATGCACTTACTTTGATGAAAATGAAGAAAATCCAGAAATTCACTTGAATAAATCATAAAAACACTAACAATCGATTCCGGAAAAGTATGATAAAATCCCAAAATCAAGAGTTCAATACTTAAACAATAAAACTGAAAAATATCCAAAAGTCTAACCCCAAAAATGAGGTTTTTCGAACTATTTATAATAAACAAAACCTAATAAAAGAGGGAAATCTATTTAAGAAAAATCTGCCCAAAACGCGTCTGAGTCGACGACCCTTGTGACGGACCGTCGTGGCCACGATGAACCATCGTGGCTTCCGTTGTTCCATACTTAGCATGAATCTCTGCTGCTTTCTTCATCAACTCTCTGTTACCCTCGACGGACAGGTATGACGGACCGTTGTAAGCACGACGGTCCATCGAGGATTCCGTTCCACGACACTTAGAATCTTCTGAAGTTGGGTACTGGGACTACTCTTTGTTAGTATTGACGAATGTGCAGGACGGACCATCGTGGATATGACAGTCCTTCGTGAGCTTCCGTAGTCCCACACTTGGTCAGAATTCCCGAACTTTCTTCAGCAACCATTTTTTTCTCACGACGGGTGCCACCTACGGACTATCACAGTCACGATGGACCGTCGTGGGCTCCGTAGGTGGTCACTTCTGCAATTTCAGCTCAAATTCTCCGCGTTCTTCTTTGGACAGATTTCCTACAAATAAAGAGAAAACTACATAAAAAATCAATAAAAAAAGGCTTTAGACACACACTAAACTTAAGGAAAAAGCATTGAAAGTACCGTGAAACCACGGTACATCAACACCTTCAACTTAAATTCGTTGTTTGTCCTCAAGCGACGCACTATGACTCACTACAAAATCTTTGTACAAGAGTATCCGTATTTTAGCTTTCGCAATCATTTGGCTATCAGTCCCGATTATTCTCATTATGTTCATGCATGCTATCACTATTAGGCTTGAATTATGTGGATCAAACCATGACACAGACTCACTATACAGTGACACCTATCCTCTTCGATTTCTCACCAAGGTGCTAATTTTTCCGGTATTGCAACTAGTGTCCTCACTTCAAAATAACATCCTCATTTTTCACACAATGACTTCAGTTTGAGTATAAGGATTACTTTTCAACACTCGCTCTTAGAACAACTTCATAACTCATTTATACATATTGCCATAGGCTTGCCCTTATTTTCACTGCTTTAAGTTCGCCATAACAACTCTTAAGATCATGATAGGACTTTCTTAGCTTGTAACATAGGCTCAGGGTCAGGTAGGGTATATTTAGGTATACTTTAGTGACTTGTTACCCTCCTTGACATATCGGCTAAGCATACTACCTTTTTATCGTTTTATTTTGCCCTATTTCTCAATTTTCTTTCACCTTGCTATTCTCCCTTTCTTATCCTTATGTGTAAGTGACTCTTCTCTTTTCTTTTTTTTTTTTTTTTAGTCACCTCTGTTTTGTTCTTTCTTCCTCTTTATTCTTTCAACCCCACTTTACGGAGTATTCCTCATAACAACCACCCTCAACTCATGATTTTGCCATGAGTCAAGGTTCACAATACCCAAGATTGGGTCAGGGCCACGGCAATGTTATTTTCTGCATTAGCCACCATGCTTCAGAGTTATACTATGTACACAAGATATAAACATGCCGGTTCAACAATAAAAGTAATCAGTCTCTTGGGGGAAAAGAACACAGGCAAGAAAACCCCAAGAGAGGATCGTGAGTTGGGCTACTCAGATTTCACCCTAGCACTCACTTTCCATTTACCCCACCCCCAACAAAAAATTTGCAATTGTCCCCAATGCATAAAAAGAATATGAAATAGAGTGGTAGGTGAAGCAAACCTGAGGCGCAAAGCGCCGGTGATCAACAAGACGGCGGGTCCGATTTCCCGGAACCCGCTCCCTCTGAAGTAGGGACACCATCAGTAGTGTCCTTAGCAACGACAACATCCTCTCAACCTCTGCAACTCTGGAACTAGATGCTCCGGCAGCCACCTCCATAACCCTCAACGTACGGGCCTCCTCATCAATAAGCGAGGCTCTCCTCGCAGCCTCCCTCTCGTGGCGCTCCCTCTTCCGAGCCCAAGACTCATCCTCATCTCTAGTCCGATGCCTCTTGACACGCACTCGGGACAGAGGTGGTGGCACATCAGTAGTGGCGAATAGAGTAGCCATCACCGTGTCCTCAGCAGGCTTTGCAGAAGGGGACTCAGACTCAGGCACCCGAGCCTCTAGTATAGCATCCAAGTCAGCTCGTAGACTCGCCACGGCAGCCTAGAGAGACGTCACGTCCACAGTAGGGGCTGGTCGAGCAGGAACCCGTAGCTCAAAAGCATCCAGGTACTGGTGGACCTTCCTTACCTTCTGCTCGATGTGCTGGGCCATCTTCCTCTCAAGACGCTCCTCCGCCTCAGCAATAGACTTCTGCATCCAAGGCTGGATATGGTGCAGAAGTGTGGCCATCTGGGCCTCAAGTTTCTGGACCCTAGCAAGTGGGACCAGAGAAGTCTGTGGAGTCGAACGGGAGGAGCTAGGGGTTGTGCTACCACCCGGGATAGACTCGACCGGAGTGGTGTCGATGGGCTCAGAAGTGGCCTGGTTAGCTGCTTGGGCTTGCTCAACTGTTGCCGCTAGGGTCTCTCCAAGAGGCTGCACCTCCGAATGGGGCCCTCTGTGGGGAGCCAACTCATTGGCCTCATCCCGAATGAGGCCGATATCCACTGTTCCTGGCGGGGTCTTAAGCACATCAATGTGCCATACGGGCACTCCAACTGACCTGCACAAAGCAAAAACCATGCAGGGAAAGGGTAAGTAGTAGTGACCTTGAAGGCCCTCTCGTGCATGACCGCCTGAAGAAGCCAAGCGAAGTCCACCTCGAACCCCGCTATCATCGCCGCCATCAGAACTGCGCGATCCCATGCGACAATATTGTATGCAGCAGTGGGGGAAAGGCAGTGGCGGACTATCAACCACAAAAACTTGGCCGTGAAGGTCAGATTAGCCTTCTTGATGGCTCCCTTCCGCTCAAGTACCCAGTCAGCAGCCTCTCCATCAACGGACAAGTACTGGGCAATCCACCTCTTGGTGGTCTCTCTCAACTCTGGCTCACGCATGAACCGTCCATCTTTAGTCAGTTTCCACCGGTAGTCGAACTCGGCGGTGAGAGGAGTCCGGGTGGCATCAATATCCTCGCCGTATAGATACCGGCGGATAGCTGGCAAGGAGATGTCTACCCGCTTACCGCGGACTCGGATGTGATCTAGCGGGGCATGTTTGGCGAATGCAGCCCGCCTATCTATCTGGGATCGGAGAGTCGCCACATACAAGGCGTAGAACTCTCTGACCAACTCCTTACTGTATCGGCCCACATCACGAGCCGTCCATTCTAGCCGGTGCCTGGTGAAGAGGGCATGGATTGCCGGCATGGTGGGGAGACTCCCCGTAAGGACCCACCTATCCAGTGTAAGGGTCCGGGTCATGACCCCCTTATCATTCGGCAGCTTGGCGTCGGTGTACACCTGAAACTGCCCCTCAACACACCACCGGTTGGGCTAGTCGGCAATCGGGGTGGGGACTCCAGTTTGTGGTGCTGGAGTGGCATTAACACTATCGACCTCATCAGACGAGGCGGACTTGGATGTGGTGGCTGGAGCAGAAGCCTCCTCAGACCCGGAGACTTCTTCTAAACCCGACACTTCCTCAGAACCGGAAGCATCCCTGGAGTGTGCAGAGGACCCAGAAGGCGTGCCGGTCAGTATGTGCTCCTCTTCAGACTGGGAGGCAGTGACTACGCCAGGCGCCACCTTCGTAGGCGTGGCTCTGGTGGTACGTGCAACCCGTGTAGGAGTGACAGTGCCTGGGGGAACGTATTCGGGGTCACGCTCATCGTCAGAGCCAATGACTAGTCGGTAAGATGGGGCGATGAACTTTGAACGCCCTCGTGAGTACACGCGATCTTGATTTGGTGCCATTGGTGTTAGTACCTGAAATAAACAACAATTAGTACCAGTAGAAGCAAACAAGACATGCATAGAAGAAAACAAAAACGTAAAACCAAAACTGAAATGGCAGTGCTGCAGTTGCTGTGCTACGCGACGGACCCATTGACAGTCCGTCGTAAGCACGACGGACCGTCATGAGGGTCCGTCATGAAACACTTAGAAAAATATTTTGAGACTATCAGAAAGAAAGTCTCTGACAAACATAATGGTTGTGCAGGACGGACCGTCGAGGGCACGACAGTCCATCGTAGAGGTCCATCGATGGACACTTAGAAAAAACTTTGAGACCCTCAGAAACAGGGTCTCTGACAACCATGACGGTTGTGCAGGACGGACCGTCGAGGGCAATACGGTCCGTCGTAGAGGTCCGTTGAGGGACACTTGGAAACCAAAAATGGGGGATTGGTGGACGGAACCCACGATGGTCCGTCGTGGGAATGACGGTCCGTCGACGGGGTATCGTTATGTCCTTTAGTGACAGAATTGAGCATGCCTCAATCGTCCCCTAAATTGCTAATATGAAGTATACTTATCAACCCACAATTCCTAACCAATTTACCTAGCATTCTAGCATTCCTAAGGCAATAATTTCTCGAGTTTTAGCATGCAATTTTGGAAAACTATCAACCTAGGTCAGAAACAATTATCAGAAACATACACCCCCCATTTGATTTGGTTAACACCACACCCCCATTCATTTTACAATATTAAGGGTCTAAAGGCACTTAGGATTATCGGTGTGAGTTCTTAGCATGCAATAGGGGTCAAATTTCGAAGACCCACACATTCAGAAACATATATTTAGCATGGGAAAACAAAAATGAACTGTAGATGAGTTGGAGATCAGAACCACATACCTGATACGTGGAGAAGATGAAAGAGGAGTAAGTAACAACACTCGATGATCATCACACGAACACAGGACTCCGACCAGAAGATAACTTGAAGAACTAGGGAGTTTGTGAGAGGAAAGATTTGGGGATTACGGGAAGGGATGGGAAATCTGAATTTTGGGGAGAGGATGAGAGTGCTAGGGAGTTGAAGAGGGAGTAAATGGAGGAAATGAGGGAAAGAAACGGTTTGAATAAAGAGGTGGGAAGTTAAAAGGTTTAAAAACTTTTAATATTCGTCGGTCGGGTCGGGTCGGATTTACGGGTTTTGATGCGACGAGTCCCCGTCGACGGTCCGTCGCAGGCTCGACGGTCCGTCGTGGGGGTCCGTCATGGATGCCCTAACTTAGAAAAATTAAAAAAAACATACCTGGGCACGACGGATGCTTGCGATGGTCCGTCTCAAGCGTGACAGTCCGTCGCAAGCGTGACGGTCCGTCGATGGGTTCGTCAATGGGTGCTGCAGACCAATTTTCTGCAGATTTTCTGGTGATGTGATACCTGCAAATTTAACACCCATTAAGCTATTCTTTTTGTATTTTCTGGACACTTTTTTTTTTGGACACGGACCCTAAACTACGCTCTAGCCAACACTTCTAACAAAAAGAAAAGCAAAGAAAATGCAACTATTACTAGAAAGTCATGAAAAACCTATAGTTGGCTTAGAGGATACATATTGGGTTGACTCCCAACCAGCGCTTGATTTAACGTAGCGGCACGACGGAGGACACTTGATTACTCAGACTTCATCAAGATGGTATGCCTCGATCACTGCATTCACCGTTTCAGCATGCCCAGATAGATTTTTATTCGCTGTCCGTTCACCTTAAACCGCACACCCTCCTTGTTCTCCAACTCAACCGCTCCGTGAGGGAATAGTTGGGTGATCAAGTAAGGGCCAGTCCATTTGGACTTGAGTTTGCCCAGAAACAAGCGCAACCTAGAATTGAATAAAAGCACCAAATCCCCAACCATAAAATCGCGTTTCTCAATCTTTTGTTCATGGTACTTCTTCATCCTTTCTTTGTAGAGGGCTGAACTTTCATAAGATTTTAGGCGAAATTCATCGAGCTCATTCAACCCATTTAACCTCTGTTCTGCAGCCTTATTCCAATCCATTTTCAGCTTCTTCATTGCCTACATGGCTTTATGCTCTAATTCGACCGGTAAGTGACAAGCCTTCCCATATACAAGTTGGTATGTGGACATACCAATGGAAGTCTTGTATGCTGTCCGGTAGGCCCAAAGAGCATCATCAATCCTCCTTGACCAATCCGTTCTACTAGCATTCACCATTTTTGACAAAATCTGCTTAATCTCCCTGTTCGACACCTCAACTTGCCCACTAGTTTGAGGATGGTACGGAGTGTCCACATTATGGCGAACCCCATACTTTTCCAGTAATCTCTTAAATAGCTTGTTACAAAAGTGGGATCCCCCATCACTAATAATAACCCTTGGG
This sequence comes from Solanum lycopersicoides, assembly GCA_022817965.1. Taxonomy (NCBI): domain Eukaryota; kingdom Viridiplantae; phylum Streptophyta; class Magnoliopsida; order Solanales; family Solanaceae; genus Solanum; species Solanum lycopersicoides. The sequence continues at coordinate 63,660,574 of CM040623.1, read as the reverse complement.
GTGCCAAATCTAGAAAATATGTTCTTCTTCAAGAACGCGGTGACACTCTTCCCTTCATTATTAGCAAGTGCGATAGACTCTACCCATTTAGACATATAGTAGACTGCCACAAGAACGTACTTCATCCCATAAGAACTCACAAAAGGGCCCATAATATCAATGCCCCATACATCAAACAATTCGATCACAAGAATGAGATTTAAAGGGAGCTCTTGCTTCCTCGAAATGCCACCATCTCTTTGGCATCTATCACAGACATTGGCAAACTCATGAGCATCTTGGTAGATAGTTGGCCAATAGTAGCCACATTGTAAGATTTTGTGGGCTGTCCGGATACCACTATGATGCCCACCTACAGGCGAAGAATGGCTCGCCTCCAAAACACTCAAAATCTCAACTTCCGGCACACAACGTCGAATCAGTCTATCGGCATAACTACTATACAAGTATGTTTCATCCCAAAAGAATTTTTTAACATCATGCATGAACTTTTTCCTTTGATGAAAGGACAAGTCCGGTGGGACAATATCACTAGCTAGATAATTCGCAAAATCTGCGAACCATGGAATCAAGTCTTGTGAGGCAGCCAATACATGCTCATCAGGGAAAGTATCATCAATTTCAGCCTTTACACCTAACTCCCTCATTGCTTCATCTTCTAATCGGGACAAGTGATTAGCAACTTGATTTTTGGTCCCTTTTCTGTCTTTCACCTCAAAGTCAAATTCTTACAGTAGTAATACCCAACGAATCAATCTTGGTTTTGCATTCTTCTTTGCCATCAAATATCTTAAAGCAGAATGATCAATATGCAATATAACTCTAGTGCCTAGCAAATAGGAGAGAAATTTCTCGAAAGCAAAGACTACTGCAAGAAACTCTTGCTCAGTCACGGTGTAGTTCTTTTGGGCTTCATTGAGGGCTTTACTAGCATAGTAAATGGGTGAAGGATTTTATCCCTTCATTGACCCAAAACCACACCAAGAGCAACCCCGCTCGCATCACACATCACCTCAAATGGCTTACTCCAATCCAGTGAAATGATGATAGGTGCAGACACCAATTTTTCCTTTAGCTCACCAAATGCCTTGAGACAGGATTCATCAAAATAGAACTTACACTCTTTCTCAAGCAACTTGCACAAGGGATGTGCAATCTTTGAAAAATCCTTGATAAACCTCCGGTAAAAGCCGGCATGCCCTAGAAATCTTCTCACACCTTTTACAGATATGGGTGGAAGAAGTTTCTCTATCACCTCGACTTTAGCTCGATCAACCTCTATACCCTTCTCTGAAATGCGATGACCAATACAATACCTTCTTTCACCATGAAGTGACATTTTTCCCAATTAAGCATAAGGTTGCAGTCTTCACACCTCTTAAGAATCTCGGACAAGTTACTCAAACACCGCTCAAAGGAGTCACCAACCACTGAAAAATCATCCATAAACACCTCAATAGTGTCCTCCACCATATCGGAGAATATCGACATCATACATCTCTGAAATGTGGCCGGTGCATTACATAACCCGAACGGCATTCTCTTGAACGCGAAGGTCCCATATGGACAAGTAAAGGTGGTTTTCTCTTGATCCTCCAGTGCAATAGAAATCTGATTATAACCTGAATAACCATCAAGAAAACAGTACCACCCCTTTCCTGAAAGTCTGTCCAACATCTGATCCATGAAGGGCATCGGAAAGTGGTCCTTCTCGGTCCATGTATTTAATTTCCGGTAATCCATACATACCCTCCATCCAGTCACTGGTCTCATTGAAACAAGCTCATTCTTTTCATTGGGGACCACAGTCATTCCCCCTTTCTTAGGTACACACTGAACAGGGCATACCCAACTGCTATCGGCGATTGGATATATCACTCCAGCATCCAACCACTTAATAATTTCTTTCTTCACCACCTCTTGCATAGGTGGATTTAAACGTCTTTGGTGCTCAATACTTGCCTTATGATCGGGCATGAGTTGGATTTTATGCAAACAAATACTGGGCGAAATCCCAATAATATCCGCAATAGTCCACCCAATAGCTCTTTTGAACCTTTTTAACACTTTCACCAAACTCTCAACTTGTTGTACATTCAGATCTGATGCAATGATTACCGGCAAAGTGTCACCATTTCCTAAGAATACATACCTCAGATGAGGTGGTAGAGCTTTTAGTTTTTGGAGCCTCCTCTATAGATGGTTTCGCGATTCTTCATATCTAACTCATACTTCTTTGGTTTAAATCGAACATCACCTCGATCAAGTGCCGCGACCAATGACCCATACTCTTCAATGCAATCGCTATCAAAATTCTTGATCACTGCCGCTAGTTCTTCTACACCTAGACGTTCTTCTATTTGTATCTCAGATGACTTTTTGACCCTGTAAGATATGACAGACACCGATTGGAGATCACCACTCTGCCTCATGGATTTACAAATGTTGAAAGTCATTTCTTCATTGTTCAATCGAAATTTCATCTGCCCTTTTTCCATGTCAACCAAGGCTCTACCTGTAGCAAGGAATGGCCTCCCAAGAATAATAGGCACCTCAAAATCGACCTCACAATCAAGAATCACAAAATCGGCCGGAAATATAAATGACTCCACCATTACTAATACATCGTGCAGTATCCCAATAGGCCTCTTCACCGTTTGATCGGCCATCAATAGCCGCATCGTAGTGGGCTTTGGGTTACCCAAACCCAATTTCTTGTAAATAGAAAGAGGCATGAGATTTATGCTTGCCCCAAGATCACATAATGCCTTTGCAAAGTGTAATAACCCAATTGTACATGGAATAGTGAAAGTACCCGGATCTTCTTTTTTTTGCACTAGAGACCTTGTAGCAATAGCACTACAATGCTGCATTCTATCATTATCCTCAAAACTGACCGATCGTTTCTTGGTCACCATATCTTTCATGAACTTGGAATAACTGGGAATTTTTTCAAGAGCTTCTATCAAAGGGACATTGATGGAAAGCTGTTTCAACATATTAATAAAACGCCGGTATTTACCATCCTCGGTCTTTTTCACTAACCTTTGTGGGAATGGAGGTGGTGGTCTAGGCATGGGGGTCACCTTTTGGGGTACCTCAACTACTTTCTCCGTTTTATCTCCTAACTCGCCACTAACCTCCACTGCCTCATCATCTCGACTTATTACCTTTCCGACACCATACGACATTGGTGGGTCAATGGTTTGCTTACCACCTCGAGTTGTGATAGCCATACAATGTCCATCATTTTTCAGATTTTGGACAGTGTTGCTAGGAAGAGTGCCCGGTTGACGTGGGTTCACATTCGAGGACAGTTGGGCCATTTGAAACTCTAGATTCTTGATCGAGATTGCATGTGCATCAACTTTATGCCCAATACTTGCTAAGTCACTCTTCAACTCTTCAGTGTGCTCATAACTAGCGTCAAACCTCCTCATCATTTTCTACAACATATCCTCAACTCGCGCCATACTACCTCCACCATCCCTAGGAGTAACTTCACGATTTTGAGATGGAACATAGGGCCCACTCCTATCATTTCTGTTACCATAGTTATCCCGGTTGAAGTTGTTTTCACGGTTATAATTCCCATCTCGGACATAATGACCCTCTCGGTTGTAATTACCATAGTTACGACCTTGGTTTCCTTGACTTTGGCATCAATTCTCCTGATTGGATCCTTGAGCGTTTGGTCGGAAACCCCCCGTCTGCTCAGCTACATCATAAGAGTCCTCCTCATAATAATACTCATCATTCAGCGGTGATGGTTTAGACAAGTAGTTCACCGCATTTACCTTTTCTGCACCCCCAGTGACATGTTTTAACACCAACCTAAGATCAGTTCTCATCTGAGCCATCTCTTCACGAATCTCGTCTGTGGCTGGGTTATGTGCGGATTGCACTACAAAGGTGTTTCTTCCTGTATCTGAATTCCTAGTACTCCATGCTTTATTATTTCGGGAGATTTTCTCCATCTTCTCAGCGATCTCAGCATAAGGACACTCCCCATAAGAACCACCCGCTATCGTATCCAGTACTGCCTTATTATTATCATCCTGTCCTCGATAGAAGTATTCTTTCCGTTACTCATCATCGATGCGGTGATTGGGGACACTCCTCAAGAAAAATGTGAACCTATCCCAAGAACTACTGACTGATTCACCCGGTAGAGCCACAAAGTTGTTCACCCTATCTTTGTGGTTTAGCTTCTTAGAAACCGGGTAATAGCGTTCTAAGAACACATCCCTCAGTTGATTCCAAGTGTAGATTGAGTTATAGGGTAGCTCAGTAAACCATATAGCAACCTCTCCCGTCAGTGAGAGAGGAAACACTCTTAACCCAATTACATCCATATTCAAATCAGGTCTCCCTACACAACTCTTACACACCGACCGTACTTTTGCGATGTGAGCATGTGGATCTTCAGAAGGTAACCCCGAAAACAAACCTCTAGCGGTGAGCATTTGCATCAGGCTACTATTTACCATGAATGTATGGCCGTGTGGTTTGGGGGGAAAGAGAAGTGGCCCGTCTGAATCAGTAATGTTTTCATATCCCCTATAGTACTCTTGGGGACGTGGAGCGGGATATTGTCCCCTTAGTTCATCTTCCCCACGATTTTCAGGTAATAATTGACCATGAGTATCAACCGGAGCTGGAATGTCCTGGTTGGGATCATCATCGTTAATACCCAAGTTTCAATTCATCCTGCGTAGTGTACGCTCCAATTTATGGTCATGTGGAGGCAAGGGTTCTCTTCTACTCCGCGTAACTGGCATACACGGAAGTTAGATCTGCAAGAGACAAAAACAACAAAAAAAAGTAAAATTAGGAAAATATTTACTGAACTTTAGTAATAAGTTTTAAGTTAATCTAAAAGCCACTTTTCCCGGCAGCGGCGCTAAAATTTGATACGCTCAAATTTACTTCTCGAAAAGAAGTAAAGCGGTCGTATCAAGTAAAGAACCCAACTAGTGAGGTTGGGGTCGATCCCACGAGGAAAATGGTTCAGACTTAATTTTATTCTATTATTACTTCTATTTAGTCAATTATTTCCCAAAAATAAATAACTAAAGGTTTGTTTTGATTAGTGAGAGTAATTAGATAAATTAAAGTAAACAAGTAACAGGTTCAAGTATTGGAGTTTAATCAAGTAATGAGAGTAACTAGGGCTTAAGTGTTCCCCACAGGCTCCTAACTCGATAATTCTAGCTATAACAATTCTTTCCTAGTATCTTGCATGCAAAGTGATAAGTTAGGTATCTCTAAATCCTTGGTCCGACATCTAGAGAATTTCACTCCGCACCTTGGTCCGGCTACGTGTGTTGCTTTACTAAACCTTACCTTTTCCTCATATTAAGCATTATAATAGTTATTTGACTAAGTTGTTACTTCATACCAACCGACACTAGCTTATTAGATAGTATACACTAAATCTACGTTGATAATTCTTTTCCTATTATCTACCTCCTTGGTCCGGCAAGTAGCAATAAGGCGAGTTCTAACATTGGCCATCCGTTAAAAAGACTTCTAAACGAAAGAATTATCAATACATGCAAGACACTATTCTAGAATTATTATTTTAGCTAGGTTTTACCTTGTTATTTACCCATGGTTCCCACAACCCTAGTTATGGAGTTTAGTTACCCATGCTAATAATCACACAATTCATATTGATAATATAAGAATTCATGCACTTACTTTGATGAGAATGAAGAAAATCCAGAAATTCACTTGAATAAATCACAAAAACACTATCAATAAAACTGAAAAATATCCAAAAGTCTAACCCCAAAAACGAGGTTTTTCGAACTATTTATAATAAACAAAACCTAATAAAAGAGGGAAATCTATTTAAGGAAAATCTGCCCAAAACGCGTGTGAGTCAACGACCCTTGTGACGGACCGTCGTGGCTTCCGTCGTTCCATACTTAGCATAAATATCTGCTGCTTTCTTCATCAACTCTCTGTTACCCTCGACGGGCAGGTATGACGGACCGTTGTAAGCACGACGGTCCGTCAAGGGGTTCCGTTCCACGACACTTAGAATCTTCTGAAGTTGGGTACTGGACTACTCTCTGTTAGTATTGACGAATGTGCAGGACAAACCGTCGTGGCTATGACGGTCTGTCGTGAGCTTCCGTAGTTCCACACTTGGTCAGAATTCCCCAACTTCCTTCAGCAGCCATTTTTTTCTCACGACGGGTGCCACCTACGGACCGTCACAGTCACGACGGATCGTCGTGGGCTCCGTAGGTGGTCACTTCTGCAATTTCAGCTCAAATTCTCCGCATTCTCTTTTGGACAGATTTCCTGTAAATAAAGAGAAAACTACATCAAAAATCAATAAAAAAATGCTTTAGACACACACTAAACTTAAGGAAAAAGCATTGAAAGTGCCGTGAAACCACGGTACATCACTTGTCTTATCACATCTATCAATACTTCTTCGACTTATATCTGCCTCTATTCGTACCCTCTATAGCCAACATCTGACACCTTCTCACTGATGCGTTTATGCATCTCCTCTTCACATGTCCAAATCATATATACTAGTCTCCCTTCCCTCATCTTATCCACCATGGAGGCCACTCCCACCTTATCATTGATATCCTTATTTCTAATTTTATTTCTCCTAGTTAGTATAATAATCCAATTCAACATCCCCATTTTTGTAGTATATATCTTCTGAACATGTCTCATAGAACAACGTTGGTTGAGCCACCACTCTATAGAATTTACATCTGAATTTTGATGGTACCTTCTTATCACACAATACTCTAAAGGCAAGCCTCTACTTTATCCACGCGTACAAATATGGTATGTGATATCATCATCGATGTCTCCACTCCCCTAAGTTATAGAACTATGAAACTTGAATTTATCTCTCTTGGGGATATTTTTTGTATCAAGCCTCACCTCCACACATACCTTGTGCATAACATCATTGAATTTGCACTCCACATATTCTGTGTTGTTTCGATTCAACCTTAAACCTTAGAATTGTGCAACTCATTAGTTAGTATTATAACATTGCAAAAAACATACACCACAATAACTAATCTTCATAGTATCGTGTCAAAACATCCTTCACTAAGTCAAATATAAATGAAGTAAGAGTTCACCCCTAGTGTTGTCCCGTCTTCACAAGAAAGTGCTTTCGAGTCTCCTCCCAGCATTCTTACCCGCATTTTATCTCTTTCGTACCTGTCCTTAACTGCCCTAGTGTAGGTGTTGCACCCAAATCGCACATGCAAGTGTACGTGGTTGTTCAAGTATTAAAGTGACTCTTGTAAAGGGTCGGGTATCGTACCCACATAGACTTACAATTAGAATAACTTGATTGTTCCAATTTTTTTTAGCTAAGAACAAGTATTATAAAGATTTCAAGAGTGATTTATTTTATAATAAAAAAGTTAAACAGAATTAAACAAGCACGATTCAATTTCAAGGGTTTTAAACAATGATTAGGTAAAGTCCAGGGCTGCAACTCTTATAATGATTCATACAATTATATGGTTTAAATGAGTATTAATCAACTATCGAATCAGTGATCACAAGTTTAAATGTATAATTATGGCATCCCCACCTCTAATCACATACGATAAATGACAACCTAACTACATCATTGAGCGGGATTAGGCTGGACCAAGTACCGAACAACACAATTTCTCCGTGTATAGTGACCAAGAATGGTCTCTAGGTATATCCCTATCCTCTATATAAATTAACCCTAATTATTAAAATAAAATCATGCTCATTATGCCCCACGTTCTATCCTCTAATTCCTGTCCTAATTTCAATTCGGACAATGTGTTTATTTCTATGGTGATCAGGCACAAAATAAGAAAAATAAGAATATAAGAAAGCTTCATATGATAATCAATATTAACTCAATGAAAACTCAATATATTACAATCATCTGATAGCCACAACCCTAGAACTAGGGTATTTAGCTACTCATAACAATACTTTTGATCAAACAATGTTTAATTATCATAAAGAGATAAAGAGATCAAAAGTAAAAGAGTTTAGGAAAGAACCCTAAAAAATGATGAAATATCTCTCCAAGTCGTTGTTCTTCGAATTCAGAAAAAGAATATTTAATAAAATAAAATCGGAGCCTATTTATAATAAAGTTGAAATGGCCAAATCTGGCCACCAAGGGCGTGAATCGGAGGCGTGGTTGATATCTACTTTGTGTCAAAATATCATTCTCCGCGAGCCTACACCCTGGACGGGACTGACACTCAAGAACCATTGCTGGCCCCAAGAGAACTCTTAGCCTGACTTACTTTCTCAACGAAAGACTTAACTCAACAAAGATAAATCTATGTAATAAACTGGAATGTTATAAAGGAACATTCAACTGGCCATTAAGGCAAATTCAAGTCTCAACATAAGATAATGACAATGAAAAGACTAAAGAACTAATATGTAACTGTCTATGAAACCTCTAAAACAACTGAGATGGATGTCGGTATCAGACCTCAATCATTCTAAAAAATGAAATACTAAAAGTCAAATGATATCAAAGGAGCCCTCCGGAAAACAAGGAGGCTCACCAACTGACTGTGAATGCTCAACTAGATTAACGAGACACTGGATGATGATCCTAGTTACCTGTGTCTGCATAATAATAAGATGCATGCCAAATGACATCAATACATTGAATGTACGAGTATGCGAAGTGAATTATAAAACAAGACAGAAGCTTGAAAGAAACTGAAGAACTTACCTGGCTCAACTTAACTGAACTAATTTCATTATAATGCAATATAAGTTTTTAAAATAGAGATGTCAACTCTGTATGTATGCGAAGATACAATATAACTCTAAATTATATGTAAAAATACAAATAAACTGTGTATATAAGAATACAATTATTTCTGTGGGAGTTTCTATAACCGACAACCATTACGTAGAGCTATATGATGATACAACATTTTGCCTTACGCTGCCAGGGCCGTCCTATACCTTGCCGAGGATATAAAACCTGAATTACTAAATTGATCCACTAGTCCATGCTAAAAAGCACAAATGAATCATCTAAAAACCCATGGTGGCTACATGGTATATGGGAGCTATGAGTTATCTTAACTCTCCCCATATCGATGCTCAATACTACTCCAAAAAATATGATACTAGCTCTTATGTTTTAAAACATACTTCTTTCTGTGATTTGATATAATTTCTCAAACACTTAGCTTAAATTCTATCTTGTAAATCAAAATTTGCCCTCTTACTTATTCATGAAAACGTATACTCTTGACTGAAAACTAGCACAAAGATTCTTCGAAAATCAAGGTTTCCTTATCTTGTTTAATGTGAAAACATTTTAAACCCTTTGGAAATGCATTGTCCCCATATACTTCTTTGAATAAATGAAATTCAAACTTTACTCTTTACTCTTTACTTAACTTGAACTTTAACTCTTAAAACAAATTTAAAAGCATTTGCAAAAGACCTTTTGAAAAGACTCTAAGAACTTCCTAGACTTGGCTCTTAACTTACCTTGAATTTGAAGTTATGGATTCAAGGTTATGATTCATTTTTCTAGATGATTTTAGATGTTTAGAAGTCATTTAGAGTAGTTAGAATCAATTGGAACTGTTAAAACACTTAAGAAAGACTTAAATGGCTGAATGACAAAAAGGTGGTGAAAAATGACGATTTGGGCGCATCCCGAGCAGGCTGCGCCAGGCCCAACTTAATGGGGCTCTTTTCTGGCGCATTGAAGGTGCGCCGCCTCAGCCACTCTAGCGCTATAGGGGCCCGACACACCTATACCTCCCCAAGTGCGTCTAACAAATTTTTTAACTCGATTTCTAATCCTAAATCATTTTAAATCGATTCCTTTTCTATATACTTTCTTAGATTCAAATACCCAAATCATGTATAATAGAATCTAACTCGAAACAACTCTTAACATTGATAAAATTTCTCAAGCAAGCCCATCAATCACATGTAAGTTCAAGAATGAAAACAATTCAAGAACACAATTCAAGAACATCAAATTCTAACTGTTTTAGGATGAAATACACTGAATTAAACATGTTTGATGCGTGGGTGAATGGACCTAATCTATGTGATCTCACATACTTCGTAGGGATTACCCCTTGACAAAGTTCACAAGCGTATTCCTTACGAAGACGTCGAATCTTGAACTTTCTTTTCCTTTCTCCTCTTTTCTCTTTTCTCCAAGACCTAGCTTGAACTTCAACTTTTCCAGAACTAACTAAAATAATTACCCAAAAATGAAATAAAATAATTGTTCAAGGAAAAGACCATAACGCCCTTCTAAAATCCGGATTGGACATTTCCTTATTTGAACAAGCCAACTTCCAATGGGCATATCGTACTCATACGAACTCGAAACCGCGCAAACTCGACGCCGTTGGAAAGATCATTCCAATATCTTTCATAAGATATACGGAAACACACTTAAGTCATCCCGATCTAGGAGATATGGTCGTTTTAAGTTGATCAAGACTCAACGTTAACACACTTAACAAATTTCCAGATTTTTATATTCTTTCCAAAAATGACTAATTCCAATTTTTATCTTCTTTCTAGTTCTTTTCAGTTACAGGATGTTACAATATATTCCCCTTGGGAACATTCGTCCTCGAATGAGCTTACTCTTAGTAGGCTAAGGGTGTAACATCTAACATTCAACTCAAACACCCAATAAGCAGTGTAAAATACAACATGCAATCTCATAAATTAAAGAGTACTGAGAAGAGAATTAGTACCTTGATTTGAAATCTCTTAAGTTTCAGAAAAATGGGGATACCTCTTCTTCATATCTTTTTTAGCTTCCCAAGTAGCTTCCTCAGAAAACTGGTTCCTCAAAAAAACTTTGGTTGATGCTACTTTCTTAGTCCTCAACTTGCGAACTTGGTGATATACAATCTGAACCGGAATCTCTTTATAAGATGATCTATACTTAATCTCAATACATTTAGTTGGTATGATCAATTAAGGATCGCCCATCTACTTCTTCAACATAGAGATGTGAAATACTGGATGAACCGCTGTCAACTCTTGTGGTAGCTCCAACTCGTAAGCTACATTACCTACCCTTTTTGATATTTTTTAAGGGCCAATATACTGGGACTAAGTTTCCTTTTCTTACTAAATCTCAAAACACCTTTCACGGGTGAAACTTTAATCTATACCCAATCATCTACTTCAATCTCTTACTCCCTTATCCTAACATCAGTGTAGGATTTCTGATGACTCAGCGCTGTTTTCAACCTTTCTTGAATCACTTTCACCTTCTCCAGAGATTGATGAACTAAATCAACCCAGCTTCACCAACTTTAAATCATCCAATTAGAGATCTGCATCTCTTCCCATAAAGATCTTCATAATGATCCATTTGGATGCTAGAGTGGTAACTATTGTTGTAAGCAAATTCAATGAGAGGTAGGTGATCATCCCAATTACTTTTGAAATCAATCATGCACGTGTGAACATACCCTCTAAGGTATGAATAGTGTGCTATGCTTGGCATCTGTCTGAGGATGAAATGCAGTACTTAAGTTCACCTTTGAACCTAAATCCTTTTTGAATGACTTCCAAAATTGTGCAGTAAATTGCGCACCTCTGTATGAAATAATGGAGATCAGAACCCCATGAAGTATTACTACCTCTTGAATATATAACCTGGCATAATCCTCTGCTGAATGGGTAGTCTTTACTGGCAAAAAGTGGGTTGATTTGTCATTCTATCGACAATCACCCAAATAGAGTCATGCTACATGCGAGACTTTGGTAAATCTATGATGAAGTCCATATTAATCATCTCTCACTTCCATTCTGAAAGTTCTATATTTTGAGCCATACCATCGAGCCTTTGGTGTTTTACTTTAACTTGTTGGCAATTCGGATACTTAGGAACAAATTCTGCAATGCCTTTCTTCATATTACTCCACCAATAAATTTCTCTCAAATCGTGATACATATTTGTGGAAATCGGATTAATGGAATATTTGGAGCTATGAGCTTCCTCCATGATCCTCTTTTAGATTTCATCCACCCTTGGTACATACAATCTACCTTGATACCTCAATACACCATCCCCCCTTGTTCAAAAGCCAATACTTTTTGCTTATGAACATTTGCCTTAAATTCACGCAAATTAGGATCTTGGTATTGGTTCTGTTTTACTTCTGACATTAATGATGATTCAATCCCATTCATCACCACCAATCCTCCTGTGCAATCCATTAATCAGACTCCCAAACGTGTAATTCTATGCACATCTTTTGCTAATTCTCTTTTTTCTTCCTCAACATGGGTGGTACTACCCATAGACAACCTTCCTAAAGCATCAACAACAACATTAGCCTTACCTAGGTGGTAAAGAATACTCATGTCATAATCTTTAAGTAATTCTAACCACCTTCTTTGTCTGAGATTAGGCTCTTTCTGAGTAAACACATATTTAAGACTCTTGTGATAAGTGAATACATCAACATGAATGCCATACAAATAATGACGCCATATCTTCAATGCAAATACTACAAAAGCCAACTCTAAGTCATGGGTTGGGTAATTCTTCTCATGATTTTTCAATTGTCTGAAGGCATAAGCTATAACTTTGGCATTATACATTAATATAAAACCCAAACCAACTCTAAACGCATCAAAATAAACAATAAAGCCTTGCATACCTTCTGGTAATGTCAAAACCAGGGCAATAGTAAACCTCTTCTTCACTCTTGAAAGATTTTTTCACAATCTTTAGACCATTGAAACTTCATTGTCTTCTGAGTTAACTTGGTCAAAAGGGACGAAAAGATGAGAACTCCTCTACAAACCTTCTATAATAGCCGGTCAAACCTAAGAAACTCCTAATGTCAGTTGAAGATGTGGGTCTAGGCCAATTTTGTACTACTTCTATTTTCTAAGTATTAACTTTAATTCATTCTCTAGGCATAATGTTGCCTAAGAATACCACAAACTCAAGCCAAAAATCATACTTAGAGAACTTGGCATATAACTCTCTATCCCTTAGATTCCGGAGAACTATTCTGAATGACTAGCATGATCTTCTTCATTTCTTGAATAGATTAGTAAGTCATAAATGAAGACGATATTTAACATATCTAAATTAGGTTTTAATACATCATTCATAAGGTTCATCAACGCTGCAGGTGCATTAGTTAAATCGAACGACATGACTAGAAACTCATAATGACCATAACGGGTTTTTAAAGCTGTCTTTAGAATATCAAATTCCCTTACCCTCAACTAATAGTAGCCTTCTCCGAGGTCTATCTTACAGAAACAAGTAGCACCTTGAAGCTAATAAAAAAGATCATCAATATTTGGAAGAGGGTACTTGTTCTTGATGGTAACCTTGTTCAATTGACGATAATCTACACACATCCTAAGAGAACCATCTTTTTTTCTCACAAATAAGACCGGAGCGCCCCAAGGTAAGATACTTGGTCGAATAAAGCCCTTATCAAGGAGATCTTTCAACTGTTATTTGATCTCTTTCAACTCAGCTGGTGCCATTCTATATGACAGAATAAATATAGTATGAGTATTTGGGAGAACATCTATACCAAAGTATATCTCTCTCTTAGGAGGGACTCTAGGTATATCATCTGGAAAGACTTCTGGAAACTCTTTTACTACTGAAACTGACTGAATAGGAGGTATCTCAACACTAGAGTCATTAACTTGGACCAAATGATAGGCACACCCCTTAGAAACCAACTTCCTTGCATTAAGGTACGAAATAAAATGACCCTTAGGCACCGTTGAACTACTTTTCCACTCTAAGACTAGCTCATTTGGAAATTGAAACTTGACCACTCGAGTCCTACAATTGATTGAGGCATAACAAGCATGAAGCCTGTCTATACCAAGAATGACATCAAAATCTAGCATGTCTAACTCAACTAAATCAGCCATGATACTCTTGTGATTGATGGAAATGGGACAATCACGATAGACCCTCTCTGCTAGAATAGACTCATCAACAGGTGTAGAAACAATAAAGGGGTCACTAAGTTGCTCAGGAATAACATCAAAATTCATCACAACATAAGGAGTTACAAAATATAAACTTGCTCCTAGGTCTAGAAAAGCATAAACCTTAGAGTTAAAGACTTGGATCATACCAGTGACAAGATCTGGAGAATCCTCTTGCTCTTGGCGACTTGTGAGATCCTATTTAGCAAGGTGAATAGCCCAATGAAAACTTAATTGATTATAATCGTCCTGTAGCCACAACCCTAGAACTAGGGTATTTAGCTACTCTTAATAATAGATTTGATCAAATAATATTTAATTATCATAAAGAGATTGAAAGTAAAAGAGCATAGGAACGAACCCTAAAAAATGATGAAATAGCTCTCCAAGTCATGGTTCTTTAAAACCGAGAAAAAATATTTAATAAAATAAATTTGAAGCCTATTTATAAAAAAAAGTCAAAACGACCAAATATGGCCACCAAGGGTGCGACGCGGAGGCGTGTCTGAGATCTGCTTCGTGGCAAAACATCCTCCTCCACGACATGGAAAATCCACGCACCGTTCTGCCTGAAAGTGTATTTTTGAAAACAGAATAAAAATCCCTCTCTGCAACGCGGAGAGGATACAACTATGCCTAAAGCATTATTTTCTTTTCTTCGTTTTTGCTATTTGTTGGCTTGAATCCTTTCACACTTCTCGGTGCCTATTTTAGTGCTTGTTTCTTCATTTAAGCTCACCTGCACCACTAATCATAGAGGTCAGTATCAATGAACCTAAATGACTCAATATAACTTTAAAACAAACATAAAATTTGATTCAAACTTAGCTCAAATATGGGTATTATTCGGTTCCTAGGCATATAAATACGCCTAAGATCAGTAGGCTACTTGTCATGCCCCGAGCCTATATCCTGGACGCGACTGACACTCGAAAGCCATCGCTAGCCCCAAGAAAAACCTTAGCCTCACTTAACTCTGAGTGGAAGACTTACTTTAAAAGATAAACTTTACTCCACTGTCTCAAATGTAAAGACAGAATATTTTAGAAATAAAATATTCACCGGCCAAAATGGAAACTCAAGTCTAGAACATAACAACTGAAATGAACAAGACTCATGAACTATTGTATATCTATCTATGAAGCTTCTAATACTATGAGTGATGTCGGGACAAGACTCCCGATCATCCCAACAACTGAAATTACTGAAACATAACAAAAGGGATCCTTCGGAAGCAAAGTGGCTCACTAAATAACTCTAGAGCTCGACTGGATCAACGAAGCCCTAGTTGATGATCCTGGTTACCTGTATCTTCATCATAAAAGATGCAGGCCCAATAATGTCAGTACATGGAATGTACGAGCATGTGATGGGAAATCTAACATGACATAATCTTGAACTAGAACTGAAGAAACAACTTACCTTGTATCAACTCAACTTATTTAAGTATAAAGACAATGATAATGATGCAAATATAAAGAAAATCTCTTAAAACAATAGATAGAAACTCAATGTATTCAAAAATACAATATAACTCAGTTTGTATATAAAGATACTAAATAACTCTGTGGGAGATTTTCTAACCAACAACCATCTCTATGAGCTATGTGATGATCCAACATCTAGCCCACGCTGCCAAAACTGTTCTATACTCTTTTTGGGCCATGGAACCTACTCACTAATTGGATCCACTAGTCTATGCCAAAAACAATAAGGAATCATCTAAAAAGTATGACCCTTTCTACCCAAGTTAGTTACATTGTTTATCGGGGTTGTGAGTGGTATGAACTCTCCCCCATATCGGTGCTCAATACTACTCCCAAAATATACTTAGCTCATATGTTTTTAACTAAAAACATTTCCTCTTCCTCAACTTTGAGATTATTACTCAAAAGATTTTCTCTTAAAAGAGAGAGTACTAAAAACTGCTCATGAAATCTCTTTTGGAAGTCGATGTTTCCTCTCTACTTAAATATAACAACATTTACTCATGGGAATACTTAGTGCCCATGTATCATTTTGAAGAAAATGAACTCAACTCCACTCTTCCTCAAACTCAAATGCTCGAGTCTTACAACAAGTTTTAAAAAGTTTGCAAAATACTTCTTAAAGACTCTAAAGAACTCTCTAAACTTGACTCTTAGCTCTACCTTGAATTTGAATTAGAGAATCAAGGTTATGATTCATGTTATGAATGATTTCTAGATGTTTAGTAGTAGATTATAGTAGTTAGAATCAATAAGAAGTGAAGGTACACTTTAAAAGGACTCAAACGATGAAAAAAATGGTGGGGGCAGGCGACCCTGGCGCACTGAGTGGCACAAGGCGCGAGACCTCAAACTTCGGAGAAGTATTTCTGGCACACTGCAGGGGTGCTGCCCCAGCCCCTCCCACGGCAATTCGACAAACTTTTTTTCTAATCCTAAATAAATTTTAGTCGATTGATTTCCTCAAGTTCTCCTTATATTCAATTACCCAATAGAAGTACAAAAGAATCACTCTAAATCAACTCTCAAACACAATACGATTATCACAAGAACTCAACAAATCCATCATAATTCAAAAACGAAAGAATTACATCAAGAACAAAATCAAGAACTCTAATACTTCAACTTTGAGAATGAAATTGCTTTAAAATTGCATGATTGGCGTGTGGGTGAACGAACCCAACACTTTGAGAACTCACATACCTCTTAGGGATTAAACCCTTGGCGAAACAACCTTCGATTCCCAAGAAAAATCGTTGAACGCCTTGAAGTTTTCCCTCTCTTCTTCTCTTCTTGAACTCCTATCAAAACCCTAAGCTTATTTTGATTTATGAAAACTGGACAAAATCAGATTTGACCCCAAAATATTACTAAAAATTATTTTAATCTAATTGAATAAGGAAAAGACCAAAATACCCCTCATATTTTTGGGTAACTTTCCTTAACCATACAACCTGTTCAAACAGGCATATCTCACTCATACGAGCTCGAAATTTAGCAAACTCAGTGCTGTTGGAAAGAGTAATCTAATACCTATCATTTAAAATCTTATGGTCCACCTAACCCATCCCGTACGCAAAGTTATGATCGTTTGAAGTTGACTCTAAACTCACAACTTAAGCATAACTTGTAACATGACAGATTTGGATCTTTCCAAATTAGTTCTTTCTATTTTTAGCTCTTTTTAAGGCAGGATGTTACACTACTGATATACCTCTTACCTCCGAGCATCACTAGAAGACTTCCCTGGGGACTTCATTGTAAGCCTTTAAAGGTCAATAAACACCATATGTGAATCCCTTTTCTTTTCCCGATATTTTTCCATCTGTCTTCTCACAAACTGGATGGCTTCTGTAGTTAATTTCCCTGACATGAATCCAAATTGAATTCTTGGAACTAAACACACCCCTTCTCACTCTCATCTCCACCACTTTCTCTCAAACTTTCATAGTGTGGCTTAATAACTTAATACCCTATAGTTATTGCAGTTTTATATATCACCATTATACTCCACCTTCATTCCTATGGCATCTTATTCGTCTTTAAAATGATGTTGACCAAGCTAGTCACCACTCCAAACCTTCTTTATCCAAGCTCTGCCAAAACTCTACTAGGATCTCATCCTCTCGTTTTTCCCCACTCCATAGTTCATCCAACTAAAAGCACACTTCACCTCCTCAATTATAATACACCTACAGTACCTCAAGTCGAGATGCCTCTTAAAATGCTCCAACTCACACAACACGATGTATCTATCCCCTTCTTCGTTCAAAAGTTTGTGAAAGTCTCAACTCACTTGATCCAAATCTCGGGCATTCCTCTCCCTCACCTTCGGTAGCCTGTACACTTCTTATCCCCGCTTTTGTCTCATAGTTCAATATAGTATTTTAAAAGATGTCGTCTTAACTACTATAACTTCTAACTTAGACATTGTCCTTGTGCTTCTCTATCGTGATTTGAGTCTATACCCTAACCGATATATGGTGCTTGGAACCATAAGTTATTACTATCTAACCCTTGACATAACATATCTAAGCATTTCCTATGAAAACTGAAGTAGAAGTTTTAAGCAAAAAAATCATAACTACAATACACTAAAACCTCATTAAAGTATTCTCGGTATAATCTCGCTAACATTATATTTTTCTCCGATTCTTACTTGGACCAATGGAAAAAATCACTAGTTTGTATAAAATAATAAGATAATATATTTCACGACCCCTATATAAATATATGACCCCATTATTTTTATAAATTAATAATTCTTTAAAAATACAAATATATCTAAGACGGTTTATGAAAATATGATTGAAAAAATTGCCAAACCCCCCCCCCCTTCCCCTCCCCAAAAACAAAACTATAGCCGAATTCCCAACTACACACCTATACTTCATGGGGATCCTATTAGCCCCTTGAACCATATTAAGATGAAAATAATCTCGCCATATATGATGAGGTGGCAAAGAAAGTGTATCCACTCTCTCAAAGAGAGTGAAATACAATTTATTTAATTAAAACTTTAGCTTTGCAAGTAATTTCCCTTTTTCATATTAAGATTTTGATTTATTTTTTTGGGATAATGCACAAGTACCCCGTCAACCTATGCCAGAAATTTCAGAGACACGCTTATACTATACTAAGGTCCTATTACCCCCTAAACTTATTTTATAAATATTTTCTACCCCTTTTCGTCCTACGTGACACTATCTTGTGGGCCAGCGTGTGTTGACATTTTTTTTCAAACTAGTGTCACGTAGGCCGAAAAGGGATAGAAAATTATTTATAAAATAAGTTCAGGGGGGTAATAGGACCTTAATATAGTATAAGTGTGTCTATAAGATTTCAGGCATAGGTTGAGGGGGTTCTTATGCATTTTCCCTATTTTTTAAAATTAGGTCATCTTTTACTTCTATCTATCTTTTTTATTTTCTCTTCTTTCTTTTCTCTCCAACACTTCGCCGGATTTAAGTTATCAAAAACGTCATGAACTTATAACTTCACTTTTCAACCATCACTAATGCTATCTCTTTCCTCTATTTTCCCCCGAAGAAACTACTTCCCTTCTTTTAAACATAAATTTTAATTTTTCATACTCACACCACCAATTTTGCCGCTGTCATTTCACCATTTCCTCCATCTTTTTCCAGATCTAAAAACCATTTGACAATCATATTACTTGTTGTTATTGATTTCACTTTGAATTTTGCTATGATCTCTAACTCCAATATGTCACCCACTTTTAAAAAATTAACTGACCACACGAACTTATAAAAAATGTCATCTTCTAATACTCTGATTGGCACCCTCAAATTGTATTAAAAAATGTTATCATTAATAATTGACTGAAACTTCACTAAAATTATGAAAATAAATAAAATATAGGAAGAATAGAAAGAAGACGAGGAAGAAAGAAAGAAGAAGGTAATGTGCTTTTAGGCTTCATATAAATGGACAAAAAATTACTGCAAAGAAAAGTCAAAAGAAAAAGAAAAATATAAAATAATGACAAATAATAATAACTTTTTTTTTAAAAAAAAAATTATTATGAGGCAGACAAATGTATATCACTACTTAACATAAATCAGATTATGTCTTTATAATGAGGTATATATTTCAATTCTAAAATATTTAGGAGGGAGGGGTGATAGGACACCCATAAAATTGAAGTGTGTAGTTGGAATTTCAGGTATAGATTTGGGGGGTGGGGGTGTTAGACCATTTTCTCAAATATGATTCTATTGTGTGTGTTTTTGTTTAAATTTAAATTTAGTTTAAGTTTATCTCTAACTTTTCTTATTGCGTCCAAAAGTTTTGATGTTTTCTTTTCGAACTGCACCAAAATATTGTGAAGAGATGTGATAGGTGCTTCCTTACCCGTAACTGATTCCAAAGGTATTGTCTCATCTTCAATTTTTTTTTTACAATAAACCATACACATACATTGTACTTTATGTATAATGAATTTATTTTTATGCTAATTCAATAAATTTGATACATAATTTAATAAGATACAATAATTTTAATGTATTCATGTACTTTATGTATGATAATTTTTTTTATATGAATTCAATAAATATGATACATAAACAAGTAAGATACCGGTGATTTTTACATAATAAAAATAATCTTCATTGAATCTCAAAATACTCTTTAAATTAATAAATTTATTAACTAATTACATCTCTATGAAATAACAATATTTCATGGTCCCCACCTATATAAATTTAGTGAGTTTTAGTGTAGATTTCAAAAATAAATCTATTATAACTCCATATTAATGTCGGAAAATCTCTGAACTTAATGAGATAATTTATCGGAAAAAGACCCCCGACTGCTGAAAGTTTACACAACTGAAGTGAATAACATCCATTGACTCATAACCTAAGTCCTCTAAGTGCGAGGAGGACTTACCACAATGTTGAAAGTAGAGGAACTTAGTGGAACATCTACCTGCGAATCTAAATCATAGTGTTGAAATCTACATAAAAAATTGATGTAGCATAAAGTAGTGTCAATACATAGAATGTATTGGCATACAAGTTAACGACTAAGATCAATAATTATATAATGAATTAAGAGAACTAAAAATACGAGTATGAGTAATACACATACAATAACCAAGGGACTGAGAATCAAAACTCTGACATATTTCATAATATTACAAAAAAAAATGTATATCTCAGATCATATTTTATGAAATTATATCTAAAATTATGCATATATCAAAACCATGCTATCTGGAAAAAAAATGTCATAGTGATAATATCAAGAAAACATAAAATCAATAAAGTAAATATTTTAATTGAGAGTCTCAACCGACATAAACCATGTGAGCTCGCATTGCGCCAACAAATGCCCTAGTGGGAGGGTGCCCTATGCCTTGCTAGAGTATAGAACTTGTCCTTCTAATATGGATCCACTAATCTGAGCCTTCCAAGGCTAATCGATTAATTGACTAAGTGGTGAAATATAATCTTATGATGTCACATAATTTTGGAACTTGGGCTAGGTATAATCCTCAGTGCTCAATGCTAAACACTACTCCTAAAACATACTATCCATATAAATCATAAAAGAATATCCGTTGAGCTTATCTAGAAGCTTACTATGAGTCTTTCTCAAAATCTCTTTCTAAAACATATCTTGATGTGATACTTGCTCAAATCTATGAGATGAAACTCCAATCTTTCTTTCTAAAATCATATGTTGAAATATGTTTCTAAAACATATCTTTTAAATCATGATAAAGATTTTTACAACTTTCATAATAGATTCTCAAAATAGCTTTGGTAATAACATAAAGGCTCTAAAATCATGCTTTAATAAATAAGCTTCAAGAATCATAGACAATCATGTCAATAACTAATAAGGATGATAATGGAAAACCTTTCTAAACATAAAAAGGAAATATAATAGTTAAAATTTATAATCACGAGTAAGTTCAAGAAATCGTGCAATTGGATCATAAAAATTGGTGAAGTTGTAGATGGGATAATAAACCCTAACTATGAAATTAAATTCATAAAAAATTAGAGTTTGGACATGAGGATGAAAGGAATTTTCCATTAAAGTCCTATATACCTTAAACACTCCATAAATCTTGACTAAGAACACTAATTTAGTGTCGAATGATCAAGAAATCTTTTCTTGAGATTCTTGAATTCGTTTCTTGAATACACTATGGTCAAGTGTTAAGATTTCTAATAATGATCCGTGAATAGACGAAGGAGTTTGAGTTTGAAAGCTTGAAATTCTTCGAGAAGGACTTGCCTTGATAAATAACCTTGAAAGAGAACCCTAATTTGGTGTTTCTTGAAGATTCTTGAACATTGATGCTTAAGAGGGAATGCGAGGGTTTAGTTATGCAAAATTGATTTCCTACACGTTTGTGACCATTTAGATAACTTCCCAAAGATTTTTAGGACAAAAATACCCTAAAAAATAATCGAAGCTAGAAGACGAAATTTTATTCAAGTGAGCAGTGAGGTACACTTTCTCTCTGGAGGACCTGTTCGTGGACCTACGTATACCCACCAAGTTGGATAGTCTCTGGTGAATCATCCATAACTTGTTACTTTGGACTACAATTGATACAACTTAGTGACGTTGGAAAGAAGACTCATACACATTTAGTTTGATAGGTCATGGCTAAACTAACTCTTTATGACACGAGAGATATGGTAGTTATGACCCGAGTCTATAGCCTGGACGTGACTGGCACTCGAGAACCATTGCTGGTCCCCAAGTGAACCCTCATCCTGGCTGACTACAAGCGGAAGACTAACTCAAGCATACAAAAGCTTAAAACAAAATAAAATTCATGAAATTGAACTACAAAACTTTAACTCAAATGAAAAACTTTGAATAAAAATAATTATATTCAACTTGCCATTAAATAAGAAATTTAAGTCTTTAAAACATTTAATTAAATAAATGATACAAGACTTCTCAACATCAGTGACTATCTATGAAGCTTCTAACTGATAAACATGGAAGTCGGGACAAGAACCACGACATCCTAACAACTGACATAACTGAAAGGTAAATGAAATCCTCTGGAAGCAAAGAGGCTCACCATAGCTAACTCAAACTCTGGGATGTATCATTGAAGCTCTTGTTGAAGATCCTGAACACCTGTGTCTGCATCATGAGAAGATTCATGCCAAACGGATCAGTACGTGGAATGTACGAACATGTAAGGGGAATTCTAAAGTATAACATAAGCTTGAACTTGATAAAAATGGAAACATACCTCTTTTAAAACTTACTTAACTCAAGGAATACTGAAGGATAACATAGTCAACTCAAATATTAGATACTCAACTCAAAGATATGATACTTAACTCCGGGTACTCAACTTTGGATACTCAACTCAATATAAAGCAACAATACACATGCAAAATATGGAAAGCTTTATAAAATAGTAAAATAAACTTAGTTTGTTAAATAAAATGCAGTAACCAACTCAAATTTACTTATTTAATAAAATAATATAATTTATGTGGGAGATTCTCTAACCGACAACCACCATTATGAGCCAAACTGGTGATACAACACTTTACCTCACGCTGCCAAGGACCATCCTATACCTTGCCATCAGTATAGGACCTAACTTAACTTAGTGGATCCACTAATATACGCTAAAAAGCATCTTAAGGAGTCATCTAAAATGTATGATCCTTTACTACCTATGATGGCTACATAGTTTATGAAGACATTGAGTTATCTGAACTCAAACTCATCCCCATATCGGTGCTCAATACTACTCCCAAAGTATATTTTGGCTTATTAGTTTGTAAAAAACAAAACTCTTTCTTTGGTTTGAGATAATTACTCAAAACTTAACTTAAATTCTCTCTTGGAAATCATAGTTTCCTCTTTACTAAAAAACAAGCCCAAAGACTCTTTTGGAAATCTCAGTTTCCTTTCTTGTTTAAAACTCTTTTGAAAATCTCAGTTTCCTCTCATCTTAAAGGTGAAAATATTTAATCTTGAGAATACTTAGTTCTCATACATCATTTTAAGGAAAATGAACTTTACTCTTACTTTTTACTCAACTCAAAATTTAAGTCTTAAAACAAAGTTAAAACATTTGTAAAAGACTTCTTAAAATATGGTTCATGCCGAATTATAGTCGTGAATGACTCGATGCAAGTATTTCCATAACCATAGATAGATCTCATTACTTGGAACTTAAGAAATTCAATGGTACCACTCATTTCAAGAATGCTCAACTCACAGGGTTCATGCAGAATTGTGAGCATGAACTACTCAACTCAAGAACTCAAAGGTACTTCTCATCTCAAGAGTGTTCGACTTATGGGGTTCGTACGGTATTATAGGCATGAACAATTCAAATCAAGAACTTTATGGGTAACATCTAATAGTGCCATGATTATAAATATAATCTCAAGAACTCAATACTCAAGACTTAGAACTTGAAGATACTACTCCTCTCAAAAGTAATCAACTGATGGAGTTCATGCGGAAATTATGAGCATGAATGACTCAACTCGAAGGTCTGAATAACTACATGGAACCCATGTATACAAATCTTCTCATTCTCTTATTTACTTTCTTAAAACTTTGCTCAAATCGATAATTGATCTCAAAGGATTCACAAAGGAACTCAAAGACTTTCTTGAACTCTACTCTTAAGTCTCTCTTGAGTATGAATTATGAATTCAAAAGTTATGGTCCATGATATGAATGATCTCGTGATGACATTGTAGACTCATTAATACATTCGCCTCACTCTCATGCTCACTTACTTGAGTCTTGAAACAAGTAACTAGAAGTTGTAGAAGACTCTTCAAAAATGACTCAAAGAAATTCTCTCATAAGGTTCGGAAGAACTCTCAAAATTTAATATTAACTTTACATTGAATTTGAATTATTAATTTAAGGTTATGATTCATGTTATGAATTATTTCTAAGTGTTTAAAAGTAGTTTAAAGTGTTTAGAATCAAAAGGAGTGAAGATACACTTTAAATGAGCTCAAACAGGACAAACGATGAAAAAAGAGTAGAGGCAGGCGACCCTGGCGCGGGGAGCCAGCCCCTAACTTCAGAGACTGCATATGGGTGCACTGCAGGTGCACTGCCCCAGCCCGTTGGGTACATCAGGGGCGCACCTCTTCAGCCTCTCCCCAGGCAAAGTTTCGATGAATTTTGCCTCTCATTTTCTGACCCTAAATCACTTTTAATCGATTTCTTTTCAAGAGTTTTCTTAGATTCAATTATACAACCTAACTACACACTAATCCACTAAAAAAAGAACTCAAAATATTCACTTTCATCTCAAGAGATCATCAAAACCCCACAAAACAAGATTTACAATGAACTTCAAGAACACTTCTCTAGAACTTAAATCTTTCAACTTTTTTGACTGAAATCACGCTGAAAATAACATGTTTGGCGTGTGAGTGAACAAACCCAATACTATGGAAGCTTACATACCTCTTAGGGATTAGACCCATGGTGAAATTCCGCAACAAGACACAAGAATCTCGACGAACGCTTGATCCTCTCCTATTTTCTCTTTTTTCTCTTCTTGAACTCTCAACTAAAACCCTTGGCATATATTAAGATTATAAAACTGAACCTAATTGGATTAAACCCCGAAAATATTACTAAAAAACAAATTAAATCAGATGGGTAATAAAAGACCAAAATACCCCTCACTATTACCGGCTAACTTTTCTTAACTGGATAGCCTAACTTCAAAAGGTCATATCTCAGTCATCCGAACTCAAAACTTAGCAAATTTTGTGGCGCTGGAAAGATAGTTCAAAAATCATTCCTAAGGTATCTTGTAGCACACCTAACTCATTTGTGATAGGAGTTATGGTTATTTGAAGTTGACCCAAAACTCATACTTAGCTTGACTCTCCAAATTTCAAATATTTGTTAGTTCCAATTTAGTTCTTTTAGAACTCAACGTGCTACAAGTAGTGACCTAAACTTAATGCTTCAGAAACTTTTAATTTCCTTGGTAAAAGTCTCACTCACTACAAAGAACGGTTCTAGTCTTAATTAAAAAATTTTCTAGAGTGTTACATTATATGAACTCATGTGAAAACTTAGTTGATTGAAATGTTTTGAAGTTGACTTGGTGTTTGAGGTACTTTACGATCCTTAACCAATCTGATACACTTACTACACTTAGTTAAGGACCTTAACATATATGTACAAGTTAGAAAGGTTCAGGCCTATACACATACGGAGGATGGTTCGAATCCTTACTTAGAAGTTGTGGGGAGTTGCATTCTCGTCTTCGTCTCTGTAGATGAGCCACTTCACATATGCAACCTTGTTTGCATCCACTTTGCCTTCAACTTCACCATTCCACCATCAATCCCCTCGACGTCCACCAAAGTTACCATTCGACACCCCTAGCACCTCTATAGCTACTTTCCTAATGCACCTAACTATCTTATCCCACATGCTTTTCGCATCCCTACTACACCTCCAAGATCCCATCTAGTCAACTTCTCTCTAATTACATGGGTGAGGGCAGGTCTCAAACCCCCCATTTAATCCTAGACAGACATATAATTTCCTTTTCCTCGTCCCACGCTTAATCTTCAAGTCTATCAGAAAAAAACTTATCCTAAGTGGTAAAATTCTCACTCGGAATGACTTTGCAATCTTTACAAAGGTCTCTATCGCCTTTTCTCATAAGCAAGTAATCTATTTGAGCTTTTGTAACCGTGCTACGAAAGGTAATCAAGTGATCATCTTCTTTGGAATGAACGAATTAGCTATCACAACCTCAAAGCTCTAGAAAAATCCAAGATCAAGGTTCAACCACAATTTTTAACCCCAAAGCCATTACCGCCATGCACATAGTCAAAATCACCAAAAGCTATCCCAATGTGGCCATTGAAATCTCCGCCAATGTAAACCTTCTCAATGATAAACAAACCTCCTAAAATCGTATCCGATTCCTCCCAAGAATGCATCTTGACCTCTTCGTCTAAACTTGAACGCGAAGCATAAGTATCAACGACGTTCAAAATTATCCCTCCAACAACTGCTTGATCACTAATAATTGATTAATAATCCTCTGAACATATATACCGTCGTCGACCTAAGGTTTCCATCTACTAGAATCACTACACCATTTTTATTTTCCGAACTTCTTGAGTATCAAAGTTTGAACTAGTCCACATCCTGAGCCTTAGAACCTACCCCTCTAGTCTCTTGAATTCAGGCTATATTAATTTTTCTTTTCTTAAGGATCTTCACTGTAACTCAATGGACTTCCAGAAAAAGTCTATATGTTCCATGACCTTACTTTCAATCTGTCAACCCCCTTAATCACATACCAACCCCAACCCCAACCGAGGACATGATCCTAGTCCTGAGCCTTCGAACCTACCCATCTAGTCTCTTGAATTCAGGCTATATTAATTTTTCTTTTCTTAAGGATCCTCACTCTAACTCAATGGACTTCCGGAAAAAGTCTATATGTTCCATGACCTTACTTTCAATCTGTCAACCCCCTTAATCCCATACCTACCCCTGCCCCTTGCCCTTGGTCCCAACCCCAACCGAGGACATGATCCTAGTCTATCATGTCTTATCAAGGCCACTTAAACTAAGGTAAGTAAAACGATAAAACTAATAAGACAAGACTAATAAAACTTAAATTAATAGAACTATAAACTAAACGTCTAAAGCAAATAATCAATGAAAAACATGAGATCATACAAAATTTCACAAAAATATAGAACAGAGAAGCAAAAATTGCATAAGAATCTATTTCTAAAAGCTTTACTTCTAGGTTCTTAAAAATACAGAAAGAATG
Organism: Solanum lycopersicoides; assembly: GCA_022817965.1. NCBI lineage: Eukaryota > Viridiplantae > Streptophyta > Magnoliopsida > Solanales > Solanaceae > Solanum > Solanum lycopersicoides. Next base: position 63,633,280 of record CM040623.1, on the reverse strand, counting down.
TATAATAAAGATAACAAGATGTTCAGATTCTTATTTCTTAGAACACAACAGAGATTGGAAAAAACTAAGAACAGGAAAAAGGGTACCAATATCACAGAATAGAAAAGTCAATAACTAAAATTGATATTAACAAGAAAGATACATCCACAAAAAAGATTTCAGGTTTTAGAGTGTTGAAAATCTACATCATAAAATGATGTAGCGTAAAGTAGAGTTAATACATGAAATCAATTGGTATGCAAGGTAAATATTGAGATCAACAATTATACAAGCAACTTAAAGAACTATGAATTTGAGCATGTGTAATACACAAATAATAACTAAAGGACTAAGACTCAAAACTATGACAAATATCACATAATATTATGGAAACAAAACTTCATATTTGAGACCATATTTTCTGAAATTATATCCAAAGAATGCATATCTAACAATCATGCTATCTGAAAATCTTATAATGATAATATCAAGAAAACATAAAATAAATTAAGTAAATCTTTCCGTTGGGAGTTTCTCCTAATCGACATACACCATGCGAACTCATGATGCACCAAGAAATGCCCCAATTGGGGGGATGCCCTATACCTTGCTAGAGTATTGAGCTTGTCTGCCTACTATGAATCCACAAATCTAAGCCTCTTAGGGCTAAATGATCAATCAACAAAGTGGTGAAACATAATTCTACAATGACACATAGTTATGATACTTGAGCTGTCGAGAACCCTCATTCTCTCGGTGCTAAATTTTACTCCTAAAATATACTATCCATATAGCTCATATTATTTATCTATTAAGCTTATCTTGAATCTTCTCATGAGTCTTGCTCAAAATCTCTTTCTAAAATATATTTTATTATAACACTATGCTCAAATCTATAAACAAAACTTAAATATTTCTTTCTAAATTCATAAGCTGAAATTTCTTTCTAAAGCATATTTTTGAAATCATGAAAAAGTTTTCTAGAACATGCATAGCCTGTGAATTTTCAAAGTAGCTTTTATAATAACATAAAAAGTCAAATCATGCTTTGAAATATTGTAAGCAAATATGTTTTGTTTCCAAAGATTATTTTAAGAAATGTATTTAAAAAGTCTATTTTATTAAAAAATATTTATTAGAGAATTGGCAAACTTGGCAGCCATTCTTTACACCCTTTGGCTACTTGTCCTCCTCTTGCCACTTGTCTTATGGTGGCATTTCGCATGTAATAACTTGGACAAGTGGCCTTGCCACTTGTCATGTTGCCATTTCTCACTTCCTCTATAAATTCTCTTAGTTCTCCATTTAGAAAGCATAGCAGAAAAATACATTCTGCTTTGTTTCTCACTTTCTCGTTTCCTCTTTTTCTAATTGGGTTTATTTTAATTATTTAGTATTTATTTTATTTTTCCTCTAATAACTTGCTGATATAATTAATTTGCTGATACCGGTAACCTCTATTTAAGATAGAAATGTGTTTTTTTAATTTTGGAGAAACATTTTACACCGTTAAAATAGTTTCTTAGGACAGTGTCCAACACGACTTAAATATTTATCTATTTTATGTTGTAATATTTATATATTATCGTAATAATTTTCATCTTATTTTCAAGACTACTATTTGGCTAAATAATAAAATTATTTATTATTGTTATTACTATTGTGAACTTTCAATTATTTCCCCAACAAATATAAGCTTCAAGAATCATATAAATCATATCAAGAACTATAAGGATGACAATGGAAAATCTTGCAAAACATAAAAAAAGAAAAACAAGAGATCAAATTCATAATCATGAGTAAGTAAGTTCAAGAAATCATCCAATTGGATTATAAAATTTGGTGAAGTTTAAATTGGGTTTATAAACCCTAATTATGAAATATAATTCAAATAAACTTGAAGTTTTGGACATGAGGATAAAATGAAATTTTCATTGAAGTCCTACATACCTTAAACACTCTATAAATCTTGATGAATAACGGTAAAAAAATCTTTACTTAAGATTCTTGAATATGAATAGATGAAGGATGAGTTTGGAAGCTTGGATTCTTGGAGAAGGACATATCTTGATAAAGAACCTTGAAAGAGAACTCTAACTCGGTGTTTGTTGAAGAATTATTAAGTGTTGGGGCTTAGGAATGAATGAGAGGGTTTAATTATGAAAAACAATTGTTTCTCTATACGTTAAGGACCATTTAGATTAAGTATAGTGCATATATTAGACCCTGAACTTGACTTCAAATTTTAACTTTGACCTCCAATTTTCATAGTGCAAAAACATGCACCTATTCAACCTTTAAATAAATAAACACGCGAGAGCCAAAGAGCGTGAAATGCAAACGGTTTCACATGTATTAGTGAGCCACTCAATGACTTCCAACTAATTAAATATTTTACACGTTGATTTTTTAACAAAAACAAATTAAAATTAATTTTAATTAGTATACAAGGGTAAAGGGTCATTTTCATTTCACACGATTGTGAATCAAAATTATCTCAAAGATCAAAACCCTAGGTTATTGGTGAATCAAAATCTGAGAATCAAAGGAAAAAATTGTTCATTATTTATGTATGATTTATGTTGAAGCTGATGTTCATCTTCCTCGATTTAGTTCAGGTATACCTCAATTTTTTTGTTTTAAAAGTTTATCTTTGATACAAGGTAGAATATTTTTGTCACCATGAGTGTAAAATCGTTATTTTTTTTACAATTTTATACATATGGGTCACATTATAGATATTTTTCACCATGGAGGTTGCTTTTATATAGGTCAATATGTGTCAAAATTGGGAAGCATCGTATTTAGCATAGATAAGGATCACTTCTCTTTGAACAAACTGAAATCGTATGCAAAAGACATTGAGTATAATGAAGTTGATGCCTTTTCTACTAAAGACCCTATTACCCATAATTTTGTCAAGTTAGAAAGTGAAAACCAACTGTATAACTTTGTTAAAGATTTATGGAGTGGGTCATCTTTTAAGTTGTTTATGAAGCATATAACTGTTAAAGAAGGGGGGTCCACTACTACAACTACTTTGGGACCATGTTCTGTTGAAAATAATAATCAAGAATTGAGAAATTACTCTAGGGTTTCACAAATTAAGCATGGTATAAATGGGTAGGTGAATTTAAAAAGTCGTTAGAGGAAGAAAAAAGTGTTTCTCTTGACTTTGAAGAGGATGACTTAGATGATGTTCCAGATCAGGATGATAGTGAAGTTAATGAAGAACTTAGAGCTTTTAGAAAAAATTCAGGGAAGAAAAAAAATAAAGCATCAAAGCAAAAAAAGAGAACTAAAATACCCTCAAAGATCAAGATGTTGAGCTTGGAGAAGCTAACGTAGATAAGGAATTTGAGAATATCTTCACCAATAAGGAAACCAAATATAATGGGGAATTGGAAGGTGATGAAGTGTTTATTGATTCATCAGATTAACCAAGTGAAGATAGTGATGAGGAGCTAGATGCTTTAGCACAATCAGGTGTTGATTTACCTTCAAGAAGAAAAAGCAACAAACTAATGTATGATTCTTCTTCTTCCATTTCTTTCTTTGAGTTAGATATGCTATTTGAGAGTACAACTCAATTTAGAAATATTTTTGTTGATTATGTTGTTCAATGTAAGGTTCAGCTAAGGCTTAAACCCAATGAACCTCATAGATTTAGGGTAAAATTTTAAGGAAAGTGTAAATGAGAAATCTTTGCAAGCTTGGATAAAGATTTTGAATTTTTTTTTGTAAAGATATATTATCCAGCTCATAGATGTATTTCAAAGAATAGGAACAGGTTTTGCACAAATAAATATGTGGCAGGAGAGTTCATAAGTTTCAAAAAACACTAAGAAAAGAATGGGGATTAAAAGTGGGAAGATCAATATGTTATAGGGCAAAAATGAATGTCATACCAAGTTCTTGAGTGATTGGAAGCTTGAGTTTTCAAGGTTGTTAGACTATGCTGATATGATTAAGAGTACAAATCTTGGGAGTTCTTGTTGGGTGAGAACTGATGATGAAATATTTTCTGGCTTACACTTGTTCAAATATTTCTATGTTTGCTTTGCTACATTGAAAAATGGATGACTAGAAGATTATAGGAAGATTATAGGATTGGATGCATGCTTTATGTATGGTGTTTGTAGAGGAGAATTATTAGTGGCTGTTGGAAAAAATAAAAACAATCAAATGTATCAAATAGCTTGGGCAGTGGTTGATCAAGAAACTAAACACTCTTGGAATTGATTCTTAAGCTATCTCATTGGAGATTTGCAACTTGGCACGGAAGTGGAATAACAGTCATGTCTGACATGTAAAAGGTATTTATTTTGCCTTTTATTTATTTATGTTGGTTACTGCCTAGAGTTACGGTCTTTTGGGTATTTGTTTGTCTTTGTTTATTAATGTTAGTTACTGCCTGTGTGGAAAATTTGTGGTTGTTGTAAGTGCCTTGTGTGGGATATTTGCAACTTGTGTTAAAGATGCCTTTGTTTATTTCTGTTAGTTGCTGTTATGGATGTTAAGTTAGTGTGTGAAGTAAGTGAAGTTGTTAGTGAGTGAAGTATGTGATTTTTTTAGTGTGTGAAGTATGTAAAGTGTGCCAATAGACGCCTTAAAATTGTTTGTGCTAATAGATATTTTAAAGATGTCTTTAAGTTATTGATTTATTATTTCTTAGGGTCTTGAGGTAGTAGTTGAAGACTTACTTCCTAAGCTTAAAGAAGAATGTGTGCAAGACATATTGGGGCAAATTGGCAAAAAAGATGGAGAGGTCAGGAAAGAATGTGAGCAAGACATATATTCTTCTTTCAGCATTAGTAAGTCAGTCTGCTACCTCAAGTGTAACACATAATTCCGTTGGTATGGAAAATTCAACGAAGAAATAATTGGGACAAGAGTACTCTTTCGTAGTAATTTGGAATTACCCAACCTAGTACATTTGGAAGAAATCAGATTCATTAAGGTGTAGGGAAAATCTAGTAATGAATGAAATATCTCATTGTGAATTTTATATTTTATTACATGAGTCGATAACTAAGATGATGAGGAACCTGTAGCACTTTACAGAATTTAATTTGGATGAGTAGAGCTCATGAAATCGATCTTTCCGTGAATGTGTACATTTTGTCCGCGTTGAGGCCGCTGGAGCGGGCCAGACACGTTTTAAAGTCGCTTATAAACCCTAACACGATCCTATTTGGTATTTTTCGACTTTTAGGACTAAGGAGGCGAATGCAGACGAGTTCTTAAAATTGTTTCACCATTTTTAGACTAAAGTAAGGTTTTAACTCCCCAAATCCATTTTTCGATCTGTAGAACCTCTTTCCTTGGGTTATTATCGACGAGGAAGGGTTTTGATATAAAAATTATGGTGGGAAAATCTCTAATTTGGGTATTATGATCTTGGGTATGGTCTAGGGTTATTGGGTTTGTTATAATTCGCATAATTAGACATTTGATTGTTGATCCTTGCGTATATCAATTTGTTGTAGACTTAGAACAAGCGGAAATAATTCGAAAAGGGAAGATTCAGGTGTCTTAGGGGATTCAAGCTTGGATTCGAGGTAGGTGATGGTTTCGATTCTATGATTGTGTGATATACACTTTCTTTACTTCTTTGTGATACTTGTATATGTATGTATGCTGCAACATTGATCATAGATGTTGAAATGAGATATATGAATATCGATACCATGAAATCATGACTTGAATGGGTGATCTTGATGTGTTATTGTGATGTGTGATTGGGATCGTCTGCAATGTTCCGGCACACTAATTTGGATAAGATTTTCACGTTTTGACATGCTAACTGGGATCGGTTGCCACGTTCCGGCATAAAAATTGGATCGGATTGCCACATTCCGTCATGTTAACAGTTTGACTTTGGGTTCCCTGAGAGTACCAACTATGTGATGAAGTATGTGAATTGTGATGTTGATTCTTATGATAGAATTGAATATGTTGACATTTATGCATGTGTTATAATGTTGTAATTGCTTGTTTATGTTACACTAGTGGAATATCCGCGTGATCCTACCGGTACACGGTGGTTGTGTACTGATTCTGCACTTGCTCTTATTTTTGTTGAGATTGGGCATCTTTCGGGCTACCTTGAGTTCTCTTTGTTTAAGTCTACTCTTTTTGGGCTCAGATTATTGGTTAAGTTGTTGTTAGTTTTGGGGTTGTACCCGTTGTTCTTAGACTTGTCGTTGTTAGAGTTTTGGTACATTGATTTTTAGGTTTTAAGCGTACTTTCCGCATTGTTTTAGTTTATTTTAACTTGCTTCCGTAACTTAAATACCTTGGTTCTAGAGTAATTGCTTAAGTGGATGGTAGTACTGGTTCTCCCACCAGAGGATTAGGGTGGGTGCCAATCACGACGATTTGGATCGTGACATCAAGACTCTAACAAATATTAAATCAATAACTTTAAGGCATCTTTAAGATATTTATTAGCACAAACAATTTTAAGGCATATACTGGCATAACATCCACAGTGACAACAACTAACAGAAACAAACAAAGACATCTTTAACACAAGTTGCAAATTTCCCACACAAGTTACGAACAACATCCACAAATTTCCTACACAAGGCACTAACTAACATTCATAAACACAGACAAAAAATACCCAAAAGACAGTAACACTAGGTGTTACTAGGCAGTAACTAACATAAATAAACAAAGGCAGAATAAATACCGTTTGCATGTCAGACATGACTGTTATGCCACTTCCATCACCGAGTTGCAAATCTTCGAGATAACTTAAAAACCAACCCAAGAGTGTTTAGTTTCTTGAAGCTCAAGCTATTGAATATATTTGATTGTTTCCATTTTTTCCGATAGCCACTAATAATTCTCCTCTACAAGCACCCTTCAGAAAGCATCCATCCAATCCTATAATCTTCCTACAACCTTCCAGCATCCATTTTTTAGTGCAGCAAAGCAAACATAGAAGTATTTGAACAAGTGTAAGCCAGAGACTGTTTTATTATCAATTATCACCCAACAAGAACTCTCAGGATTTATACTCTTAATCATATCAGCACAGTCAAAAAACCTTGTAAACTCAAGCTTCCAATCACCCAAGAACTTGGCAATGACATTTCATTTTTGCCCTGTAACTTATTGATATTCCCACTTTTAATGATTTAATCCCCATTCTTTTCTTAGTGTCTCTCGAAGCTTATGAGCTCTCATGTCAGGCTGAGATATTATTCTATCCCTCATCTTCATTTCCACTTATTTAGATGTGCACAACCTGTTCTTATTCTTTGAAATATATCTATGAGCAGGATAATATTTCTTTACAAGAAAATTTCCAAAATCGAGTGTCTCACTAATACACGTGTGAGAGTTTACATTCACGTTCTTTGGCTTTAAAAATTGCGTGTTTATTTATTTAAAGGTTGAATTGTTAAAGTGCCTGTTTGTGCACTATGAAAGTTGGAGGTTAAAGATAAAATTTGAAGCCAAGTTTAGGGTCCAATATATGTATTATGCCAAAAATTAATAATTGAAGTTAAAAGACGAAATTTTGTTTGGGTGGGCAGTGAGGCACGTTTTCTCTCCATATCGTGGACCTACCCACTAAATTGGAGCGTCTCTGGTTAATTAGCCATAACTTCTTACTTCGGACTCGGATTGACGTAAACTTGGAGGCGTTAGAAAGAATACTTATTGAACTTCAATGCGATAGGTTATTGGTCACCTACTCTTTATAACTAGTCCTTGAACACGTACTTTGTATGTGTATTCCATACAATTTTAAGTTACACAAATACACACAGTCAAATGTGAACATGTGTGCTCCAAACATAGTCCATGTCCACACTTCAAAGTTCAAATATGCAAAGGATTTTCATGGATCAATTATTTCAATTTGAATATGAGTTTTATTACAATATAAGCTTTTCAGAAATACATATTATACTAAAAGAAGTGAATATGTTGATAGCTTAGCAATAATACAAAAAGTGATAATAATTTGTAGCTAAATCAATTGGAATATATTTACTTGAAGTAGAGTCTTCTTGGAGGCAAAATCTAACCGAAAGAAGGCAAATGAAATAATGGGATACATACATCTTATGATGTACTTTATAGAGTATTTTAAAGAATATGAAAAGATTGACCAGAATAAATATCATGGAGAAGATAAAAATACACCTATGTACAACCAGTAAAAATCAATAAATTTAATGTTAATAAAAATGAAGAATGTCAAAAGATTCTATGGAAGATGAAAGACAAAAATTTTGATGAGTGAAATAATTTAGGAAATCTATACACATGTGACATGACCATAATTAATTGTTATTACACAATGTCTTCCTCACCCTCACCAAACGTTTTTGTTCCTCTAAACATGTAGTGAAAAAGAAGGTGAAAGAGATAAATAAAATTAAACATTTTTTAAAAGCATTAATATAGTATTTGGATTCATTGAATTTGAGGGGCTAATGAATTTTGTTACATTTTCTTATGTAAACAAAAGGTTATTTAAATGAAGATTTATTTTACTGCAGGGATAAAACGGTAAACTAATATTTCATTCATTACTATCATGGATATTAATTATTATTTATGAATAATAACTCAACTTTATAGAATTATTTTGGTATTTCAACTTTTAACTTTTTTGCATCTATTTTTAGTGAAATAATTAATATTTAATAAAGATATTATTGTAGTAACTCAACTTTATAGGATTGTTTTGATATTTCAGCTTTTAACTATTTTTGTTCCCACTTTTTGATATATATATATATATTATAAGATAAATTTAATTAATTAACCAAGTATATAATTCATCATTAGTTTATGCTAATTATAACAGAAGAAAATTGAAAGTCCAACGATTGCAAGCTTCCATTGTAAGCATTTATTGAAGCAATTACTTAGCATTTAATATAATGTTATGAATATAATTCATCTGAAAAAATTGTATACCTTTGCACGGCAGGAGTAAATGTGGTACACTTGAGGGTTATTTTAAATGTTACAAAACTTTTGATTTCCTTTTGTCATTTAATAGGATATCATCCAATTGTACAAATGTTCATTGTATCTTAGATTAATTCATGTCATACATGGTGAGTTCTCCATTTTTAGAATATTTTTTTTTTATAAATATATTATGATATTTATTATAATTAATGTGTATTTATATTTTTGTTCATAAATATGTAATAATACTGTTTAATAGAAAATACAATAGTTTTTATTTATAAATAATATATATCTACATTTTTGTCCATAAATATTATGATATTATAAGGATATTTTTGTAATTCTACTTTTGACATAGAGACTTTCCACTTATTTGTATAGACTTATTCGAATGATATTATATATTATAACACATTTATGTAATAAGAAATAGAAAATGTAACAAAGAAGATTATAAGTTCATTTTGTAGAATAGTCTAGGCGTTCTTATGATGCAAATGTGTTATATCTATATATACTATAAAATATAATAGTATCGTTCTGTCACAAAATCAAGGGAAAATGCTTAAATTACATCTCAGAGAGCTACTATTAACAAAACACTAATCAATTGATTGCTATAGAAAAGTCAAATTTAAGTACAATAGATAAAAATGAAGATGTGATAAAATTCATGTCAGAGTAATTTCGTTCGCTTTAATAGATAAATATTCAATACTCTTAAAATTTATATAATAACTTGGAAAATAGGTAAGGAAATAACTTTGAAAACACCGAGCTTTTTAAGAATAAATTTCACGGGTCATTAATATTTTTCCAAAATTTGATAGCTAATTGACACATAAAATATAGTAGCATGGTAAATAGTAGAAAACAAAAGAAACGAAATAATATCAGTAACATATATATCTAACAACATTGTTTTGAGGCAAAGGAAGATAAATAGATTATAAGAAAAGTTAATACATAAGAAGATGAAAAATATAAATAATTAATAATAAGCAAGATAATTTACATTGTATTACACTGAATTTAAAGCGTATGTAATTAATTTATAATGGTGAAAATAAATTATACACTATAAAAAATAACCAAACTTTATCACTAAAACTACAAATTATATTAACTATTTGTTTGACACGTCAGATATCAATTACTTATTTAAAGTGCAAAATGTATATTTCATTTCTCTCCTCGTATCCATTATTGTAGTTCTTTATATGAAAAAAGAAGGCAAAGGAATGGTGAAGTGAAATAGAAATAGAAAATGAGAAAGGACTATAACAATCATATGCAACATTTAAATGTGCTTACAATATAAATCTACTCTAAATATATCTTTTTCACGATATTTGAAATGTCTTTTACTAATACTATCTTTGAAGGAATTACCACTCCAATTCTAAAACTCAATAAACAGTTTTTAAAAAAAAAAAAAAACTAAAAATGCATCTACATTATTTAAAAATCAGTGATAAATAAGAATTTAAACGCACATACCTTATGATTTACAAATGAGAATAATATGGAAGTAAAAGTATTCACTTAAATGTCATGTTATAAGCAAGGAAATACACTACATCAGACATGAAAAATAAAAAAATAAATTAAAGCAATGAAAAGAAATGAGGCAATAAAAATCATAATATTATGTTGCAACTGAAGTGAAGCAGCTCTATTACCTTATATGATAATATGCATTTATATAAATTATACTGAGTGCACAAAAAGAATATGAATTGGTATATTCAGGAAGTTCATTCATCTTCCATTCTATATATATAATTATATATTAACTTACGATTTAATGGAATAATAAATTGGGGAAGATGAAAGATTAGATAATTTAGAGAGTTATTGATATTGGGGAAGAGGAAGATTAGATAATTTAGAGAGTTATTGGTCTAGTTTTTAAAAAAGTAAATGAAGAATGGAAAGGATTCTTTTCTGTAAAACAAAAAACCAAAAAATTTTAAGTATAAAAGACTATCGTGGCGCCTCTTTGTTTTTTTATATATTTCATTTATTATTTTGTTATACAAAACAATTAAAGCTTAATAAATATAGAACTATATTACAACCATTTATTTTAAAAAATCTCTTTTTTATTTGAAGGGTATTTTTGTAATTCAACTTTTAAATTGGAAGTTTCCCACTTATAATAATATATGATATGAGAGTTTGGTAGTTTGAATTTGATCCTTCTATGAACTCATGCAAAAATTTAGCCAATAAAAATGCTTTGAACTTGACTTGATATTTTAGGTACCTTACAATCCTAAACCACATCTAATACACGTACTGCACTTAGTAAAGGACCTTAACATATATGTAAACTTAATTAGAAATCATTAGTTTCGGACCTATACACATACAAAAGATGGTTTGAATCTTTACTTAGAAGTTGTGGAGCATTACATACTCCTCTTGTTCGTGCAGTTGAACCGATTCACATAACAACCTTCGCTGCATCCACTGTTCCTTGAAGTTCTTCATTCCACTACCAATATCCCCTCAACATCCACCAAAGTAACCTTTCGACACCCTAACACCTCTCTAGATGCTTCGCTAATGCTACTAATTATATGTGTTATCCCACATGCTTTCTACATCTCCCCTACTCCTCCAAGATCCCATTGCTGTCAAATTCTCCCCATTTACACGGGAGAGTGCAGGTATCAAACTCCCTATTTAGTCCAAGGTCAGGCATATAAGTTCTTATTCCTCCTCCCTCACTTAATCTTCAAGTCCATCACCAAAAGCTTATGCTAAGTAGTAAGAATTCTAATTCGAAATAACTTTACAATATTTACAAAGGCCTCTATCGACTTTCCTCATAAGCAAGTAATATATCTGACGTTTTGCCGCCGTGCTATGAGAGGTACACAAGTGATCATCTTCTTTGGAAAGAACAAATTATCTATCACCAACTTAAAAGCTCTTGCAAAATCCAAGAGCAAGGGTCAACCATGATTTCTAACCCTAAAGCCATTACCACCATGCACATAAAGGAGTTGTCCCAATGTGGCCATTGAGATCCCCGCTAGAGAAAACCTTCTCGGTGATCAACATACTTCCCAAAATCACATCCAATTCCTACCAAAAATGCATCTTGACCTCTCGTCTAAACCTGAATTCAGAGCATAAGCACTAACGACGTTCAAAATTATCCCTCCAACGACTAGCTTGATCACCAACAATTGATCGTTAACCCTCCAAGCATCTACCACTGTCTTCATAAGGTCTCCATTTACTAGAATGCCTACACCATTTTTGTTCTCCGTATTTCCTGAGTACCAAAGTTTGAACCCATCCACATCCCGAGCCTTAGAACCTACTCATCTAGTCTCTTTAATGTAAGCTATATTGATTTTCCTCTTCTTAAGGATCTTTACTCAATGGGATTTCCTGAAAAAGTCCCTATGTTCCATGACCCTACTTTCAATCTATCAACCCCCATAATCCCATACCCACCCCTACCCCTCGCCCCTACCCCAACCCTAACTGAGAAAACGACCCTAGTCTATAATGTCTTACCAAGGCCACTTAAACTATGGTTAGTAGAACGATAAAACTAATAAGAAAAGACTACTAAAACTAAAATTAAGTCTGAAGCAAAAATATCAATGAGAAAAATGAGATCACAAACAGCATTTCACAAAAATATAGAACAGATAAGCCAAAATTGCACAAGAATTTAAGAACATAGAAGTTTTCCTTCTAGGTTCTTAAAAATACAAGAATGTATAATAAAGAAAACAAGATGTTGAGATTCTTAGAACAGTACAGAGACTGGAAACAAAACAAGAAAGGAAAAAAGGGTAAATCAATATCACAGAACAGAATAGTCGACAACTAAAATTGGCTTACAAGAAAGATACAACCACAAGAAAGATTTAGGTTTTAGAAATTGATCTCTAGGATAAGAAATAAAGAGGATAAAAGAATGACAGAACATGTTCTACAACAAGACTATAACGCTGGAAGCTGTTTCCGACCATACAGAGCAATTGCAGCGAGGGATGCACCTGGGTAATACCCGATATGGTCTGATATTTCTGGGTAGATTCTGTTAACGGAAGAAGGAAGATTGAGGAATTGTTGTTGCAGTGAAGAACCAAATTATCACCCATGATTAAACTATGCACCATTATAAGAAATGGTAAATAAGATGTATAATCTTTCACAAGCTTTAACGTAGCTTCAATACTAGATGAATAAATATGTTGCTCTTAATGAAACTAATTCCAAGAGTTGGTGAACTTGCAAGAATTTTATACAGAAAATGGCTCAAAATGAAATTGAGGAAATCTTAAATCACCTGAGAACTGAGAAGGATCAATAGTGGAGGTAATTATATGGATAGGTACGATATTGATCAAATTAAGGAAGTTATTAAAATGGATGGTAAGAGAAGCCAAACTCATAAAGAAGGCCAAATTTGTTGGACAAAATGATAATCACACCCAGGATAATGTCCAAACTAAATAGCAATAGGAAGAGAGTAACAACGACACCAAATATTAAAATGGGTAAATATGATACCCGAATAAGTAATACAATAATATTGATGAAAAACTTGGTAGTGTCAAAAGACTACTACTCAACACTCTTTTATTTCTTACAACTCACAATAATATTATTTGCACACTATTTTCTCACAAACTAAGAAGTAGTTTGTGGATTACTCTCTCTACTCTCTATTGCTTCTCTATTTTTTGGTGTGTCTTCAAGTGTTCAATTACTACTCTATTTATAGAGTTTTTTGAACACTTGTTTACATCATTAATGACATAATGTGATAGCCAATTTCAACAAAAATTGGCTGCCTAACTCTACCAAAATAATACCAAACTTATACCAAACTTTGACTACCTACTTCCACAAATGTGGCTACCAACTTTCACATTGATGGCTACCAATTTTCACATTGGTGGCTAGTAATTTCAACAAGTATGGCTGCAAAATTAATTGCTGCCAAGATTTATTTCCACAAATCTCTCCCTTAATTTTGATTTTTCTTCTTTACTCCAAGGCTTGATCTCAATCTCTGAAAATCTTCAAACTTGAGAGGCTTTGTAAAAATATCCGCAACTTGATCATGAGATTTCACATACTTGAGCTCTACCTCTTTCTTGTAATGCATTCTCGGATAAAGTGATACCTTGTGTCTATGTGCTTGCTTCGATCATGATACACTGGATTCTTTGCTAGTGCTTGCGCAGATTTGTTATCAACACAAATCATTGTGGCTTCAATTTGTGACAAATTGAGTTCCTTCAATAACCGTCTCAACCAAATAGCATGACATGTACATGATGTCGCTGCCACATATTCAGCTTCACAAGTCGAGAGAGTAACAATTGATTGTTTCTTTGAACTCCAAGAAATAACACAATCACCCAAGAAAAACACAAAACCAGATGTGCTTTTTCTATCATCAACATCTCCCGCATAATCACTATCACAATATCCCACAAGATTAAAATTATCGGAAGAAGAATAAAATAGCCCAAGATCAATTGTACCTTTTAGGTAGCGAAGAATTCTTTTAGCGACCTTCAAGTGAGTGGAGGTAGGAGCTTCCATGAATCGACTTACTACTCCAACTGCAAAGACTATATCTGGTCTCGTACATGTCAAGTACCTCAGACTTCCTACGAGACTTTTGAACAAAGTGGAATCCACTTCTTCTCCATCGTCAAACTTTGACAATTTTGTTCCACTTTCCATTGGGGTGTTCACAGGGTTGCAATCAAACATGTTGAACTTCTTCAAAATCTCCTTTGTATAGCTTTCTTGAGATATGAAGATGCCTTCCTCCATTTGCTTGACTTCTAGGCCCAAGTAATATGACATGAGCCCTATGTCCGTCATCTCAAACTCAAGGGACATAGCTTTCTTGAAAGCTTCAAATAAAACTGGGTTGTTACCCGTTAGAATGAGATCATCAACATAAAGACAAACAAGCAGAATATCTCCATTAGTATGAACTTTAATATAAAGAGCATATTCATGGAGACAACGAGTAAACCCATTGTCTTGAAAGTATCTGTCAATGCGACTATTCCAAGCTCGTGGAGCTTGCTTCAACCCATATAAGGCTTTCTTCAACCTCAACACCTTATCTTCATGATTTTTAACCACAAAACCCAATGGTTGCTCAACATAGACTTCTTCTTCAAGATATCCATTCAAGAATGCCGATTTGACATCTAGTTGATGATCTTCCACTTCATTTGCGCCGCTAAAGAGATCAATAGACGGATTGTCTCCATGCGGGCAACAGGCGCATAAACTTCTTCATAGTCGATGCCATGCCTTTGTTTGTAGCCTTTAGCCACAAGTCTTGCCTTGTATCTTTCTACTTCTCCATGGGCATTTTTCTTCATCTTGTATACCCATTTGACTCCAATTGCTCGATGGTCCTTTGGAAGAGTTGTCAACTCCCAAGTGTTGTTCTTCTCTATTGATTGGATCTCTTCCTCCATGGCTTTTCTCCACCTTTTGTCAGTAACAGCTTCATCAAAATTCATTGGTTCACTATCAGCAAAAAGACAACACAAAAAATCAAATTAGTAATTTCTTCTGTGTCATCATAGAGTTCTTGAATGTTCCTCATCCTATGTGGTCTTTCACTTGAACTCTCTTGAGAAGATGGAGATGCAATATTTGCTGGTGAAGGAGGCGGGGTTGCATCCTGTGCCATTGTCTCCTGTTCTTCTTCATCTCCGAAGTATGGAAGAAAATCATATGTTTTTTCTTCTGGAGCCTCCCAATTCCATGATGCTTCTTCATCAAATTCAACATCACGACTCACCACCACCTTGTTATTGCTTGGATTGTACAATTTGTAGCCTTTTGAACTTGCGTCATAGCCAACAAACACATACTTGACACTCCGATCGTCAAGTTTAGCTCTCCCTTGATGTGGAACATGAGCATAGGCTATGCTCCCAAAGATTCTCAAGTGCTTAACACTTGGCTTTCTTCCGCTCCATTCTTCTTGAGGTGTTTGATCTCGTACATTTTTTGTTGGAGACCTGTTGCTCAAAGAAACTGCACAAGAAACAGCCTCGGTCCAAAATTCTTTTGGTAGATGTTTAGCTTTCAACATACATCTAGCCATATTAAGAATTTTTCTATTCTTTCTTTCTGCAACTCCATTTTGTTGTGGCGAGTAAGGTACCGTTAAAGGGCGACGAATTCCATGAGATTGACAAAAGTCATTAAATTCTTTTGAAGTGAATTCGCCTCCTCTATCAGACCTTAATGCTTTTATTTCATAGCCACTTTCTTTTTCTACAAGTGCTTTGAAATTTTTAAAGGCAACAAAAACTTCAGATTTTTGCTTCAAGAAGTATACCCAAGTCTTTCTACTGAAATCATCAACAAAGAGCAAGAAATATTTTCTTTTACCAAAAGAAGGTGAATCGATTGGACCACACACATCGGTGTGAACAAGTTGGAGTGGCTTACTTGTTCTTGATGTAGTCTCCTTTGGGAAACTCCTCCTTGCATGTTTTCCAAGAAGACAAGCTTCACACAATTGATTTGGATGGTTGATTGGCGGTATCCCATCAACCATGTTCTTGTCTCCCATTGATTTGAGCGCTTCAAAGTTCAAGTGCCCAAATCTCATATGCCAACACCATGAGTCATCTTGCACATTAGCCTTCAAACACTTTGCATCGATAGTTTGAAGATTCAAAGGAAACAACCTATTCTTTGCCATATGAACTTTAGCAATTAAGTTGTTACTTGAATCTCTTAGCCAAAGATGCATATTTTTCATATGAATATCATATCCTTTTTCAAGAAGTTGACCCAAACTCAAAATATTACTTTTCAATTTTGGCACATAATAAACATTGGTAATCAATTTATGACCACCATCTTTACAGGATATCAGAATTGTACCTATCCCTTCAATTTGGATCTTTGAGGTATCTCCAAAAGACACATTACCTTTCACGGTCTTCTTTATCTCCACAAATTTATCTTTCTGGCCACACATATGATTGCTTGCTCCATTATCAAGATACCATGAGCTGCAATCATCTTTATCTTCTTCTTTGAGTGTTAATAACAGTGTTGACTCATCTTCATCTTTCTTGTTGTCAACAAAATTAACTTTCTCTTCAACATTACTACGACATTCCCAAGAGTAATGTCCCATTTTATGACAGTTATAACACTCAATTTTAGATTTGTCATACCTGATTTCATTTGTACCTTGATAGGCTCCACGTCCTCTGCCTCCTCGTTGACCACGACCACGACCTCTGAATGACTGGTGACCTTTATCTTCATTGTTGAAATAATTGGTGTAACTTCTTCCTCTTCCACGACCTCCACGACCTCCACGGCCTCGCCATTGTCCATTTCCTTTGTAACTTTTCTCACCTTCAAATCCTTTGAAGGATGCATGAGTTTTAAGAAGTTGCTCTAGTGGCTCTTCTTTTCTCCTTTTTATTTTCTCTTCATGGGCTAGTAAAGAACCTTCCAATTGTTCTACCGTCATAGAGTCTAGATCTTTAGACTCCTCAATAGCACACACCACATAATCAAATTTAGGTGTTAAATAACGAAGGATCTTTTCTACCTCACGCACATCATCTACTTCCTCTCCGTATCTTCTTAGTTGATTTACAACAGCCATCAATCTTGAGCAGAAATCCGAAATGGATTCAGATTCTTTCATTTTTAAAACTTCAAACTCAGCCCTTAGAGTTTGAAGTTTTATCTTTTTTACTTTATCAACTCCTTGGAGAGAATTTTGTAAAATCTCCCACGCCTCTTTTGAGGTGGTTGCATCAGCCACCTTCTCAAACATGCCATCATCCAAACATTGATGGATAAGAGTGAGGGCCTGTTGATCTTTCTTTCTTGTCTTTAACCAGACCTCCTTTTCATTTGAGGTCAAAGTTTCCTCATTTGCGGGTTTTGTATACCCTTTGTCTACAATATCCCAAACATCTTGAGAGCCAAGAATATCTTTCATTCGTAGACACCATTTTTCATAATTTTCTCTTGTGAGACGGGGGTATTGAAAGGACAACGGACTATTATTTGTCATGGCTCTGATACCACGTTGTTGGACAAAATGATAATCACACCCAGGATAATGTCCAAACTAAATAGCAATAGGAAGAGAGTAACAACGACACCAAATATTAAAATGGGTAAATATGATACCCGAATAAGTAATACAATAATATTGATGAAAAACTTGGTAGTGTCAAAAGACTACTACTCAACACTCTTTTATTTCTTACAACTCACAATAATATTATTTGCACACTATTTTCTCACAAACTAAGAAGTAGTTTGTGGATTACTCTCTCTACTCTCTATTGCTTCTCTATTTTTTTGGTGTGTCTTCAAGTGTTCAATTACTACTCTATTTATAGAGTTTTTTGAACACTTGTTTACATCATTAATGACATAATGTGATAGCCAATTTCAACAAAAATTGGCTGCCTAACTCTACCAAAATAATACCAAACTTATACCAAACTTTGACTACCTACTTCCACAAATGTGGCTACCAACTTTCACATTGATGGCTACCAATTTTCACATTGGTGGCTAGTAATTTCAACAAGTATGGCTGCAAAATTAATTGCTGCCAAGATTTATTTCCACAAAATTGACTGTGAAAATGCTTCCAAGGGTACTTGATGGGATTTCAGATCAGTGTAAAATTAAGCTTAATCTAAAAAGGCTAGAGTCGCATTTTTTGGAGTTATTTGAAGGTAATACAAGTTTAAGTTACAATTATGAGTTGAATGTTTTAATCTATCAAAATATATGGATTTCCTTGAAAGAATCTAAATGATGTGCAGATGATGTTCCTAGAAATATATGGATTGCCTCCTGAAGAAAAACTTGCAATACACTGATTTATAATGCAACTGAAAATTGTTCAAAAGAAAATGTGATTTTTGAGGTACTTTGATCCACAAAGATAAATGGTTATGTCGATGATAAGAAGTTGTAATGTTTGGAGACTCAAATTCAGTTCATGGCTAAAAATGTGGGGAAACTTTGTCGTGCTATTTCAGTTAACATTGTTGTGGATTTTTCAGATTATAAGGATGAGTATGACACATATGACTATGAAAATAATAAACCTCCTTGTCTATTATGCTTGATCGTGTTAGTGGAGCTGGAAATGAAGAAGATGTTTTTCACTGAATTGAAGGCTTCAAAGTTAACTCAATCAAGAA
The DNA here is from genome assembly GCA_022817965.1 of Solanum lycopersicoides. Lineage (NCBI taxonomy): Eukaryota > Viridiplantae > Streptophyta > Magnoliopsida > Solanales > Solanaceae > Solanum > Solanum lycopersicoides. The sequence continues at coordinate 63,614,120 of CM040623.1, read as the reverse complement.
CTTTCAAGGACAACAGATTACCAAAATGTTTTTCTCATCATCTCCACAGTCTAATGGTATATCTCAGAAACAAAAAGCTCGAGAACTTTCCTAATAATATTTCTGCTCAAAATATTGATGTGGCACTAGAGTTCTTGTTGGTTTTCTTTGATGCTGATAATGTTATTAATGGTAATTGGTTGAATGAGGTCTTGGTAATGGTTGGTGATATAGCGGGTGATGTTCTACATGTAATTCAAAAGCTTCTTCCGACATCTATAAACAAAGATAACACTAGAAAAATAAGTCTTTGCTCGATACTGATATTGGAGAAAACTAAAAATCTGAAGGCACACTACAAATCCTTAAAATTCACACCATCTTAGTTCCCCACCTTTGGTGGATTGAGCTTTCTGGATTCTCTTTTAAGGAAACTGAATGAGATGTCGAAATCTAAATCTAGTTTAGATTTCCCGATGAATCCTCCGTTTTTAGGTAATTTGGAGAAAGAGCTACATCACTTACATCCATTTTCAAGAAGGAGATGTCATCCATTTTCAGAGATGTCAGAAAGGTGCACCTTGAAGATAAAGCTCTTAAAGATCTTCAGAGGCATACTATCAATTTGGTATATGAAGCTGAAGTTGCTATTGACTCTATTCTTGCTTAGGACAAGACATTTTTGCATATTTTTTGCTCACTTCCTACAATATTAGAAGAGATCAAACAAATAATGCAGAGATGACTGAGATGTGGACGGTGGAAGTTTTTCTTAAGCCTCGCTATGTGGTAGAGCCATCTAAACATCTACCAACTAGACATAGAAATCTTGCGAGTGATGAGAACATAGTGGATTTTGAGATAACAGAAGAAAAACTAATTCGACATCTGACTCAATGGACAAGTGAGCTAGATGTTATACCTATGGTTGGGATTGGAGGACAAGGTAAAATGATTTGTGCTAGAAAGTGGTATAATAATGACATCATTGTTTCTCAGTTCGATGTTCGAGCATGGTGCATCATTTCCCAAACATATAGTTGGAGAGAGATATTTGAAGATATTTTTAGTCAAGTTACTGGTTTCATAGGGAGATAAAGATGACGTTCTTGCCAACATGTTGAGGCAAATCTTAATGGTAAAGAGATATCTCATTGTCTTGGATGACATGGCATGGGATGACTTGAGGCACTCTTTTCCAAATGATAAAAAAGGAAGCAAAATATTAATAATAACTAAACTTAAAAAAGTGGGTAAGCAAGTCAAGTACCATAATGATCCTTATTCGCTTCCATTCCTCACAACATAAGATAGTTGCAAATTTTGCAGGAAAAAGTGTTTCAAAGGAAGATTTCCCGCCAGAACTTCAAGATGTGGGTCAAACAGTTGGAATGAGAAATGCAAAGGACTGCATCTAGTGGTTGCCTTGGTAGCTGGACTAAAAAAAGTAAATAGAAGAATCTTGGTGGAATGAGGTGAAAGATGCTTTATTTGACTATCTTGATTGCGACTCGGAAGATAGTCGGGCGACTATGCAATTGATTTTTGATAACTTATACCTGATTGTTTAAAGCCTTGTCTTCTTTATACGGGACTGTAGGATGCGAGAATCTCAGTGCCTAAATTGATAAGTTTATGGATAGCAGAAGACTTAGTTGTGAACATTGAATCTGTTGAAGCTTACTTGATGGATCTCATTAGCAGTAATGTGGTAATGATTTTTTTAAAGCAAGTTTACCACTAGGAAGTGTCTAGCAATCTTTTATTAAACATAAAAAATATCAATAGGGACAAGTACAGAAAAGGGGGGCTAGGCCTTACCTTTCTAATCCCAATGAAGTACCTAATTTCTGCTACCTAACAAGCATGAAGAAAATAAGAGTTAGAGAGAACTAAGTATTTTCTGATCATCACAGAGTTTGTAATACACTCCATGATGATACTAAAAATGAGGATGCTTAAATAATGTAAAAATATGTCAATCAAGAAGAAAGTTGAGTTACCAGCCTCAAACTTTCTATTACTAAAGCATGAATTAAAAAAGATTGATTTCCCATCAAAGGTAACTTGAAGTATTTTTCTCTTGTCTTCTTCTTCAAACCTATCAAGCAACACTTGATGATTCATACCTTCTTTATAGATTTACTGGATCTTGTGGAACCTATTGATACTGTCAAATAGTTTTGCTTTGCTTGTGGAACCGGTAGGTGCCTTGGAACAAACTCCTTAGTCATTTTACCGTCCCAACTATGTTGCCTTCCATATGTCTTCTTTTTTCTTTTGTTGCTTCCACTCCTTTGTTACCTAGGTGATATATCCCCTTCCCTAGCTACTCAATTAAAGCAAACGTCCAGCATACTGTCTTCCTCATCTTCATCAAGAGAATCCTCACCCAAATCCACTCCATCTTCATCAAGAGAATCCTCACCTAAATCAATTGTATTTGACAGTAAGGCACTTGACTCATTCTTCCTTGCAAACACACATTTAGGTACAAATACTGGAGCTTCTGGACTTAATTTGCTATTCAAAGCAGGTGGTGAGACTTATGTTTCTTGGATGAAATCGTGGACATTCTCTATTAACCTTACTTGCTTTCCAGTAGTCTTCAATAAAGCATCAAATTTATTCGAACATAATAGTTCTCTTGAGGCATTACTAGTATCTTGCCTCTTCTCACTGTCATAAAAATTTCCAGTCGGACCCTTTTCATGATATGGAGAATTATTTTGACTATTAGAGGTAGGGGTGTGCATCGGTCGGTTCGGTTCGGTTTTGTGTATTATCGGTTCGGTTTATTAGTTTCGGTTTTTAAATATGCTAATCCGATAACAAACCAATAAGATATTCTTTATCGGTTTTCGGTTTATCGGTTTTTGATAGTTATCGGTCCGGTTTTCGGTTTACCCAATAAGAAAATATCCGTAAAATATTATATGATTTCTTACTTATCTAAATATAGTACGAAGGTTATAATTGCATGTCCCCGCCAAAACGTAATATGAGATTTTTAATGTTAATTAAATTACGGACCTTTACAAACTTGCAAATGTTACAACCTACAATTACAAACTAAAACTAAAATCAAATAGTCCAACAAAACTAAAACTAAAACTAAAACTAAAATCAAAAGCTACAATTGCGAACCCTTACATTAGTCTTTAGTTTTTTAGTAAATAGTAAAGCTAGTAAAGCGGCCTAGTGTGAAGTGAATTGAGTACTAATAATTTGATAGTTATAGTGTCTGTTTATATATATTAAATTATTAATATTTAATTATTAGGGAGGATAAAATAGTAAATTATTACCATCTTATTGGGTTATCGGTTTACCCAATAACCCAATAGTAAAACCCGATACCGAACCAATAACCCAATAACTTTTTTTCATAAACCCATTAAAAACCCAATAATCCAATTACCCAATAACAATAACCCAATAACATTTTTTTCGATTCGGTTTATAGGTTGGTTCGGTTTTTGCACACCCCTAATTAGAGGAAAGGCTCCGACTACTAGTTGATTTTTTATGTGCAACCACTGTCTAGTTTTTAGTTGGATTCTCGTTTCAACTTGCAAAACATGCTGCCCAGAATTTTCAGCATCTTCAACATCAAATGTATCCATTATTTTTGGTCCTGATTTCATTAGATTTTCCCAGAACAAACTTGCGGTGCATCAACCCCAACTCTTGGTGTTCCCCCTGCGTTTTTAGTTGCATTAGACATCGAATTCAGCCCAACTTCTTTTGATTGCACCTCATTAGTAACAACCTGTTGGTTATTGCAATCACCTTTATCTTCGGTAGTTGTTTGAACACCAATATTACTTGTATCAACATCCATTGAGTCTAAATGATTTTGCTCGAAAGTGGAAGCAACCAATTGTCGATTTAAAGTAGTAGCTTTACTTTGATTGACATCTACAATCTTTCTTTTTTCATTTAATATTTCTCTCGAATCGCCTTGATACTTTTCACTATTGCTAGTACCTTTTAAAGCACCTTCAATGGTATCATCAATTTGTTTGTTATTTTGATTTATTTTCGAAATCAAACAACAACTATCTTCATCATGACCTTGGTGCTTACAATAATTGCAATACAAAGGTAGATTATCATATACAATCTCCTGAAAAACCTCGATCAAGTTACCAAATTTTTCATCCACAAACTACAACCTTATACAATTTGGAAGTATATCAACTAGATCAAGTATAAACTTGACCCTAATCTTGCTAGGTATTGACTTTATTTGAGTAGCTTTATCTATAGCTATTGGTTTCCCAACTGCTGATTCTATAGACAACATAGACTTCATTGCAAACAAATCTGGAGATAAGTTCGGTAAAGAAATCGAAACCACACCTAACGTCGTTTCCTCCTTTGGGTCATATCCAATGGACCATGGAAAAACCCTACATTGGTGCTCCTCTCCATTGTAGAGAACATAATTAACTGAGCGAGACAAAGCTAGTACATAATCTTCATATAGATCAAACCTCAACAAAATTTGTAATTAAACAATTGCCCTTGGTACCAAGATGTTTCAATAAAATTGACCTTAATAGCTTCAAATATGGCGCACCATATGATAACTTAAACACCACTGCTTGATGTAATCCCTCTTCGATCATAAAGTCTTGCCTTTCCTCCATTGAAAACGTGATAGTAGGTTCTCCATGAATTATTTCAATTGATTTTACAATTGTTTTTGAGTTAATTAGGGCAGATTGTTTAGGAGTTGTAGTATTGGAATTGAAAAGGATGGCGTATGTGGTGGTTTGGGGTGGTGGGGCGGGCTGGACAGCCTCGAAAGGAGGCCGTCTAGTGGCCGTAGCAGCCATGATTGTTGCCTGCCGACCTAGGGTTTGAAAAGTCATCCCTGTAATCAATGCTTGAGAAAACGCAAGGTTATATGATGTAGTGCTTCACTTTTTCTTAGAGAAGAGTAGAGAAGAAAAGTTTATGCCGACAATGAAGGGAAGTCAAGTGAGCTTCAGTTTCAGTGAAGAGCTTTCCAAGTTTGCATCTCTGGGCTCCAAAATGCAAAAGCCATTCCACCAATACTTCGAGGAAAAAGGTTCATTTATGCCATGCATTAAAAGTTTAACACATCTATGTCATTTCCGTTTGAGAAAAAGCTGATCCATGCCATTATTCGTTAACGAAAAACAATTTAGCTTTTGCAAAATCATTTTATACATGGTCAATTATGATTTGGTCATCATTAATTAAATCATATTTAAAGGAAAAAATCTCAAATATGCCATCAAGTTTTTAGAAAAGGTTCGTCTATATACTAAAATTTTGGTTCATCTATGTCATTTCAGTTAACAAATAATGACATGAATGAACCAAACTTTTAACGAATGACATAAGTAAGTCTTTTCTCAAAGTTCTGCGACATATTTGAGCCTTGTCAGCCTAAATGCTTCTCAAACATTTTTTACCTTCTTTCATCGATCCACCCTCCATCATTAGCATCACACATATTTTAGAGAAAGTGACTATATAGTGGGTCTTTTTTTTTTAAATATACTATTGAATAAGACATTATTCTCATAGACTAGGATAAAGTTGATGTGGTTTTTACTAAAGCTATCAAGGAATGACGCACTATCATTAATTTATAAAGCACTAATTTTGTGTACCTAACATCAATTAATAAACTAGCAATGCAATAATTCATAACTAATACGATATTCCAGTATGTCTGTGCCATTGTGAACTCAGAATTATTGTTTTATCTCTGTTATATTCTAGGTTTTTTTATGATCCTCACAAATGCAAGGACCTGGTCCCTGATAGAATGCTCTCGTCCAGATACAAATGGAGTACAACCGTAAAGCTGTCATGATTGGTAGTAGGTGAAAAGTGTAGTGTCCTACAACAATAGGAAGAGCTGACGAGATTGTCTGTTTCAATGTCTCACAAAGGGACATGGTACCTTGTTAAGTTCTCTCGTCAAGATTTATTATTCGGAACAAATGTAAAGTTATCGTGTCAGAGGTTGGTGAGGCATCAACGTACTACAACAATTAGAATGGACACAATTTTTCGTCCAACAGTCAATAAATCTTTATGGTTGACTTAGTCAATATGACAAATAATAAATAAATTCATTTATCCAAAGAAGGAAGTCAGACAACAATCCATTTCAAGAACTCACAAAGAAGTTTGCAAGCGACCTGGTCCCTTCAAGACTGCGATATGAAAAGGTGACAAGATAGCCGTCAGAAAAGCTGACTTTTCTGATGTGGTAGGTGCGGCTTTCAGCCAATGGTATGGTCTCAACGAGTTTGTGGTTATTTATGTTATCTCTTCCCAACAAACACAAACTCAAGATTTGACAAACTAAAACTCAAAGATCTTAAAAGAAAAGGTCATCTTCAAGGAAGAATTCAAGCATAAGAATACATATAACAAGGATCTGATCAAGAGAAGAAGTGATTTATTTACCTATTGTTGTTCTTGAATGTTTGTATTGAGCTTAACTTGTAGGATTCGTTTCATTGTTTGTTAGAAACGTTTCAAACTTGGTTTGAGTCTTGTAAGAACATAGTTAAGAGTAACTTTGTGTCTTACTGTAAAAGTCTATATTAATCAGTTGGGTTAGTATAGTGGGCGGTGTGGTATCTGCTTAGTTGAAGTCTAAGTTATATAGGGTAATAACTTAGTGGGCGGTGTGGTATCCGCTTAGTTGAAGTATAAGTTATCTAGGGGTGACATCTTAGTGGACATTGTTGTATCTGCTCTGGCTCGTCTAAATAATATGTGGTATTGCTTAGTGTAGAGATTAGCAGGCTAATATCGTGTTGTAATCGACTTTTACTTTTGCTTGTTGAAAATTAGTGAAAGTTGTTTGAAAAGTCTTGTTAAGAACAGGTCGTGGTTTTACTCCCTTGGGCAAGGTGGTTTCCACGTAAAGTTGCTTGTTCAATCTTTACTTTCAACACTTATTTTACTGTCTGTTATTGTAACTGTGTTGAGGACCTGGTCCCATCAAAACAGGTGGACACTAACGTTTAGTTACTGTTCTTGTTGAGTCAATAGACCTGGTCCTTGACTAATCAGTGGACGCATACATTCCAACAAGTGGTTTCAGAGCAGGTGCTCTCTAGCCCATTAACGCCAAGAGAGACTCATATGGAAAGAATGACTTCTCCACTAAGATGGCAAGAAGGTCCGTGTTAAACAAGGCCATCCTTTTTTGATGGTCAATATTATCAGAGGTGGAAACATTGCATGTTTGACTTCATAATGGCTGAAGACGGTGAGATGTGGGATGTTATTTGTGAGGGTACCTATGTGCCATTTATAGAAGTAAAATATGGTGATGTCACAAGGATTGTTGTCAAAACTCGATAACAATACAATGAATTTGACAAAATAAAAGTTGAGAAAAACTACAATGCCAAGAAGTTCTTAATGTGTGGAATCAGAACAAATGTATATAATCTGATTTCTTCGTGCAAATCAGCTAAAGAAATTTGGGATCTGCTGAGAACTACCTATGAGAGAACTAAGGAAACAGGGGCAGATTTGACTGGGGATGTTGATCAGAAGGGAGATATAAAAAGGGATGAATCACTAGCTTCCAAGGTGTCTCGAACCTTGAAGGAGATGACACCACAAACTATCTCACTCAAAACTTTCAAAAACTTGTGAGTATACGTAGAGGTTCCATGAAGAAAGAAGCTCATGATAGCGCTACAAGCTTTAGTGTCATTTGTTACAAGCGTGATCAACCAAGTCACACCATGAGAGACTGTCACGTGCTTGAAGTTGATCACAAGGAAGTAAAAGACCAATAGGGGGACTAGGTCCATGCCAGTAGTAGCATAAGAGAAACCTTTTTCCAGACGGTAAAGAGGGAGATGATTGCATGGGAAGACTCCACGAGTATTTCAGAAGACTCTGAGCACTCTGCTGAAGCCTTTATGGCAAAATCTTATGATGAGGAATATGAATAAAAGGTAACCCTTTTGGATCTTAAAAAAAAGTTGCATGTTTACTCTGTCAAGAAGTTGAGAAGTCTAGATGCTATTTTGATTGACTCTTTCATTGAGTTAACAACTTAAAAGGATCAGATGAATAATAGCCTAGATATTATTCATGAAGAAAAGGTAGCTTTGGTTGACCAAGTGTCTGTTGTTGAAGAAAAATTGATAGTTCTAGAAGTTGAAAATCTAGAACTTAGGGAAAAATTAAAGATGTTGAGTGAAGAATGTGGTAGAGTAAAGGGACTAGCAGCTTGCAAATTGATCTAGAAACAAGTTTGAATACTGCTGAAACAAAACTTGCTACGGACCTTAGAGAGAAATAATCAGTTAGAGAGGGGCTTGGTCCGCGTCAAATAAGAACTGAACAAATCTCTCAAATGGGCCACATCTTTAAAATTGCTTGCTAATCTTACCAGTTAGGGTCAAAATGATAGAAAAGGGTTAGTAAATCCAAGCAAAAGTCCTTCTTACAATATCCATGGCAAAGATGTGCCCATTTCTCATATTTTGTCGTGTCTCCATTGTGCTCGTGATGTTCACTTGAAGAAGGATTGTCCAGATTGGAAAAGGACCCAAGATAACCTCTCAAAATATTTTAAAGAATAAGAAGGGAACTGGTCAACAGAGCAACAAGCACAAGAAGGGACCTGGTAAACAGAAGAACTGGCAGAAGAAGGAACCTGCTCGTACTTCTATTCCTAAGTTGAAAAAAATAATTTTGCCTCACTTGACAAAGAATTATCTTATCACTCCTTTAACTGCTTATTGGGAACTCCAACTGAAGTGGGTTCCCAAGGCTAACAAGTGATATGGTATTCTTGTGAGAAGAAGTAGCAGCAATCGGTGCTGGTTCATAACTAGCGGATTCTCAAAGCATGTGACTGGAAACTGAAAACTTCTTCTCTGTAAATGCACTACAAGGTGGAGGTGTCTCATTTGGCGATGGAAGATTAGGTATGTTTTTTTGTGATGGCATGTTTGGAAAATCTACGGAACACACTATTGAGGATGTGTACTATGTCAATGATTGAAGTATAATTTTTCAAGTGTTTCATAGATGTGTGATGAATGAAATAAAGTTAAGTTCTTATCAGAAAGAAAGTATGGTAAAAAACTTTCTCTCTCGGACGATGATTTGATAAAAAAGAGATGCAAGAACATGTATATTGTTGATCTGATTACGGATCGTTAAGAAAGTCTCACTTGCTTTAAGTGCTCAAAGTGAGAATGTTGAGATATGATATGAGAGATGCGCTCTTGTGAATGTTTCTCTACTGCACAAACTTGTGCCAAGGGACCTGGTCCCCAGTTTGCACAAAAAGAAATTTGCAGATGACAAAGGGTGTGACGTTGCTCTTAAAGAGAAGCAGATCAGACATTCTTCAGGTAAAATATGCAGGCTTTTAATCTTTCGAAAAAACCTTCGGGCTGGAGTGATGAAAGTTACATGTTCAATGACTGAAATGGTGATATTGAGAAGCTTAATCTCAATGAAGTTCATAAGAGTATCTGTGGGATGTTCATCCTCCAGCAAGGCTTATCCGGTGTAAAAAAATGTCTGCATTAAAATGGAGTGTTCATGCGATTTTTGATGAGCCTAGAAGAATTAGAAAGTAAGTTGCAAAACAAAGAAGATTCTGAGATGGAAGGGCTGCTTTGGATTCAGAGAGACGATCTATATAGTGATCTTGTTGAAGAACATCCTCTTCATGAATCCAGCAATCTCAAGGAAGCTGATGCAGATGATGAACCTGATGAGGGACCCAGTCCTCTAGACAGTGAGTGGACAAAGATGATGCAGTTCAAACTGCTAATGTGAATTCTGAAGGTGAGAATGAAGAAGCTGATCAAGCTCAGTTTGAAAGAAGCAAAGTATCACAGTTGGTTCCCCAACAAACTGATAGGTTGTCCGAATTCCTCTTCAACAATGGCTTCAAGAGAGGTAAAATTGTCAAAACCCATCTCTTTGAATACACTAGGAAAGGAATTGCTGATTATTTAGGTACATATTGATGATGTCATCTTTGAGGCAATCTTTGAGATGGTGTGTCAAGAGTTTAGTGCACTCATTAATAGTGGGTGTTGAAATGAGCATAATGGAAGAATTAAATCTCTTCTTGGAGTTGTAGATCAAGAAACCTCAAAAGGTACCTTTGGTTGTCAAGAAAAGTGCATTTGTGAGCTACTCAAATGGCTTAACATACTTGAAGTCAAGACAATGTTACGGAGGGGCAATGTCATCATGATGTTGTGCAAAGTGGAAGATCGAGTGTCTAACAACTTCACTAAAGTCGTAAGCTAGGACTCGTGTATACTCTTATAGGGACTTAGCTACAGGGAAGAAGATAGCACAACGTTCAGGGCAATTGATGTCTGATCAAAGACGAGGACCTGGTAACAATCCAAGAGAAGTTGAAGTTGCTGATTTTTTTTTCATGTTATGGTTGCCTAGAATAATTGATAATCTCTTGAGTAATAACTTGAAGCTGGATGCAGATGTACCTGATTCAGATATTCCATTCTTGTACAAAAGAATCACATTTGGTGGCTGCTGAGAAAATCTTAAGACATTTGAAGAAGACATGGGACCAGGTCGTACTCTGTCCATCAGGAGAATTTTTGATTTGGAGGAACAAGGTGATGTTGATCATGATAATATCCAGTTGATAGAAAAAGTACCTTATGAATGGCTTATTTTATAGGCTGATCTCTTACTCATAGGGAACTAAAAGGCAAGATATGTTGTGTGTTCAATACTTGAGGCAAGGTATGTAGTAGGTGCAGGTTGGTGCACTCAACTATTGTGGACCAAGCAGCAGCCTGAAGCTCATAAAATCTGGCTGAAGTAATTAAGCTGATGATGGAAATGCTAAAACTTTCTTGAATAGATCCTATCTGAAGCAATCAACTCTTTTATGACTATGCAAAGGGAGCAAGTATCCTTGCTTTTCAGTTATGTATGTTTTAGCAAGTTCAGTTTCATACCCTTGATAGGTATACACACATAGCAAAGGGCTGAAGGAAAAGGGAGTCCAGGACAGATCTAGGCAATCACATTCAAACTACAGAGAGGGACCTAGTCATTCTCGAAGGTTAGCACTCTTAACATTGCAGTTTGAATTATGCATGAGGACCTTGATATTGCCACATGTCTATCATTCAGATATTTGATCATTGTCTCATCTCTTGAATACCAAAATGACACTCTCCTTCATATAATACATCTTTTTACTTCCTTTATATTCCATATTTCTTTCCATTTCCCCTAAAAATTCAACTTCCCTTCCAAATATCAGAGTTTTTTTAAATTCTCTTTTCTCCTCTCTCAAAACACACTTCAAACTGCTAATCCCTTTATTCTTACTGCAGAATTTTCTGACAAATATGTTTTAAGTGTGAAGAAGGACCAGGTCCTCCAAGAAAATGAAGAAGTTGAAAAGATGATGTTCAAAAAGGGAAAAGTTGATATTCTGAGAATTGAAAGTATTCTGAACATGAGGGTGTCTGATTTATAATTAAAAAAATCCTCTTTTTGATTCCTCAATTATTGATCTTTTCATGTCGAAGGCCTTGAGTAAGTTTGATTTCATCAATATTTTTGTCATATGAAATTCAGGTGTACATTGGATGCTATGATAATTGCTCTTACTAACAAGGATGCTGAAATGGTTTGCCTAAAGGCTCAACTTCTGAACAACACTATCAGGGGGACCAGGTTGAGACAAAAACAACTGGCAGCCCCAAAGGTTCAAGATGAAGGCTGGGCAGCAAAGAATGTGAACTTCAAGAGAGGCTTCTGAAAATACCATTCCAAGTGATTTGCTCTACTAATTCTATTCTTTCAATCCCTTGCCGCTAAGTCATCCATTCTCTTCCTAAATTTATATGTCAATCCTCATTCCTCTTTCTATATCGAAATTGAGTGGCACTGTTTTGGTTTTCATTCATAATCATATTTGAAATGCTTTGATGGATGATCTTTTATTTATGAATGCAAAATGTCTTGCTTCTACAGTCTTGTCTCATTACTTAATGCATCTTTTACTCATGCTCAGTGTTTCCCAGGTGGCCATGAATTTGCTTGAACTGCATTTCTGTCAACTTGGTTTACTGCTTTAACCCTTTTCTTATGATGTCAAAAGGGGGGAAATTGTTAAGGTAAAAGATCAATGATGTTAGCTATTTGAACAAGACATAGTTCATGCCAATAGGGGGAATCAATGATTTTAGCTATTTGAAGAAGACATGGGTCATGCCATAGGGGAATCAATTCTAGCTACTTGAAGAGGACCTGGTCCTGCCGATATGGGGAAGAAGTGTTTGTCATCATCAAAAAATGGGAAAAATGCTATTTTGATGTTTTGATGATTTGACAAACTTTTGGCATGGTGAAAAAACGGTTACCTTAAGAGTTCTTGTTGATAGGGGGAACTGGTGAATAAGTCTATTATCATCAAAAAGGGAAAACAATTATTTTGATGTTTTGATGATTTGACAAACTTCGAGGATGATGAAACTCCAGTTACTCGAAGAGTTCTTGCTGATAGGGAACTGGTGAATAAGTTTGTTGTCATCAAAAAGGGGGAAACTATTAGTCTGAAGCTGATATGAGATGTTAGTTTGAAGTTGATATGAAGTTTTGATGATTTAACAAACTTATCGATCTAAGAAGGAACCAGATCCTTGTTATTGGGACTGCTGACAAGGAAATGAATGAATAAACTCATTGTGAGGAATATTTGTGTATAATCATCAAAAAGGGGGAAATGTTATATTCTAGGTGTTTTTATGATCCTTACAAATGCAGGGACCTGGTCCCTAACAGAGTGCTCTCGTCCAGATACAAATGGAGTACAGTTGTAAAGCTATCATGTCGGGTGGTAGGTGAAAAGTGTAGTGTCCTACACCAATAGGAAGAGCAAACGAGATTGTCTTTTTAAATGTCTCACGAACAAAGGGACCTAGTACCTTGTTATGTTCTCTCGCCCGGATCCATTATTGGGAACATTTGTAAAGATGTCGTGTCAAAGGTTGGTGAGGCGTCAACGTACTACACCAATCAGATTGGACACAGTTATTTGTCCAACGGTTAATAACTCTTTAAAGTTGACTTAATCAACATTACAAACAACAAATAAATTTATTCATCCGAAGAAGGAAGTCAGACACGAAGCCTTTTCAAGAACTCATAAAGAAGTTTGCAAGAGACCTGGTCCCTGCAAGACTGCGATATGAAAAGGTGAGGTTGCCATTGACTTTATTCTAGATAAGTGTAATGCTTTTTTGCATATTTTTTGCTCACTTCCTGCAATCTTAAAAGAGATCAAACAAATCAATGTGGAGGTGACTGAGATGTGGTCAGTGAACGTTGCTTTTAAGCCTCACTATGTGGTAGCGCCATCTAAACATCTGCCAACTCCACATAGAAATCCTAAGACGGACGAGGAGATAGTGGGTTTTGGGAATGACACATAAAAAATGATTCAGTATCTTATTAGAGGTACAAAGGAGCTAGATTTCATCCCAATTGTAGGCATAGGGGGACAATGGAAAACGACTATTGCTAGAAAGGTGTACGACAGTGACAACATTGTTTACCATTTTGATGTTTTAGCATGGTGCATCGTTTCCCAAACATATAACCAGAGAAAGCTACTACAAGAGATTTTTTGTCAAGTTACCGGTTCTAAGGACATGGGATATTAGGATGACGAACTTGCTGACATGTTGAAGAAAAAGTTAATGGAAAAGAGATTTCTCATTGTCTTGGATGATATGTGGGATTGTATGGCATGGGATGACTGAAGGCTTTGCTTTCCAGATGTTGGAAACAGAAGCAGAATAGTAGTAACAACTCGACTTGAGAAAGTGGGTGAGCATGCCATGCACCATATTGATCCTTATTATCTTCCGTTCCTCACAACATAAGAGAGTTTCCAATTGTTGCTGATAAAAGTATTTCAGCAGGAAGGTTGCCCCCCTGAAATTGAAGATACTTGTCAAGTAGTTGCAGAAAAATGCAAAGGATTGCCTCTAGTATTTGTCTTGGTAGCTAGAATAATCAAAAAAAGGAAAATGGAAGAATCTTGGTGGAATGAGGTGAAATATGCTTTATTTGACTATCTTAATCGTGAGTCTGAATATAGTCGGGCGACTATGCAGTTGAGTTTTGATAATTTAACCGATTGTTTAAAGCCTTGTTTTCTTTATGTGGGGATGTTCCCGGAGGACGCTAGAATTCCAGTGTCTAAATTGATAAGTTTATGGATCGCAGAAAGTTTTGTGGAGAATGTTGAATCTGCTGAAGATTTACTTGATGGATCTCATTAGCAGTAATGTATTAATGGTTTCAAGGAGAAGATATAATGGTAAAGTCAAATATTGTCAGGTTCATGATGTAGTGCTTCATTTTTGCTTGGCGAAGAGTAGTGAAAAGAAGTTTATGATGGCAGTGAAGGGACATGATAGTCAGTTTCACACCTTTGGATTGGAAGGAATGTCGAGTGAGGTTCAGTTTCAGTAAAGAGCTTTCCATGTGTGCATCTCTGGGATCCAAAGCACAGAAGCATTTCCACAGACACTTGAGGTCACGGATAACGACCAATCAAGGAAAATCTATTGATGGGATTCCCTTCCGTCAGGTTAGTGAATTAAGACTTCTTAAGGTCTTGCATTTGAGTTCCAACACAGCTGACTGACGTGTCTGCAGCAAGTGTTGATGAAGAAGGAAGTTGAGGATTGGAACATGTCAAAGGAATAGGTCCAACGAAACTGACGGACGAGGTTACAACAATTAAGATTATATTTCATCTAGAATTATATTATGATTAGGATTATAGTACAACTAGGAATAGATTATTTATAATTGCATTATTATTATTATTATATTAGTAATAGGTATTGTAGAGTCCTAAGTTAACTATAGTTAGAGATGGCATGATCATGAGCATACTAAAGATAATAAACTGAATGCAGAAGCTAAATCATAATTTAAACTGAAAAGATGTGGAATACCCATATTAACTGAGATAAATGAAATACTGATGAGTTTAATACAAATAAGTTATTAACTCAATACTAAGCCGAAACTAACGATGTCTAAAATAAGCCTCTAACTGACTAGAAATGCTGGGACAAGCCCCAGCTAAGTCTAGCAAAAACTGAAACTAAATGACTAAAAGACTGAAATGAACTCATGACTATTGTCCTCGGAGAATGAGGACTCACCACTAGATCTGCTGAACTGGAGATCAAAAATCGATCTATGCACGATCTGGATGCTGAGAACATGAACCTATATCACGAGAAGATGTAGCGCACGTATGCGTCAGTACTTGAAGGTACTGAGCATGTAGGATAGAATAAAGCTGAAATAAAAACATAACTGAACAAGCACAAAAGCAAGTATAATAATCTGAACATGATATTCTGAATTCTGAGCTAACTGGATGCAATGACCAAATTTATAACATGCTGAGACTGAATAATAACTGTACTGTAAATATGGTCATTGCATTAGAGATTGACTAATCTCTGGGAGCTACTAATAACCGATAATAAAACCACATGAGCTAAATGTGGAGTCCGATGTATACGCCCCATCGAGAGGACCCAATATACCTTGCCAGAGGTATAAAGGCATGATGACGTGATCACTAAACTGATTGCCCACAGAGGGGACTTACAACCTACTTGGCTAGTAGTTCTGGGACTAATTGGGTACGCTGAATCCTAGCCCAACTCGGTATTATGCTACTCCCGATGAATTATGTAATTAACTGATTATGACTGAGTCTATGTAAATACTGGATTGATCAAAACTGAACATGCAAACTGAGAATGCAACAATTAATCTGGTGATTATGCATTTTTAACAGAGGCATGTATATATGAAGTAACTGAAATATCTGACCTAGCATTTGTAATTCAAGAACTAAAGAAATACATAGCTAGGGTTCTGAAATTCATGCGGTAAACTGTATAATAACTTTACAATCTGATTTGGAACATATATCTTACTAATTCATGAGGATCTGCTATAGTTCTACAAACCCCAGGTCTATCCATGACAAGAGAATCAGAACTGACTGAAAACTAGGGACCCAATGGGTGAAAGGAACCCACTAGTGAAATCCCGCATACCTGGTGATGAAATTCATGAAGAAATATTTAGATTTCGGAGCTGGGACTGCTGGAACCTTGCTGCATTCTTGAACTAGGATTCTTGACCTTTTTCTCCTTTCTTGCTTCTAATTTTCTAAGTTTTGATTTATGATTTTGACTTAGATAAATTCTTGTTATGTTTCTAGGCTTAAACTGACTAAAATCTGATGATTTAGGGTCAAAACGACGTATCTTAGGGTTTAAATAAAGTGGGAAAAGACCAAAAGACCCTTGGGTTAATTGTTGTTGGACCAAACGATGACCTGGATTGACGGGCCGTCGTTTGGGTCCGTAGGCTGGGTATGTTCGACACGCCTTTACTAACATGGACATAACGTTTTACTCGAAGGTCTGATTTTAGCAAACTCGGTGGCTATGGAAAGCTAATTCAATTATCTATCATTTCATAGGTCATGGGTCACCTAATTTATTTTGTGCTAAGAGTTATGATCAATTAAAGTTGACCCAACTGCATTTCCCCCCACCTACGGTCATACCTACGATCCGTAGGTCCATCTACGGACCGTACTGGTCAATCGTGGTTCTTGTCAGAGAGTGGGTAAATGGCGTCTTGATCGACCGACACAGACTACGGACCGTAGTCTGGATACGAGGTTTTACATTCACTTTGCCAAATCGTTGTTTTGTTTTTGTAATTTGTAATTTGTGATTGTCCCCTCCCCCCTAGCAAACTCGGTGGCTATGGAAATCTAATTCAATTATCTATCATTTCATAGGTCATGGACACCTAATTTATTTTGTGCTAAGAGTTATGATCAATTAAAGTTGACCCAACTGCATTTCCCCCCCTAATTGTCTGATAATTTTCACCTACGGTCATATCTACGATCCGTAGGTCCATCTACGGACCGTAATGGTCAATCGTGGTTCTTATCAGAGAGTGGGTAAATGGCGTCTTGATCGACCGACACAGAATACGGACCGTAGTCTGGATACAGGGTGTTACATTCACTATGCCAAATCGTTGTTTTGTTTTTGTAATTTGTAATTTGTGATTGTCCCCCCCCCTTAATTTCTATAATCCCTCATCTTACACTTCATATGTGAAATTCGATCAAGGATATGTGTAGACAAGTTATTTTTTGGTTGAAGTAAGAGCACCTCCCAATCATGATCCAATAATTTGGAAATTTAGCAGCAGAGAATACTAAAGTGAATTGAAAGATGAGTATTCCTGTATGAAAGTTGATTTGCATGTAAATTCAAAGATTTCGGTAGCTTAATACCAAATCATCATATGTATGAGTGCATGTACAAAAGACATTTATGTTGTTTGGACTCTTCAAAAATATCGCCGCTTCTATGTGACATTTCACATAGTGCAAATTTTGGAGAATCCGACTTGGGTGCAACAATATTTTTGGGGAGTTTGAGGGAAGCCAAAGAGATATCACTTGGCACTTCAGGGACTAATACACAAACATATATTTTTGATTGCAAATGTCACCTTTTTGCGCCCTTTGTAACTCGAACCACAACTTTAGTTAGAGGCGAAACAATTCCCTCTTATCCTCTTTACATATTTACACTGCATATAATTTCTTTTGGGTCAATTACACTGCATATAATTTTGTTTGGGTCATTTACATTTTATATTTTAAAGCGCAAATTATGTTTTTAGATTACATGTTTTTATGTAAAAAAAAAGAGAAGAGAAATTCAATTTACAAGGATGATAATAGTTGGAAGATATTACCTTCAAACATATGAAGATCCAATAGTTAACTATACTACTACTTTTATATACTCTCTCAGCCGCTTCATTTTACATTATTATTGAAGAAAAGGATGACATACCCTCAATGTTAGTATCGTAAGCTGGTGTATATGTCATTGAGCCATGTAAGTTCTTCAGATTTCTTTTGAAGCGTATGTTGTATTAGCATTCCAACTCGCATACTCGTACATTCATGTATTGATATCAGTTGGAATGCATCGTATTATGATGCAGACATAGATAAAGAGTATCGACATCCAGCACATCGTTGATTCAGTTGAGCACTCCAGAGTCTGTTGGTGAGCCTCCTTGCATCCCGGAGGACTCTTAGCTTTTATTTGCTTTCTAGTTTAGTTCATTAGGATGTTGTGGGGTTTGTCCCAACATCCATCTCAATTTTTTTTTAGAGGCTTCATAGATAGTTAGTAGTTCAGTAGTCTTTGCATCATCATTCTTATGTTAAAGACTTGGGTTACCACTTTTGGTCAAGTTAAATGTTTGATCTTTAAAATATTATCAGTTATTTTATTGTTCAGTTCAGTTAAGTTCATTGATCATTATAGATATGAAAATTGTCTTCTGCTAAGTAAGTAAGTTAGGATAAGGGTTCGCTTGTGTCCAGCAATTGTCTTCGAGTGTCATCCACGCCAGGGTGTAGGCTCGGGGCGTGACACAGAGCATATGATACATTTCGTCTTTCATTGTACACTGCATTCTACTACTTCAAATTGATTTTGTTCTTCAAATACATCACTGTTAGATCAAAACACTCTTTCTCCCATGGATAACTCTTGAAGAAATCTAACTCATTCACCAACTTAACGTAGTTTCCACAATCTTATATTGATCATGGACAAGCAACATCGGGTGGACGAACCAAACTAAATAGCACTTCAACTTCTACTCCTTATTCAATCTTGTACCCTTAATCAAACTTATCAACTTTGTAGTAGTGATATTCTTATTCTTGGTCACTTTATAATGAAATTTCTCATCTTTCTGAAGTACTTTGTCAATTTTGCCTCATGAGGGTAAGCTAAGTAATTCAGCCCCGTAACCAATGAAAATTCTCTTAGGTTAAAACAAGCAGGTTTATCATTCACGCAGAATGCATTTTTTTTTTATCATTTTTCACACATCGCAGCAACATATAATGGATCATCTGTCTATTGAACTTGAAATTTTTTGGAATATTCCTCAAGTGTCAAAAACAAGTACCTTTAAAGTCGTTATAATTTTTTTCTTGAGCTAAAAGTTTTCTAAAATCACGATAAAAAGTCATTCTTGCACTCATAGAAATTTTCACTGGAAACGATCCTAACTCATCCATCCATGTCGTAAGATTATACTTACTAGAGATTTTTCTTGCACAAATTGGCTAGGACAGTGGATCATCATCCTCATCTCTACTATCTCGGGTATCTCCACTACTCTCCTCATCTCCACTGTCAATTTTTTTCACTAGATTCAACATCATCACTTGTATGGGCACTACTATCCTCATAGTTGTCAATCTCAACCATTGTATCATAATTCGAGTTAGACTTAGGTTCTTCAACTACAATTTTTTTCTTTTTTGAAGATCCGAAAACTTCTTTCGCCTTTCTTTTCTTATTTTTAGAAGCATTAGAAATAGATTATTTAACGATGCCGCTTCTGGTTTTAGTCATATTGTGTTGGGAAAACACGGACAAACCCAAAAATATATATAGTAAAAATAATGGAATAAAATGGGAAAATAATAACACCAAGAATTTTATATGGAAACCCTTCTAAATATGGGAAAAACCACGGGCCAAGAGGAGCAACTGATATCACTATATTAAGGAATTTTACACTGTGTAGTCACGAATACAATACTCAAAGTGACTACTATACACTCAAAAGGAACTACACTCTTTTGGTTTCCACCTTACTAAAATATCGCTCACACTCTATTTTTCTTCACAGACTATTTTTCTTGTATATTCTATGGAATACCTCACTCTGCTCTCAGAGTGGTTTTTTCTCTCTAACTTGGTGTGTTCTACAAATGAGCAAGAATGCTCTATTTATAGAAGGAGAAAATCATACCCATGTCACTAATAACATAGGTAAATATAGCAAAGTCAAAAAGGGTTTACAAATCTGACCAATTTGCCAACTACCAAATCTTTATTTTCAACTCTAATTACTATTTGTTTTTATCAATTACTTGTATCAATTGAATAGTAAAAGTTGACCAAAAAAATATGGGATGGACTCCACAAATCTCCCCCTCCAGTCCCATTCACTGTAAGAGTTATCTTCATCTTCTTTAGAGAGAGCTCATACCTACAAGTTCTTTGCATAACTCGAACTTGTCTTTTAGTATCGTCTTAGTCAACATATTTGCAAGATTTTCACTTGTGTGAATCTTTTTGACGTGAATTAATTCGCTCTCCACTTCCTCACGAATCCAATGATATCTGAAGTTGATGTGTTTTGTTTTGGCGTGGTACATGGAGTTCTTGCTCAAGTCTATTGCACTCCGTCTATCACAATAGATAATATACTCCATCTGATTCAAAGCAAGCTTTTGAAGAAATTGGTTTAGCCATATCATCTCCTTGCCGGCTTCAGTAACTGCAATATACACAGCTTCAGTTATAGATAGTGTAACATACTTCTGCAACTTTGACTGCCATGATATAGCTCCCCCTGAAAAAGTAAACAAATATCTAGTAGTGGATTTTTTGTTATCAAGGTCAACTGCCATATCAGAATCCGTATAGCCTTTCAAGATTAGATTTGATGCTCCAAAACACAAGCATTCATCTGAGCTTCGTCTAAGATACCTGAATATCCACTTCACAACTTCCCAATGCTCTTTTCCCTGATTGTCGAGAAATCTGCTCACAACACCAACTGTGTGAGCAATATCAGGTCTATTGAATACCATTGCATACATAAGACTTTCAACGACGGAGGAATATGGAACTTTGGCCATGTTCTCTTTTCCTACCTAGCTGTAGGACAGATCTTCTTGCTCAACTCCATGTGACCAGCAAGAGGTGTACTAACAGGCTTAGCATTCTTCATATTGAAGCGCTCCAGTACACGTTCAGTATACTTTTTCTGTGACAAATAAATCTTTCTTTCATCTCTGAGAAGAGTAATTCTCATGCCCAAAATTTGTTTGGCATGACCCATGTCTTTCATAGAAAAAGACTTACACAACTCTTTCTTTAGCTCGTCAATCTTGGAAGTATTCTTGCCCACAAACAACATATCATCCACATACAACAAGAGGATGATAAGATCATTGTTAGAAATTTTTTGTACAAATACGCAATGATCTGAAAAAGTTTTCTTATAGCCTTGCTCCCCCATAACAGATTCAAACTTCTTGTACCACTGTCTAGGAGCCTGTTTTAGGCCATAAAGACTCTTTTTGAGTTTGCATACAAAATTTTCTTTACCTTCTACTTTGAAGCCCTCAGGTTATTCCATTTAAATCTCTTCTTCTAGGTCATCATGAAGGAAAGTCGTCTTCATATTCATATGCTCAATCTATAAATTAAGACTAGCAGCCAAACCTAGAACTTTGTGAATCGAGGGCATTTTCACAATAGGAGAAAATATTACGTCAAAGTCAATACCCTTATTTTGACCAAATCCCTTAACAACCAATCTAGCTTTGTACCTGGGCTTCAAGTTGTGTTCTTCAACTTTAACTTTGAACACACACTTGTTTTTCAAAGCTCTCATGCCCTTGGGCAATTATACCAACTCATAAGTGTGGTTCTCATGCAGAGACTTCATCTCATTTTGCATGGCTTCAATCCATTGATCCTTGTGCTCATATTCCATGCCCTCCTCATAACATTCAGAAACTCCCCCATCATAGAGTAACACATATTCATTGGGTGAATAATGGGAGGAAGGAAACCGCTGTCTTATGGACCTCCTAAGCGGAGTATTTGATTCGTCCAAAACTTCATGAGCAACAGGATCATCAATAACAATATCATTGTTATTAACAACATCAACATGTTGATTCGATGCATGATTATTTGTGTTACCATGATCATCAAGCCCAAAAATATCATGCATACTTGTGTAAGGAACATCATCATGATGAACTATACCATCAAAACTTGAATATTCTACCTTCTCCGCTTTGTCAATATCTTCAATTGTTTGATTCTCCATGAAAATAATATCACGGCTTCTCACAAGTTTCTTTTCAATTGGATCATATAGCCTGTAACCAAATTCATCTAGGTCATATCCAATGAAGATGCATTGCCTTGTCTTGGCATCAAACTTTGACCTCTCATCTTTCGGCACATGTACAAAAATTGCAACCAAATACTCTCAAATGGTCATAGGAAACATCCTTTCCGTACCAAACACTATTTGGTATATCACTTTGCAAAGCAACAGGAGATAGATTAATAACATGTGCAGCGGTCAATAACGCCTCACCCCAAAATGAGTTCGGCAACTTTGCTTCAGAAAGTAAACATCTAACTATTTCCATCAAGGTCCTATTCATCCTCTCATCCAAACCATTAAGCTGAGGAGTCTTGGGAGGAGTCTTCTGGTGTCTAATACCTTGATGCTTACAGTATTCGTCAATGGTCCACAATATTCACCACCATTATCAGTACGAATACATTTCAGTTTCTTTCGAGTTTCTCTTTCAACTGAAGCCTGAAACTGCTTGAAGACACCTAACACTTGATCTTTAGTCTTCAAGACATAGACACAAAGTTTTCTCGAGCAATTATCAATGAAAGTGATAAAGTAAGCTTATGGACTGCAGAAGGATTCGTGCAAAACAATCAATCGGCTGAAGATTACTTGATGGATCTTATTAGCAGTAATGTGGTAATGGTTTCAAAGAGAAGTTATAATGGAAACGTCAAAATCTGTCAGGTTCATGATGTCGTGCATCACTTTTGCTTGGAGAGGAGTAGAGAAGAAAATTTTATGCTGGCATCGAAGGGGCATGCTAGCCAGGTTCAGCCTGTGGACTGGAAGGGAAGTTGAGTGAGCTTCAGTTTCAGTAAAGAGCATTCTAAGTTCGCATCTCTGGGCTCCAAAACACGGAAGCCTTTGTTGGGAAAACGCGGACAAACACAAAAATTTATATGGTAAAAGTAATGAAAATAAAAATGGGAAAATAATGACATCAAAAATTTTACGTGGAAACCCTTCTAAATAAGAGAAAAACCACGGGCCAAGAGGAGCAACTGATATTACTATAGTAAGGAATTTTACACTGTGTAGTCACGAATACTATACTCAAAGTGACTTCTATACACTCAAAAGGAACAACACTCTTTTGGTTTCCACCTTACTAAAATATCGCTCACACTCTATTTTTCTTCACAGACTATTTTTCTTCTATAGTCTATGGAATACCTCACTTTGCTCTCAAAATGGTTTTTCTCTCTAGCTTGGTGTGTTCTACAAATGAGCAAGAATGCTCTATTTATATAAGGATAAAACCATGCCTATGACACTAATGACATAGGTAAATATAACAAAGTCAAAAATGACTGCAAATCTTACCAATTTGCCAACCACCAAATCTTTTATTTTCAACTCTAATTACTATTCCTTTTTAACAATTACTTGTAGCAATTGAATAGCAAAAGTTGAACAAAAATATGGGATGGACTCAACAAATCTCCCCCTCCAGTCCCATTCACTGGAAAGAGGTATCTTCATCTTCTTTAGAGAGAGCTCATACCTACAATTTCTTTGCATAACTCGAAGTTGTCTTTCGATATCGTCTTGGTCAGCATATTTGCAGGATTTTTACTTGTGTGAATCTTTTTGACGTCAAATGATTCACTCTCCACTTCCTCACGAATCCAATGATATCTGAAGTCGATGTGTTTTGTTTTGGCATGGTACATGGAGTTCTTGCTCAAGTCTATTGCACTATGGCTGTCACAATAGACAATATACTCCATCTGATTCAAACCAAGATCTTGAAGAAATCGTTTAGCCATATCATCTCCTTGCCGGCTTCGTATCCGCAATATACTCAGCTTCAGTTGTAGATAGCGCAACACACTTCTGCAAATTTGACTGCCATGATATAGCTCCCCCTGAAAAAGTAAACAAATATCCAGTAGTGGATTTTCTGTTATCAAGGTCACCTGCCATATCAGAATCTGTATAGCCTTTCAAGATTGAATTTGATGCTCCAAAACACAAGCATTCATCTGAGCTGCTAACAACACCAACTGCGTGAGCAATATCAGGTCTAGTGCACACCATTGCATACATTAGACTTCACGACGGAGAAATATGGAACTTTGGACATGTTCTCTTTTCCTCCCTATGTAGGACACATCTTCTTTCTCAACTTCATATGACCAGCAAGAGGTGTACTAACAAGCTTAGCATTCTTCATGTTGAAGCGCTCTAGTACACGTTCAATGTACTTCTTCTGGGACAAATAAATCTTCCTTTCATCTCTAAGACGAGTAAGTCTCATTCCCAAAATTTGCTTGGCATGACCCAAGTCTTTCATTGAAAAAGAATTACACAACTCTTTCATCAGCTCGTCAATCTTGGAAATATTCTTGCACACAATCAACATATCATCCACATACATCAAGAGGATGATAAAATCATTGTGAGAAAATTTTTGTACAAATACGCAATGATCTGAAGAAGTTTTCTTATAGCCTTGCTCCCCCATAACAGATTTAAACTTCTTGTACCACTATCTAGGAGCTTGCTTTAGGACATATAGACTCTTTTTGAGTTAGCACACAAAATTTTCTTTACCTTCTACTTTGAAGCCCTCAGGTTGTTCCATATAAATCTCTTCTTCAAGGTCACCGTGAAGGAAAGCCGTCTTCACATCCATCTGCTCAATCTCTAAATTAAGACTAGCAGCCAAACCTAGAATTGTGCGAATCGAGGACATTTTCACTACAGAAGAAAATATTTCGTCAAAGTCAATACCCTTCCTTTGACCAAATCCTTTAACAACCAATCTAGCTTTGTACCTGGGCTTCAAGTTGTGTTCTTTAACTTTAACTTTGAACACCCACTTGTTCTTCAAAGCTCTCATGCCTTGGCAATTTTATCAACTCATAAGTGTGGTTCTCATGCAGAGACTTCATCTCATCTTGCATGGCTTCAATCCATTGATCCTTGTGCTCATATTCCATGCCCTCCTCATAACATTCAGAAACTCCCCATCATAGAGTAACACATATTCATTGGGTGAATAATGGGAGGAAGGAAACCGCTGTCTTATGGACCTCCTAAGCGGAGTATTTGATTCGTCCAAAACTTCATGAGCAACAGGATCATCAATAACAATATCATTGTTATTAACAACATCAACATGTTGATTCGATGCATGATTATTTGTGTTACCATGATCATCAAGCCCAAAAATATCATGCATACTTGTGTGAATCTTTTTGACAGCGGTTTGCAGGATTTTTACTTGTGTGAATCTTTTTGACGTCAAATGATTCACTCTCCATTTCCTAACGAATCCAATGATATCTGACGTCGATGTGTTTTGTTCTTGCATGGTACATGGAGTTCTTGCTCAAGTCTATTGCACTATGGCTGTCACAATAGACAATATACTCCATCTGATTCAAACCAAGATCTTGAAGAAATCGCTTTAGCCATATCATCTCCTTGTCGGCTTCGGTATCCGCAATATACTCAGCTTCAGTTGTAGATAGCGCAACACACTTCTGCAAATTTGACTGCCATGATATAGCTCCCCCTGAAAAAGTAAACAAATATCCAGTAGTGGATTTTCTGTTATCAAGGTCACCTGCCATATCAGAATCTGTATAGCCTTTCAAGATTGAATTTGATGCTCCAAAACACAAGCATTCATCTGAGCTGCTAACAACACCAACTGCGTGAGCAATATCAGGTCTAGTGCACACCATTGCATACATTAGACTTCCGACGACGGAGAAATATGGAACTTTGGACATGTTCTCTTTTTCCTCCCTATTTGTAGGACACATCTTCTTTCTCAACTTCATATGACCAGCAAGAGGTGTACTAACAAGCTTAGCATTCTTCATGTTGAAGCGCTCTAGTACACGTTCAATGTACTTCTTCTGGGACAAATAAATCTTCCTTTCATCTCTAAGACGAGTAAGTCTCATTCCCAAAATTTGCTTGGCATGACCCAAGTCTTTCATTGAAAAAGAATTACACAACTCTTTCATCAGCTCGTCAATCTTGGAAATATTCTTGCACACAATCAACATATCATCCACATACATCAAGAGGATGATAAAATCATTGTGAGAAAATTTTTGTACAAATACGCAATGATCTGAAGAAGTTTTCTTATAGCCTTGCTCCCCCATAACAGATTTAAACTTCTTGTACCACTATCTAGGAGCTTGCTTTAGGACATATAGACTCTTTTTGAGTTAGCACACAAAATTTTCTTTACCTTCTACTTTGAAGCCCTCAGGTTGTTCCATATAAATCTCTTCTTCAAGGTCACCGTGAAGGAAAGCCGTCTTCACATCCATCTGCTCAATCTCTAAATTAAGACTAGCAGCCAAACCTAGAATTGTGCGAATCGAGGACATTTTCACTACAGAAGAAAATATTTCGTCAAAGTCAATACCCTTCCTTTGACCAAATCCTTTAACAACCAATCTAGCTTTGTACCTGGGCTTCAAGTTGTGTTCTTTAACTTTAACTTTGAACACCCACTTGTTCTTCAAAGCTCTCATGCCTTTAGGCAATTTTATCAACTCATAAGTGTGGTTCTCATACAGAGACTTCATCTCATCTTGTATGGCTTCAATCCATTGATCCTTGTGCTCATCTTCCATGGCCTCCTCATAACATTCAGGTTCTCCCCCGTCAGTGAGTAGCACATACTCATTGGGTGAATAACGGGAGGAAGGAAACCGCTGTCTTGTGGACCTCCGAAGCGGAATATTTGATTCTCCCACAACTTCATGAGCAACATGATCGTTAATAACAATATCATTATTATTATCAACATTAACATGTTGATCCGATGCATGATTATGGGCGTTACCATGATCATCAAGACCAATAAAATCATGCACACTTGTGTGAGGAACTTCATCATGATGAACTATACCATCAAAACTTGAAGATCTACCTTTTCCGCTTTGTCAATATCTTCAATTATTTGATTCTTCATGAAAATAATATCACGACTTCTCACAAGTTTCTTTTCAATTGGATCATATAACCTGTAACCAAATTCATCAAGGCCATATCCAATGAAGATGCACTGCCTTGTCTTGACATCTAACTTTGACCTCTCATCTCTTGACATATGTACAAAAGCTTTGCAACCAAATACTCTCAAATGGTTAGGAAACATCCTTTCCATACCAAACACTATTTTGTACATCACTTTGCAAAGCAACAACAGGAGATAAATTAATAACATGTGCAGTGGTCAATAAAGCCTCACCCCAAAATGAGTTAAGCAACTTTGCTTCAGAAAGCAAACATCTAACTCTTTCCATCAAGGTCCTGTTCATCCTCTCAGCCAAACCATTAAGCTGAGGAGTCTTGGGAGGAGTCTTCTAGTGTCTAATACCTTGATGCTTGCAGTATTCGTCAAATGGTCCACAATATTCACCACCATTATCAGTACGAATACATTTCAGTTTTTTTCCAGTTTCTCTTTCAACTGAAGCCTGAAACTGCTTGCTTGAATTCACCTAACACTTGGTCTTTAGTCTTCAAGACATAGACTCAAAGTTTTCTCGAGCAATCATCAATGAAAGTGACAAAGTAGTGTGCACCACTCAATATCTTTGTCTTCATTAAACCACATAAATCAGAGTGCACCAACTCAAGCAACTCTATCTTTCTCGAAGGGGGGTAAGACTTAAAGGAAACTCTATTTTATTTACCAGCCAAGCAGTGCTCACACTTTTCTAATTTAGCACTTTTGAAATTTGACAAAAATTTCTTCTTGGCTAGAACATTCAGTCCTTTCTCGCTGATGTGGCTAAGTCTCTTGTGCCATAACGTTGACGAGTTATCGCTCTCAACCACATTCACCGTATCAACACAAGCAGAGGACGTAGTCCAGTATAGACCACGACATTTGTTACCACTAGACACAACCAAGGAACCCTTAATGAGCTTCCATTTTCCATCACCATTGGTACTAACATATCCTTCATCATCTAAAACACCATAAGAAATTAGGTGCAGACGAACATGAGGAGAATGTTTCACATTGTTCAAAACTATTTTAGTTCCAACACTAGTTTTCAAACAAATTGTACCAATACCAACCACCCTAGAAACAGTTTCATTACCCATACTCAAGGTTCCAAAATCACCAGGGGTATAGGAACAGAAAAAATCCTTCCTTGATGTCACATGAGATGCGACACCAGTGTCCATAATCCAGCTTGACTCATCACAAGCAATGTCTATCATATCCGCATCAAGAATGGTAACAAAATCTTCGGTGGTGACGGTGGCTAGGCAAGTTTCATTGCTATCTTCTTTAGTTTCCTCTTTGTTTTTGTTCTCCCTCTTCAACTTCCTGCAAAACTTTTTTGTGTGCCCTTTCATGCCACAATAATAGCACTCAATATCCTTAAGTCTTCCTCTAGATTTGCTCCTAATTTGTTCTCTATACTGAGAACCACGAGTTTCTTTCTCCCTCTGGGCCAGTAATCAGGACATTCGACAAAGAACAACCTTGAGCTTTTATTCTCATCTCTTCGTTCAAGACACTACTCTTGGCGGAATCCATAGAAATCACACCATCCGGAGTAGAATTTGACAATAAAGTTCTAAATGTTTCCCAAGAGTCTGGTAGGGAACCAAGCCTTGAATTTGTTCATCAAATTTGATGCCCATAGCAGATAATTGGTTCATGATACCCTGAAAATATTCAGATGGTCTGTCATCAGAGAACCATCATGATATTTTAAACTCAACATCTGCTTTATTAAGAACATTTTGTTGTTGCAGTTTTCCGAGCATACAAACTTTCAAGATGCTCTTATAGGGTTTGAGCATGTGTTTCCCCATAAATATAGTTCAACACATTATGGTCGATCCATTGCCTAATGAATCCACAAACCTGTCTGTGCAACAGATTCCACTCTTCATCTTTTTTATTATCAGGCTTTACAGTGGTACATACTGGTTTGTAAAAATTCTTAACATAAAGAAGATCTTCCATTTTCCCTTTCCAAATGGCATAATTAACACTATTCAAAGTAACCATTCTACTTGTGTTGGCTTCCATTGTTTTTCCCCAAAAAATATTATTATCGCAAATCAAAGTAAATCTTTTATGATATGGAAGTTTAGATTGTGCTGCAATCACAGAACATACTCAGATATAACCTTGGCTCTAATACAAGTTTGTTGGGAAAATGCGGACAAACTAAAAAAATATATATGGTAAAAGTAATGAAAAAAAATTAGAAAATAATGACACCAAGAATTTTAAGTGGAAACCCTTCTAAATAAGAGAAAAACCACGGGCCAAGAGGAGCAACTGATATTACTGTAGTAAGAATTTTACATTGTGTAGTCACGAATACGATACTCAAAGTGACTACTGTACACTCAAAATGAACAACACTCTTTTGGTTTCCACCTTACTAAAATATCACTCACACTCTATTTTTCTTCACAAACTATTTTTCCTCTATAGTCTATGGATACCTCACTTTGCTCTCAAAATGGTTTTTCTCTCTAACTTGGTGTGTTCTACAAATGAGCAAGAATGTTCTATTTATAGAATGATAAAACCATGTCTATGTCTGTAACACCCCGTAGCCAAAACAGACCAAAAATCAGTTTTTCAGAAAAATTTGCACGTGCAGCCGACGTGACCATCGACGGACCGTAGCTTGACCCACGGTCCGTCCTGCACAACCGTCGATGGGATCAGAGACTCCCCAAAAAAAACTCAGTCGGGAAAAATTGGCTAAGTCTTGATCGATGGACGGACCTACGGTCCGTAGGTCAGACGACGGTCCGTTGTCCGTAATCGTCGATCGAGACCCCCTTCTTCCACTCTTTGACAAGAACCACAGGTGACCATCACTGTCTGTAAGTGGACCCACGGTCCGTAGGTCTAACCGTAATAGCTAGTTAGGGGAGAAATGCAGTAGGGTCAACTTCAAATGATCATAACTCTTAGCACAAAATGAATTAGGTGTCCCATGACATATCAACATATAGACATTGAATTAGCTTTCCATATCCACCGACCTTGCTAAAATCAGAGCTCCGAGTAAAAAGTAATGCTTGTTTTAGTAAAGGCCTGTCGAACAGACCCAACCTACGGACTCAAACGACGGACCGTCTGTCCAGGTCGTCGTTTGGTCCGACAACAACTTACCCAGGGGACTTTTGGTCTTTTCCCACTTTATTTAAACATTAAGATACGTCGTTTTGACCCTAAATCATTAAATTTTAGTCAGTTTAAGCCTAGAAATATAACTAAAACATATCTAAGTCAAAATTATTAATCAAAAGTTAGAAAATTAGAAGCAAGAAAGGAGAAAAAGCTCAAGAACCCTAGTTCAAGAACGCAGTAAGTTTCCAGCAGTTCCAGCCACGAAATCTAAGTAGTTTTTCGTGAATTTCATCACCAGGTATGTGGGATTTCACTAGTGGGTTCCTTTCACCCATTGGGTCCCTAGTTTTCTGTCAGATTCTTGATTCTCTTATTATGATTAAACCTAGGGTTTCTAGAACTTCAACAGAACTTTATGAATTTATTAGTTATATGTTCCAAATCAGATTATCATGTTATTATTCAGTTTATCGCATGAATTTCAGAACCCTAGCTTTGTATTTCTTTAGTTTTTGAATTACACATGCTAGGTCAGATATTCCAATTACTTAAGATATACACGTTCTCAGTAATAAATGCATACTTACCAGATTAATTGTTGCATTCTCAGTTTGCATGTTTAGTTTTGAGCTATCCAGTATTTTCAGAAACTCAGTCATAATCAGTTAATTACAAAATTCATTGGGAGTAGCATAATACCGAGTTGGACTAGGGTTCAACGTACCCAAATAATCCCAGAACTACTAGTCAAGTAGGTTGTAAGTCCCCTCCGTGGGCAATCAGTTTAGTGATCACGCCAGCATGCCTTTAATACCTTTGGCAGGGTATATTGGGTCCTCTCGATGGGGCGTATACATCGGACTCCACATTTAGCTAATGTGGTTTTATTATCGGTTATTAGTAGCTCCCACATTTCAGTCAGACTCTATTGCATTAGCCATTTATCAATATATTCGGTATTCAGTTCCAGCATGTTATAAATTGGTCATTGCATCCAGTTAGCTCAGAATTCAGTATATCATGTACAAATTATTTTACTTGCTTTTATGCTAGTTCAGTTATGCTTTATTTCAGCTTTACTCTATCCTACATGCTTAGTACCTTCAAGTACTGACGCATACGTGCGCCACATCTTCTCGTGATGTAGGTTCAGGTTCTCAGCATCCAGATCACGCATAGATCGATTTCCGATCTCCAGTTCAGCAGATTCAGTGGAGAGTCGTCATTCTCCGAGGACAACAGTCATGAGTTTCATTTCAGTCTTTTAGTCATTTAGTTTCAGTTTTGCTAGATTTAGCTGGGGCTTGTCCCAGTATTTCTAGTCCAGTTTAGAGGCTTATTTCAGACATAGTTAGTTTCAGCTTAGCGTTGAGTTGATATTTTCTTTGTATTAAACTCATCATTTTTCATGTATCTCAGATTTAGCATATGGGTATTCCCCATCTTTTCATTTTAAGAATGATTTAGTTTCCGCAATAGTTTACTATCTTTAGTATGCTCATGATCATGCCAGCAGGGTTAGCTTGGGATCACTTGTGGTCCTAGGTTCCGTGTCCGCGTCTCAGGGGTAGTTTGGGGCGTGACAAAACTTAGTATCATAGTACTAGGTTTAACAGTCCTAGGATGTCTGAAAAGACGAGCTAAGTAGAATTTTTTTATGGGTGTGAAGTGCACCACATCTAATGAGAGGGAGTCTACAAAGTGTTTTAGGAAAACTTTACTTTCTTGTTACTCTTATCGTGCATAAGGTATGATCTTATTCCACTCTAACTTGAAATTCTACGTTTCAGATCATGCCTCCTCGTAGAGCTAATGCTAGGAATGCGAATGCCAGAAATACAAATGCAGCTCCTCTAGTCCCAAATCAAGAAGTTTCCAATGCTGAGTTCAGGAATGCCATACAGATGTTGGTTCAGAGTATGACCCACCAGAACAATCGGGTTCATGCTCCTCTGAATGAAAATGGTGGATCAGCAGCAGCAAGGGTCCGTGACTTTGTTAGGATGAATCCGCCTGAGTTCTTAGGATCGCAGACTAATTAGGATCCTCAGAATTTCTTGGACAAAATCAAGAAGATCTTTGAGGTGATGCAGGTTACTGGGAATGATCGGGTTGAGTTGGCGTCGTACCAGCTGAAAGACGTGGCTCATATCTGGTACACTCAGTGGAAAGAGAATAGGGGTGCAAATGCAACTCTTATTACTTGGGAGTTCTTCAGTGAGACTTTTCTCGACAGGTTTTTCCCAATAGAGTTGAGAGAAGCAAAGGCTCAAGAATTCATGAACTTGAGGAAGGGAAACATGACAGTCCAAGAGTATGGGCTGAAGTTTAACCAACTCTCCAGGTATTCTCCTCACATGGTTGCTGAGTCCAGGGCTCAGATGAATAAGTTCTTGTATGGAGTGTCGGATTTGGTGAAAACAGAGTGCAGAAATGCTATGTTACTAGGAGATATGAACATCTCTAGGCTTATGACTCATGCTCAACAGGTTGAGGGTAATAATCTTAGGGAACAAACTAAGGAGAATAAGAAGGCTAGGACTGGGAACTATGACTATTCTCAGCAGAAATCAGGTCGTGGAAATCGCTCGCAGGTCAGCAGAAGTTTTCATCTCCAGCCTCTTCATCAGCTAGTGTTCCATCCTCCAAGAACAGGTATGATAAGAAGGGTAGAGCACCAGGCTCTAAATCTCAGGGAAGTGTTTCAGGCACCAAGACTTGCCCCACTTACCCTAAGTGTGGTAAGAACCATTCGGGCGAGTGTCTTGCAGGAAAAGAAGGATGTTTTGGGTGCAGCCAGTCTGGTCACATGTTGAGGGATTGTCCTTCTAGACAGGGTCAAGGAGGTGGTAATGGTAGAGATCAGTCTACAACTTCAGCAGCACCAGCAAGTCGCCCGACTCAACAGGGTAACTCATATGGTACAGGTGGCGGTCAGCGCCAGAACAGGTTGTATGCTCTTCAGGCTCACCAGGATCAGGAAGGTTCTCCTGATGTAGTTACTGGTACGTTACGAGTCTTTGACCTTGATGTTTATGCATTATTAGATCCAGGGGCTACTCTTTCTTTTGTAACTCCTTACATAGCAGTCCAATTCAGTGTCAATCCATAAACTCTCTCAGAACCTTTCTCAGTCTCTACTCCAATCGGTGACCCAGTTATAGCTAGACGGGAATACATAAATTTTCCTGTCACAGTCTCTCAGAAAGTCACCTCAGCAGATCTAGTAGAGTTAAAAATGGTAGACATCGATGTCATTCTAGGCATGGATTGGTTACATTCATGTTATAGTCGATTGTAGAACTAGGACTGTTCGCTTCCAGTTTCCAGACGAACCAATCTTAGAATGGAAGGGTAGTAGCTTAACGCCTATGGGTCGATTTATTTCTTACCTTAAGGCTAGAAAGATGATCTCTAAGGGTTATCTCTATCATCTTATTCGGGTTAAGGATTCTAGATCTGAAACCCCAACACTTGAGTCAGTTCCAGTAGTTAGTGAATTTCCAAAAGTGTTTCTAGAAGATCTTCCCGGAGTTCCTCCTGAAAGGGAAATCGACTTTGGAATTGATATCCTTCCAGATACCCAACCTATTTCTATTCCTCCTTACAGAATGGCTCCACCAAAGCTTAAGGAATTGAAAGACTAGTTGAAAGACCTTCTAGATAAGGGTTTCATCAAACCTAACATTTCACCATGGGGTGCACTAGCGTTGTTCTTAAAGAAGAAAGATGGTTCTCTCAGAATGTGTATTGACTATAGACAGTTGAAAAAGGTCACAATCAAGAATAAGTATCCCATCCCCAGGATTGATGACTTGTTTGACCAACTTTAGGGTGCTAGCCATTTCTCAAAGATAGACCTCAGATCGGGTTATCATCAGCTCAGAGTCAGAGATACTGACATTTCGAAAGTAGCCTTTAGAACTCGATATGGTCATTATGAATTTGTAGTTACGTCATTTGGACTAACAAATACTCCTGCAGCTTTTATGGATTTGATGAACAGAGTGTTCAAACAGTACTAGGACTTGTTCGTTATCGTCTTCATTGATTATATCCTCATTTACTCTAGGAATGAGGAAGAACATGCAAGTCATTTGAGAGTTGTTTTGCAGAATCTCAAAGATTGATTCGCTAAGTTTAGCAAATGTAAGTTCTGGTTGCAATCTGTTGCTTTCCTTTGTCACATTGTATCTAGCAAAGGGATCCGAGTGGATTCACAGAAGATAGAAGTAGTGAAACAATGGCCCAGACCTACCTCTGCCACAGATATCAGAAGTTTCTTAGGTCTAGCGGGTTATTACAGAAGGTTCGTGGAAGGATTTTCATCCATAGCCTCACCATTGACTAGGTTGACGCGGAAGATGGTCAAGTTTCAATGGTCAGATGATTATAAGAAAAGCTTTGCAGAATTGAAGACTAGATTGACTACAGCTCCTGTCTTGACTCTACCAGAGGGTTCAGATGGTTGTGTGATCTATTGCGATGCATCCAGAGTTGGCCTTGGTTGTGTGTTGATGCAGCGAGATAAGGTTATAGCTTATGCTTCTAGAGAGCTTAAGGTGCATGCGAAGAACTATCCAACTCATGACCTCGAGCTTGCAGCAGTGGTGTTTGCACTTAAGATATGGAGACACTACTTGTATGGTGTTCATGTAGATGTGTTCACTGACCATAAGATCCTTCAGTATGTGTTCACCCAGAAAGAGTTGAATCTTCGCCAGAGGAGATGACTTGAGTTCCTTAAGGATTATGATATAAGTGTGCATTATCAACCTGGTAAGGCGAATGTAGTAGCAAACGCTCTTAGTAGACTATCTATGGATAGTGTAGCCCATGTTGAGGAAGAAAGAAAGGAGCTAGTGAAGGATGTTCACAGGCTTGCTCGCTTGGGAATTCGCCTTATGAGCATATCAGACAATGGTGTAACAGTTCAAAATGGGGAAAAATCTTCTTTGGTAGTGGAGGTTAAGGAAAAGCAAGATAGTGATCCAAACTTTCTTGAACTAAAAGGTGCAGTCCACAATCAGAGAGTGGAGGTTTTCTCCTAAGAGGGAATTGGTGTACTTCGCTACCAGGGTAGATTGTGTGTTCCTGATGTGGGCGAGTTGAGACAACATATTCTTTCAGAAGCCCATAAATCCAGGTATTCTATTCATCCAGGTACCACTAAGATGTACCGCGATCTACGGGATGTCTATTGGTGGAATGGCATGAAGAGGGATATAGCAGATTTTGTGAGTAAGTGCCCCAATTGCCAGCAAGTCAAAGTAGAACATCAGAAACCAGGGGGTATGAATCAAGAGATCGACATTCCTACTTGGAAGTGGGAAGTGATCAATATGGATTTCATCACAGGGTTACCGCGTACTCGCAGACAACATGACTCCATTTGGGTGATAGTTGATATGATGACTAAGTCTTCTCGCTTTTTGGCGGTCAAGACTACAGATTCGGCAGAGGACTATGCCAAGCTTTACATTAATGAAATTGTGAGGTTGCATGGGGTTACTTTGTCTATCATCTCAGATAGAGGTCCTCACTTTACCTCTCATTTTTGGAAGTCATTTTAGAAGGGTCTTGGTACTCAAGTTAACCTTAGCACAACATTTCATCCGCAGACGGATGGACAGGCAGAGCGTACTATTCAGACCCTAGAGGATATGTTGAGAGCTTGTGTGATCAATTTCAAAGGTAGTTGGGATGATCACCTTCCTCTGATTGAGTTTGCCTACAACAATAGTTACCATTCCAGCATTCAGATGACCCTTTATGAGGCTTTGTATGGGTGGAGATGTAGGTCTCCTGTTGGTTGGTTTGAATTAGGTGAAACAACTTTGATAGGGCCAGATTCAGTCCTTCATGCTATGGAGAAAGTGCAACTCATTAGAGATAGACTTAAGACAGCCCAGAGTCGTCAGAAATCTTATGCAGATGTAAGGAGAAGGGAAATAGAGTTCCAAGTTGATGATTGGATTTTTCTGAAAGTGTCACCTATGAAAAGGGTGATGAGATTTGGCAAGAAAGGGAAGCTCAGTCCTAGATATGTAGGCCCTAACAAGATCTTGAAAAGGATTGGCAAGGTGGCATATGAGTTAGAATTACCGGCAGACTTAGCAGCAGTGCATCTGGTCTTCCACATCTCGCTCTTGAAGAAGTGTGTGGGTGATCCAGCCTCTATAGTGCCATTAGAGAGTGTAGCAATGAAAGATAGTCTTTCTTATGAGGATGTACCAGTTGAGATTCTTGACCGTCAGGTTAGACGGTTGAGAAACAAAGAAATCGCTTCAGTCAAGGTTTTGTGTAACATAGTTTATATCTGGTTCCATAAGTTTGATTTAAGAGATTCTAGGAAACTTACTTTACGTTTATATTCTACTGGCAGTTCTTCCTCATCTTTCTGCTTCTTTGTACTTAGAATAAGTAAATATGATTCGTGCTCACTCATGTCATGATCTTTCTTATCCATTCTTTGTTGTCCTTGTACTCTGGCTTTTTAGAGAGAAGTCGGAGAGAAAGTAGAAGTGCGTGAACTTTGGATATATTATTGGAAAGTTGATGAAGTGTGTTCACCTTTTTCCTTTTCTTTGCAATAATAATGCAAAGCTGATACATATGATTAACAAATTGGTATCTCGAAGTTAGGAACAGAAAAAACTTGGAGGTCGGCAGACAACAATACTTTTCAAACCCTAGGTCGGCAGGCAACAGTCACGGCTGCACGGCCACTGGACGACCTCTTTTCGAGGTTTTCCAGCCTGCCCCACCACTCCAAACCACAACATACGCCACCCTTTTCAATTACAATACTATAAATCCTAAACAATGTCCCCTATTAACTCAAAAACAATTGTAAAATCAATCGAAATAATTCATGGAGAACCTACTATCACATTTTCAATGAACGAAAGACAGGATTTTATGATCGATAAGGGATTACATTAAGAAGTGGTGTTGAAATTATCCCAAGGTGCGCCAGATTTGAAGGTATTAAGGTCAATTTGACCGAAACATCTTGGTACCAAGGGCAATTTTTAATTGGCTTACTTTCACCAAGACAAATTTTGTTGAGGTTTGATAATATGAAGATTATGTACTAGATTTATCTCGATCAGTTAATTATCTTCTCTACCATGGAGAGGAGCAACAATGTAGGGTTTTTCCATGGTCCATTGGATATAACCCTAAAGAGTAAAGTACGTTAGTTGTAGTTTGAATTTCTTTACCAAACTTATCTCTAGATTTGCTTGCAAAGAAGTCAATGTTACCTATAGCATCAACAGTTGGAAAACCAATAGTTATAGATAAAGTTACTCAAATCACGTCAAGACCTAGCACATCTAGGGTCAAGGTTATACTTGATCTAATGGGAAAGCTTCCAAATCGTATAAGGTTGCAGTTTGTAGATGGAAACCATGGTAAGTTGATCGAGTTTTTTTAGGAGAATGTATATGATAATCTACCTTTCTATTGAAATTATTGTAAGCACCAAGGTCATGATGAAGATAGTTGTTTGATTTCAAAAAGAAATCAAAATAACAAACAAATTGATGATACCATTGAAGGTGCTTTAAAAGGTACTACCGATAGTGAAAAGTATCAAGGTGATGCAAGAGAGATAATAAATAAAAAAATAAAGATGGTAGATGTCGATCAAAGTAAAGCTACTTCTTTAGATCGACAATTGATTGACTTTAGAGCAAAATCGTGTAAACTCAATGGATGTTGATACAAGTAATATTGGTGTTCAAACAACTAACGAAGACAAAGATGATTACAATAACCAACAGGCTGCTACTAGTGAGGTGCAATAAAAAAAAGTTGGATTGAGTTTGATGTCTAATGCGACTAAAAACACAGGCGGAACACCAAGAGTTGGGGTTGATGCGCCGCGAGTTGATCCAGGGAAAAAATTAAATGGTTCAGGGCAAAAAAATAATGGATAGATCTGATGTTGAAGATGCTGAAAATTCTAGGCAACATATTTTGCAAGTTGAATACGAGAATCCAACGAAACATTGGACACTGGTTGCACAAAAAAAATCAACTAGTAGTCGGAGCATTTCCCCTACTAGTCAAAATAATTCTCCATGTAGTAAAAGAGTCCAACTTGAAATTTTCATGATAATGAGAAAAGGCAAGATACTAGTAATGCCTCAAGAGACCTATTATGTTCAAATAGTTTTGATGTTTTATTGAAGACTATTGGAAAGCAAGTAAGGTTAACAGAGAATGACCACAATTTGATTCAAGAAAACCAAGTCTCGCCACCTGCTTTAAATAGCAAATTAAGTCTAGAAGCTCCTGTATTTGTGCCTAAATATGTGCTTGCAAAGAATGAGTCAAGTGCCTTAGGGTCAAATACAATTGATTTGGGTGAGGATTCTCTTGATGGAGATGGAGTGGATTTGGGTGAGTATTCTCTTGATAAAAATGATGAAGACAATATGTTGGACATTTTCTTTGATAGAGTGGCTGGGGGGGGGGGATATATCACCTAGGCAACAAAGAAGTGGAAGCAAAAAAAAAAAAAAAAAAAAAAAAAAACACATATGGAAGGCAACATAGTTGGGATGGTAAAATGACTTAGGAGTTTGTTCCAAGGCACCTACCTATGTGACAGGCAAAACAAAACCATTTGACAGTATCAATAGGTTCAACTAGATCCAATAAATCCATAAAGAACGTATGAATCATCTAGTGTTGTTGCATAGGTTTGAAGCA
This sequence comes from Solanum lycopersicoides, assembly GCA_022817965.1. Lineage (NCBI taxonomy): Eukaryota > Viridiplantae > Streptophyta > Magnoliopsida > Solanales > Solanaceae > Solanum > Solanum lycopersicoides. Next base: position 63,575,194 of record CM040623.1, on the reverse strand, counting down.
GAAGACAAGAAAAAAAATACTTCAAGTTACCTTTGATGGACAATCAATCTTTTTTAATTCATACTTTAATAATAGAAAGTTTGAGGCTGAGTCACGTTACTTTTGATGGACAATCAATCTTTTTAATTCATTCTTAATAATAGAAAGTTTGAGGCTAGTAACTCAACTTTCTTCTTGATTGACATATTTTTACATTATTTAAGCATCCTAATTTGTAATATCATCATGGAGTGTATTGCAAACTCTTTGATATCAGAAAATACTTAGTTCTCTCTAGCTCTTATTTTCTTCATGTTTGTTAGGTAGCAGAAGTTAGGTACTTCATTAGGATTAGTAAGGTAAGACTAGTCCCCTGCTTGTACTTGTCCCTATTGATATTTTTTATGTTTAATAAAATACCACTAGACATTGTCTAGTGGTAAATTTGTGTTCTTTTTAAAAAAAAAATGCAGAGCTCATATTTGAAAACTCAAATTATTGACAGACCCCCATTTATAGTCATTGATTAAGCTAATAGAATGATTTCAAGAAAAAAGAGGAGAACTGAAAATGGAGAATAGTTATCCTAAACCATAAGAGAAGCTTATTTGCAAAAATACAATTTTTAAAATTTTGAAATTTCAAGCTAATCAGAAAATTTAAAAAAATTAGTAAATATGAATTCCAATGCTTATAAAGCACGGGAAGAAAAAAAAAATTAAATGTTTATAGCTACTTAGTGTTAGTCGCTAGATTTTAGTAATGAAGGATTGACATGGCTTACCTTTTAGACATAAAATAAAAAATAATTTTTAGGGAAAATAAATATATACATTAGTAAAGAGTGTTAGAGTTATATATGCATTAGTTAATGATCATTGGATTCAATGTAGCTATAGACTTTAGGGACTTTTATAAAGAATATTAATTGACGCTAAAAATATATATTTAGCGGTAACTAAGTTATTGTCTTTAGCTAATTGTTGCTAAAGATCATTTTTGATATATACAAGTCAAAAGTTCACGCAAAAATAATTGAACTCTAATCATATAAAATTCCAGGCAATGCATGTTTCAAATTATTCCGAAGTGGATAAACTTGTAAATTTTACGCACTACGTCTATGACTTATAATAATTATATGATGATCCCAAAATAGATATTTGTTCATTTCGACCGCTATTGTTGGCCATTTGAAATACACACAAAGAACTTCCTTGTTTGCAGACGGCAAATGTACTTATAATGTACTCAATAAATAGAGTTTATATGACCTCCCGACTATTCTTGAGTAATCGGCATATTGAACGTCAGAAGATATTTGTTTATTAGTCGGAGTTTGCCGGTTATCTTAGTTAGAATATATAAACTAGCTAAACCTAACCATTAAAATACTCAAATGAACAACTATGGTAGTCGAAACACTATTAAAATAGTAATTTAGTAAGTTTATCTTGATAGTCTCTAACAAGTAATTTCCTTTTTTTAACATGTAATTTCCTAAAACTTTACGAAGGATCGATATATATATATATATATATATATATATATATATATATATATATATATATATATATATATATTGATAACTAAAAAAGAAATTAAACAACTTCTTTGCTGCTTGAAAAAAAAAGAAATCCCAGCGTTCAAAAAATCCATAGCACCCTACTCTTTGTTGACTCGACAACAAGCATTATTCTTTTAACGTCATCTGCACCAACTCTACCTAATCGTTTGAAGGAACAACTTTGTTCAAGTAATTCATCAGGTCATCGTAGGCAAGACACAACATTTCATTACAACAACCCACAATACTAAGGGAACCGTCACTATACTCAAATGAAAAATTTAAGTGGATATCTATATCTAAATTCTCATTATTACAGATCAAAGCATAAATATTTATTTTGGTGTTTTCAGAGTAATTGCAAATTAAGATGATCATCTTGTTTTCAATTGAGACACGTAGACATAAAACTAGGGTTGGTAAGAAGAGAGTATCAAACCCTAAATATTTTATCTCTTCTTACTAGACCTATTTTTATTTATATGCATCTGAATTGAACAAGATAATCACATGCTAATTTGAAATCACTCTGGGAATACCGAAATAGATATTTATGTTTTGATCCATAACAATGAAACTTTGGATCAACATAACCACTTAGATTTTCTTTTATTTGAGTGTGGTAGCGGTTTCGTTAATATTGTGGGCAGTTGCAATGGAATGTTGAATTACTAACCATTTCTATTTTGAAACTCATATATCAGAAAGTCTATATAGATCAATTTATATATGTGAAAAATGTGATACTTGTGCTCTTTGTACTTGGAGTTTTGGATTTGATTTGTCAAACCCTATTGTGGACTTGAAATAAATTCGAATAAGGTTCTTTCATGAAATGCCCAGTAGATCAGTTGATGCAGTCGCGTTAAAGGAATGAAATAACTTGTTGTCGAAGTCAACAAAGGTGGTGTCGACTCCGACATTATTTTTCATTAGTTTCTTCAATGTTGTCAAAGATAACATGGTTTCTCTCTTTGTATCTTGCAAATTAAAGCTACGAAAAATGTACTATGTGACGTCTCTAAACCTAGATGTTGCTATTGGACATTGAAAAACAAAAAGAAACAGAGAAAGTTGTGCTTGCAAATCTGTAGCTCTCGATTTGCAGTAGAGAAAGCAATTGAGGAGTGAAAAATTAAGGAACAAAAGGACATTTATAGTTGGTGTGAGATGTTGGTATAAAGTAATATTTAAAATATGTTATAAATGACATTCTATATGTTGGGTTTAAAAGGTGTGAATGGAAAATGAAGAGTTGCGACTATTATGAAAGGTTACGACTTTTATGAAAAGTAGCGACTTCTATGAAAAGTTACGACTATTATGAAAAGTTGCGACTTTTATGAAAGGTGACGACCTTTCCAAAATATTGTGACTTCTCCAAAGGTTTGTGACTTTTCCGGTAAGGCACAATAAGAAAGTTTTCGCACTACCCTTTGTTTTCTATAAATTGAGGGATTTTCTCTCATTTTATAAAAGAGATTTTTCTGGACTTCTTCTTCTACTACTAAATCTAGTATTCTATGTGTACTTTACTTCCGTTGAGTGACTCGCTGACACCAGCGCTTTGGTGTATCAATACACTGGTGATTGAGATCATTCTATCATGGGAGGACATATTCCAAATTAAACCTCGGATACTAGAGGGGAATAATTTCCTTAAGGGGACACTGTGCATTCAGTGGACTTGATATTCTTTCTGTTTTTCCAAATTCTGGTATGTGTTACAGATTTTAGATTTGTGAATTAATTTATGTTCTTCTGTTCTTCACTGGTTCATTAAACTTTGGTAACTTCGTGTTTCTGCAAAACTTGTTGGAATCAGTAAGATTCTTTAAAAACATATTGACAAAGATTTTTCTTTAAGAAAAAATATTTCGTATATTTTTTCTAATTTGTTTCTGATCTAGTTTCTCTACTAGATTTATTTTTCTAGTTGTGAAAATGTTCTTAAACTTTGTTGTGTCTTATCAAGTTCTTCAAAGTTTTGTTTTAAGTATCTTAGGAATACAAAATTGAAAACAATCTTAAGGAAATTATTATACTGTTAGCATTTTTTGTATTCTACTGATTCTGAGAATCTGTTCATGGAAGTAGAAGATAAATGCATTACTTCTCCATAATTCGTTGCTTCGTTTAGCAAGGTCAAAGTGAGAATGTAACAGAAAATAATTATGGTATTCCGATTAAAGATTACACCAGCTAACCTTTTTATTATTTATCTAAGGAGGAAAATAGTTTCTAAGAGTTAACAGTTTTGATCTTTTATCATGTGTATCTTTGGAAAAAGACCTGCAAACTATTTATTGTGGAATGAATTTTTCTTGGCAAATAGTGTTGCCTTTAAAATTCTTTAGTTTGCAAAATGAGAGATGCACAATTTTGTTTGATAAAATAGTATGTCAAAAAGTTATAGTTGGAAGACTATTTGAAAAGAATAACATTTCTATGTGATAAAAGATATGTTTAGTTTTGTATGGAGACTAAAAAAAACTTTTGTAGTTTTGTACTCCTTGAAATTTGATTATATCTGATTCTTGTGGATTAAAAACTTTTGTAGTTGTCTACTCTGGATAAATCAGACTATGCAATTGGATTATATGAAAACTTCACATAATAAGTTAGTGTTGTACTTTTGATTTTTTATAAAGTTCAATGTTAAATAGAAATAAATTGTACAAATTTTTTGTCCTTAATGTTAGTATTCTAAATACTAAGTGGTATGTCTATTTGTGATAGAGGAAAAATACCAGTGACTTAGAGTTTGTGAATTCTTGTCTCTATGGAATGAACTTTGACATTGTGTAAATATTGTCAAAGAGAATTGAAGCACTATAATTCTTTCGTAGAATAATGTTTCCAAAAGAAGTTTCATATTAAAATATGTGGAAAAACAATTTTGAAATACTTGAAAAATATTTTTGAGATCATATATAACATGTGGTTTTTTTTTTGTGTAATTAAGTTACAATTGGACTTGGTGTCTAATTTAAATTTGTAGCACAAGATAGATTTTCTATGATACTTTTGTATTATGTTAGACCCACAAAATTATTAGAGTATATTTGATATTTTAATCGTTGAGTTTATCGTTTACTAGTATACAGTATGACTAGCATGAAACGAAGTGATGTGATTTCTCGTGAAATTATATGTCTATTAAATATAACTATTTGTATAGACATGAATATTGGTGAATAGTCATTTGTCATGTTTTATAAATGAAGCATTTGAATTAGATTGCCTTTATTGGACCCGATGAAATTTTGTTCATGGGTAATTCTATTAACAATCAAATTAAAAGTTATGGAAAGAACCTTTTGAAAAGGAGATTTGACAATGTGATGATTCTAAACAATGTTTGTATCGTGCAAAATTGTAAGAAATATGAACAAAATATTAGTGAGAAAAAAGCTACCTCGTGAAGAGCTTTTCGTACTCAATATGTTTATTTGTTCTTACTTGCTTGAGTCAAAGTTTTTGACATGAACACTTGGGGCATGTCATTTACAAAACCTTGTAAGAAAAAATGATCAACTTAGAAATTTTATCTAACTTTGAGTGCAATAAATAAAAATGTCATGTTTGTGTGGAATCTAAGTATGTTGAGCATTCTTAGAAACCTGTTGAAAGAAATTCTAATCCCTTCGTGACATTTGTTATATGAAGTCAACACCATCTCATGGTGGAAACAAAATATCTCATAACTTTCATTGACAATCGCATTAAAAATGACCCTGTCTATTTGTTGAATGGTAAGAACAATAGAAATGTCTAGACATTATACTATTGAAGTTGAAAATCAGTTGGGAAAAAGATAAGAAGTGATAATAATGGAGAGTATGAATCTCCTTGCATAAATATGTTTGGAAAGTGGATTTATCCATCAAACTACTGTCGTATTCACCTCAATTTAAAGAAAAGCCGAACGTTGAAAGAAATAATGGATGTATTATTTATAAGTTCGAGTTTACCATAAAACCTGTGTGGAGGAACTATCCTTACTGCAAAAGGGAACAACAAAAAGTTGTCTTTAAAAAAACAACTTTGTTTGTTCAGGACACAATCTATTCCATATGAGAAATAGAAAGGAAGAATCTAACTTGAAATATTTCAAACTGTGGGGGTGTCTAGCCAAAGTCCAAGTTCCTATTCCTAAAAGGATTGAAATAGGACTTAAGATTGTGGACTGTAAAATTGGACTTGAGTAGTCTAGTGAAAGGTCTAAACAACCTTGGAAAGAATAAAAGGAGAATTACTTAATAAAGAGATTCAGAGGCGTTGTAAATGTCAAGGGACACATACTTCCTTCTAATATGATTTTGTAATATTTCTTGTGTCTTGTGTAGACTCATCCTTTTGGGCAGATGGTGTCAATAGTGAGATTGATTCAATCTTGAGCAATCCTATTGGAAGTTGGTTCCTCTTCCTCCAGAAAATAAACTTTTGGGTTCAAAATGAATCCTCAAAAAGAAAATGAAAGTCGATGGAACTATTGACAAATATAGAGCAAGATTTTATGTCAAAGGCTTTAGACAAAAACAAGATTTTGATCTTGTTGATATATATACTCATCAATAACTAGAATTACATCCATTCGGATGCTAATATTATTAGTTGTGATATCTGACCTCCAAATTCATCAAATGAATATGAAAAAATTTCTCTTAAACAGAGAATTGGAGGAAGAAATTTACCTGGAACAACCCGAGGGTTTTATGATTCCTGGTAAATAAAAGAAAGTGTGTGAACTTTTTAAGTCACACTATGGATTAAAGCAAGCACCCAAACAATGAAATAAGAAATTTGACCAAACCATGTTGGCAAATGAATTTAAGAATGATGGAAGTGATAAATGTGTGCACATTAAAATCACAAGGTCATTGTTTGTTTGTATATTGATGATATGTTGATCATCAATAGAGACACAAATGACATAAATGCTACTAAACATATGCTAGAAAGCAAGTTTGGAATGAATATCTTGGAGTTGCTAATGCGATCTTAGGTATAAAAATCCTTAGAACTCCATAATGTTTAGCATTTTTACGATCTCATTGCATTGAAAAGATACTTGACTAGTTCAAATATTTGGATTTCAATATTGTAAAGTCTCCAATAAATGTGAGCTTTGCATTTCAAAATATTGAAAGTGAAAGTGACTCACAATTGAATTGTGCTAGAGTGTTGGGAAGTATGATGTAAATCATGAAGTGTGCACGATCAGATATAGCATTTGCTATTAATGAACTTATACGGTTCACAAGTGATCCCAATATAACTCATTAGATGACAATAAAAAGTGTTTTGGAGTATTTGAGAAATACTGAAAACTATTCTTGCATTATAACAATATTCAGTAGTATTGAAAGGGTATAGTGATGCAAATTGGATCATCGGACAAATAAAGTAAAATCCACGAGTAGATACGTATTTACTCTTGGTTGAGGATCAGTCTCTTGAAAATATTTCAAAAGAGACATGTATCGCTAGCTCTACAATGATCTCTGAGCTAGGTGCTCAGGGTAAGGTCAGTGAATAAGTTGAAAGACTCCGAAATTTCTTGATAGATATTCTTTTTTTTGTCCAACCATTGACATCTGTATGCATACACTTTGATAGTCAAGATGCAATAGGTAGGGCATGGAGCATGATGAATAACGGAAAGTCACATCATATAGGACATAGATATGGTACCGTTAGAAAACTACTCTCTAGTGGAATTATAAGAATTGACTATGTAAAGTCAAAGGATAATGTGTCAGATCCACTTACAAAAAGGCCTAACTAGAGATAAAGTTTAAAGATTATCTAATGGAATGAATTTAAGGCTTAGGAAAAGTCATCATGTCGGTAACTCTATCTAGCAGACTGGAGATCCCAAGAGCTAGATTCAAGGAGAAAAACAAAGTTGTGAATGACGGTTCGACATTGTCAACAAACTCAATCTATTCTCATGATGAAGACAATGCTCAAGAACAAGGATACAACTTTAAGGCTTGTTAATGAGTTAATAAAGCTTAATGGTTTTAATGATTTGCTAAGTTCGGCAGAGTTGACCAAATAGTGTATCTACGCGATAACACGTTTAGAAATCACCTATGTGAGTGTGAAGTGTAAGCCGCTTCGAAGAAGATGATTGTCAAAAGACCATATTTCTATACACTCATGAAACTAGGAGGTGTTCATGGATGAAACGAAAACAACCGTAAGAACCATAAACGGTAAAGGGTTAATTATGTGACATATGGTTGTCTAGGTATACACCAAATCTCGATGGTTCAAAGATATCGCATCTACCGATTGACCGAGTATATTTGACATATGTTCACTACAGATAGTACAAGGGAAAACATACTTATCCAAATGCAATTAATTTTTTCTTGTAAAGTACACATACTTGTCCTTTTCTTTGTCTTGGAGTCATTTCCCATTCATGTGGGGGATTGTTGGGTTTAAAAGGTGTGAATGGAAAATGAAGAGTTGCGACTTTTATGAAAGGGGGGTGTAAATAAAGAGTTGAAGAAGGAAATAAATCAAATTTGTAACATCTCACAATTTGAATTATCTATGAATAAGCTAAGGAACTAAAAGTATTTAGTTCTGGAAAGAAAAGGAAATATTCTGGAAAATTGCCTAAGTTAAGAAAGTGAGTTTTGGATATTTTCAAACGGCCATAACTTCTTGCTCTGGATGAGTTAGTGGTAGTTCTTGATATGATTGGAAATCCCATGGATATATCTATTAAACGTCGCTGAGTTTGCGCATTTTCGATATCGTATGAGTGAGATACGCCAATCAAAAGTTGGGCTATTGAATTGAGGAAATCCCAAATCCGGATTCAAGGAAGGGAAAACTAGTTTTTTCACCAATTAATTTCATATTTCATTTTTAGGGGTTTATTGGGAAAAAATTAAGTTTAGTTCAGTTGGAAGATTAGACTTTACGCTTAGGGCTTGGAGAAGAGAGAAAAGAAGAAAGAAAGGGAGAGAAGTCAAGGAATTCGCCAGAAATGACACGATTTACCATAGGAATTCATCATGGGTGATCCCTATAAAGGTATATGAGATCTTTTAGTGTTGTGTCATCTCATCCACACACCAAGCTTGTTTCAATTTAGTGATCTTTGAATTGGTTGAATGAGAATAGTAAAGTTCTTGAAAAACATTGTTGAATTCTAGTTGGTTGAGTTGTTGAATGCCTATTTTGTTTTAATTCGTAATTCCGAATTGTTTTTCAAGTTAAATATATTGGTATTGAAGGTACTAATGATCCTAAGGGTTTGGGGAAAGAACTATGGAGGTTTAGGGGGTTTAGCGTTGAAAAATGAGAGGAGAAAGTCGTCAGACACACCTGGGATGCACCAGGCGCGGCGTGCTCCATCTGTGCCATAGGACCTGGGGCGGCGCACCTGTAGTGCGTTATATGAGGCCTATGAACTTGAGGCTTGGAGCGGCGCCCCCCGAATGCGTCGGAATTGGAGTTTTTCGCCCATATTTTGTAGTTTAGCCTATTTCAGGCATTCTAAGGTGTATTAACACCCTCCAGTGATACTAATTACTTCAAATTATTTCTAAGCACCTAGGAATCACCAAAAACGCTAATCATAACCTTGAATTCATAATTTCATTCAAGGAAAGCTAAGATCAAAGTCGAAGAAGTTAAGAGTCAAGTCTAAAGTTAAGAAACAAGTCCTAAGCAAAGGTCTTAAAGGTTTTCAATAGTCTTTAGCAATGTCTAACTTTGTTTTTAAGACTCAAGTTTCAAGTTAAGTAACAAGTAAAGAGTCGCGTTCATTTTTCAAAAAGTATAAGGGAATAAAGTATTCCCTAAGAGTTGATTTAAGACTCAAGTTTCAAGCCAAATAAAAAGTAAAGAGTTGAGTTCACTTCTCAAAAGTTATAAGGGAACTAAGTATTCCCTAAGAGTTTATAAATGTTTTCACATTTAAGATAAGAGAAAATTAAGCTTTCCAAAAGAGTTTTGAGCAAGAACAGGGAACATTGATTTTAAGAGATCTTTCTAAAGCTAAGTGTTGAGCAATTATCTCCACCCAAAGGAGGAAGTTGTTTTTAAAATACATGAGCTAATTTTTGGGAGTAGAATTGAGCACCGATATGGGGATGTGAGTTCATTATAACTCAAGTCTCCATAAATCATGTAGTCATCATGGGTATTAATGGGTCATACTTTTTAGATAATCACAGAAGTTAAGCTAGTTGATCTACTAATATAAGTAGTTCTTAAGACGAAAAAGTATAGGACAATTCTGGTAGCGTGGGCAAGACGTTGTATCACCACTTAGGCTCATAGTGGTGGTTGTCGGTTAGAGAATCTCCTACAGAAACTATATTACTTCATATATAAGTAAAGTTGAGTTTTTTATTGCATTTTATTAAACGAACTAAGTGTTTTTCATTGTTTTACAAGATTTATATATTGCATGTGTCTTATTGCTTTTTATTAAGTCAAGTTATTGATGAGTTGGGCAGAGCCAAGGTAAGTGTTCCTTCTTACTCTTTTTCAAGCTTAAGTTGTTATTAGCATTACTCGTACTTTCAATATACTGATGCTAGTTGGCCTACATCATATCATAATGCAGACGCATGTAACCAGGATCAACATCATCCAACACCTCGTTGATCCAACTGAGAACTCAGAGTGTGGTGAGCCTCCTTGCATTTTGGGGGACACATTTATTCGCTTTTCAATATTTCTTTTATAGGATGTTGTGGGACTGTCCCAACATCCATATTAGTAATATAGAGGTCTCATAGACAGTCAAACAGTTAATATAAAGTCTCTCATTATTTGTATTGCAAATATTCTATTATGAGACTTAAGTGCCATTTTGGCCAACTTATTTTATTTAAGTTACTGAATGATTCTATTTCATTGAGTTAACTCTTCCGCTGATTTAAGTAAGTCAGTCCAATGGTCCGCTCGAGGACAACAATAGTCATCGAATGTCGGCCACGCCCATGGTGTAGGCTCAGGACGTGATAAACTTTGTATCAGAGCATAAAGTTCAAGAGTCCTAAGAAGTATATGAAGCCATTTTTGTAGAGTCCTAGTTATCGGTGTGAAGCACACCATATCTATAATTAGGAGGCTACAACACTTAGGAATTCCTCATTTCTTTCATATTCCTTTTGTGTGTTAGAGTTTATCTCTAATTCCTGCTTGCGCATTTTTTAGATAACCATGCCTCCACAAAATGAAGCAAGGGGTTGTCGAGATAGGAGGAATATAGAGGAACCAGAATTACCCAATGCATCAAATATGCAACCTCATAAAGAAGTCACAAATGCTGAATTCCGTGAGCTATCCAGATGTTGAGCCAAGTTGTGACTAATCATGTTGGGCAATAAAGAGGAGATAGACAAGAAGAGGCTAACACTTCGAGGATTCGTGAATTCTTGAGAATGAATCCTCTCAGTTTCACAGTTTTGATCACTACTGAGGATCGAGAGAATTTCGTTGAGAAACTGAAGAAGGTTTTTGATGTGATGCATGTTCTTGATGCCGAAAGAGTTGTGCTAGTTGCATATAGATTGAAAAATTTTGTTAGGACTTGGTTCGATCAGTGGAAGGAGGGTAGAGATGAGGATGGCACCACATCCGAGTTGGACATGTTTTGAAGAAGCTCTATTGGGGCGTTTCTTTCTCGAGAATTGAAAGAGGCTAAGGTACGAGAGTTCTTTACACTAAAACAGGACTCTATGAGTGTGCATGAGTATGGGTTGAAGTTCACCCAGCTGTCCCGCCATTCTCCTAAAATAGTTAAGGATATGAGAAGCAGAATGATCTTGTTTGTCCCTCACTTGGGTCGTGCATCAAGCAAAGAGGGCAGGGCTACAATGTTGATAGGCCACATGGAAATATCCAGGTTGATGGTTTATGTGCAAGAGGTCGAAGAGAAGAATCTGGGGGACAGAGAAAAGTATAGGAGCAAGAAAGCTAGGACTGGGAATAAGTCTTGGGTAGTAGAAAGGTGGTATGAATCGTCCACAATTTCATAAACAAAAATGGCCTGCACCATTATGTGCTAGTGCGCCTGCACTAACAAACAAAGGTGAGCATCATGGCCTGAATTCACAAAACTTCACAACTAGACCAGCATAGTCTGAAGGAAGTGTGGCACATGTAGGTAGTTGGGCTCCTACATGTGCTAAGTGTGGTAGAATCCACCCAGCTAAATGTCGTGATGGCTAGACAGGTTGCTTCAAGTGTGGTCAAGAGGGTCACTTCATAAGGGAGTGCCCTAAGAACAAGAAGTAGTGGAAATCCGAGAAACAAAGCTCAATCTTTATCAGTTGCTCCACCAAAAGGGTTGCACCTAGAGGAGACACTTCTCGTACTGGCGAAGGGGAAAACCACCTCTGTGCAATTACTAGCCGCCATGAGCAAGAGAACTCTCCAGATGTTGTCACTGGTATAATCAAAGTCTTTTCTTTTGATGTTTATGCTTTGCTAGACCCAGGAGCAAGTTTTTCTTTTGTAACTCATTATGTTACAAATAAGTTTGAAATTATTCCTGAGAAACTTTGTGAACCCTTTTGTGTTTCTACACTTTTTGGGGAGTCTATTCTAGTAATCCATCAATCACAAGAACACCAGGATGATCTAGTGGAGTTAGACATGGTAGATTTTGATGTCAGTAGGTATGGACTGGCTTCATGCCTGTTATGCATCAATATAATGTAGAACTCGAGTTGTCAAGTTTCATATTCCTAATGAATCAGTTATAAAGTGGAGTAGTAGTTAAGTAGTGCCTAAGGGTCATTTCATTTCATACCTTACTGCGAGAAATTTAGTTTCAAATGGATATATCTATCACTTAGTCCGAGTTAATGACTAAGTGCTGAGGTACATTCCCTTCAGTCAGTTTCTATAGTAAAGGAGTTTCCAGAAGTCTTTCTTGATAATCTGCCCCGAGTCCCTCCCGAGAAGGAAATAGACTTCAGCATAGACATCATTCCAGATACACATCCTATCTTTATTCCGCCATATAGAATGGAACCAGCAGAGTTAAAAGAATTGAAAGAACAGTTGAAAGATGTGTTAGATAAGGATTTCATTCGACCAAGTGTCTCACCTCGGGGCGCTCCTGTCTTGTTAATTTGTAAGAAAGAAAAACGGTTCCCTTAGGATATTTATAGATTACCATCAATAAAATAAGATTACCATCAAGAGTAAGTATCCTCTTCCAAGGATAGATGATCTTTTCGAACAACTTTAGGGTGCCACCTGTTTTTCAAAAATAGACCTCAGATCTGGCTAACATCAGTTGCAAGTTAGGGAATGTGATATTCCGAAGACATCTTTTAAAACCATATATGGGCATTATGAGTTTTTGGTCATGCCATTTGGTTTAACTAATGCACCATCAATGTTTATGGACCTTATGAACAGAGCATTCAGACCTTATCAAGATATATTTGTTATCGTCTTCATTGATGACATACTAATCTATTCAACGAATGAAGAAGATCATGATAGTCACCTCAGAATAGTCCTTCGGACTTTAAAATATAAAGATTTATATGACAAGTTATCCAAGTGTGAGTTTTCGCTTAAGTCTGTGGCATTCTTGGGACACATATTTCTTGGTGATGGAATTAGAGTCGATACCCAAAAGATAGAAGCAGTTCAGATTTGGCCTAGACCCATGTCTCCAACTGATATAAGGAGTTTCTTGGGTTTGGATGGATATTACAAGAGGTTTTTTGAGGGGTTTTCGTCTATCTCATCTCCTTTGACAAGCTGACTCAGAATACAGTTATATTTCAGTGGTCTGAAGCTTGCGAGAAAAGCTTTCAGGAATTAAAAAAGAGGTTGACTACTGCCCTAGTGTTGACCTTACCAGAAGGTACTCAAGGTTTTATGGTGTACTTTGATGCATCTAGAGTTGGGTTTGGTTGTGTGTTAATGCATAATGACAAGGTTATAGCCTCTAAATAGTTTAAAGTTCATGAGAAGAATTATCCAACCCATGATTTCGAATTGCTTGCGGTAGTTTTTTCTTTGAAGATATGGCGACAATATTTGTATAGTGTTCATGTCGATATATTCATTGATCACAAGAGCTTACAATATGTGTTTACCCAGAACGAGTTCAATCTCAAACAGAGGAGGTGGTTAGAGTTACTTAAGGATTATAAAATTAGTATTCTTTTCCACCCAGGTAAGGCTAATGTGGTTGTTGATGCTTTAAGCAGGTTATCCATGGGGATTACCGCCTATGTTGAGGAAGAAAAGAGGGAGTTAGCAAAAAATATGTATAGACTTGCACGCTTGACAATCAGACTTATGGATTTCACAAATAAAGGGATAATGGTAACAAAGGAGGTTGAATCATCAGTAGTGTCACAGGTGAAAGAAAAATAAGACCAAGACCCCATTTTTCTTGATTTGAAGGAAAATTTTCATAAGCAAAGAGTATTAGCTTTTGAACAAGGGGGAGATGGTGTATTGAAGTATCAAGGAAGATTGTGTGTACCTAGGGTGGAAGGACTCCAAGAGAGGATCATGGAGGAAGCTCATAGCTTCAGATATTTGATTCGTACGGTTCCACAAAGATGTACCGTTATTTAAGAGAAGTATATTAGTGGGATGGTATGAACAAGGGAATTTCTGATTTTGTTGCCAAGTTCCCGAATTTCCAGCAAGTGAAAGTAGAACACCAAAGGCCTGGAGGGTTGGCTCAGAATATAGAACTTCCAGAATGGAAGAGGGAAATGATCAATATGGACTTCATCACTGCGTTGCCAAGGTCTCGCAGACAACATTATTCAATTTGGGTGATTGTCGATAGAATGACAAAATCATCCCACGTTTTTCGGTAAAGACCACTCATTCAGTGGAGGATATGCAAAGTTATACATTCAGGAGGTGGTGAGACTTCATGGAGTCCCAATTTTGATCATTTTAGATAGAAATGCACAATTTACTGCATAGTTTTGGAAGCCTTTCCAAAAAGTCTTGGGTTCAACGGTGAACTTAAGCACTGCTTTTCATCCTCAGATGGATGGGCAAGCAGAGCATAGTATCTATACCTTAGAATATATGTTGAGGGATTGCGTGATTGATGTCAAAGGAAATTGGGATGATAACCTACCTCTCATTGAGTTTGCTTACAACAACAGTTATCATTTGAGCATCCAAATGGCTCCATACGAAGCTCTTTATGGGAGAAGATACAGATCTCCTATTGGGTGGTTCAAAGTTGGTGAATCAGGTTTTATAGTACAAGATCTAGTTGACCAGGCTATGGAGAAGGTGAAGGTGATTCAATAGAGATTGAAAACAACACAGAGTCGTCAAAAATCCTACACAGAAGTTAGGAGACAGTAATTGGACTTTGAGGTGGATGATTGAGTATACTTGAAGGTTTCACCCATGAAGGGTGTTATGAGGTTTGGTAGGAAGGGGAAACTTATTGCCCATATTGGACCTTATCGCATAGCCAAAAGTATTGGCAATGTAGCTTATGAGTTAGAGCTGCCACAAGAGTTAGGAGCAGTTCATCCAGTGTTTCACATCGCTATGTTAAAAAAGTGCATGTGCGATTCTTCATTAATTGTACCAACTGATATGTTGGGATTAAGGATATCTTATCTTATGAGGAGATTCTAGTTCAGATTTTAGATCGCCAAGTTCACAAGTTGAGAACAAAGGAGGCCGCATTAGTCAAAGTCCTTTGGAGGAACCAATTTGTTGAAGAGGCTACTTGGGAAGCTGAAGAGGATGTGAAAAGAAGATATCCACATCTCTTTGAATCCATAGAAGATGCAGATCAAGGTACTAATTCTCTTCTGAGTGCTATATAAGCTATGAGTAAGTATGTTGTTAACTGCTTTTGTTTGTTGAGTATTGAACTTTATGTTACTATCCTTAGCTTAGCGAAAGAAATCTCATTAGAGGACGAATGTTTCCAAGGGGGATATATTGTAACATATCACAATTTGAAATAGCTAGGAATAAAGTAAGGAACTAAAAATAATTAGTTTTGGAAAGAAAAGGAAAAATTCTGGAAAATTGCCTAAGTTAAGAAAGTGAGTTTTGGTCATTTTCAAACGGCCACAACTTCTGCCTTAGGATGAGTTGTAAGTACTTCTTGATATTGTTGGAAATCCCTTGCAGATATCTTTCCAACACCGCCAAGTTTGCGCATTTTTGATATTGTATGAGTGAGATATGTCTATCGAAAGTTGAGTTGTTGAATTGAGGAAAGCCCAAATTCAGATTTAAGGAAGGACGGACTAGATTTTTCACCAATTAATTTCCTATTTCATTTTTAGGGGTTTATTGGGGAAAAAACTAAGTTTAGTTCAGTTTGGAAGATTAGACTTTACTCTTAGGGCTTGGAGAAGAGATAAAAGAAGAAAGAAAGGGAGAGAAGTCAAGAAATTAGCCAAGAACGTCAAGATTTACGAGTGGAATTCGTCGGGGGTGATCCCTATCAAGGTATGTGAGATCTTTTGTTTTGGGTAAGTTAACCCACACACAAAGCTTGTTTAACATACAGTAATTTTTGAATTGGTTGAATGAGAATAGTGAAGTTCTTGAAGAACATTGTTGAATTTCAGTTGGTTGAGTTGTTGAATGGCTATTGTTGTTTTGATTCGTGATTCTGGATTGTTTTTGAGGTATATCTTTTGGGTATTTAAGGTATTATTGGTCCTAAGGTATTGGGAAAAGAACTACGGAAGTTCAGGGGGCCTTAGCGTTGAAAAATGAGAGGATAAAATCGTCAGACACACCTAGGCAGCACCAGGCACGGCGCGCCCTATCTGTGCCACAGGGCTTGGGGAGGCGCGCCTCTAGTGCATTGGATGAGGCCGCTGAACTCAAGGCCTGGCGCGGGCACCTCGAATGTGACTGAATTGGCATTTTCCGCCCAATTTTCTTAATTTAGCCTAATGAAGGCATTCTATGGTGTATTAATACCCTCTAGTGATTTTAATAACTTCAAATGATTTCTAATCACCTTGGAATCACCAAAAACACTTATCATAACCTTTAATTTATAATTTCATTCAAGCAAAGCTAAGATTAAAGTCGAAGAAGTTAAGAGTCAAGTCTAAAGTTAAGAAGCAAGTCCAAAGCAAACTTCTTAAAGGTTTCCAATAGTCTTTTCCAATGTTTAACTTTGTTTTTAAGACTCAAGTTTCAAATTTAGTACAAGTAAAGAGTCGAGTTCATTTCTCAAAAATTATAAGGGAAATAAGTATTCCCTAAGAGTTGATTTAAGACTCAAGTTTCAAGCCAAGTAAAGAGTAAAAAGTTGAGTTCATTTCTCAAATGTTATAAGGGAACTAATTATTCTCTAAGAGTCCATAAATGTTTTCACATTTAAGATAAGAGGAAACTAAGATTTCCAAAAGAGTTTTGAGTAAGAAAAAGAGACATTGATTCCAAGAGAGCTTTCTAAAGCTAAAGGTTGAGCAATTATCTCAACCCAAAGAAGGAAGTTGTTTTAAAACACACGTGCTAAGTATATTTTTGGGAGTAGTATTCATCATCGATATGGGAATGCGAGTTTATAATAATTTGAGTGTCCATAAACTATGTATCCATCATGGGTATTAATGGGTCATACTTTTTAGATGATCACAGAAGTTAAGCTAGTGGATCTACTAATATAAGTAAATCTATGAGACGAAAAAGTATAGGACAGTTCTAGCAGCGTGCAAAAGACGTTTATTACCACTTAGGCTCATAGTGGTGGTTGTCGGTTAGAGAATCTCCCACAGAAACTATATACTTCATATATAAGTAAAGTTGAGTTTGTTATTGCATTTTCTATAACGAACTAAGTGTTTTCCATTGTTTTACAAGCTTTATAAATTGCATGTGTCTTATTGCTTTATATTAAGTCAAGTTATTCATGAGTTGAGCAAAGCCAAGGTAAGTATTCCTTCTTACACTTTTTCAAGCTTAAGTTGTTGTTAACATTCCAACTTTCATACTCGTACATTCAATGTACAGATGCCAGTTGGCATGCATTGTATCATGATGCAAACGTAGGTAACAAAGATTTGCATCATCCAGAGCCTCGTTGATCCAGCTGAGCACTCGAAGTCAGTGGTGAGCCTCTTTGCATTCTAGGGGACACATTTCTTTGCTTTTAAGTCTTACTTTTATAGGATGTTGTGGGGTCTGTCCCAACATCCATCTTAGTATTATAAAGGCTTCATAGACAGTCAGGCAGTTAGGATAGAGTCTCTCATTATTTGTATTGCACATATTCTATTATGAGATTTCAGTGCTATTTTGGCCAACTTATTTTAGTTAAGTTATTGAATGAGACTATTCCATTGAGTTAATTCTTTCGCTGAGTTGAGTAAGCCAAGTCAAGTGTCCGTTAGATGTCACCAATGACCATCGAGTGTCGGCCACGCCTAGGGTGTAGGCTCGGGACGTGACAAGAGTGAAGTCAAGAGAGAAAAGTGAAGACAAGCTCGAGTTGAAATAGGAGTTCCAGAAGGAGGAATCCTACGCGTGAGCTCCTATGTTTCTAGAGAAAAAATAAGCAAAGCACAAGTAGGATTTCTAGTTGAAATATGTTTTGGATTCAAGTCCAAATCTATTAATAGGGCGATAGTTTCGCTGGAGAAAATTGTGCACTTAAACAGAGAGTTACAAGCAGAATATAATCAAATAGGGGTAGTTCATATTTGAGGGATTTCTGACTACGAAGTGCAACCAACATAAGAAAATAGAAATTGAAGAACTGATTCATACGCTTATGTTTTATCGTTCTTAATTCAAGTTTGTGTGTATTGAGTTTTTATCGAGTTGTGTCTTTAATTCTTTATAGATCCAGTGAAGTATAAAGTGGAGTAGGAATAAAGTCTTCTAGTTGGGGTGACTTGAAGACTTGGGAACATAAACCTTGGAGGGTTTGTGTTGGATTTTAGAAATTAGAGTTAATTCATATGATTGGAACAGTTGTAATTTGAATTCATAACTTGAAGTGGGGTCGAAGATCTAGTTGGTTGTTGACGTCTAGGAATTAGAGTTTATAATTTCTTAGGTTACATAGGATTGTAATCTTTTGTTGAGGCTCAGAGTTTAATGAACTGGAGTTAAATCCTACATAGGTGTAGGTCGTGGTTTTTACCCTTTATGAGTTGGGGTTTTCTACGATAATATATTGTGTTATTATTTTATTTGCTTTACATAACATAACTGCGTAATCTGCAAAGGAACAAATGGAATATACTTGTTCCTTAGGAAAATTTAGGGGTCAACAATTGGTATCAGAGAAAGTTATTTTTGTAGAGTCTAATAACTCAAGATAAGACCATTATAAATTTTGCACCTCCTCTTTGAAACAGTGAAGGTCAACACATCAACGTACCACCATTATTCAATGGACATTACTACGCATGGTGGAAGGCGATAACGAAGTATTTTCTAGAGGCCCAAGACTATGAATTATGGATGAGAGTTATTGATGGTCCTCTTATTCCTATGATGAAGGATGATGAAGGAAAATTCATTCCAAGGAACAATATGGAGAAGCTGATTATAGAATGCTCGCAAAGAATGCTAAAGCTAAGTACATCCTTGTATGTGAACTTGGACCAAATGAGTTTAATCGCATCTCTGGTTGTACTAAAGCAAAAAACAATTTGGGACACATTAGTCAATGCACATGAAGGAACTCAAGAAGTAAGAAAATTTAGAATTGCTAGACTATGCACTTAATATGAAGCATTTGAGATGGAGAGTGGTGAATCACTTCAAGCTATGATACTAGATTTACTAGTATTGTGAATGAACAGGTGTCTTTGGGAAAGATATGCACTACTGAGGAAATTGTTGACAAGGTACTGAGGACTCTACCAAAGTCATGGGAGATCAAGGTCATTACAATTAGAGAAGCAAAGGATTTGACAACCTTGATCTTGGATGACTTGTAGGAAATCTAAAGACTTACGAGATGAATTTTTATAACACAAAAATGAGTAAAAGAAGCAAAGATATAATTTTTTCCTTCAAGGCAACTGAGAGTGATGAATATGATCTGGATGATGAGGACATAGTCGTGATCAACAAAAGCCTTAGAAGCTTCTCAAGAAAGGTGGAAACTAAGAGAAAATATTGTCCCTGAGCAAAGACAAAGAATCTGACATTGCTATGTATGCTACTTGGGGAACACGTTCAAACAACTCAATTGAAGATGATACAGAAGATGTTGCTTTGATGGACATGGAGGAATCTGAAGCAGAATTTGAATCATACATCGAGAAAAGGTAGAAAAAGTGAGAGAAAGCAGGCAACATTCACCAATGAACATGTTGCTCCAAACGCATGATTGAAACTAGAAGAAATTTCTCTGACTTGCAAAAGAAAAGAATGGATTAATAACTTTAACACTGAAAAAGAAAGGTTGAAAAAATTTGAAAGACTGAAGAAACATGTGAAAGAAATAGGTCCAACCTATATAGTATCTAATAATTTTGCTCACTAAGATGATCAGAGTGTGTAAATTGCGAGTCCATCAATCAAAAAGTATAATCAACCTAGGAAAACACTTTAAAAGGAGAAATTTGGAACTTGGGGATGATTAAGATCACATGAGTATCCCTCAATGGCTAATGAATATTGCGCATACTGCCTCTAATCTTGAATTTTATGCTCTGTTTTGTACATTAAGTTGTATGTATCTATACCACTTTTAAAGACATGTTACTCATGCACTATAACATTGTATTTGCATCTGTCACAAGAGAGAGGCTTAGTAAAATTAGAGCAAAATTTAGCATTATCGACAGATCTAAGGGTATTTGCACTAAAATTATTCATAATTAAATATAATATCAATGCACATGTACATGTTCCTTCCACTTGTTCCAAAAGATATACTCATACCCTCAATATTACTAAACAAACATCTTCTTAAAAAGTCTATTTAAAGCCTGATACCAGTTTGATGGTCTATGGTTGAGATAACTTCGGTGGATGACACCTCTACTTTGGTGCCTTATAAAATAAAGGTTGTGGTGTAGAAAGTAGGTAGTGTTGGTTCTTAGAGGCAATTTGTATTGGGTGTGTCTAAAAATTACTAAGGAAGTTTTGGAGGATGTACCTTGTGAGGGAGAATATTTGGGGACCCTACAGTTGAACAATGTTCAGTTGTTAGGCTCAACTTGGGTGCATCTAGTGAGGGGGAATTGATGGGAGACCCATCTGTCGAACCTAGTTCTTCTATTGGGAACCATATAAACTGGATTTAGGATTGATGTAAAAAATAATTATAGTTGGTGCTGAACCTAATAGTACCACGTCTAGGGAGAGAATATGTTCCTCTACAAATGATGTTTAAGAAAATTTGTTTCTCTTACTGACTCTATTGAAATTAAAGATGAGTGAACTATTATTTCTCCATAGGGCACACGATTGATTGAACAATTTCATTAAAGGTGATATAAAAAAAAATTGAGCATGCATAGACCAAGGCTACCTTTGAAATTGAGAAGGCTGCTAATTTTGTTAATCCAAAAGATATTTTTTTTTCTGCTGAAAATTACTTTTATTTACCCTCTCATGGGCGATCTTTGATATTACGTAGCCACTCTAGCCTTTGACTTCCCAATTTTTTCTCATCACAAGTGTTTGATTCTATCTTTAATTTTGATTACATTTGTAGTGTATATGCTTTTTAATTAATGCTAATGTTGGGTTTGAGTTTCAGGCTCATATCTATCTCCTATGTTTGTGCAAACACTTTGCTATAGCTAACTGAGTTCTTGAGTTTTGTGTAGGTGATAGTCATTGGCCATGAGTATCAAATTTGTTTCTCTTAGTGTGGTGTATGCCTTCACTGTGTTTTATGATGTCAAAAGGGGGAAGTGTATGCTTGTGTAATATTTATAAACCAATTGGTCTAACTTGATCCTCTAATGTGTTTACTTTGTATTGAGTTTTAAGAAACTGACATAACACAGATTGATCTATTCACACAAGAAGCAATAGTTTGTCATCATCAAAAAGGGAGAATTTGTTAGATCGAGAAAGATTTGATAATTGACAAATAAAGGAACAAAAGAAAGGAACTGGATGCATCGACATGTTCCTTTCATAATGAATCCGACTAGGATAAGGAGAACGTCAACCATGCGAATTAGAAGTTATTAAACAGTGGAAGTATTGTTTTTAAAACAAGCAACCAGTGCAGAAAGTTTCCTTTTTATAAAGGAGTCCTACAAGGAAAAAGGATCCATAATAAGTCAAAGTGTAAACGTAGGTATAAATCCTAAGAGAAGTAGGAAGCATAATCAAAGATGGAAATAAGGGGGGCGTAAATAAAGAGTTCAAGAAGGAAATAAATCAAAGTGAAGTCACGAAAGAAAACTGAAGACAAGTTCTAGTTGAACTAGGAGTTCCACATGAAGTAGGAATCCTACGCGTGAGCTTCTAAGTTTCAAAATAAAAAGGAAGCGAAACACAAGTATTATTTCTAGTTGCAATAGGTTTTGGATTCAAGTCCAAATCTATAAATAGGGCAATAGTTTCGTTGGAGAAAATTGCGCACTTAAACAGAGAGTTACAAGCAGAATACAATTAAATAGAGGGAGTGCATATTTGAGAGATTTTTTATTACGAAGTGCAGCCAACGTAAGGAAAAGTAATTGAAAAACTGATTCGTAGGCTTATGTTTTATACTTCTTAAGTCAAGTTTGCATGTATTGAGTTTTTATCGAGTTGTATCTTTAATTCTTTCTAGATCGAGTGAAGTATAAACTGGAGTAGGAATAAAGTCTTCAAGTTGGGGCGACTTAAAGACTTGGAAACATAAACCTTGGGGGTTTGTGTTGGAGTTAAGGAATTAGAGTTAGTTCCTAGGACTGCAAGAGTTGTAATTCGAATTCATAACTTGAAGTGGGGTCGACGATCTAGTTGGTTGTTGACGTATAGGAATTAGAGTTTATAATTCCTTAGGTTACATAGGTTTGTAATCTTTTGTTGAGGCTCAAAGTTTAATGAAGTTGAGTTAAATCCTACAGAGGTGTAGGTCGTGATTTTTACCCTTTATGAGTTGGGGTTTTCCGCGATAAAATATTGTGTCATTATTTTATTTGCTTTACATAACGTAACTGTTGTAATCTGCAAAGGAACATATAGAATATACTTGTTCCTCAGGAAAATCTGGAGGTCTGTATTCCAACAATTCATTATTATTATTATTATTACTATTATTAGTATTATATTATTATTATTATTTGACCAATTAAACCAAATTTTAAAAAGAAAAGTATTAAATTTACAAGATTACCAAGAAAGAAAAGTTTTAATAGAACAAATTACCAGAGACAAAAACAACTTTTAGCGACAATAAAAAGACACATTAATAAGAAAAGCTTAAGTCTTTACGGACATTAGTTAAGTCATTAGATTCAATATCGCTAAAGTCTTTAGGCAAATATACAAAAAGTGCTAGTTGCTGCTAAAAAAATATATTTAGTGAAAAGTGTTAATTAATTGCCGCTAAAACTCATTGTTGATGTAGTGTTAGTTAAATATTCAAACAATCGGTATTGTACTTATCTATTTATGCTTTGCAAAAGAAAAAATAAATATCTTTGGAAACAAGAATGCATAATTGTTATTTTCCAACTTTTTCATTAATTGTGTCGGAAATTAAACAAAATAATATTTGCTATTTGATTAAACAATGCACAGTTGGCATTTAGCATACCATGACTATACTTGTGGGTACTTGAATCATATATTTTTAAGCAATGCTTGATGTACCTTAGCAATCATTTGATAAGTAATTTCTTTTTTAAAAAGCAGTAATTTCCTAAAATATTAAGGAAGATCGATTATATGTTGACGACTAATTAAACAATGAAATTAAACAACTTCTCTGCAACTAGAAAAAAAAGACGAAATTTTAACGCTCAAAAAAATTCACACCACCCTACTTTTTGTTGACTCTATCCAATCGTTACAAGGAAGAACTTTGTCTAAATTTATTTGTATAAAAGAAGTTTAATTAATATTCCTCCAAATTATCCAAGTCAGTGGTGCCTCGTAATATATATGTACAAGAGGTTACTTCTAGTTCCTCCAACACTAACAAATTTAGCTTCTCAACCGGATCTAAATCAATTGGCAAACAAAACAAGTCAACCAACTAAGCTATAAATATCTCGAGATAGAAAGCTTTTTATAAAACAAAACTATGGAGCTTGGAGATGAATTTTCTTCCTTCTTAGTGCTTCTAACTTTTTTGAGAGCTTATTTGGAAATCCTACTTTTTGACAAATTTAGTTCAGTTGGTGAGGATTCATATATTCACAGTAACTTGTACAAAGGCTGAGATGTAGTTGTCATTATCATTTTTTTGAATAATAAAGACATTCAATATAATGAATTATTATGATCCTTGAAGTTTTATGAAGTGAAGAAGAAGAAGAAGAAGATGAAGATGAAGAAAAAGGAGAAGAGTAGAGAGCAGAATTAGGAGAATGATTGTTTGTTATTCGATCAATGTGTAGCTACGTGTAGATCTCCTCTTTCTAGAAGTTGTGATAGCTACCCATCCTTAATTAGTCTAACTAAATTACTACTAATTATAACTAACTAACTAATTAATTAATGGAAAGTCAGTTATAGAATAACAGTAATTAGGGAACACATACGAATTGAAGGACCAGATTCACACTGCCTTATATTGTCCTTGTCACTCTCAACACTCCTTCAAGCTGACAAGTGAGAAGATATTCAGAACTCCTAGCTTGGAGCTGAGACGTTGTTGTTGTAATTTTGTGAGTCCTTTAGTGAGCAGATCAGCTGGTCGATCTTCTGTGGGAATGTACTTGGTAGATACCAAACCTTGTGTGATTTTCTCTCTTGTGAAATGACAGTCAATCTCAATGTGCTTGGTCCTCTCATGATAGACTGGATTGACTGCACTTTGCATAGCAGCTTTGCTATAAGTATGTATGTTGATAGTTAGTGGGACTTCAATGTTAAGTTCCTCTATTAGACCTTTCAGCCATATGATTCCTGTCACAGTGGTTGCAATGCTTCTGTATTCATCTTCAGCTAAACTTCTAGATGACTTCCAAGAAACTAGTGAGCCTCCATATTGTACAAAGTAACACGTTAGTGATCTTTTTGTTAGAGGACAAGAAGCCCAATTTGCATCACAATAGGCAGTGATAGTATTCTTTGAATAGTTGGACAATAGTAAACCTTGTCCTAGTTGATTTTTCACATATCTCACAATCCTTAATGTTGCAGTCATATGAGATTTCTTAGGTTGTTTTAGAAATTGACTTAATGTTTGGACTCCATAAGAAATGTCAGGTCTTGTCATAGTTAAATATAGTAATTTGCCAACTCTCATTTGATAAGCTCCTTGATCAGTTAGTGGATCATCTTCTGATATCTGTTTCTCTTTCATCATACTGTTTAGTAGTCAGTTTTGAGTTGGTGTCAATTGGATTTCCAGCTGGTTTGGTTGCACATAGACCAGTTTCAGCAATTAATTCTAGTGCATACTTTCTTTGATGCATTAGAATACATTGTTTTGATCTAGCAAAACTCAATTCCTAAGAAGTACCTTAACTCTCCCAAGTCTTTCATTTTAAAAGCTTGCTTCAACTGATCCTTTGATTCTTCAATTAGAAGTAGATTGATTCCAGTGATCAACATGTCATCCACATAAATAATAACCAGCACCATGCCTGTTGTTGTCTTCTTTATGAACAAGAAGTGATCATGTTCACTTTGTTTGAACACAAATTTCAGTAATGCATGACATAGTTTAGCATTCCACTATCTTGGTGCTTGTTTTACCCCACAGAGGGATTTAGTGAGTCTACACACTTTATTCTCCCCCTGACTCTTAAATTCCTGAGGAAGGTCCATGTAAATCTCATCAGGTAGGTCCCCTTGTAGGAAAGCATTGAAGACATCCATCTGATGAATGTTTCATTGCCTTTGAGATGCAATAATTTGTACTGTTGTTACAATCTTCATCATCACCACTGTACCGAATGTCTCCTTATAATCAATTCCTTCCTTTTGGCTATAGCTTTTTGCTACTAATATTTCCTTACACCTCTCTATTTCTCCTGTGCTCTTATACTTGATCTTATAGATCCATTAGCAACCTATAGGCACCTTTTCCTTTGGAAGAATAACTAATTCCCATGTATGATTATTTTATAGTACATCAATCTCAGATTGCATTGCCTCAACCCACTTAGAATAAGAAACAACTTCTTAGTAGCTTGTAGGTTCTGTGTTGGCATAGATCTTAGACAAATATGTTTGATATGAATGATTTATCTGATCATATGACAGGTATTTGTCCAAAGAATATGGAGTATGGTTAGCATGTAGAGATACAAAATCATTCATCCATAGTGGTGGTCTTTTTCTCCTTGAAGATTTTCTATTTTCTTCTTGTATTACCAAAATATGTACTGCAGCTTGAACACATAAGACCCAAAACTTAATAAGAATATTTCCTTGAAATCTAATAGCTCTTGTAAGCTCAAGAATATGCATATGTTTTCTTTCAGCAACACCGTTTTGCTAAGGAGTATAGGTACATGAAGTTTGATGTACAATGCCTAAGGAAGTAAACATGGTTGAACACACATTATTCAAGAATTTTGTCCCATTACTAGTTCTTATGCACTTAATAATTTTATCAAATTGTGTTTTAACATGAACCAAAAATTGTTGAGTAATGGTACACACATCAAATTTTACTTTTAACAGAAAAAACCATGTATATCTAGACATCTCATATACCACAGTAAGAAAATATTTGTTTCCTACATGAGTGGAAGTTTTATAAGGACCCCATATATCCATATGAACTAAATCAAAACATGCAGATCTTTTAGAGGTGCTAACTGTGAAAGGTATCCTTGTTTGCTTAGCACGAGGATACATAGTGCATTTATTAAGTGTCTCATTTATACTACTTAAATTTGATGACAAAATTTTACATAACACTGAACTAGATACATGTCCACAATAGAACAACTAGCTGCAATATTGACATCTCTTGAGCTTGTATTGCTTGACAATATGTATAGTCCACTATCTTCTTTACCAATCATTTTTACCCTCCTATGTGAGAGTTCCTGAAATAAACAAAAGTTAGGGGAAAAAGTAGCAGAACAGTGCAGTTCCTTAGTGATTTTAGATACTGATAGAAGATTAAATTTAAATTGTGGTACTTGAAAAACTCCAGTGATCATATCATTGTTAGGTAGGACACTTGAGCCAATAAACTCAACTAAGGAAACCTCCCAATTGGGTAAATGTACTTTCTTTGGTTTATTAACCTTGCAAATAGTGGACTTGTTTAAAGAATTTAGATCAGAAACCATGTGATTAGTGGCACCTGTTTGGATAATCCAAAAAGGAGTGGAACCATTATTGGTAGTAGAGCCGAAACAAGTGCTTGTACTTGATTCATTACCTACTACATTAGCTGAATGAACATGTTCTGGAGCTTTGTTTAAAAACTAGAGAAATTGTTGATATTGATCCTTTGACTGATGACAAGGTTCTAATTGATTGTTCCCTTCAATTGAGTCTACCCATAGTCAGTTGCAGTGAGTTTAACAGAATGACCTGTAGTCTGATGCCTGTGAGGAACCTATTCCTGAGACCCTATACCTTCCATCATTACATTATATGCAGTTTTAGGTTCTTTCTTTTTGACCGTAATATCTTGAGGATACCCTATTATCTTGTAACACCTATATCTTGTGTGATTTTTGAGTTTGCAGTAATCACAATATAAATTCTCAATTTTCTTGAACTTTTGAGTAGCACCATTTTTTGAGTACATAGCTAACTCATATGCTTGTTATCCAGAAGTAGGATTAGACCCTAATATTATTATTGTAGCCATTGTTGATTTTTGACTTTCATCAAACATAACCATTGAATATGCTTGATTTACCGATGGAAGTTGACTCATCAATAGAATTTGAGACCTTGCTTGTAAATACGAGTCATTTCACCCCATAAGAAACTGAAATAATTTAAGTTTTTGCAAATGTACCACGCAGATGTACCACATACTCTTTTGATTTGTCACATCTCATGAGAGAGTAGGCACCACAACCTCAAATTCCTCCCACAACCCTTTCAATTTTGATAAGTACACAGAAATAGAACTTGTTCCTTGAGTTATAGTGGCAATCTCTTGATGTAGATTTGTAACGACCCAGGAGCACCCCCCAAGTCGCCACACGATGTAATCAACCTCTCAGAGGTCTCATACAAGCCACATGGATCATTCATTGCATACGATACTCAAAATAAGTAAGAGTTAAAACTTTCTTCACACACGAAGAATACTTTCATTAATAAGGAAGCGGAAAATTTTAAAACATCTAACTTTACAATATATTTCATTAAACCATCTAATAACTTTAGAGTACAACATTTGGGACTAAGCCCATACAAAATTTAAAATAAAGACTAGAATACCCTAAAAGAACATGTGGGTCTTGTCCAATTGAATATATGAGGACTCACCAAAACTTCATCTTCAACCTTTGGAAACCTATCCATCATCCATGGCATACCAACAACTCCAATCCCTACACTTTATTCAAAAAGGAAAAAGAAGGGGTTAGCACATTAAGCACTAAGTATGGAAGTCATGCAAAAACCATGCAAAAAGGGACATTTAGTATAAAAACATGCTTTCATGACATTTTGATAAAAACCTTCATCATAATAGTTTAAGAGACATAATACAAGTCAACAATAACATATAAGACATATTCAACTAGCATCAACATATAGCACTTAACTCTATATTCATCAAGTAAGCATTTTCATAATTTAGATTCTCTACCTAAGGTTACTCTAAGATCCACCTAGGTAAGACATGAAGAGACTGCTCATACACCCTCTTCAAGCACACCTAAGTGATCCTCTAAGCCACCCTAGATAAGAACATTTCTATTTAACATACTTTAACTAAGTAAACATTATTCATTAAAGTCATTTAAGAGACAACTGATCAAATAGGTGACTTTAAGAGACAACTGATCAAATAGGGGACTTCACATAATGATATTGGAACACCTAGGGAACTCACTTTCGTATCTTCAAAGCCTACTCGTTCCATGTATAGATAGTGTCCCATTCCACTACCTACACGTTGTAGAACCTATTCAATACTAGAGTGCACATCCCACATGATGAGAATATGAATTAACTTACATAGCCATACTAGCTAGGTATAAAATCCGGTGTCATAAGGACCCCACATCGTGGAAGGTGTTCTACTTACCAAGGGTAAAACTAGGACGCATCCCATGTAGGCACATGGTTAAGGGATATCAAGGGCCTCTTTGTACTCTAACCTCATACTCAAGTAGAGCTACTACCACAAGAATATCCACTCGGTGCTTTGCCTTGGTTCTCATAGAGTAAGTTCATTCACATAAGCGTATTAGAGAGGGCACCATCATTCGGCCTACCGACCCATGATGCCATTTCCAAGAAGGGATCCACAAGGGTCTACCGATCAAGGTTCATTAGGATAGCTCTAATGACTTTCTTAAAGATGATTTCATGTCATTCCGACCAACCTACCTCTAATTCTATCATTCCACTCAAGAAGGGCACTATTTAGGTCTACCGATCAAGGCTTCTTTATTAACCTTCTTTTCATATTCAAGAATTTCATGTTAGCCTTTTATAGAAGGGTACCTACTTTAGGTCTACCGATCCTAGACTTTCATTCATTCACACATACATGACAAGAGTGCCTAAGCCTACCAAGTCAAGATATCACATTCACATAACTTTCATACATCAAGGAGAAGGCACCTAAGTCTACCAAAATCCAAGAGTTCATAATCTATAAGCTTTCATGTATCAAGAAGAGGGATCAGAGTCTACTAATCAAGACACAACATCATCATATAAGAATATTCACCATCCATCATCATTACACATCAACATTAGAAGAGAATATAATTTCATCACATTACATCCACATTATACAAGAAGACACATACATCACATCATTCTTGACTTTATATATTCATATAAGACATAACACCTTATACATAGCCACATTACTTCATATACCAAACTTCACATTATACCTTCACATGAACCCTAACATGATACTATTACAATTCACATAATAATGTCGACAAAGCCATGATCACATTAAGAACAACAAGTAAACATCTCCACCATAACTGGACCATACCACACCATAGCAATTCGATATCAATTCTACATTAGTAAGGAATTAGGTCAAATTACCTTCTTCCAAAAGCCAAGATCACTAATTCTTAACATCTCCAACAATTCACAATATAATATCATAATTAACCATAGAAATCGACAATATAACATAATCTAAACTCAATTCTATCATCACTAGATCATTAGTAATAGACCCACTTCATAAGCCAAATTTAGAGATTTAAGAAGATCAAGGGCTCATGGATATTTTCATTGGAAAATATTAATTTAACATCAATAATATCATATCTAACGATTTGAAAACGTTTCATGCAAGAATCCTTGAGTTAGAGTAGAATTTGGACTTTCTCATAAACTTTGAAATCTAATCACTTTGAAATTGGCTCTAAGATGATAGCTAACCTTAGATAAAGAACTCTCATACCTTATTAGAAGAAATCCCATGAGAAATTGAAGAAGAAATCCATTAGAATCCTCAACCCTAGCTCCATCATGGCTTCATGCTTCCATGGGGTTTTTTGGAGAGAACTTTGGGAGGGAAGGGTTTTGATTTAGGTGTTAGGGTCTAAAAGAGGGTTTAATAACTTTAATACTATTAAAATACCTAAATACACCTAAAAACCATCAATCTACTTTAAAGAACTTGGGGTGAATTACGAACTCACCCCTAAGTTGGCCGAGATAAGTTGCAGAATTGCAGGCCCAAACGACGCCACAAAATGACTGGCCATCGATGGATCGACGCCCCTTCACTAGGGTCTGTTGTTTGGATCAGAAACTCAAAAAGTTGCATGCCTGGTCGATGCCCAAGAATGACGGACCGTCGATGCATTGATGGTCCATCATTTGGAACCGTCAATCAAGTTGCCTTGCAGCATCTTGGCTTGAAGGTGAGATCCTCCTCAAGGCCCCTCGTGGGTCCTTGGGGGAGTCATACCCGGACGTTAAACCCCAAAACATTCTCATCTAGGTTCTAGGGTCATGACCACTGATTTAGACCTCAAACAAGAACTTAACTTCCATCAAAACACATAGGCACACACAAGCACGTAGACGACTAGTCTCTGAACGTCTTGGTTGGTCCTTGACGTTTGACTTCAAACTCAACCGAACTGACCTATAAACTCATTTACACATTAAATTAACAAGTTAACAACCCTTAAAACACAGGTGAAGCTCTAGTCCACCCTAGTTCAATTTTAGGGTTGTTACAAGATTGAATGTTCTTGACCTATCTATCTTATTATATCTTTCATACAGATTATCCCAGACATTTTTAGCACATGTTGCACACATGATGCTTCCAAGAAGTCCTTTCTCTACAGAATTAACGAGCCAAGACAATACAATAGCATTTCCCATTTCCCAAATACATTCTAATCCTAGAAATTTATCCTTTGGGCATGATCTATCCACTAACTCCATTTTATTTCTTCCTAACAGAGCTACCTTCATCGATCTATACCACATAAAATAATTTTCAGCACCAGTTAATTGAAAAGAAATGATATGGTTTCCACTTACATTAGACGAATGGAGAAACATTGGATGATTGTAATTAATTATTGAAGTTGTGTTTCCAGTTAAAGTTCCTAACTTGATTCTGAATTAGGGCTACTAATTGTTTTAGCATTTGTCACTGTGTTTCTTTACACAATTGCAGTTGATCAATTCCAGCAGAATTATTGATTGGTTTATTCAACTAGCTAAGAATACCAATTGATAGAGTTTTGATACCATGAATTTTTATGAACAATGAAGAAGAAGAAGAGGATGAAGATTAAGAAGAAGGAGAAGAGTAGACAACAGAATTAGGAGAATAATTGTTTGTTATTCAATCAATGTATAGTTACATGTAGATCTCCTCCTTATAGAAGTTGTGATAGCTAACCATCCTTAATTAGTCTAACTAACTTACAACTAATTATAACTAACTAACAAACTACTTAATGGAAATTTAGTTATATAGAACACATACGACGAACCAGGTTCACATTGCCTTGTCCTTGTCACTCTCAGCCCTCCTTAAACGAACTAATTAACTCAATATAACACTCTCATTCTTATATTGTTTTTGTCTCAAAAATAAAAAATATCATGTTTAAATAGAAGTGAATGGATATTACTTGATCGGGAAAAGGTAGTTGAAGGACTTGATTGAAAACAAAGTACAAGATTGCACGAGAAAATAAGAAAGTTTCTCTCAACGATATACTACTTTTGATCTTTCTCATCATTTTCAATTGATGAAGGAGATAACCTGCTTGATAAAAGAAAATGGGGACTTGTCTATGAATTTCTTTCGAAGATGAAATCCATCTGGAATCAATTAATCTTGATTGAACGAGCTCTTAAAATCCTATCAAATTTTTAGGTTACTGTAACAATGACAAATTGATTTAATTCTTGATGGCTCTTACTGATGATTATAACCAACTCGGGTTGCATTGCTTACCAACAACCTTTGACAACTCTTGAGGATGTCCTTCCTTGCCTAAAATCTAAATAAACTCGTTTGAATTTTAGCGGCTAGTTAATAATTCAGTTTTTGTAACCACTAACATATGGTGTCAAATTTTGTCGTAATTATCATCACACTAGGCATGTCTTATACGATTACCCAGTTATTGGATACATCAAATGTAAGAAGTAGGGTCCTATATCTATAAAGTATCCTCTAATTTGTGAGTATTGTAAAAAAGATCACTTGATCGAGAATTGTCCTACTCTTCTTCAGAACAAAAATCTGTAACACCCTAAGAATTTTTAAGTTAAGACTTGAATCATTTTTCATTTGTGAATAAGATCATATGGGGTGATTCTTAAATATCCCATATGTGTAAAGGTAAATATAGTGTGGGAATAATTTTGGATATCAATTAAGGTCACTAGAATCTCCTAGCCCAAAGTTGAGTTGTTTCCTTACCGATTAAGTTTTGATATAAGATTTTTCTTGGGTCAACTTCAAACAATCATATCTCTTAGAATATAAAGAGTTATTTGTCTCATAACCTATCAAATTAAAGTATTTGAACCTTCTTTTCAACACCACCAATTTTGTGTCAATCCAAGTTTTGGGTAACAATTTATGACCATTTTAGTAACCTAATACAGTGTAGTGACAAATTAGTCGAGAAAAAAACATTAAAAATGGTCATTTTTGTCTTTTTACCTTTAAGAAAACCCTTAACGAATTTCTTGACTAATTAAAGACTAAAAACAATCATATTTTCATCTCTTAATCCCCTATTCTCTTGTCTCTCAAATCATAAGGCAAAATCCTAAGGAAAAATTAAAGTAAAAGACTTTCATTCAAGATTCTTTCAATCTTTTTTAAGATTAATTCTTCTTAAAGGTAAGTCTTTCTCCAAGAATTTC
Organism: Solanum lycopersicoides; assembly: GCA_022817965.1. Taxonomy (NCBI): domain Eukaryota; kingdom Viridiplantae; phylum Streptophyta; class Magnoliopsida; order Solanales; family Solanaceae; genus Solanum; species Solanum lycopersicoides. The sequence goes on along the minus strand of CM040623.1, from coordinate 63,542,034 downwards.
ATTCTTTCCAACTCAATTTTCTTCATACAATTATGAATCATTAATAAAAATAATAATTCTTGGTCATAGAGATTACAGGAAACTAATTTAAGAAATCTCAAGAAAATTATGTTCTTGATTTTTCTCCTTCAATCTAAGGTTTCAAGACTTCTAATCAAGTTATTCTTCAAGAACCTTGTTCTTCTAGGTATGTGAGGCTATCATATTGTTGGACTAGTTCGCTCTAACACCCTATCTACTTTCAAATGAGTAAAAGATTAATCTAGGATTCTGTCCCTAGATTTGAGTATTCTTGAGATGAGTTAATTTTGAGTTCTTGAGTTCTGAATTCTTTTTGAAATTCTATTCCTAGTTGTTGAATTGATATATATATATATATATATATATATATATATATATATATATATATATATTCTTGAGTTGATTCGTTTATGTCTATATTTCATCATGAACTCTATGAATTGAGTATTTTTTATGATGAATAGTATCGTTGAGTTCTGAGTTCTGAGTTTCCATATTGATATTAAGATTTCTGAGTTGAGTCGTTCATGTCCATAATTTCGCATGAACCCTATGAATTAGGTTATAAATCTTTAGAAGCTTTTTAAAGCCAACACTTGAGTATTAAACTAAGTTTTTGAAGAAGGAAAAATGAGTTTGAATAAAGAGTTTCTAAAACATGATTAGTATAAAAATCAAGTATGTCTTCAATGTTTCAGCAGTATGGAATCTAGTTATGTCATCAATGTTTAAGCAGTATGACTTCTCGAGTTATCAATGATCATACGACAACATGATTTTGATATATTTTTGAGAAAGAGTTTTCAAGTATGAATTGAGTAAGAGTATAAGGGAACTAAGTGTTTCCAAAGGTATCAGTTTTTACATTGATAAAAGAGAAATTTTGATTTCAAATGAGTTATGAATCCAAAGATATTTCAAGAGCAGTTACCTCTTTTAAGAGGATAGTTTGAGCAATTATCTCAAACTATAGAAAGAGTATGTTTTAAACATTGAGCATAAGTATATATTATTGGAAATAATATTGAGCACTGATATGGGGATGAGTTCAGACAACTCACATTCCTCATAAACTATGTATGCCAACATTGGTACAAGATCATATATTTTTAAATGAATCTTAAGTGCCTTCGGACAGAGAATAGTGGATCCACTTAGTTGAGGTGTTCTATACCCCGACAAGGTATATTACATTTCTGACAGCGTGGTGGATACATTGTATCACCATGTAGCTGATAGCGATGGTTGTCAGTTAGAGAGTCTCCCAATATATTAATAGTGTATATTTATATATCGTTTATTCTGTTGAGTTCAGAGATGAAGAAGTATTTTGTAAAGCTTTTAATTATTTTAATCCTTTATTTCGTTACATGCAGTTGACTATATATCTATATCTATTGCAATCCTTTATTTCACGTACTTTTATTCAACTATATTGTACTCCTTTATTTCTTAAATTGATATAACTTATAAGAGCTGAATTAATCTATTTTGCTTTTACCTAGTTATGGTTTTGTGTACTAAACGTTGAGTGCGAATAATCTTTTATCAACAAACTTCATGGTTCTAAAACTACAAATTCAAACAAATACTCTATTTATTTCTATATCACGTCCCTTAAAAAACTAAGTTTACATTGTATCCTTGTTTAGTAAATTCTTCAAGTTTTTAATAAATAAACATAAATTAATTTATTTTAATTAATTAAATTGATCAATGAACATGTATTAATAATCATTTAGTTTTCCTATCTTGGTTAAATTCATACTTTAAAGACTATAACTCTCAAGGTGAAATAGGAAAATAGTATCATTTATGTATCGATTTTGTGATACAAATATTAATGATAATCTATTTTTAATGACGGCATATACGTGGAAATGGAGGGGAAATATTAAGAATATGGTTTTGATGTATATTATTCCCTCCATTTCAAATTAATTAAATTCTTGATGTGTTTCACACCCTTTAAGAAAAGAAGATTAAAACATAAATTAGGATAACTTTTCCTTTTTATTCTTATTAATTGTTCTCAAATTTATGATTAAAATAACTAAATATTAATTAATCACTAACTTCAATACCAACTAATGAAGGGTAAAACTGAAAGAACACTTTAAAAATAGTCTTGAAAACTGAACAATTAAGTTAATTTTAAAAATAAAAAATATCTCTAACAATTCACTAAGGGAGTAATGTAAGTACATTTATGATTGTCTTGTATGAAACACTCTGAGCATTGAAAAACACTTCTGTTACCTTCACGTCATATCTTGCTGCTTTTTCCCCCCTTCAATTTGGGGATAGGAAAGTGAAAATACATGTATATTTTTTCATTTTTTAATTAAAGGTATTAAAGTTAAAAGACTAAAAATGTTCAAAAAGGTAAAATAACATAGTTTGTTCAGAATGTGACCTGAATAATGAAATAACATATTTCACACTATGTTATTAATTTTCTTAATGATTGAGAGAGTTCATACACAGTTGTATACCTGAATAACTGAAATTGCATTAGTTGTTTTTCTATACTATTCTTTTGTCAAGCAATACTCATTCACTATTAACTTTGCACACTTCTTAAAAAATTACAAAAAGAATGGTAATTTTATCATATCACCCTTTGAATATAATAAATACAATGTCTTGAAAAATGTAATAGAAAAATGATGTGTTGATTTAATAAAGTGAAAGTATTGTTAGACATTCCAAAATAGTGTAGTGAGCAACTATATCGTACGGAGGGAGTAATAATTAATAGGAAAAAAAATCAAATATGTCATTCAACTTTTATTAAAAAAAAGACTCATTTATGTCATTCATTTATAGTTGGGTTCAATATATCATTAATGTTACAAAAATAACCCATTATGCCATTACTTTTTAACAATTAGGTTTTGTGGTTATGCAACACTATTTTTTCCACCAGGCCTTTTATCAGAGGTTCACGTCACCAAATTCAATTGGTCCAACCGTGAGAAAGTGTTCATCTATAATATACTATGTTCATAGATGGGTCCAACCGTGCCACTAAATAAAAAGGAATATATTAGGGTGGGTCAAGTCTGGTGTTAATGAGTCAGGATTTAATTTCAAATTTAATTAAATGGGGTTGGCTTAATTTTGACACATGGACCCCTAATAAGTGTCCACGTATTTTTTTTTTATAAAAGTTGAATAATTATAATGACCATCTTATTAGAGCCAAGCTTTGGGATTGTGCATCGTCGAGCTCAAAAGTGTAGTGAACTTGTGTTATGTATTGACTTTTTTTTTCAGTTTCCTCTCTTATTTGGGCTATTCCTATCTGTGATTCAACTAAGATGCTTGTCAGCCTAAATGCTCTTATCAGTCCGTCCTCCATCATTAACGTCACATATTTGATATTAGTTTCCTTTTGTTTTAAAAAATGACTATTAGTTGCTCACTATGTGGTAGATCCATCTAAATATCTTCCAACTCGACATAGCAATCCTGTGAGTGATGAGGATATAGTGGGTTTTGATATAGCAACAGAAAAAATAATTCAATATCTGACTCGAGGGAGAAGTGAGATAGATGTCATCCCTATTGTTGGGATGGGGGGACATGGTAAAACAACTTGTGTTAGAATGTTGTATGATAATCGCACCATTATTTCTCATTTCGATGTTCGAGCATGGTGCACTGTTTCGCAAACATATAGTCGGAGAGAGCTATTAGAAGATATTTTTAGTCAAGTTACTGGTTCCGAGGACAATTACCTAGCTTCTGCCAAATTGGAGGATCTTATCCAGCTTCAAATACTTCACCTTTCCTTTAGGCGGTCCAACTGTCAATCCGTGTTACAGTTGCCTTCAAATTTTAAAAGGTTGGTACTATTCGGGATTCGTATAGAAAGCACTATTCCCTTCATTGCGGGACCATCAAGCCTGGAGTATCTCCAATTACACAATCTGTGTTTTCCTCAATCAGAAGAGTGGTGCCTTGGAGATATTACTTTCCCTTATCTAAAGTTGTTGAAACTGGTGAACTTAAGTATCTCAAGGTGGGATGCATCGGAGGAATCTTTTCCCCTGCTTGAAAACTTGTTATACGAACGTGTAGGAGGCTCGAGGAGATCCCCCTTAGCTTTGCAGATATTTCAATACTGAAACATATTGTGTTGTTTAGGTGTCAGAACAAAGCTCTGGAGGCTTCAGCTGTGAAAATTAAGGAAGAAGTATCACTACCCAAGTAAGTATAAATTAACTCCTATGTTGTGTTTTTGAGTATCTATATGCATCTAATGTGCAAACAATATGTTGAATACAGAACTTGGGGGAAAGCAATATAAGGCGGTTATGAATCAAGTCTGTCCCTGTAACCACAACAATGGTATTGTTTCAGTTTTTTTCTATTTGACGCTTGCTTTCCCTGAATTGCTTTCAAACTCACGAGGATTTATTTGAATGTGACTACTGCAGCAAGTTGTTTTTCTAAAGTGAATTGGATGATGAAATGCCAGCGCATCTGTGTTGGATTTCACATAATGCATTTTTGGTGGATCCGATTTGGGTGGAACAATATTTTTGGGGAGTTAAGGGAAGCCAGATAGATATCACCTGTCACGTCAAAGACTAATACACAAACAGATATTTCTTGTTACAACTCTCTCCTTTTTGCTTCCTTTGTAACTCGAACCCCATAACTTCAGGATTAAGGTGAAACAGCTCCCTCTTATCCTCATTTATATATTTAAGTTACCTCTGAAGATAACTTTTTTCAGATCATTTACATTTGACATTGAAATAAATGTGCAAATTATGCTTTTAGATTACATGCTTTCTGTCAAAGAAAGAGAAATTCCATTTACAAGGATGATAATAATTGGAAGATTAATTATTTGTTTAGATACCTTTAAAACATCTGAAGATCCAACAGTTAACTACACTACTACTGTCATATACACTCTCAGTTCTATTTTATTTGACTTTACTTTTTTATTTCTTTGTTTTAAGAAAAATAACATGTGAGGATTAGCATTGGCATATCTACCAACATGTCCGTCACAAGTTGTGATCATGATACTGTGGCCTTTGATCATGATACAGCATCCAACACAGTGAGACATTGCATTTGCCTCCTCTGTCGTCGTCAATGGATTCACATCGTATCTTTGGTGATTCTTTCACATCCATTTTTTGATATTCTGTAATGAGTTAGTTTCTATAACGCCTTCAGAATACTAAAAAAGTTTCTTAATAACTCCATTTTCTTCCAACAAACTATCCTGTTACTGTGAGATTTTTAATTAATGATAAAAAATTATATAAAGCAGCTTAATCAGTAGTCTTGTTAAACAATTTTACAAAACAAATGTATACTAACAATCCAATTTTACATACTAGAGTCAAAAGATGGTAAAAATTACCTTATCATAACAGGTTTAAACTAAACAACGATGGTTGTTGTAACGGAAATCCAGGGGAAGCTATTAGAGGTTGTATAATAAGTAAATCGAGACTTATTTTGGTATCTGTACCAACAACAGGGCTGACTGTGGAAAGGGTTTCGATGGTGTGTTCAAAAGCATATGTTGGATAATAATGGTATCTTTCTTTTCGTTATATTGCTTTAGTAAGTCGTTGTATCATAACAGATTCCAGATTTAGACTCATTAATGGTGTGTTTTCACCTTTTCCTTTCTATGCAATAATAATGCAGAGCTCATAATTGAAGACTCAAATTATTGACAAACTCCATCTATCAAGCTGAAAGAACGATTCAAGGAAAATGAGGAGAAGTGAAAACAGACAATAATTATGATCATACTATATAATCTTTCAAATAAACAAACAGACTTACATATATATTATTATAGTACATTAGTTACCTACTATCTATTGCGATGATCTTGGAACCTCATTTCTAGAGCAAGAATTAATCTTCTCCTCAATACAAGAATTGTGCTATTTTCTGAGTGTTATACTGAAAATGTCATCATCAATTGTCCCTCTTCATCTATAAGAAGCCCTGCTTTTTCATTGCTCTTGTTGAAACTTCCATCTAGTTAAGTTTCAGGAAATATGAGCTAAAAAGTTCAGGCAAAAATAACTCAACTTTAATCATATGAAATTTCAGGTAATGCATGTCTGAAATTATTCCAAAATGTATAAATTTGTAAGTTTTACGCACTACATGTATGACTTAAATGCTGATCCCAAAATCAGATATTTGTTCATTTCGAGCGCTATTGTTAACCATTTGAAATACACATCTCGTTGTTTGCCGACTGCAAAAGTGATTAAAAATGTAGTCAGAAAATAGAGTTTCGATGACCTCCCGGCTATTTTTGAGTAGTCGGCATATACTAGTTGGACTTTGCCGATTGTGGTAGTTAGAATATATAAACTAGACCTAACCATTTAAATACACAAATGAACACAACTACTGTAGTCAAAACACTATTTAAATAATAGTAATTTATTAAGTTTATCTTGATACTCTCTAATAAGTTCCCTTTTTATTAAGTGCTTTCCTTTTTAAAAAAAGTAATTCCCTTAAACTTTACGAAGGATCGATTACATGTTGATAACTAAACAAAGAAATTAAACAACTCCCAACGTTCAAAAAATCCATACCATCCTACACTTCGTTGACCCCAACAACAAGCATTATTCTCTTAACGTCATCTATACCAACTCTACTTGATATATCGTTTGAAGGAAGAACTTTGTTCAAGTTCATTACAAGATCAAAGTCAAACCTCAACGTATAAGAAAAGGTATCATATTTCTATTGGGTACATAGCGAGAGTTGATGGGAAATGGAGGGAAGATGAAAAGAGGAATTGGAAAACATTATCTTATGCTTTAGGAAAAGACATTTCTCCTTCATTGGTGGAAAGAAAAATAAAAGTGTTTAAATAGATAATGCTTGTATTAGTTATTAAAAGGGTTGGAAAGAGCGACCCCTCGCGCCGTCATCGTCGCTCTCTCGGCTTCGACTTCAGAAAAAGATCGATCGAGATATTAAAATATTTTCCCATTTTATTTTAGTTCCTCTTTTCTATTAATACCCGTCATTCTTTAGACTTTTTACTTACAAAAATTTCTGATTTCTTCTTCTTCTTTTGCACAAATTTTCTTCAGAGATTAAAATACTTTCCCATTTTATTTCAGTTCCTCTTTGCTATAAATACCCGTAATTCTTTAGATTTTTTACTTATGAAAATTGCTAATTTCTTCTTCTTTTTTGCACAAATTTTCTTCGTGTACTTTACTGCTGTTGAGTGGCTCGCTGATACTAGCGTTTTGGGTATCAATACATTGATGATTGAGATCATTCTATCCTTGGAGGACATATTCCAAATCAAACCTCAGAAACTAGAGGGGAATAATTTCCTTAGGGGGCACTGTGCATTCAGTGGGCTTGATCTTCTTTCCATTCTATTTTTCCAGATTCTGGTACTTTTTTTTTAGATTTTAGTTTTGTGAATTAATTTTTGTTTTTCACTGGTTTATTAAACTTTGATAACTTTGTATTTCTACAATGTTTACTGTAATCAGTAGTACTGTTTTAAACACAGATTGCGTAACTATTTCTTACACGTAGTTTTATAAACTCTCTGATAAATGTAATCCAAAAATAGAAATTGTTCAAGTAATTCATCAGGTCATCGTCGGCAAGACACAACATTCCATTACAACAACCAACAATATTTAGGGAACCGTCATTATACTGAAATGAAAAATTTAAGTGGGTATCTTGATCTAAATTCTCATATTGAAGATCAAAGCATAAATATATATGTTGGTGTTTTCAGAGTAATTTCAAATTAAGATGTGACCATCATGTTTTAAATTGAGATGCGTAGAGATAATATTAGGGCTAGGAAGAAGAGAGTGCCATAATTTGTTACCAACCCAAAATATTTTATCTCTTCTTACCAGTTCTAATTTTATTTCTATGCATCTCAACGAAAATATTTTATCTCTTCTTACCAGTTTTAATTTTATGTTTTGTTCCGTAACAATGAGAATTTGGATCAAGATAACCACTTAGATTTTTCATTTCAGTACGATAGCGGTTTTGTTAATATGAGTGGCAATTGCAATGAAATTTTATGCCTTGTCGCCGCTGGCTTGTTGAATTATTAACCATTTCTATTTTTGAAATCCATCTATCAGAAAGTCTATAAAATTCCCAGATGCAATTTATAAATGTGAAAAATGTAATACATGAGCTTATACGTTGAAGTTTAGATCTGATTTTGGCAAACCCTACAGTGGACTTGCAAATAAATTCAAACAAAGTTGCTCCTTGAAATGACCACGTGGATAAGTTGGTGTAGTTGTGTTAAAGGAAATAGATAGCTTGTTATTGGAGTAAACGAAAAGTTGGGTGGTGTGGACTTCATCATCATTTTTCATTTTTTTTTCAATGTTGTCAAATATGACATAGTTTCTCACAAGAAAACTCAAATTACAAATCTTGATGTATCGACTACGAAACCCTAGTATCCGCTCTTCTCTCAAGCGATCAATGAGGACGTGATAGCAATTAGCAGCCATGACTGCTTAGGCCTCTCCACAGTCTGTGACTGTGGGCGTGACTAACGTCAACCCTAATTCAAAAATATCCTACGAAACAACTCTAAAACCACCACAAATGATCCAAAAACTGTCAAATATACTAAAACAAATTGAGTTTATTCATAGGAACCTACTGTGAAATTTACTATGGAGGAAAAAGAGCAGTTTGCTAGGGAAGAAGGGTTGCATGTCACAACCCAATTTAGAGCCGTGACCGTCGCTAAGGAAAAGAATCTCAAAGCAAGCGCTAAATAAAAATCTACAGAAAATCGGACAAAATTTCCTCAGATCTACGCAGATAAGGAAAAGGTTTTGATTCCTCTGAATAACATGACAACGCCTTGGCCTGTATAAGAAATCAATAATGCAACCAACCAATTTCATCCCTAATCCACCTTAATCATCAATATACTCTTTGAAGAATAAAAATACTAATTCCAACTCCAAAACATAAACAGTCTCATACTAGACACAATATTACAATACGAAAGAATACTCATAACTTCTAATAAAAGGAATGACTATGGAACGACTCTAAGAATTTCAAGAAATGTCTATAACAACTAATAAGTTTGTTGTCCACGCAAACAAGTGCGGAGATCACCAGAAATTATCAAATCGTAAGCTCTAGACAAGGAAGTCCTTACCAATGTCACCTGCCTTCTCTGTAAAAACATTAGCGAGGAGTGAGATTGTCACACCCGGAGCCTACACCCTGGACGTGGCCGGCACCCAACGACCATTGCTGACCTTGAGCGAACTCTTGGCCTGACTTACTTAACTCAGCGGAATACTCAACTCAACTCCATCACGAACTAGAGCATGATTAAAAGAAATACTTAATATGATAGTCTGGACAAAATGGCACTTAAGTCTCAACACTTGAACATATGAATTCACAAAGTAAATGAGACTCCAACACTGAACTACTAATTTTCTATGAAGCCTCTAAACTGACTGAGATGGACGTTGGGACAGACCCTACAACGTCCTAATGAATTAAACTAGAAAATTAAATAAAAAGGATGTCCTCAGGAATGCAAGGAGGCTCACCATCGACTCTGGAGCTCCAACTGGATCAACGAAGCGTTGCGTGCTGATCCTGGTTACCTGTGTCTGCATTATAAGACGATGTAGTTCAATTGGCATCAGTACATTGAATGTACGAGTATGCGAGTTGGAATGCTAAACAACAATTACTAAGCTTGATATGGAATAAAGAGGAACTTACCTTGACTCTTGCTCAATTCATAAAATAACAACTCAATATAAAGCAGTAAAGACATATGCAATATATATATATATAACTGATAAAATGGTGCAAACACTTAGTTCATTAAAGATAAAACAATAATAAACTCAACTTTACTTATATACGAACGTAATATAATTTCTGTGGGAGATTCTTTAACCGAAAACCATCACTTGAGACTAAGTGATGATACAACGTTTTACCTCACACTGCCGAGGACCATCCTATACCTTGTCATCGGTATAGGTGTAACATTTCGAAAATCCAAGACATGTATTAAATCCTAACATAAGTGTCATAAGGTCTAGACACTATTTTAAGGCCTATTTTAATGTTTATAAGTAATTTAGGAAGTCTAGAAACCAAAACGTCAAGAACGTCCATGACGTCCGGAAACTAGTTCTAGGAGGTACTAGCGTGGCTAAGCCTATTTGATTAACTATTAGGAGTTGGAAAATGGTGAAAATTGGTGGAAGGGTGTCTAACATGTGTTTAAGTTAATTCATGATCGAAACATCTGGGTACGACTATCAAAGGACCAACCAAGGGCCCTTGAGGAGAACCCTTGCAAGTGGAGTCAAACACTGCCTGGATAGTGTGCACCCACGAGAGGGCATCGACGATCCGTGTGTGGATCGATGGGACGTCGTTTCCAACCTTCGATCAACACTTATTCAATTCCTTGAAGGTCTCCAATTTTATAGTCTTTGACAAGAACCACGGATGTGCAGCACGGAGGAGGTCTGGTCCTTTGACTGACCCGCGATCCGTCGATCGTGGTATCGTCGGTGGTATTGCAATTTCCTGCATATTTTTAATTAAGTTTCAATTAGTTAATTAAGGGGTTAGGTCTTTAGTTAGGGGATTAGAGAATCCTAATTAATTTAATTAAACCCCCATATAAAGACCCCAACCCCATTAGTCTAATTAAAACTCTCAAAACAAAACTCTCTTTCTTCTCTCTTCTTTCTCTCTCTATTGGAAGACACCATTGAAGACAAGCTAGGGGAGGGATTTGGGGGCTCAAAAGGGATGATTTCACCATCAAATCTTCATCAAACGTTGAGGTATGAGATCTAATTCACCTTTGAGACCTCTTTCCTCAAAGGGTTCCTTCAAAGTATTTTCAAAAGTTGGGTTTTCATGTGGGTTATTTTCAATCTCGAAAATTATGTTATGAATTGGTTTGTTTATGTTTTCAATTCGATAATAGGAGTTTATTAACATGTATTTTAACCTAATTATGATATATCTTTATGGTTTGGTCTAGTTTGTAGAAGATGACCCTTAACCCTTAACCCTAGGTTCGATTTTGATATGAATTAGGTTGTATTTAATTCAATTAACTTGGTTATTGATTGAATTACTATTAGATGATGTTGTTATGTTAATCATTAACAAATTAGAGTGAATTTTAGTCTTTCATTCTAGTTCTTGAGAAGATGGTCTAGGTTAGGAAGTGAATTGACCTAAGTATCTTGTCTTAAGCTATGATCTAGTATTCAATTGTGATGTAGTGATTCTTCTAGCCTTGTTATCATGTTGATTATTGATTTATGATGATGTATACCCAAATTAGGTTGAATTGAGGATTTATGGTAAGACCTTGATGATGAACAATGAAGGAGACTTGGTAATTCTTATGATCTCTACCCTTTACTTTAAATTGTGGTTAATTGTGATTAAGTCATGATATTGTGTTGGAGTATGCCTTGTAATAGGACTGCTAGTGTGGTATGATGTTGAATTGAAATGTCTTGATTATGATTGTGAGGTTGATTAAGATGTAAATGTTATAAGGATGGTGATGATTACCAATGTGCCTTATCATGATATGAAATGCTAATGTGCTAACCTCCCTATACGAATTGTAATGAAAGGATTTATACTCATGCATTTCTTATTGAGCTATGATGATGATGATGTTATACAAGGGTTAGACCATATGATCTAAACTAAGCTATGATTGATAAAAAAGGCTTAAAGACATTACAATAAAAGGGACTTAGCTTAGCACCGAGTAAAGTTGACAATGGGAGGTGATGACTTCCCATAAAGGAAGATTCACCCTATAGTTCTAAAAGAGGTGTTGACTCCCCAAAGAGGGATACTCATCCAATGGATTCCCATGAGAGGAGGCCCCAATTGCCAAGTGGTATGTAGAGGGACAATACCTATCTCTTAGTTCTTGAACTATGTTGCCCCCATAGGAAGACTAGCTAGTGGATCCACCTAGAAAGCTATGTTTATGTTTGGTTTTACTTTGGCTGGTAGACCACCTTCCATCAGTGTATGGTTTTACAACACCGGATTCCACACTTAGCTCTTGTGGTTTATGTCGGTTAAGGCAAGTGTTCCCTAAATTAGAATGAACAAATGAAGATAAACTAACTAAGGTGACTTGAGAGGTTTGACTTAGCTTAGGTAGGGGTATGGGACTCTACTTATGTCTTGCACTAGTTTGCCTTGATGGAAGCTTTAGAAGGTTGATATTATGTATGTACATGATAATGAATGCAAAAGATGATAGTATGATGAATTTACATGTAAATAATACTATATGGTGATTGATACTCTTATGAACATGTAATTGGTCTATGTTTTTAAAAGTATGATGTTGTATACCCTTAAAAGGTTATGTTATGTGAATTTCAATATTAGCCATGATTCTTGTTGGGTCACTTAATTGAGTAAGGTTATGGGGCTATGCTTGGTTATTGAACTTTTTGGCTTTATGAGGATTCACGGGTAGTAGTCTTGCTTTATTATGATACAATGAACTCTTATCCATGCTTGTGATGTAATAACTTGATGGTAGGGTTATATTGGATTATGGGTTAAAGTATGTTGACAAGTATGTTATTTGCTTTGACTTGATGAATATGCCTTTTTGATTTGTATGATTTCCTTGATTATGCATAAGGCTTTTCAAAGAAGAAAGTAGCATGTTTTAATAAAATGTCCTATTTAGCATGATTTGAGCTTATATGTGCATATGGTCTCTTACTTAGTACAAATGGCGTACTAACCCCATTTCTTTCTTTTCCCCAATATTTTAGGTTTCGTTCGTTGAAGTTTTTTTGAAGGCGACTTGATGAAGGCTTAGATCTTTTGATCATCCAAGTAGGGTAGGTCCTCATTTTCCGGGGGCGATGCCAATATCGAGCTTATGTTGTTGTTTTAGTTCTAAGACTCTTATATTCTATCTCCTTTCATTTGAGTACGGATTGAATAAAGTCTATATGTGGCTATATTTACATTGATGTATGGGCTATGCCCAAATTGCTAATCGTGTTAGATGGTTATGAGATGAGAAATATTTGAAGACTGTGTTCTATCTTATATATATATACTTATGTGCAATAAGAGTAGAAGGCTATGTAACCTTCCTATACGAAGGGTCTATGTATACTCGATATATATATGTTATGTGTATGTAGAGGTCTATGTAAACCTCCAAGTGGAAGTAATGAAAAGTTTTAAATTTTCCGCTAAATTTGACCTATGAATGTAAAGATGTAAACTAAGAGGCTACTCTTAGTCCTCAAAGAGGATGACGACGCCGGTTACGTCTAGGGGTAAACCCGGATGTGAAAAACTTGGTATCAGAGCATGAGTTGAATTATGTTAGAGTCAATGTCTCTCTTAACCACGTCTATGTAAGTTCGTATTAATAATTGTAAAGCGCGCCACACTTATGGATTGGAACTTACGTGATGCTTAGGAAACTCTCCCTTTCTTGGAAATCTAAAATCGTGCCATTAGAGTATACTTATGGTGTGCTTTTGCATCTAATCCTATTGTTGTGATTTTAGGAAATGAACACTCAAAGGAATGCGTCATGAAGGCTTGAAGAGGAGATTGCTAATGTGTAGCTCCTCCCAATGGTGATCAAGTTCCTCCTCTTGAAGAAAATGATAATGTTGAATAAGCTCCGGTCAATCCTCCACCTTTGACGGATGGTGACATAAGGGCTGCCCTTATCCAGTTGGCCCAAGCCGCCACTGCTCAAGCCCAAGCTAACCGGGAGGTTGTACCCTGTCCTCATCAATAAGTTACTAATATGGCCTCCCATCTAAGGGATTTCACTCAGATGAATCCTCTTACTTTCTACGGGTCCAAGGTTGAAGAAGACCCCAAGAGTTCATTGATGAAGTCTACAAGATACTCTATGGGGTAGTCTACTAGTGACAAGGTCGAGTTAGCCACTTATTAACTCAAGGATGTGGCTCAAGTATGGTATGTCCAATGGAGGGATAATATGCCATTAAGGGGTGGTCCGGTGACTTGGGAGATCTTCAAGAAGGCTTTTCTTGATTGGTTCTTTCCTAGGGATATGAGGGAAGCTAAAGCGGTGGATTTCATCAAACTTCGCTAAGGAGGTATGATTGTTCATGAATACTCCTTGAAATTCACTAAATTGTCAAAATATGCTCCTTCTTTGGTTTTCGATCCCTGGGATGAAATGAGTCGCTTTGTAATGGGGGTATCGGATGATCTGCAAGAGGAGTGTCATTCGGCTATGTTACATGACAACATGAACATTTATCTTCTTATAGTGCATGCCAAACATGTGGAAGAGGCAAGGGCTAAGAGGAAGAGTAGAGATGCTAAGAGGGAAAGATCTTTTGATGGAGGTTCTTCAAAGAATAGGCTTGAGATACAAGAAAAGCCTAGATTTAAGAAGCGGGTTTCTAATCAAGTTCCATTTAAGTTCCCTAAGGCTCGTGATGATAAGGTGACTAAACCTACATCCCAAAAGGGAAGAGTGGAAACTCACCCAATAATAAGCCTACATGTGCCAAGTGTGGAAAGGGTCATTTTGGTGAATGCTTGGTTGGGACGGGAAATTGTTTTGGTTATGGCAAGAGTGGCCACAAGATAGGGATTGACCCAATATGAAGGGTCAAGCAAAGGGTGGTCAAGCTCAAGCAAGTGGTTCTAGTGAGGCTCCAAAGAAGAACCGCTTCTATGCTCTCCGCTCTAGGGGTGAGCAAGAGACCTCTCCCGACGTGGTGACAGGTAAGTTGAAAGTCTTCTCTATTGATGTATATGCTTTACTTGACCCCGACGCTACTTTATCATTTGTTACCCCTCTAGTTGCTAAAATGTTTAACATTTTGCCCGATATTTTGCATGAACCTTTTATAGTGTCTACTTCAGTGGGTGAGTCGGTTGTTGCAAAAAGAGTGTATAGGAATTGTCCTGTAATATTTCCCACTAGAGTTTCTTATGTTGAACTAGTAGAGCTTGATATGTTTGATTTTGATGTCATTTTGGGTATGGATTGGTTGCATTATTGCTTTGCCTCTATTGATTGTAGGACAAATGTGGTGAAGTTTAACTTTCCAAATGAACCCGTTGTAGAGTTGAAGGGAGGAAATTCTATTCCTAGAGGTCGTATCATCTCTTGTCTAAAAGCATGCAAAATGATCTCTAAAGTTTGTCTATACCATATTGTAAGAGTCCAAGATCTAGACTCCGAAATTCCTCCCATTGAGTCGGTCCCCGTAGTGAGTGAATTTCCAGAGGTCTTTCCTAATGATCTTCCCGGTATTTCTCCCGAACGAGAAATTGATTTTGGTATCAATTTTCTAGAGGATACAAATCCCATTTCAATTCCTCCTTATCGGATGGCTGCGGCCGAATTAAAAGAATTGAAGGCACAACTCAAAGATTTACTAGACAAAGGCTTCATAAGACTTAGTATTTCTCCATGGAGTGCTCCAGTTTTGTTTGTAAAGAAGAAGGATGGGTCCTTAAGATTGTGTATTGATTATCGCCAACTCAATAAAGTCACTATTAATAACAAGTATCCTCTCCCTCGGATTGATGACTTGTTTGATCAACTCCAAGGGGCAAGCTACTTTTCTAAGATTGACTTGAGGTCGGGGTATCACCAACTTAGGGTGAGAGTTGATGATATACCAAAGACGGCATTTCGGACAAGATATGGTCATTCTGAGTTCTTAGTAATGTCTTTGGTCACAATAATGCTCCAGCAGCGTTTATGGACCTAATAAATAGGGTGTTTCGAAGTTACCTAGATTCATTTGTCATTGTCTTCATTGACGACATCTTGGTATATTTGAAAAATGAGGGTGATTACATGAACCATTTGAGGGTGGTGTTGCAAGTAATTAAATAACATCAATTATTTGCCAAGTATAGAAAATATGAGTTTCGGTTGAGGTCGATGACATTTCTTGGTCATATCATCTCTAGTGAAGGAATTGAGGTTGATCCAAGGAAAACGGAGGTGGTGAAAAATTAGCCTAGACCATTGACTCTAACCGATATTAAGAGTTTCTTGGGTTTAGCGGGTAATTATTGGAGGTTTGTGGATGGTTTTGCGTCCATTGCATCTCCCTTATCTACTTTGACCCAAAAGTGTAAGAAATTTGAGTGGTCGGAGGCATGTGAGAGAAACTTCCAAATATTAAAAGATAGGCTTACTTCTGCTTCGGTGTTGACTTTAACGAAGGGTACAAAGGGTTTTGTTGTGTATTGTGACGCATCCCGAGTAGGCTTAGGGTGTGTGCTTATCAAACATGGGAAGGTGATTGCCTATGCTTCTAGGAAACTTAAGGTTCATCAGAGAAACTATCCAACTCATGACCTTGAGTTAGCGGCCGTGGTATTTGCCTTGAGAATATGGAGGCATTACTTGTATGGTGTCCATGTCGATGTCTATACCGACCATAAGAATCTCCAATATGTGTTTACCCAAAAGGAGTTGAATCTCCGACAAAGAAGGTGGTTAGAATTGTTGAAAGGTTACGACATGAGTGTCCTCTATCACCCCGGCAAGGCCAATGTGGTTGTGGATGCTCTAAGCCGTATGACTATGGGTAGTGTGTCACACATAGATGAAGCCAAGAAATACCTAGTGAAAGATGTTCATAGGTTGTCTAGGTTGGGTGTGAGGTTGGAAGATTATCTGAATGGTGGTTTCATGGTTCATAATAACTCCGAGTCATCTTTGATAGTTGAGGTGAAATCCAAACAACACCTTGATAATTGATTGATGGAGTTGAAGGAATTGGTCCTTGGCAAGCTTAATGAGGTATTCTCCCTAGGGGGGATGGTATTTTGAGGTACCAAGGAAGATTGTGTATTCCCAAGGTAGATGAGTTAAGAAACCTGATACTTGAGGAAGCCCATGTGTCCCGCTACTCCATTCATCCGAGTTCGATAAAAATGTACCATGACCTTAGGGAAGTATATTGGTGGGAAGGTATGAAGAAGGACATAGCGGAATTTGCTGCTAAGTGTCCAAATTGCCAACAAGTGAAAGCCGAACATCAAAAGTCGGGTGGTTTGCTACAAGAAATCCAAGTTCCTACTTGGAAGTGGGAAGACATCAATATGGATTTTGTAGTGGGTTTACCTCGGACTCAAAAGCAATATGACTCTATATGGGTGGTTGTGGATAGGTTTACCAAGTCCTCTTACTTTACTACCGTCAAGTCTACTTATTCGGTGGAAAATTATGCAAGGATCTTCATAGATGAGATTGTGTGTCTCCATGGTATTCCGTTATCCATCATATCGGATCGGGGTGCACAATTCACATCTAGGTTTTGGAGGTCATTCCAAGAAGGGTTGGGTACTAAGGTGAAGTTGAGTACCACTTTTCATCCCCAAACGGATGGTCAAGCGGAGCGTACTATTCAAACCGTTGAGGATATGCTTAGGGCTTGTATTATTGATTTCAAGGGAAATTGGGATAAACATTTGCCTTTGGTAGAGTTTGCTTATAATAATAGTTTTCATTCATCCATTTTCATGGTTCCCTATGAAGACTTGTATGGTGGAGGTGGAGGTCTCCTATTGGATAGTTTGAAGTGGGAGAGACTTCGCTTCTTGGTCCCGATTTGATTTATAAGACTTTGGAAAAAGTTCATATCATAAGGAACCGGTTGCAAACGACCTATAGTCGGTAAAAGTCTTATGCCGATCATAGGAGAAGGGACTTGGAGTTTGAAGAAGGGGATAAGGTGTCTTTGAAAATTTCACCTATGAAAGGGGTGGTTAAATTTGGCATGAAAGGGAAGTTGAGTCCTCGTTATGTGAGTCCCTATGAAATTTTGCAAAGGGTTGGCAAGGTTGACTATGAATTGAAACTTCCTAGTGAATTGGCTTCGGTTCATCCGGTTTTCCATGTTTCCATGCTTACAAAGTGTATTGGTGATATCGAATCTATTCTTCCTATTGAGGGTCTTGGTGTGAAGGATAACCTCTCTTATGAGGAAGTTCCAGTTCAAATTCTTGATAGGCAAGTCAAGAAGTTTAGGAATAAAGAGGTTAGTAATTCTTGCTAATAATGAAATTAATGACCATTTTTTTTTGAAGTTGCTATTAATTTTGGTGAAGTCTTGCAAAATGTGCATTTTTTAATGGCTTTACAGTGACTTACAATGAAGTTGTGCATTTGAACTTGAAATTTTGCTCTTTGTCTTGCTTGAGTTATCTTGTGCATTTTGATATAAAGAGTCTTTATGAAATGATATGTAGCATGTTGGTAAGTTGAACTTTGGCTTAATTGATTCATGTAAATCATATTGAGATCATGTTGTT
Source organism: Solanum lycopersicoides (assembly GCA_022817965.1). Lineage (NCBI taxonomy): Eukaryota > Viridiplantae > Streptophyta > Magnoliopsida > Solanales > Solanaceae > Solanum > Solanum lycopersicoides. The sequence goes on along the minus strand of CM040623.1, from coordinate 63,523,626 downwards.
GTTGTGAGAAGGATATTCCTCATAATGTAATGTTGAGCCTTAAGTGTGGTAATTGAAGTTTTGAATTGCCTTGTGTAAATGATATGATTGATGTTGCTATGTATTGTTGTTGGTTGGGTTGCTAGTCTTGAGTCTATTCCTTCCTTCTAAAGATTTTTAGTGTCATTCGGGGACAAATGTTCCTAAGGGGGGGATAATGTAACATTTCAAAAATCCAAGACATGTCTTAAAGCCTAACATAAGTGTCATAAGGTCTAGACACTGTTTTAAGGCCTATTTTTCGTTTATAAGTCATTTAGGAAGTCTATAAACCAAAACGTTCAAGAACGTCCATGACGTCCGGAAACTAGTTCTAGGAGGTCCTAGCGTGCCTAAGCCTATTTAACTAGCTTTTTGGAGTCAGAAAATGGTGAAAATTGGTGGAAGGGTGTATAACATGTGTTTAAGTTAGTTCATGGTCGAAACGTCCAGGTACAACTCCCCAAGGACCAACCAAGGTCCCTTGAGGAGGACCCTTGCAAATGTAGTCAAACACTGCCTGGGCAGTGTGCACCCACGAGAAGGCATCGATGATCCGTGCGTGGATCAACGGGGCGTCGTTTCCAACCGTCGATCAACACTTATTTAATTCCTTGAAGGTCTCTAATTTCATAGTCTCTGACAAGAACCACGGATGTGTAGCACGGAGGAGGCCTAGTCCGTCTACTGACCCACGATCCGTCGATCGTGGTCTCGTCGATGGTACTGCAATTTCCTACACATTTTTTGTTAAGTTATAATTAGTTAATTAGTGGGTTATCTCGTTAGTTAGGGGATTAGGGAAGACTAATTAAGTTAATTAACCCCCCATATAAATACCCCAACCCCATTAGTCTAATTAAAACTCTCAAAACAAAACTCTCTTTCTTCTTTCTTCTCTCTCTCTATTGGAAGACACCATTGAATACACGCTAGGGGAGGGATTCGGGGGCTGAAAATGGATGATTTAACCATCAAATCTTCATAAAACTTTGAGGTATGGGATCTAATTCACCTTTGAGACCTCTTTCCTCAAAGGGTTCCTTCAAAGTATTTTCAAAAGTTTGGTTTTCATGTGGGTTATTTTCAATCTCGAAAATTATGTTATGAATTGGTTTTTTTATGTTTTCAATTCGATAATAGGAGTTGATTAACATGTATTCTAACCTAATTATGATATATCTTGATGGTTTGGTCTAGTTTGTAGAAGATGTCCCTTAACCCTTAACCCTAGGTTCGATTTTGATATGAATTAGGTTGTATTTGGTTCAATTAACTTGGTTATTGATTGAATTACTGTTAGACGATGGTTTTATGTTAATCATTAACAAATTAGAGTGAATTTTAGCCTTTCATTCTAGTTCTTGAGAAGATGATCTAGGTTAGGAAGTGAATTGACCTAAGTATCTTGTCTTAAGCTATAATCTAGTATTGAATTATGATGTAGTGATTCTTCTAGCCTTGTTATCGTGTTGATTATTGATTTATGATTATTTATACCCAAAATGGGTTGAATTGAGGGTATATGGTAAGACATTGATGATGAACTATGAAGGAGACTTGGTAAGTCTTATGATCTCTACCCTTTACTTTAAATTGTGGTTAATTGTGATTAAGTCATGATATTGTGTTGGAGTATGCCTTGTAATAGGACTGCTAGTGTGGTATGATGTTGAATTGAAATGTCTTGATTATGATTGTGAGGTTGATTAAGATGTAAATGTTATAAGGATGGTGATGATTACCAATGTGCCTTATCATGATATGAAATGCTAATATGCTAACCTCACCTATATGAATTGTAATGAAAGGATTTATACTCATGCATTTCTTATTGAGCTATGATGATGATGATGTTATACAAGGGTTAGACCATATGATCTAAACTAAGCTATGATTTATAAAAAGAAGGCTTAAATACATTTCAATAAAAGGGACTTAGCTTAGCACCAAGTGAACTTGACAATGGGAAGTGATGACTTCCCATAGAGGAAGATTCACCCTATAGTTCTAAACGTGGTGTTGACTCCCCAAAGAGGAATACTCATCCAATGGATTCCCATGAGAGGAGGCACCAATTGCCAAGTGGTATGTAGAGGAAGAATACCTATCTCTTAGTTCTTGAACTATGTTGCCCCCATAGGAAGACTAGCTAGTGGATCCACCTAGAAAGCTATGTTTATGTTTGGTTTTACTTTGGCGGGTAGACCACCGTCCACCGCTGTAAGGTTTTACAACACCGGATTCCACACTTAGCTCTTGTGGTCTATGTCAGTTAAGGCAAGTGTTCCCTAAATTAAAATGAACAAATAAAGATAAACTAACTAAGGTGACTTGAGAGGTTTGACTTAGCCTAGGTAGGGGTATGAGACTCTACCTATGCCTTGCACTAGTTTGCCTTGATGGATGCTTTAGAAGGTTGATATTATGTATGTATATGATAATGAATGCAAAAGATGATAGTATGATGACTTTACATGTAAGTAATACTATATGGTGATTGATACTCTTATGAACATGTAATTGGTCTATGTTTTTAAAAGTATGATGTTGTAAACCCTTAAAAGGTTATGTTATGTGAATTTCAATATTAGCCATGATTCTTGTTGGGTCACTCAATTGAGTAAGGTTATGGGGCTATGCTTGGTTATTGAACTCTTTGGCTTTATGAGGATTCATGGGTAGTAGTCTTGCTTTATTATGATACGATGAACTCTTATCCATGCTTGTGATGTAATAACTTGATGGTAGGGTTATATTGGATTATGGGTTAAAGTATGTTTACAAGTATGTTATTCTCTTTGACTTGATGAATATGCCTTTTTGATTTGTATGATTTCCTTGATTATGCATAAGTCTTTTAAAAGAAGAAAGTAGCATGTTTTAATAAAATGTCCTTTTTAGCATGATTTGAGCTTATATGTGCATATGGTCTCATACTTAGTACATGTGGCGTACTAACCCCATTTCTTCCTTTTCCCCAATATTTTAGGTTCCTGTCGTTGAAGTGTTTTTGAAGGCGACTTGAAGAAGGCTTGGATCTTTTGATCATCCAAGTAGGGTTGGTCCTCCTTTTCCGAGGGAGATGCCAATATCGAGCTTATGTTGTTGTTTTAGTTCTAAGACTCTTATATTCTATCTCCTTTCATTTGAGTACGGATTTTATAAAGCCTATATGTGGCTATCATACATTGATGTATGGGCTATGCCCAGATTTCTAATCTTGTTAGATGGTTATGAGATGAGACAATCTTTGAAGAATATGTTCTATCTTATATATATACTTATGTGCAATAAGGGTAGAAGGCTATGTAACGTTCCTATACGAAGGGTCTATGTATACTTGATATATATATGTTACGTGTATGTAGAGGTCTATGTAAACCTCCAAGTAGAAGTAATGAAAAGTTTTAAATTTTCCACTAAATTTGACCTATGAATGTAATGATGTAAATTAAGAGGCTAGTCTTAGTCCTCAAAGAGGACGCCGACGCCGATTACATCTAGGAGGTAAACATGGATGTGACAATAGGAACTTACTTAACTTAGTGGATCCACTAGATTAACTTACGTGATCATCTAAAAAGTATGACACATTAAGACCCATGATAGCTACATGGTTTACATGGGGACTTTAGTTAATTATGAACTCTTATCCCCACATCGGTGCTCAATATTACGCCCAAAATATATTTTAGCTCATACTTTTAGAATAACTTCCTTCATTTGGGTTGAGATAATTTTCTCAACACTTCAGCTTTACAAAAGCTCCTTTGGAATCAGTGTTCCCCTTTCTTGTTCAAAACTCTTTGGGAAAGTCTCAGCTCCCCCTTAACTTAAATGTAAAAAAAAACATTTATAAACTTTCTAGGAAATACTTAGTTCAGTTATATCTTTTGAGAAATGAACTCAACTCTTTACTCTTTCGTTAACTTGAAACTTTTGATCTTGATCAACTCTTTAGGGAATAGTTAGTCCCCATATACTTCTTTTGAAGAAAAGACTTCAACTTTTACTCTTTATTTAACTCGAAACTTGAGCCTTAAAACGAAGTTAAAACGTTTAAATAACACTCTTGGATGCTTTAAAAACTTCACTTTAACTTACTTCATTGCCTTAGACTTAACTCTTTAACTTCTTTGACTTTGATACTAACTTTCCTAGAATTAGATTATGGATTCAAGGATCTAATATCATGTTTATAGATGATTTTATGATGTTTAGATGTACTTTAGAGTGTTGGAATCAACTAGGATTTATAGGTACATCACATAGGAACTCATACGAAAAGATGGGGGAGAAATGGGAACTCCACGTGACCCTGGCACTCTAAGAGGCGAGAGGCGCCAGAGCCTGACGGACAGAGGATGTTCTCAGGCGCTCAGGCTGGAGCGGCACGCCTGAGTCTGGCGGACAGAGTCTGTCCTGAGGGGCTCTGGTAGGCGCGGCGCCCCAGGGCCTGTCAGATGGGTTTTCTGAGTTTTCTTCTCCGATTATCAATTCTAAACCTCCCAAAATTCCATGGATATTCCCCCAAACACTTAGAATCACTAATATACTCAATCCCCAATAGTTTAGACTTGTAAAAAAGCCCGGAAACACGAATCCAATCAACTAGAACATGCTACAACCCATTCAATCAAGAATTCGATAATTATTCATCAAAATATCAATGGTCATCATCCAATTTACTCTAACTTGCTGAATTGAATCAAATTGGTGTGGGTGGAAGAACCCAACACATAAAGATCTCACATACCTGAAAGGGATCACCCCCGATGAAACTCACTCAACAAGATTGGCGAAATCGTGATCTTTTCTCCTTTCTCCTTCTTCTCTTCTCTTTTCTCCCAAGCCCTAAGCGTATTCAATGTTCTAAAAACTGACTTAAGTATTAATTTTACGCCTAATAAATTCTTAAAACAAATAAGGAAATAGTAGGGTGAAAAGACTACTTTACCCTTCCTAAAATCCGAATGGATTTTCCTCAATCCAACAAATCAACTTCCGATAGGCATATCTCTCTCATACGATATCAAAATTTCGCAAACTTGGCGTCGTTGAAAAGATATCTTCAAGGTATTTCCAACTATATAAAGAACTCACCCTAACTTCTCCTAAGCTGGGAGTTATGGTCATTTGAAAATGACCAAAAACATCACTTTTACACTTAGGAAGTTTTCCAGATTTTCCTATTTATTCCCAAAAATGATTATTCTTGATTTCTTAGATTATTATTAGTTATTTCAAGCTAACAGGTGTCACAGAGACACCAGCTCAGTGAGTAATAACACTTGATCACAACCATTTTGATGAGGGATAAGTCAAAAAACATGCTATTATAATAGTCAAAATGATAAAATCATTGTCTTTTAAAAAACGGTAACAATATTCAATCTTATGTGCCGCATATAAGAAAAATCAAAGTAAATTATTAATAGTAAACTCAGAAAAATATTTTCATATCAAATCTTATAGCCGTAAACTCAGAAAACACTTTCATATTAAATTTTATAGTTGTAAACTCAGAAAATACTTTCATATCAAATCTTATAGTTGCAAACTCAAAAAACACTTTCATATCAAATCTTATAGCTGGGAGGTTGTCACGCCCCTATCTACCCCCGAGACGCGGACACGGAACCTAAGACAAAAAGTAATCCCAAGCTAACCCTACTATCATGATTATGAGCATACTAAATGTAATAAACTGAATGCGGAAGCTAAATAATAATTTAAATTGAAAAGATGGGGAATACCCATATTCTATAAATGAGATAAATGAAATACTGGTGAGTTTAATACAAAGAAGTTATTAACTCAATACTAAGCTGAAACTAACTATATCTGAAAATAGCCTCTAAACTGACTAATAATGCTGGGACAAGCCCCAACTAAGTCTAGCAAAAACTGAAACTAAATGACTAAAAGACTAAAATGAACTCATGACTATTGTCCTCGGAGAATGAGGACTTACCACTGAATCTAGGGAAGTGGAGATCGGGAATCGATCTATGCGTGATCTGGATGCTGAGAACCTGAACCTGCATCACGAGAAGATGTAGCGCATGTATGCGTCAGTACTTGAAGGTACTGAGCATGTAGAATAGAGTAAAGCTGAAATAAAACATAATTGAACAAGCACAGAAACAAGTATAATAATCTGAACATGATATACTGAATGCTGATGTAACTGAATGCAATAACCAATTTATCACATGCTGGAACTGAATACTGAATATACTGATAAATGGTCAATGCATTATAGTATAACTGAAATATGGGAGCTACTAATAACCGATAATAAAACCACATGAGCTAAATGTGGAGTATGATGTATACGCCCCATCGAGAGGACCCAACATATCCTGCCATAGGTATCAAGGCATGCTTGCGTGATCACTAAACTGATTGCCCACAGAGGGGACTTACAACCTACTTGGCTAGTAGTTCTAGGACTAATTGGGTATGCTGAACCCTAGTCCAACTCGGTGTTACGCTACTCCCAATGAATTATGTAATTAACTGATTATGACTGAGTTTATATAAATACTAGATAGCTCAAAACTGAACATGCAAGCTAAGAATGCAACAATTAATCTGGTAATTATGCATTTATAACTGAGGCATGTATATTTGAAGTAACTGAAATATCTAACCTAGCATGTGTAATTCAAGAACTAAAGAAATACATATCTAGGGTTATGAAATTCATGCTATAAACTGAATAATAACATTATAATCTGATTTGGAACATATAACTAATAAATTCATGAAGTTCTGTTGAAGTTCTAAAAACCCTAGGTCTAATCATGATATGAGAATCAAGAGTCTGATTGAAAACTGGGAATCAATGGGTGAAAGAAACCCACTAGTGAAATCCCACATACCTGGTGATGAAGTCCATAGAGAAATATTTAGATTTTGGGGCTGGAACTGATGGAACCTTGTTGTGTTCTTGAACTAGGGTTCTTGACCTTTTTCTCCTTTCTTGCTTCTAATTTTCTATGTTTTGATTTAATGATTTGACTTAGGTAAGTTTTAGTTATGATTCTAGGCTTAAACTGACTAAAATCTGATGATTTAGGGTCAAAACAACGTATCTTAGTATTTAAACAAAGTGGGAAAAGACCAAAAGACCCCTGAGTTAATTGATGTCGAACCAAACGATGACCTTAACTGCCGGGCCGTTGTTCAATCGACGGTCCATCGTTTTGGTCTGTAGGTTGGGTCTGTTTGACAGGCCTTTACTAAAACGGACATAACCTTTTAGTCGGAGGTCTGATTTTAGCAAGGTCGGTGGCTATGGAAAGATAATTCAATTATATATCTTTTGGTATGTCTTGGAACTCCTAATTCATTTTGTTCTAAGAGTTATGATCATTTAAAGTTTACACAATTGCAATTTCCCCCTAACTGTCTGCTAATTTCCACCCACGGTCATACCTACGGTCCGTAGGTCCATCTAAGGACCGTACTAGTCAATTATGGTTCATGTGAGAGAGTGGGTAAATAGGGTCTTGATCGATGGACACACACTACGGATCGTAGTCTGACCTACGGACCGTAGGTTCGTCCGCCGTTCGACACTTAGTCAAATTTTTTGGGATGCGCTTTGGGGGAGTTTCAGTCACAAACGACGGATGTGCAGTACGGGCCGTGGGTCAGGCTATGGTCCGTCGATTGTAACCGTCGATTGCACATGTAGATTTCTGAAAAGCTGATTTCCAGTCTATTCTAGATGCGGGGCGTTACATTATCTCCCCCTTGGGAACATTCATCCTCGAATGAAGACTAAACTAGCTGAAATAGAGGGAGAGAGATGCAATCCCCTACGACTAAACACGTAGGACTGAGTTTCTGACTGAATTGAGTTTGAGAAGATGCAAATACGCTGAAAATGCAATTACAAACTAAGGGAACATGATTCTAAGACTGAATTCACGCATGAATGACTGAAAATCTAAAGAGGAACTATTACCTCAAGTTGAAGCGGAATTGGAAGGAAAGAGGTGAGGATACTTGGCTTTCATGGCTGCTTCTGCTTCCCAAGTAGCTCCCTCTACAGACTGATTCCTCCACAAAACATTGACTGAAGCGACTTCTTTATTTCTCAACCTTCTAAATTGACAGTCAAGAATCTCAACTGGTACATCCTCATAAGAAATACTATCTCTCACCGCCACACTCTCTAATGGTACTACAGAGACTGGATCACCCACACACTTCTTCAAGAGTGAGATGTGGAAGACCGAATGCACTGCTGCTAATTCTGCTGGCAACTCTAACACATATGCCACCTTGCCAACCCTTTTCAAGATCTTGTAAGGGACTACATATCTAGGAGTGAGTTTCCCTTTCTTGCCAAATCTCATCACTGCTTCCATAGGTGACACTTTCAGGAAAACCCGATCATCAACTTGGAACTCTAGTTCCCTTCTCCTTACATCTACGTAAGATTTCTGACAACTCTGGGCTGTCTTAAGTCTCTCTCTAATGAGTTGCACTTTATCCATAGCATAAAGGACTGAATATGGCCCTATCAAAGCTGCTTCACCTAATTCAAACCAACCAACATGAGATCTATATATACGCCCATACAATGCCTCATAAGGGGCCATCTGAATGCTGAAATGGTAGCTATTGTTGTAGGCAAACTCAATAAGAGGAAGGTGATCATCCTAACTACCCTTGAAATCGATCGCACAAAATCTCAACATATCCTAGGGTCTGAATGGTACGCTCTATATGTCCATCCGTCTGTGGATGAAATGATGTGCTAAGGTTAACTTGAATACCAAGACCCTTCTGAAATGACTTCCAGAAATGAGAGGTAAACTGAGGACCTCTATCTGAGATGATAGACAAAGGAACCCCATGTAACCTCACAATTTCATTAATGTAAAGTTTGGCATAGTCTTCTGCCGAATCTGTAGTCTTGACCGCTAAAAAGCGAGAAGACTTAGTCATCCTAGTGAAAGGCAAGGGCAAGCGATAGAAAAGTTATCAACTATCACCCAAATGGAGTAATGCAGTCTGTGAGTATGAGGTAACCCTGTGATAAAATCCATATTGATCATATCCCACTTCCAAGTAGGAATATCGATCTCTTTAGTCATACCTCCTGGCTTCTGATGTTCTACCTTGACTTTCTGGCAATTGGGGCACTTACTCACAAAATCTGCTATATCCCTCTTCATGTTATTCCACCAATAGACATCCTGCAGATCACGGTACATCTTAGTGGCACCTGGGTGAATAGAATATCTGAAGTTATGGGCTTCTACAAGGATATTCTTTCTCAACTCTACATGAACACCATACAAATAGTGTTTCCAGATCTTGAGTGCAAACACCAGTGTTTCAAGCTCTATGTCGTGAGTTGGATATTTCTTCTCATGCACCTTAAGCTGTCTAGAAGCATAAGCTAGAACCTTATCTCGCTGCATCAACACACAACCTAGGCTAACTCTAGATGCATCACAATAGATCACATAACCATCTGAACCCTCTGGTAGAGTCAATACAGGAGTTGTAGTCAATCTAGTTTTCAATTTTGTGAAACTTTTCTCACAATCATCTGAACATTGAAACTTGACCATCTTCTGAGTCAACCTAGTCAATGGTGAGGCTATGGATGAAAATCCTTCCACGAACCTTCTATAATAACACGCTAGACCTAAGAAACTTCTGATATCTGTAGCAGAGGTAGGTCTGGGCCATTGTTTAACTGCTTTTATCTTCTGTGAATCCACTCGGATCCCTTCGCTAGATACAATGAGACCAAGGAAAATAATGGATTGCAACTAGAACTCACATTTGCTAAACTTAGCGAATAACTGGCGATCCTTGAGAGTCTGTAGAACAATTCTCAAATGACTCGCATGTTCTTCCTCATTCCTAGAGTAAATGAGGATATCATCAATAAAGATGATAACAAATAAGTCGAAGTACTGTTTGAACACTCTGTTCATCAAATCCATGAAAGCTGCAGGAGCATTGGTTAGTCCAAACGACATAACTACAAATTCATAATGATCATACCGAGCTCTGAAAGATGTTTTCGGAATGTCACTATCTCTGACTCTAAGTTGATGATTACCCGATCTAAGGTCTATCTTTGAGAAGTGACTAGCACCATGAAGTTGGTCAAACAAGTCATCAATCCTGGGAATGGGATACTTATTCTTGATTGTGACCTTGTTCAACTATCTATAGTCAATGCACATTCTGAGAGAACCATCTTTCTTTTTTACGAACAACACTGGTGCACCCCATGGTGAAATACTAGGTCTGATGAAGCCCCTGTCTAGAAGGTCTTTCAACTGCTCTTTCAATTCCTTAAGATCTGCTGGAGCCATTCTGTAAGGAGGAATAGAAATAGGCTGGGTATCTAGAAGGAGATCAATTCCAAAGTAGATTTACCTATCGAAAGGGACTCCAGAAAGATCTTCTGGAAATACTTCTGGAAACTAAAAGACTACTGGAACTTACTCAAGAGTTGGGGTTTCAGAGCTAGAATCTTTAACCCGAACTAGATGATAGAGGTAACCCTTAGAGATCATCTTTCTGGCCTTAAGGTAAGAAATGAATTGACCCTACTACCCTTCCATTCTAAGATTGGTTCGTCTGTAAACTGAAAACGAACAATCCGAGTTCTACAGTCGACTGAGGCATAACAGGAATGTAACCAATCCATGCCTAGAATGACATCGAAGTCTACTATTTCTAACTCTACAAGATCTGCTGAGGTGACTTTCTGAGAGACTGTGATAGGGCAATTTCTATATACCCGTCTAGCTATAACTGGGTCACCGACTGGAGTAGAGACTGAGAAAGGTTCTGAGAGAGTTTCTGGACTAACACTAAATTGGATTGCTATGTAAGGAGTTACAAAGGAAAGAGTAGCCCCTGGATCTAACAATGCATAAACATCAAGGTCAAAGACTCGTAACGTACTAGTGACTACATCAGGAGAACCTTCCTAATCCTGGCGAGCCTGAAGAGCATACAACCTGTTCTGGCGCTGACCGCCACTTCTACCAGATGAGTTACCCTGCTGAGTCGGGTGACTTGCTGGTGCTGCTGAAGTTGTAGACTGAGCTCTACCATTACCTCCTTCTTGACCCTGTGTAGAAGGACAATCCCTCAACCTGTGACCAGACTGACCGCACCCAAAGCATCCTTCTTTTCCTGCGAGACACTCGCCCGGATGGTTCTTACCACACTTAAGGTAAGTGGGATAAGTCTTGGTGCCTGAAATGCTTCCCTGAGATTTAAAGCCTGGTGCTCTAACCTTCTGGTCATACCTGTTCTTCGAGGATGGAACACTAGCTGACGAAGAGGCTGGATCTGAAAACTTCTGCTGACTCTGCGAGCGATTTCCACCACCCGATTTCTGCTGAGAATAGTCATAGTTCCCAGTCCTATCCTTCTTATTCTCCTTGGTCTGTTCCCTAAGCTTATCACCCTCAACCTGTTGAGCATGAGTCATAAGCCTAGAGATGTTCATATCTCCAAGTAACATAGCACTTCTGCACTCAGTTATTCATCTGAGCCCTGGAGTCAGTAACCATGTGAGAAGCATACCTGGAGAGTTTGTTAAACTTGAGCCCATATTCTTGGACCGTCATTTTTCCGTGCCTTAAGTTCATGAATTCCTGAGTCTTTTCTTTCCTCAACTCTATTGGGAAAAACCTATCCAGAAGGTCTCATTAAAGCAATCCTAAGTAATAGGAGTTGCATCTGCACCCCTATTTTCCTTTCACTAAGTGTACCAGATATGAGAAACATCCTTCAACTGGTATGATGCCAACTCAACCCTATCATTCCCGGTGACATGTATTACCTCAAAGATTTTCTTGATCTCATCCATGAAATTCTGAGTATCCTCATTAGTTTGTGATCCTAAGAACTCAGGCGGATTCATCCTAACAAAGTCACAGACCCTTGCTGCTGCTGATCCACCATTTGCATTCATAGGAGCATAAACCCGATTGTTCTGGTTGGTCATACTCTGAGCAAACATCTGTATAGCATTTCTGAACTCAGCATTGGAGACTTCCTGATCTGGGACCGGAGGAGCTGCGTTTGTATTCCTGGCATTCGCATTCCTAGCGTCAACTCTACGAGGAGGCATGATCTGAAACGTAGAACTTCAAGTTAGAGTTGAATAAGATCATACCTTACGCACGATAAGAGTAACAAGAAAGTGAAGTTTTCCTAAAACACTTTGTAGCCTCCCTCTCATTAGATATGGTGCACTTCACACCCATGAAAATGACTACTTAGTGCATCTTTTCAGACATCCTAGGACTCTTGAACCTAGTGCTCGGATGCCAAGTTTTGTCATGCCCCGAGCTACCCCCGAGACGCGGACGCGGAACCTAGGACCACAAGTAATCCCAAGCTAACCCTACTGGCATGATCATGAGTATACTAAAGATAATAAACTGAATGCGGAAGCTAAATCATAATTTAAATTGAAAAGATGGGGAATACCCATATTCTATAACTGAGATAAATGAAATACTGGTGAGTTTAATACAAAGAAGTTATTAACTCAATACTAAGTTGAAACTAACTATGTATGAAAATAGCCTCTAAACTGACTAGAAATGCTGGGACAAGCCCCAGCTAAGTCTAGCAAAATCTAAACATGATGTACTGAATGCTGAGGTAACTGAATGCAATAACCAATTTATAACATGCTGGAACTGAATACTGAATATACTGATAAATGGTCAATGCAATAGAGTCTGACTGAACTGTGGGAGCTACTAATAACCGATAATAAAACCATATGAGCTAAGTTTGGAGTCTGATGTATACGCCTCATCGAGAGGATCCAAAATACCCTGCCATAGGTATCAAGGCATGCTGGCGTGATCACTAAACTGATTGCCCACAAAGAGGACTTACAACCTACTTGGCTAGTAGTTCTAGGACTAATTGGGTACGCAGAACCCTAGTCCAACTTGGTATTATGCTACTCCCAATGAATTATGTAATTAACTGATTATGACTGAGTTTATATAAATACTAGATAGCTCAAAACTGAACATGCAAGCTGAGAATGCAACAATTAATTTGGTAATTATGCATTTATAACTGAGGCATGTATATCTGAAGTAACTGAAATATCTAACCTAGCATGTGTAATTCAAGAACTAAAGAAATACATAGCTAGGGTTATGAAATACATGCGATAAACTGAATAATAACATGATAATCTGATTTGGAACATATAACTAATAAATTCATAAAGTTCTGTTGAAGTTCTAGAAACCCTAGGTATAATCATGATATGGGAATCAAGAGTCTGACTGAAAACTAGGGATCTAATGAGTGAAAGGAACCACTAGTGAAATCCCACATACCTGGTGATGAAATCCACGGAGAAATATTTAGATTTCGGGGCTGGAACTGATGGAACCTTGTTGTGTTCTTGAACTAGGGTTCTTGACCTTTTTCTCCTTTCTTGCTTCTAATTTTCTATGTTTTGATTTAATGATTTGACTTAGGTAAGTTTTAGTTATGATTCTAGGCTTAAACTGACTAAAATTTGATGATTTAGGGTCAAACGACGTATCTTAGGGTTTAAGCAAAGTGGGAAAAGACCAAAAGACCCCTGAGTTAATTGATGTCGGACCAAACGACGACCTGGATTGAAGGGCCGTAGTTCAATTGACGGTCCGTTGTTCAATCGACGGTCCATCGTTTTGGTCCGTAGGTTGGGTCTATTCGACAGGCCTTTAGTAAAATGGGCATAACTTCTTACTCGGAGGTCTGATTTTAGCAAGGTCGGTGGCTATGAAAAGCTAATTCAATTATATATTTTTTGGTATGTCACCTAATCCATTTTGCTCTAAGAGTTATGATCATTAGAAGTTGACCCAACTAATTTCCCCCTGACTGTCTGCTAATTTTCACCCACGGTCATACCTACGGTCTGTAGGTCCATGTACGGACCGTACTGGTCAATCGTGGTTCATGTGAGAGAGTGGGTAAATGGGTTCTTAATTGGAGGACACACACTATGGACGTAGTTTGACCTACGGACCGTAGGTTCGTCCGTCGCTCGATACTTAGTCAAAATTTCTGGGATGCGTTTTGGGGGAGTTTCAGTCACAAACGACGGATGTGCAGTACGGGCCGTGGGTCAGGCTACAGTCCGTCTATGGTAACCGTCGATTGCACCTGCAGATTTTTAAAAAGCTGATTTCTGGTCTGTCCTAGATGCGGGGTGTTACAGAGGTTCCCAAGATGAATCATGTAATCATAGTGGCCTTCTCTTTAAGAAGTAATCAATAACATTGAACTCTTCTTGAAGGAGTTAAATATTCATATTAGTAGATCCCTACTCGAGGGATATTAGGAACAATATACTACTTCTACCTTCCCACTAGCAAGGGCTTTGTCAGAGATCAATAACTACAAGGTGCACCATGCCTCACGAACCCGCCGTTAGGTACGGGATTCATCAAGGTCTATTCCAATTTATATTTTTCTTGTAATTAGTAAAAGCATTTAAAAATCAAACAGAACATTTAAATCTTATTAAATCATATCATTGTAAAGTTTAACAATCGCCTGTCAAAACATCTCTCTCCAGTGTTTTATCGATGTATGCAGTCTTACTCTAAATTTCTATAAAAGATTTTTTCCACCGCTCGAACCTGTGACATCTTCGTCACGTGGTAGAAACTTTACTTATTATGTCAACTCTTCTATTACGTTACCAGAACATGTATTTAGATTATTTACACATAATACAAATATTATTTTTCCTTTATTATGCTATAGTACCTTCGTGATGACAAAGAATCTATATTTAGAAAGTAAAAAGGCAATAGACATGAAATTAGTGAATTCAAAACATATTTAAGTTAACAGTTATGAGTTGTTATCATGACAACGGCTAATCAATGTTAGTGAAACTTTCTATCAGTGTAGATATTCACTACCACTCTAATGTTCCATATATATATATATATACACACATATATATATATATATATATATGTATGTATATATGTATATATAGACATCTGTCTAGTTACCTTTTATTAACATAAAAAATCCTCAATATGGATAAGTACAAGTCAGGGGGCTAGACTTCACTTTACCAATCCTGATACGGTTATGAAGCTCTACTAATTAAAAATCATGAAGAAAATAAAAATAAGAGAGAGCTAGGTATTCTATGACCATCATCGAGTTTGTAATACGCTCTATATTGATATGATAAATGAGATAATTAAATAATGCAAAAATATAAAAACCAAGATGAAAATTGAGTTATCAACCTCAATCTCCCATTTACAAATGTATGGATTAAAAATAATAGATCGTCCCTCTAAATTAACCTGAAGTATATAGTTCATCACTTATTCTTGGGTTTATTGGATCTTGTTAAATCTATCGTCACTGGCATATATTTTTGTTTTGCCAGTCACATCGGTATTTGACTTGGAACAAACTCCCAGTCATTTTACCATCCACAATTGTGTTGCGTATCATGTGTCTTTTTTTCTTTTTTTCTTTTTATTTTGTTGCTTCTACTTCTTTGATGCCGAGGTGAAATATCCCCATCCCTAGCCACCTTATCAAAGCATATGTCCAACATATTATCTTCCTCATCCTCATCAAAAAAATCATCGCCCATAATATCAATATCTTAAGTATTAGTGGCACTAAATCCTGATGATAAGGCCTCTGATTCCTTTTTCTTTGCAATCACACTTATAGGCACAAATTCTAGAGCTTTTGGACTTAACTTGCCTTCAAAAGAGAAGGTGAAATCTGCACTTCTTCATCAACCAAATCATCCCACCAAGGAGCACTCAGCTCCCCCTGTTTTTCCTTCAAAATAGTCAAATTATTTGTGAGATTAGCTTGAGAAAGTGATGACATAACTTTCACCAAAGCTTTGTCATTCTCTTTGGACAAAAGGAGCTGCCCCAGATTCACCTTGATTTCTCGGATCCAAACCATTCTCAATGGTCTAAGCAGAATTGTTGTTTCAACAAAATTGAAGCTTCAGGGGTTATATGATGGTCTGCAACCTTTTTACTGCCTCCTCGCCAATCTGAGTTGATTTAGGAGTTGAATCTACTAAAATATCAGTCCCAAACTCGCTAGGACATGTACCATGCAAATTTGAGACTCCGTTAACTAGATCTGTTTTATCCGCAACAATAGCCAAAGAACTACGATTCCCATCCAATTAATGCCCCACATTTCGATCGCCAACTGATTTTTTGATATCTTTTCTCACAACTCTCTTAGAGTCAAAAACATCATGTGCATCTCCTTTGATCTTTACATACTGTTAGCCTCAAAATCAGGTTGCATAAGTGCAACATCTCACCCAACTTCGTCAGCTAAACGATCAACTTGAGACAATATCTTCCCTACTAACAAATGACATTTATTTTCCTCATGTCCTTGGTGTTTACAATGAGTACAATACAGTGGAAGATAGTCATAGACAATTCTTTGATAATGTTCAATAATTTTACCCAATTCTTTCTTAAAAAATTGTAGTCTTACATGATTTGGATTCTTGTCTAGTAGGTCAAGAATTATCTTAACCCTAGTCATACTAGGCCTGGTGTGATCCTGCGTCGTTTTATCAATTGCAATAGGTGTTCTTGCAGTTGTTGCAATTGATAATAAAGACCTTCTTGCAAAGAGATCTGTAGGTAACTATTGCAATGAAATCCATACCCAGGCTTTAGGTGTTTCGTCCTTGGGGTTGAACGATGGCGTCCATACTCTTCGCCGTCAAACCTAAAATATCCACAAGAACTTGATAGCACATGTACATAGTCCTCATTAAATTAAACCTAATCAACAGGTGTCGAAGATGAAGTTGTCCGATATCAATTTCCTTTAACATCAAATTGCTTCGGTAAAAGCTTTCGTAACTCTAATAACACTTGTTTTCCATATGAAAATTTGATAATCACTGTTTGATGCAAATCTCTCTCATAGGATGCAACCATGGCTGCTATCACGTCTCCATTGAACGTTTGAGAGAGGGAAATAGCAGGCCGGGCTAATGATTTGGTGTTTTCATATTATCCTTTATTATAAGAGTTGAACAATTTTATTTTTATAATCTAAGTATTGTACTTTGTCTATCAAGATATTTAATAGAGTATTATTCCAAATTACTTTATACATCTATTTAAGCATCTTAATAAGTAGCAAACTTTTTCTATCCTTGAACAATAAGGATATTTTGCAACAAATGATGAAATGACAATTATCCCTTTTTGTAACATATTTTTGCTAGATATCCTATAACTAAAACTCAAACTAGAATCAGAAATCCAAAACATTATGCAATAAAGTAGAGTTAAATGAAACACAACTTTCAAAAAAGTTACTAGTTAAATTAAATACTCCACATTTACAAATTTTCCTTAAATATTTCTCATAAAGTTTAAGAGAGAAAAAACGTAATCCCAATGCTAATCATCATTCCAAAAGGATTATGCCTTTGCCATGAAAGAAAAAAAAACAAGTGATAGAATTTTACCATGTGTGAATGATGAATGTCATTTGGTTCCATTGGAGTTCCAAGGCGGCACACAGACAAACACAGAAAAGAAGGTCTGAAATTTTTTCTCAGCACACAACACACAACTTGTATGTTTTGCTACTTTTTTTTCTCCGTCAACTTTTATGACTATTTACTACACCATATTCCAATAATTAATATTCACCACCCCCTCTATTTCATAGTAATTGAATTTTTGAGCCTTTTTTCATTTGGTCAAAGTTCAAAAGGAATGTTTTAATTTTTTTTTTCATATTTGTAATTTACAAACTTCAAGATGGATGTTTGAATTTTTCTCTCATATTTTCCCTTTTCTTTAATGATGTTTTATATTTTTTAGGAGATTAATTGCACTATTACAAAGTTATATTTTTTTTATTTTACAAAGGACAATAGGGAAATATTATCATGCCCCGAGCCTACACCATGGACGTGGCCGGCACTTAAAGACCATTGTTGGCCTCAAGCGGACCCTTGACCTTACTTATTAAACTAAGCGGAAGACTTAAATCAATAAAACAGTCTAATGTAATAACTGAAAATGTAATAAGATGGCCAAAATGGCACTGAAGTCTCATAACAAAGTATCTGCAATACAAAGATAAAAGATCAAAACTAATTATCTGACTGTCCATGAAGCCTCTATAATACTAGATGGATGTTAGGACAGACTCCATAACATCCTATAAATAAAGACTAAAAGCAATTAAAAGTGCCCTCCGGAATGCCAGGAGGCTCACCACTGACTCCGAGTGCTCAACTGGATCAACGAGGCGCTGGATGATGATGATCCTGGTTACCTGCGTTTGCATCATAAGACGATGCAGGCCAACTTGCATCAGTACATTGAATGTACAAGTATGCGAGTTGAAATGCTAACAACAACTTAAGCTTGCAAAATATAATAAGGAACATTTACCTTGGCTCTGTTCAACTCATGAATAACTTGACTTAATATAAAGCAGTAAGACACATGCAATATATAAAAGCTTGTAAAACACTTAGTTCGTTAAAGAAAATGCAATAACAAACTCAACTTTACTTATATATGAAGTAATATAGTTTTTATAGAAGATTCTTTAACCGACAATCATCACTATGAGCCTAAGTTATGGTACAACATCTTACCTCACATTGCAAGAGGACCGTGCTATACCTTGCCGTCAGTATAGAACCTTAACTACTAAGTGGATCCACTAGTCTATGCTAAAAGGCACTAAGTAAAAGAGGGAGTATTAGGTTTTGGAAAATAATTGGGAGAATAAGTAATTAATTATTATTTTTTGTTTCTTAGCTTGTCCCTAGCTATTTCAAGTTGCGGGATGTTATAAAAATATGGTTTAAATTATGTCATGGAATGTTTTTTTCTTAATTAGTGTGCATTGCCTCACAAATTCACTTAATAAGAATTAGGTTTTGGAAAATAATTGGGAGAATAAGTAACTAATGCTAAAATTAAGACATAGAAAAATATATGTGTATGATGACCATAGATTTTTGGAGAAATATTTAACTTTTTAAAGAAATATAATATGTACCCATAAGTTTTAAAAACTACTACAAACACCCATATGTCTCTATTATCGTTCTTTGATGAACATGTTCCGTGAAAAGACATGATAAAGAACACAATTAAGATGAATCCGAATAAAGAAGAATAAAACAAAAGAAAAATATCATTGATTTGCATACGAAAACTACTATTACTACCTATAATTGAAAGTGAATTCGGAGACCAACTAGTATAAAGTTTTGATAGTATAAAGTTTATATACTTTGTTGTACTATATATATATATATATATATATATATATATATATATATAGTATGACTGAAATTCAGTCTAAAACTATAAATGATGGGCATATTTTATAAAATTAAAAAGTCAGGTATACTTCATAATTTTTAAAAAATTTCCAACTAATAGAATTCAGCCCAAGTTTTAGTTTTTTCTAGTATTTGGGAATATGCCATATTTTTCAAAAATATTTATCAAATAATGACAAATTTTATGCTCAAACACTATTTTCCAAGTTTTTCCAGATATTTTTGAGAATATTTGTGGTCAAACGGCACGGACAATACCTCAGTAAGTCTCAAAAAAAAGTTGATTCATATTTTGACGCATTTAGCTCTAAATGTGAAGAGTTTATGTATTCTATATGTTAGTGTAAAATTATTGTTGCTTTATATGATTAAGAAGTCCACGTCGAAACTTCATTATGAGGAAAAAGTTAGGGTGTCTATGGTATTACGGAAAATATACTCCACGAAAAATATTTTATAAAAATTTCATACATGTAATTGAAATGGAGGAAGTATTTGTTTTATCCACAACGATCGTTCAAGCGATCAACGCATCTGCATTTATCTTTTTTTCCTCCATGGCAAAAGGCCGACATTCTTTTTGAAATGATTAGAGTGGGTTAAGAGTGTTTCTTTTCTAATTTATTTAATTTAATCTTTTTCCCCCTCTTATAAGCAAAGAATAAAAGTCAAAATTGTTAATAAGCTATATAACACATGAAAGGGTGACTGAGATGGTGTGGTAATATCCCATAAGAAAGATTTGTTTCATTTTACTTAAAGAGATATATAAAGTAATTTAGATTAATACTCTTTTTGAATATTTTTCTTAAAGATGGACAAAATTGTCCAAGCTCTTTCAGACATCATGATTATCATATCATATATTATTATAAGTGGGAAACTTCCAATTTAAAAGTTGAATTACAAAAATACCCTTCAAATAAAAAAGAGATTTTTTAAAATAAATGGTTGTAATATAGTTCTATATTTATTAAGCTTTAATTGTTTTGTATAACAAAATAATAAATGAAATATAAAAAAAAACAAAGAGACGCCACGATAGTCTTTTATACTTAAAATTTTTTGGTTTTTTGTTTTACAGAAAAGAATCCTTTCCATTCTTCATTTACTTTTTTAAAAACTAGACCAATAACTCTCTAAATTATCTAATCTTCCTCTTCCCCAATATCAATAACTCTCTAAATTATCTAATCTTTCATCTTCCCCAATTTATTATTCCATTAAATCGTAAGTTAATATATAATTATATATATAGAATGGAAGATGAATGAACTTCCTGAATATACCAATTCATATTCTTTTTGTGCACTCAGTATAATTTATATAAATGCATATTATCATATAAGGTAATAGAGCTGCTTCACTTCAGTTGCAACATAATATTATGATTTTTATTGCCTCATTTCTTTTCATTGCTTTAATTTATTTTTTTATTTTTCATGTCTGATGTAGTGTATTTCCTTGCTTATAACATGACATTTAAGTGAATACTTTTACTTCCATATTATTCTCATTTGTAAATCATAAGGTATGTGCGTTTAAATTCTTATTTATCACTGATTTTTAAATAATGTAGATGCATTTTTAGTTTTTTTTTTTTAAAACTGTTTATTGAGTTTTAGAATTGGAGTGGTAATTCCTTCAAAGATAGTATTAGTAAAAGACATTTCAAATATCGTGAAAAAGATATATTTAGAGTAGATTTATATTGTAAGCACATTTAAATGTTGCATATGATTGTTATAGTCCTTTCTCATTTTCTATTTCTATTTTCACTTCACCATTCCTTTGCCTTCTTTTTTCATATAAAGAACTACAATAATGGATACGAGGAGAGAAATGAAATATACATTTTGCACTTTAAATAAGTAATTGATATCTGACGTGTCAAACAAATAGTTAATATAATTTGTAGTTTTAGTGATAAAGTTTGGTTATTTTTTATAGTGTATAATTTATTTTCACCATTATAAATTAATTACATACGCTTTAAATTCAGTGTAATACAATGTAAATTATCTTGCTTATTATTAATTATTTATATTTTTCATCTTCTTATGTATTAACTTTTCTTATAATCTATTTATCTTCCTTTGCCTCAAAACAATGTTGTTAGATATATATGTTAATGATATTATTTCGTTTCTTTTGTTTTCTACTATTTAACATGCTACTATATTTTATGTGTCAATTAGCTATCAAATTTTGGAAAAATATTAATGACCCGTGAAATTTATTCTTAAAAAGATCGGTGTTTTCAAAGTTATTTCCTTACGTATTTTCCAAGTTATTATATAAATTTTAAGAGTATTGAATATTTATCTATTAAAGCGAACGAAATTACTCTGACATGAATTTTATCACATCTTCATTTTTATCTATTGTACTTAAATTTGACTTTTCTATAGCAATCAATTGATTAGTGTTTTGTTAATAGTAACTCTCTGAGATGTAATTTAAGCATTTTCCCTTGATTTTGTGACAGAACGATACTATTATATTTTATAGTATATATAGATATAACACATTTGCATCATAAGAACGCCTAGACTATTCTACAAAATGAACTTATAATCTTCTTTGTTACATTTTCTATTTCTTATTACATAAATGTGTTATAATATATAATATCATTCGAATAAGTCTATACAAATAAGTGGAAAGTCTCTATGTCAAAAGTAGAATTACAAAAATGTCCTTATAATATAATAATATTTATGGACAAAAATGTAGATATATATTATTTATAAATAAAAACTATTGTATTTTCTATTAAACACTATTATTACATATTTATGAACAAAAATATAAATACACATTAATTATAATAAATATCATAATATATTTATAAAAAAAAATATTCTAAAAATGGAGAACTCACCATGTATGACATGAATTAATCTAAGATACAATGAACATTTGTACAATTGGATGATATCCTATTAAATGACAAAAGGAAATCAAAAGTTTTGTAACATTTAAAATAACCCTCAAGTGTACCACATTTACTCCTGCCGTGCAAAGGTATACAATTTTTTCAGATGAATTATATTCATAACATTATATTAAATGCTAAGTAATTGCTTCAATAAATGCTTACAATGGAATCTTGCAATCGTTGGACTTTCAATTTTCTTCTGTTATAATTAGCATAAACTAATGATGAATTATATACTTGGTTAATTAATTAAATTTATCTTATAATATATATATATATATATCAAAAAGTGGGAACAAAAATAGTTAAAAGCTGAAATATCAAAACAATCCTATAAAGTGGAGTTACTACAATAATATCTTTATTAAATATTAATTATTTCACTAAAAATAGATGCAAAAAAAGTTAAAAGTTGAAATACCAAAATAATTCTATAAAGTTGAGTTATTATTCATAAATAATAATTAATATCCATGATAGTAATGAATGAAATATTAGTTTACCGTTTTATCCCTGCAGTAAAATAAATTTTCATTTAAATAACCTTTTGTTTACATAAGAAAATGTAACAAAATTCATTAGCCCCTCAAATTCAATGAATCCAAATACTATATTAATGCTTTTAAAAAATGTTTAATTTTATTTATCTCTTTCACCTTCTTTTTCACTACATGTTTAGAGGAACAAAAACGTTTGGTGAGGGTGAGGAAGACATTGTGTAATAACAATTAATTATGGTCATGTCACATGTGTATAGGTTTCCTAAATTATTTCACTCATCAAAATTTTTGTCTTTCATCTTCCATAGAATCTTTTGACATTCTTCATTTATATTAACATTAAATTTATTGATTTTTACTGGTTGTACATAGGTGTATTTTTATCTTCTCCATGATATTTATTCTGGTCAATCTTTTCATATTCTTTAAAATACTCTATAAAGTACATCATAAGATGTATGTATCCCATTATTTCATTTGCCTTCTTTCGGTTAGATTTTGCCTCCAAGAAGACTCTACTTCAAGTAAATATATTCCAATTGATTTAGCTACAAATTATTATCACTTTTTGTATTATTGCTAAGCTATCAACATATTCACTTCTTTTAGTATAATATGTATTTCTGAAAAGCTTATATTGTAATAAAACTCATATTCAAATTGAAATAATTGATCCATGAAAATCCTTTGCATATTTGAACTTTGAAGTGTGGACATGGACTATGTTTGGAGCACACATGTTCACATTTGACTGTGTGTATTTGTGTAACTTAAAATTGTATGGAATACACATGCAAAGTACGTGTTCAAGGACTAGTAAAATAAATAAAGGAGTGTTCAACTCCTTAAAGTACATAAAGGAGTGTTTATATTATTAAGTGAATATATTATGAGAAAAATCTTGACAATTTACTCAAAATATTGTCTTTCTCCTTCATGAACAGTGTGGTACTAAAGTTCTGGATTTGATCGTCAAACAATGTATCATTTATATATATATATAACACAACTATTAGCAACTTTTATTTTATCTCCATTAGGCAATAATAATCAATATATTTTTATTTGTTTGGGTACTTTTTTTCCTAATTACTTTAAATATAGTTCAATAGTCAACGTTTTTACTCTATGCTTCCCTCATTATTTGGATATTGTGTTGCTTTTTCGCTATATAGGTTGCTAATACCGTGTTCTACTATTAATTAATAGATAGGGATTAAAGTTAGTTAGTTTTTAGTACATTTTAATCCAAAATCAATTTACTGATTTGTTAAAATTTTAGGTTTAAAATAGTTTAACAACATCAATGCATACTGCACTATGAGTTTTTCATTTTCAGTTTTCTGCAAAGATAAAAATTCTATTGTATAGTGCATTTTTAGCTGGACAAATAGGCTGGAGAGATTAATTTTGTGCATCCAAGTTTTTGCTCTATAACAGGTTGTCTTAGTTGTTTTGAAAATTCTCTTTTCCTGTCCAAAAGAAGATGTTATAGCAGCTATAGTGTGTCTATTGGTATAACGTTGAAGTATAAAACAACAAACTTAAATAGAATACTTTGTATGCCCTGGTGTATATGCTTCTGCTATGTAAGTAGAATTTATTATGAAAGATAAGAATTTTAGTTTTAAAGTAGACGAGAACTTGATTTTGCTGATTATGATTTAGCTTTCTGTTATGATGATATTTTGTCTCAACATATTTCTTTTTTTAAAATTAAATGGTGAGGCTCGTAGGCCTCTTTTATCAAAACTAAAATAAAATAAAATGAATATGTACAAGCCCTATCCAACAACAGACAAAACTAAGATAAATCAAAACAAAAAAGGCAATTAAAGTGGGAACTGGAAAGACACCAGCTTCTCCAAGCATCCCGAATCCTTCGCCATGGATGAACTTCGATCAGTCACCCGCCGTACCGGTAAGACACATCTCTCCTTGCAGCTTATTTTCAGCTTCCAAGTACGTTGACTTAAGCCTCGATTGCGGCATGATGTAGGTATTTTATTGAATAAAATTTTCACTTTGTGAGGTGCCGAAAATAAAAGCCATGGAAGAGGTAGTCTTCGTTCCTTTATCCAAATATCTATTAAATCCAAGTGATAGACTTATAGGGATATCAATATTTAAAGCTGTGTTATCTTGTATAACTTGCACACTCTTTCAATGACTGAAGCTCATCAGCTCGGATGTTTCTAGATCGGTTCAACAGGTATTTCGTCTAAACTTCTACTAGCTGCAGATCTGAATCAAGATGCCTCTCTATTCTCTTTATGTGCTGCTGTAGCGTTGAGGTTTGCTATCATCACTGTCCTGTTGTTAGTCCGTTCACTTTCTTAGTTCTAAATTCCAATGGGTTGAACCCCAATTGGGGTTCATACCACCATCGAAATCTAAATCTTAAAAATTTACGAACTGTTATTGTTGAAGGTGATTCCACTAATTGGTTTTGGTCAAGAATGCTTCATCTACTGTAACTGTCATCAGATTAGCGTCATAGGTATTAAAGCACATGTTAATTATTATATTTAGTTGATTATTGTTTGACATATTCTTCCGCTAGTAGTCTACCACTGCTATATCTCTTCAAGTAGTCTAGCATGTTTAGCACTCCTCTTTAAGAGGAGTTAGTTTAGGCAATTAGTTAGTCCATTCTTGTATATAAAGCACATTATTGGATCAATGAAAAAAAGATCGATCTTTTGCTTTTATATGGTATCAAGAGCCCTAATATACTCTATCTATTTTTTTTTCTCTTCCACCGACCCTCCACAAATGGGAGACGCTAGTCGTGTTGTTAATGCTGAATACAACGTCTATGCAATGATCGTTCAATTTAACCCTGCGTCCCAATTGCCCATAAAATTACATGGCAGTCATAATTTTGCAACGTGGAAGGCACAATTCTCCATGCTTATGCATGGTCATGATCTCTATGGTCATCTAGATGGGTCTACTCCTTCCCCATCTCGCACTATCACAACAGGCACAGCCCCTACTGCCAATCCTGCGTATTCTCTTTGGTTTCGACAAGACCAATTCATTCAAAACGCACTTATGACATCTGTTGATCCAACAATTGCTACAGCGGTTGCCGCTGCTAACTCAGCTAAGATAGCCTGGGATGCCCTGCACACCGCTTATGCAAATAAGTCTCAAACCAAAATTTTCAGTCTGCGTGATCGACTTATGCGTCTGAACAAAGACTCACAACCATTCACCGAGTATTTGCAAAGTGTTCTTTCTATTGCTGATGAACTCTCTATTGTTGGTGCCCCCGTCACCAACTCTGAACTTATAGTAAAGATTCTTAGTGGTCTGGGTGCAGAGTTTCATGGTATTTCTGCTGCAATTCGTACTCGTGACTCTCCTATAACATATGAAGAACTGTACGAAAAGCTTCAAGACCATGAACTTTTTCTTCGACGTGAGGAGTCCAAAAGCTTCCAACCCAGATTAATGTTGCTACTGTTACATCACTGCCACACCCCAAAACCTGCAGGCATACAATGGCATGGAGCAAGTCTCTATGGGTGATGGTAACAAAATCTCCATAACTCACACTGGTTCGACTCATTTAAATGCATCAAATAAATCTTTCAAACTCTAACACTCTCTGTGCTCCAACTATTAAACGCAATTTACTCTCTGTCTCTAAATTTTGTCAAGATAACTTAACCTCTATTGAATTCTTTCCTTTTCATTTTTCTGTGAAGGACTTGGAAACGCGGACTCCGTTGGTGCACGGTCAGAGTAGAGATGGTCTCTATGAGTGGCCGGACTTAACCTCCATCTGTCCTCCTAAAGCGCATTTGACTTCCTCCACCACAACCAGTTTCACTTGGCATCGTCGGTTGGGTTATCCACATTAAAGAGTTTTACATTTAATTTTGAATAAATTCTCGCTACCTTGCTCGCTAGACAAACTTTCAGTTTGTAATTCTTGTTCTTCGAATAAGGCTCATCGCCATCCTTTTAGTTCACTTTATCATGTACCCAACCATTCCAAACTATCTTTAGTGATTTATGGGGTTTTTCTCTAGTTCAATCGATTGACAATAAATTATATTACTGTATTTTTGTGGATCATTATACCAAATACACCTGACTTTACACATTAAGAAATAAAAGTGAAGTTACTAACCTTTTCCTGAATTTTCAAGCATTAATTGAATGTCGTTTTAATACGAAAGTTCTTTCTCTATATACTGATGGTGGTGACGAATATAAAAGTCTTGATCCATACCTAAAATCTCAGGGTATTGAACATCTTGTATCTCCTCCATACACCCCTCAAAGAGTTTCTCTTGTTGAACGCCGTCACAGACATATAATTGAGACGGCCAGAACCTTACTTCATGAAGCATCACTTTCATTGGCTCTTTGGTCTTTTGCCTGTCAACATGCGACTTATCTCATAAATCGTTTGCCTACCCCACATTTACAAAATAAATCACCGTTTCAACTTTTGTTTGGTCAAGATCCGGATTACAATTCTTTAAAAATATTTGGGTGTCTCTGCTATCCCTGGCTCAAACCTTATTCCAAAAATAAATTAGAGCCTCGATCAACACCCTGTGTATATTTAGGATTCTCTTTACTTCATCATTGTCATCAATGTTCTGATCCAAAATCTTCTAAAATCTATTTATCTCGTGACGTGAATTTTTTTTAAAATAGTTTTCCTTACCAAAATATTTTTTCAAATGTTTCTGCAACTTGTAAAACACTTGCGTGGGAAGGTTCAACTGCAGAAAACCAAACACCATTCACTATTTTCTCTCCTCCTCTTAGACACGACTTACTGAGTCCCATACTTATCCCAAAGGCAGGTACCACCAATGCTCACCAAGACACCGTCTCCTCTGCTTGCGCTCCAACAGAATCTGCATCTCCAGGTAACTCTTCTACTTCTCCTACACCCTCTGCTGCTCTTCCTGATCACATTGATCCCCCATTACCTCAATCATCCACTTTCCCAATTGTGTACAGCCGCAGAAACAAAACAGTGTCATCTGCTGGCCAAGCCCATCCCACTGTCTCAATTCCCCTACAACCTTCTCTTGAACTTGTTCAAGTCACAGAACCTCTGCTACCTTCTCTTCCTCCAACAACTCGTGTTGTGACCCGCTCCCAGCACAACATTTACAAACGAAAACACATCCTTGACTTTCTGGCTCACTTATCTCCCACAATCACCCCTACCAGCTTCAAACACGCTAGTCCAGAGTGGCAGAGAGCAATGAAAAGTGAATTTTATACATTATTGAACAATCAGACATGGGAATTGGTACCATATGACCCCACACAAAACATTGTTTCTTGCAAATGGTTATACATGTTAAAACGGAAAGATGATGGGACAATCGACCGCTACAAGGCTCGACTAGTTGCAAAGGGGTTTACACAACGTCCTGGAGTTGACTACCATGCCACATGTAGTCCGGTTGTCAAACCAACTACTGTGTGCTTGGTGCTCTCAATTGATGTCCATCAGAATTGGCCCCTCCGCCAACTTGATGTCAACAACGCGTTCTTGCAGGGTCGTCTAGAAGAAGAAGTGTACATGGTCCAACCTCCGGGTTTTGCAGACGAACAATTCCCCTCCCATATATGTCGTCTAAAGAAAGCCATCTATGGACTCAAGCAAGCACCTGGGGCATGGTACAATGAACTCAAGACGTTCCTTCTGCATCTGGGATTTGTCAAGTCAGAGTCTGATGCCTCACTTTTCATTCGCAAAGTGTCAAACAACATTCAGTACATCCTGGTTTATGTGGACGATATCATCATCACAGGGAATCACAAGTCTGAGGTAAATCGAGCTATAGCTTCTCTTGCTGGACGTATTTTCATTAAGGATCTTGGGAATCTACACTTATTCCTTGGAATTGAGGTGCTCCGTACTGCCAAAGGTATTACCTTATCACAGTCTAACTACATAAATGAAATTCTCTCTGAAGAAAACATGCAAGACCGCAATTCGGCAAAAACCCCAATGAGTGCCACTGACGTGCCTCACCTAAATGATGGTACGCAACCAACTGATGCCACTCGTTACCGGAGAGTTCTTGGGAAACTACAGTACTTATCTTTTACTCATCCGGACATCAACTTCTCTGTAAATAAATTGTCTCAATTTATGCATTCCCCATCCGAATTCCACTGGAAAGCACTCAAACGAGTACTCAGGTATCTCCAAGGCACAATTTAGCTTGCTCTTCACATTAAAAAAGATAATGATTTCAAGCTATACATGTACTCTGATGCGGATTGGGCTGGAGATGTAAGTGATCGAGCTTCCACTACTGGTTACATATTGTTTTTCGGCCAAAATCCTGTGAGTTGGTCCTCCAATAAACAAAGAACAATTGCTCGCTCCTCAACTGAAGCGGAGTATCATGTTGTTGCAAGTGCACTTGCTGAAACCAACTGGGTGACAAATCTGCTAAAAGAACTACATGTTTCACTTCCCAAGCACCAACCATTTACTGTGACAATGTGGGTGCAACTTATCTGTAAGTAAATCCAGTTTTTCATAGCCGCATGAAGCACATTGTTGTAGACTTTCACTTTGTTCGCAAACAAGTTCAGCGGAATCAAGTTCATATTGTTCATATCCATGCTGATCAACTCGCGGACACTCTCACTAAAGCTCTATCGAAGCCAGCCTTTGATAAACACCTATTCAAGCTAGGCATTGTTACACACTGCCTATCTTGAGAGGGGCGTATTAAAGCACATGTTAATTATTATATTTAGTTGATTATTGTTTGACATATTCTTCAGCTAGTAGTCCACCACTGCTATATCTCTTCAAGTAGTCTAGCATGTTAGCACTGCTCTTTAAGAGGAGTTAGTTTAGGCAATTAGTTAGTCCATTCTTGTATATAAAGAACATTATTGGATCAATGAAAAAAAGATCGATCTTTTGCTTTTATAATCGGTACCCTGTTAACTTCTTCCCATGAATCTTTTCTTATACAGAATCTTTGAACAAGATGATATATTGTTATACTTGAACTTCTCTAGTCTGTATGTGATATCTGATCACTAAGCACTAAGAGTAACACCTCAATCTCTCACCAGGTGCATGATATATTTAACCAACAGAACTAGTTCAGACAACATTATGTACTTGGGATCATTATCATAAAAAAAATAACTTTAGAATTTCAAGAAAACCTAATTTTGAACCTTTTATAACATGCTTATATTGTTGTCCATTTTCTTATCCACGTTTGTGGTGTTCTCATTTTGTCCAAATTAATAAACCTCTTTGGCTGTGTTTGGCATTTCCTGGGAACTTTTGAATTCAAAATTAATTATCCTTATTTTGTTCATATGATAATCTTAATTTCGTGCAACAAAAGAAGCTTAATGGGGCACTTTGATAATATCTAGATCCTTGCTCATTGTCAAAACTAGAGAGAAATATGAGCTTCACTTAATATGAATATTCAGGAGTCGGTCAACATCTAAATTTCTTGTATTTTCTATATGAACTTACAAAGAAAGATTTGTGAAATTTATAGTGATACATGTTTTGAAAAGGCAATTATGACTTGTTATTGGTGTAACAATGTTGACGTGCATCGGTATATGCTCTATCCATTTCTCTCTCTCTCTTTTTAGCATGAAAAGGTGGACAATTAGTTAGGAAAGCTGAAAGTCATGACTCTCTGATCCATACTTTCTCCCTCACTTACGTTCTTTGTAAACCACTAACATTGTCCCAATACCAAACCCCTTCTTTTCTTGTTGACTTGAAATTTCTAAGAGACAAGTTGATCTTTTTACCTCCGAAAGGAAATTACTAGTTAGATTATCAACTTTGCTTTCTTTTTTGGAATCTTTTTTTTCATGTTGTGCGATTAAATTCTCATAAATACTGCATGTATGTCTTCTTCATATGTTAAAAATAAATTTGATTTTCCTTCCAAAGAAACCTGACCCCGATACAAGAACCAAGTTCTTGTACTTTTGTAGCAACACAATAAGACAAAGATTTTATCGTGGAAATATTTCTAACTCAAGGAAGGGAAAAAAAACACCGAAGTTTTATATTAATTCAAGATTTACAACTCAGTTTAATATTCAATAGTTCAGAATGGTACAGAACTCTTGAACCTAGTCCTTACATTGTTGTGACAAATCTCTCCGTTTTTCTCCAATAACTACTGCTCTCACGAATATAAATTTTGTGAATATACAATAGCTATCGTTCTGGATTTGCTGGAAAATTCTATCGATTTGTGTTATTGCAAAGACACTTTTTTCAATTAACTTATTGAACCTTTTATAGAGTTTGATTTGCCTTCATCAACTTCTACAAGGAAAGGAATTACAAATTCTTTTCCTTGTTGAACATGTCAAAATTTACTTCTTTCCTTATTTGATTTGAATTGTAACTTCTTTATTTCTTTCCTTATTTGACTTGAATTGCTACTTCTTTATTTCTATAATTTCCATATTTTTTTCCTTCTTTTCCTTCTTTATTTTTGCATTTTTCTTCTTTGTCGCAATCCCTCATAATTGTACAGGTCGTCTGCAGTCACGTCTGAGAACCTGATTCACCTGATAGAGAACACATACGACAGCAAACAGTACTTTATCAATCATCACTACTTTATATGTTCTTCTACTTCTCAAATATTTTTCCATTTTTGATGATGATAAACAATGTTTTGTCACACATCAAGAACTACAAACCATTAAGACTCTTTGTCAATCATCAAAACTACAAACTTCATGTTCTCTCATTACCCAGCAATTTTCCCTTTTTTGATGATGACAAACTATGCATAATATATCCCTAACCCAGATCATACAACTTCCCCCTTTTGGCATCATTGAAATCAATAACCAAAGGACTCAAATAGCATTCAATGAGTGCAATATCATTTTTAACTCATGGTCACTTGGACAACACCTTAAAGTATACTTTTGCTAACAATATAGTAAGTTAATCTGAGGATATTAGCCATCTTAACCTCATACACAATCAAGATCCTCAATGAGAAATAAAATATACAAATATCTACATGTTTCAGCCTCAAATCAAAAGCATATGATATCATGAGTATGAGACAGACATAAGCACATCAAAGAGTCCAAAAAAATTGAGGATAATGACTGGGATGAAGATTACTAAAGTGAGGAGGAAAGAGATATATATTGCACTTAATAATTTTTTCAGTATGTCCATTTTGCACTAGCTCCTTCGCTGTGATTAGTTTTCTTAGAATGTGAAACTTCATCAAGAAAAACATAAGGTTCATCATCAATTAATCATAACCAGATTCAAGAAGACCAGGTGAGTATTCTCAAGCAGTAGGATCAATAAAAAATTAGTTAGAGAGTTTTTTTTAGAAAAAACTTTGCATTTTATTAAAATTCTATTCCATGACATTTTCATTCCTCCATGACTTTTTTATAGCCTTTTTCTTGATTACATTTCGAAGGAGTATCAACTATAAGTAAGAGATTCACCACATTTTGGTGCAATAGAGATGTGTTTATCAATAATGAAGGCAAGCATCGATAAGGTTTATTCCTATGAGAATCGTTCCCCCTGACTGGTTATACACTTGGAATGGATGGAATAACAATTTAGAGCTTCTGAACCTGGTTCTTTTTTTTTTTTATCACTAGAGCAATTTGAACGATGCTTATGGTATAAGAGGGTTCTTGGTGACTTTGCATTTTTATGATCGACTAGGTCCACTAGTGCTTAAGTTTGACCCAAACTCAGAGAAACCAAGTTCCCTTTCTTTTTTGTTCCTCCACGATTTACTTAATGGTGTTAGCGAAAGAGTAGAGATAATATCTGCAGACCTTCTAAATATTGTTTGAGATATGCTTGGAGTGTATACATGTTACAGTACGAGACTGAGTTAGCTGATATTCATTATATAATTACTCAAGAATAAGATTATTACTTTACTAGCCAATTAGTAAAGGAAATCATGATAATGACGAGCTTGTTTCGATAAGACAAGACTTTGGCTAATTTTTCTCAAGTTATTCGTATTCAAGGCCTTCATGAGTATATCTGCATCATCATATTCTCCCAGATCAAATGAATCTCAAGCTGAGTAACAGAGAACCAACCCCTATCAATTTTCAATAACTTCCAATGAATAAGAAGGACAAGGTTCACACAAGGAAGTTCCCCCCTAAGGTGTACCATACTCTAAGTGTCCTGATATCTCTATTATTCCCCCAATCTCCAAGACCATAGGTTAGTACAGTATCTCATGTTGCAGGTGCATCAATGATTGTTAGATGTGAACTATGTTCATTTGTAATGTTCCCTACATTTGCATCTTTAAAGATGTTTGATATCATGTCACTTTCATCAACTTTTTTAATCTTGTCTCTTTCATTTTTCTCATCATTTTCATGGACTTCACTGTCGCCTTGAAAATTAAAGAGCGATGGGAAATTTTCTACCATTTTTAGCACCTATTTGGAGCATGCACTACTCATGTACCAAGTTGATCTTTTCCCTCTCACCTTCACCTAAAACACTAGTCAAAGATTAGTCTTGGGAACCCAGATTAGCTTGGGCCCTTTGTGTGAGTAAAAGAGTGAATAAGATTTCTTCAAGCCCATAAAGACAAATAAGAAAAACTTTTATCTAGAGCATTTTTATTTGGAATTAGGTTTTTAATAGTTTCATCCTTCTCTTTTTTGGTGAACTTAACATTTTACTGAAAAGTCTCAAATATAGTTTTACTTTGAATCTTTAAATGACCTGAGTTTCCATAATGAGTGCATAAACTTTTTGACATGTGAATAGTGTGTTCTACAAG
This sequence comes from Solanum lycopersicoides, assembly GCA_022817965.1. NCBI lineage: Eukaryota > Viridiplantae > Streptophyta > Magnoliopsida > Solanales > Solanaceae > Solanum > Solanum lycopersicoides. The sequence continues at coordinate 63,489,954 of CM040623.1, read as the reverse complement.
ACTATAATGTTTTCTAAAACCTATCCCACTTCGATTGATGGTTTGCCTTTCTTGAATCTGAGTTAAAATTTCAGAGGACCTGGTCCATCTATGACTCTGTTCCAGATCAAGTTTGGTATGATCAAGATTTTCTTGTAGAAGTCTATTTCTTTCAATTAAGGTCTGGCAATTTATGATTCACAATTTTATTTTTTCTTTCAGAGCTAATTGAAGTTTACTAGCAGAGTTTTTGCCCATTGTGACTTAACTATGAGGTCTGAATCTGTTCTTTAATTTATTTTGAAGACACTGATTGTGTTTCTCAAGACTGTCATTTTCTTCTCCTAAAGATGCATAGTATTCCATCATTTGTTCTCTTTCAAAACTAATTGACTGATATACATCTATAAGAGTACTCAATAGGTATTCTAGTTCTCTTTTAGAATATGAATCAATATTTACTTTACTGTGATGAATACTTACATTGCTTTGTTTGTCATCTTTTTCATTATCTTCAGAATCTGTTTCAGCAATGAGTGCAAGAAAATCATATTTATTTGTTTTTTCTATTGCAAGTAGTGATTGATTTTCGAATCCTTCATCCTAAGATTCTTTTTTTGATGAGTCCCCTATAGCAAAGAATGCCATTTTTATTGAGAGATCAACTTCTTGATTGGTCATTCATCTGTTTGTGGGAATGTACTTATCATTTTTTATTTCTTTTACTTTGTACGAACTGTTCGTCTTTTTCTCTAGAGCTTTTAATGGACAAAACATGATAAAGGGATTCGAACATCCACAAATGTGACACACTTGATCTATTGAATTTTTGGTGGTTTTTTGAGAGTTCCTTCTTTGAAACACTTGTAACTTTTTTAACATTCTTGATAATATTTTGGTCACTAGCGCAATATTTTTGTCCTCAAATTCTTCTAGTGTTGCGCTTTTATGAACCAGGTTCTTCTACTTCTTTTTGCCTCCGATTTTCTTTTCTTGTTTTTTCTTGAGTTCGTAGGTCATGAGATTTCCAATGAGTTCATCCATATCTAACTTATCTAGGTCATGTGCTTCAGTAATGACTTTTACTTTGCTTTCCTAAGAATCTGAAAGAACACTCAAAAGTTTTCCGACTCCCTTCCCGTGGGAATTATTTATCCTAGTAAGTAGATTCCATTGATGATAGCAGTGAAATTCGTGTGCATCTCTTGGATTGTTTCACTTTCCTTCATTCGAAATAGTTCATATTGTCTGTTCAAATTATCAATTTTAGACTTCTTTACCTGAGTTGTTCCTTCATGGGTGGTTTTCAGAGTTTCTCATATTGCTTTTGCATCTTGACATGATGAGATTCGATTGTATTCATCTGGACCTATTCCGCATATCAAGATCTTTTTTGCTTTAGCATTGTTCTGAATTGCAAGTTTATCCGCAACATTCCATTATTTCCTATCCTTTGGTACTTGAGTGGTTCCATCAATTCCATTCAATGGGTATGGTTGGACTGTCCAACACGACTCCCCATAGGTCTGGATTTTCTCCTAGCAAGTTATCCGTCATGTGATTTTTCCACCATCCATAATATTTTTTATTAAACAAAGGTGGTCAAGTTTGAGAAGCTCCTTCTTGTAGTGTTGTTTGTCACGACCCGAGTTAACACCCTGGATGTGGCCGTCACTCGAAGATCATTGTTGGTCCCTAAACGAACCCTCATCCTGGTTGACTACAAGCGGAAGACTAACTTAAGTATACTAAAGCTTAAAACTGAAATAAAATTCTATAAACTCAACTTTACAAAGGTTTAACTCAAATGAACAATTCTGAATAAGAATAATATATTCAACTAGCCATAAAATAGGCAACTTTAGTCTTTAAAACATTTTAATAAAATAAATGATTAATACAGACTCCTCAACTATACTTACTATCTATTAAGCCTCTAATAGATAATGATGGAAGTCAGGACTAGACCCATGACCTCCTGACTAAACTGAAAAGTAAATGAAATCCTCTAGAATCAAGGAGGCTCACCATAGCTAACTCGAACTCTTGAATGTATCAACGAAGATCCTGTTGATGGTCCTGAATACATGTGTCTGCATCATAAAAAGATGCAGGCCAAATGGCTCAGTATGTGGAATGTACGAGCATGTAAGGGAAATTCTAAAGCATAAAACATAGGCTTGATACTTGATAAAAAAAATGGAAACATACTTACCTCTTCTCAAACTTGAAACTCAAGGAATACTCAAGAATACTCAATTAATCAACTTACTCAACTCAGCATACTCAAGAATAAGATACTCAACTCAGAGATTAAATACTGAACTCAAAGATATGATACTCGACTATGGATACTCAACTCAATATAAAGAAATTATACACATGTTATATATAAAAAGTTTTATAAAACAGTAAAAGCAACTTAGTTCGTTAAAGAATATGCAATAACAAACTCAATTTTACTTATATAAGAAAGTAATATAGTTTATGTGGGAGATTCTCTAACCGACAACCACCACTATGAGCCTAAGTGGTGATACAGCGTCTTGTCCGCGCTGCCAGAACTGTCCTATACTTTGTCGTCGCATAGAACTCCTTAACTTAATGGATCCACTAGCTTAACTTACGTGATCATCTAAAAAGTATGAACCGTTAATACCCATGATGTCTACATGGTTTACATGGAGACTTGAGTTATGAACTCTCATCCCCACATCGGTGTTTAATACTACTCCCAAAATATACTTTAGCTCATGCTTTTAAAATAACTTCCTTTCTTTGGGTTGAGATAATTTGTTCAACACTTTAGCTTTAAAAGGCTCTCTTGGAATCAGTGTTCCCTTTTCTTGTTCAAAACTCTTTTAGGGAAATCTTACTTTCCTCTTAACTCAAATGTGAAAGCATTTATAAACTTTTAGGGAATACTTAGTTCTCTTATAACTTATGAGAAATGAACTCAACTCTTGCGGAATTCTTAGTTCCCTTATAATACTTTGAAGGAAGTTCTTCAACTCCTTATATTTTACTTGACTTGAAACTTGAGCCTTAAAACGAAGTTGGACATTTAATAAAGACTCTTGAAACTTTAAGAACTTTGCTTTGACTTACTTCTTAACTTCTAATCTTAACTCTTAACCTTCCTTGATTTGAAGTATGGATTCAAGGTTCACGATCTCATGTTTATGGATGATTTATGATTTTCAACTTGGAGGGTTCATGCGGAATTATGAGCATGAACTACTTAACTCAAGGACTCGAAGACACTTCTTATCTCAAAGATTTTTCGACTTATAGGGTTCATGCGGAATTATGGGCATGCACGACTCATCTCAAGAACTTCATGGGTAACATGTAATATTCCCATGATTAGGAATATAATCTCGAAAAGAATAAGGAACTCAATACTTAAGACTTAGAACTTGGAGATACTACTCCTCTCAATGATTCTGAATTTATGGAATCCATGCGGAAGTTATGTGCATGAACAACTCGACTCGAAGGTCTAAGTAACTAGATGGAACTCATGTATATGACTCTTCTCATTCTCTTACTTACCTCTTCAAAACATAGTTCAAATCAATGATGGATCTCAAAGAATTCATAATTGAACTCAAAGGCTTTCTTGAACTCTACTCTTAACTCTCTCTTGAATGTGAATTATAAATTCAAGAGTTATGGTTCATGATATGAAAGATATATGTGATATTGTAGACTCATGAATACATTCTAATCACTCTTATTCTCACTTACTTGAGTCTTGAAATAAATTACTAGAAGTTGTAAAAGACTCCACAAAAGGACTAAAAGGGCTTTCTTATAATGTTGGGAAGAATTATAAAACATAACCCTCAACTGTACCTTAAATTTGAGTTATGAATTCAAGGTTATGATTATGTTAGGAGTTATTTTCGATGTTTACAAGTAGCTTAGAGTAGTTAGAATCGAAAAGGAGTGAATGTGCACTTTAAACGAAATCAAACGAAGCAACCGGAGGCAAACTGGATGGGGCAGGCGACCCTGGGGCTATGGGGCGCAGAGAGATAACCCCTGAAGTACAGAGAAGGGTTTGTGGCTCTCAATCAGGCTCATCGCACCAGGCCCCAACCCAGAAAATCTGCCGAACATCCTTGCTCGTTTTCTCACCCTAACTCGGCTAAAATCGAACTGTTTCTTCCCCAATCACTTGGATTTGATTACTTAACTTAATTACACTCTAATCTACTGAAAACAACACTAAAATTATTCAATTTCATCTCAATAGATCATCAAAACCCCAACACAACAAGATTTAGAATGAACTTCAAGAACACCTCTCAAGAACTCATCAAGAACTCTAATCTTCAAACTTTAACAATGACATGTATTGAAAAATAACATGATTGAAGTGTGGGTTGAACAAACCCAACACTATGGAAGCTTACATAACTCTTAGGGATTAGACCCATGGCGAAATTCCACAACAAGAGGCAAGAATCTCGACGAACGCTTGATCCTCTCCTCTTTTCTCCTCTTTTCTCCTCTTTTCTCTTCTTTTCTCTTCTGGTCTCTTCTTGAACTCTCAACTAAAACCCTAGGCGTATACTAGGGTTATAAAATTGATCCTAAAAGTATTAGAACCCTAATATATTACTAAAATGAATTAAATCTGATTGGGTAAAGAAAAGACCAAAATACCTCTCATATATTCGTCTAACTTTCCTTAACTTTCCTTAACTAGACAGCCTAACTTTAAAATGCCATATCTCACTCATACGAACTCAAAACTAAGCAAACTCGGCGGCGTTGAAAAGATAGTTCAAAGATATTTCCTATGGTATCTTGTAGCACACCTAACTAATCGTGTACTAGGAGTTATGATAATTTGAAGTTGACCCAAAACTCATACTTAACATAACTTAATTTTCTAAATTTCAGATTTTGCTATTTCAAATTTAGTTCTTTTTGGAACTCTTGGTGATAAATCTAGTGAACTGATAAGAAATCTTTAATTTGTAAAATCTCACTCACTATGATTAACAGTTCGAGTCTTAGTTTGAAATTTTTTACTGGGGTGTTACATTGGTGGTACAACCATTGATCTTTTTCAAGATGTCAGTCTTTTAATGAAAAGACCTGCATTGATACCAATTGAAGAAATCGTACCCCAATAAAAGAACCAGGTTCTTGTACTTTTGTAACAACACAATAAAATAGAGATTTATCGTGGAAACCTTCCTAACTCAAGTAAGGGAAAAACCACACCGAAGTTGTATATTAATTCAACAACTCAGTTAATCAATGAATCTAACTCAAACTTATACTATTTTCGATTAAATATAATCAAAAAATCTCCACTCACCAAGAAGTCAAACTCGTTTCTTGTTTACAAAAACTCTCAACTCTTCTTAAATCTAACCACCCATGAAGTCAAACACACTTCTTGTTTACAATTCTGACAACCTCTCTCTTAACTTTTCCCCAAGAAGTCAAACCCACTCCTTGTTACAATTCTCTCAAGACTCTACCCACAAGAATTCAAATCCACTTCTTGTTACACAATATAGGAATCATTACAACTTAATAATAAATCTAGAACAAATCAACAAAAACTAATAACCCTTGCTTTAATTGATCAGACGTAAACATTTAATAGTTCAAAGTGTAACAAAACTCGTGAACCTTGTCTTACATTGCTGTGACAAAGCTCTGTGTTTATTCTCACATAACTACTGCTCTTAAAATGATAAATTTCGTAAATATGCAATAACTATCATTGTGGATTTGCTGGAAAATTTCTCTCGATTTGTGTTATTGCGAAGACACTTTTTTCCTTCAACTTCTTGTGCCTTTTATAGAGTTTGGTTTGCCTTCAATAACTTCTACAAGGAAAGGAATTGCAAATCGTTTTCTTTCTTGAACTTGTCTATATTTACTTCTTTCCTTATTTGACTTGAATTGTAACTTCTTTATTTCTTTCCTTTTTTAACTTGAATTGCTACTTCTTTATTTCTCATAAAATTAATTAAAGAGAAAATGTAAGAACAATAAAATTTTCTACTCAGAACTTTCTTTTATATTATCTGTTATCTTAATCACTGAAAATGTAAAGTTCACATTCAGTCGATTGACATAAAAACCAATTAGTTCTTTTTCCTCAAATCCTTGTCGTAACAACTTGTTCAATCCAATCATCATAGAATCCAAAAACTTCATCAATGTCCCTATGCAACATGAGCAAATGGTTAACTCTCGTGTCTTGATCTCAAATAGGAATGCTGACCTCATCTTCCACCTCGGCGACTATTGCCACTAAAGGATCCATGTTCTCAAATATTTACTTCAAATCACTTTCATTAAATATACATGATGTTGTGGATGAAAGGAAAAAATTTGGTTGAGAGTGAGTCTCCTTTGGTGAAATGGCTGACAAAGGATTTTAGAGGTGTGTGATTTAATTAAAGTGATTTGAAGTACATCTTCGAGAACATAGATCCTTTAGTGGCTATAGTCGCCGAGGTAGAAGATGAGGTCAGGATTCCTATTTGCGATCAAGATACAAGAGTTAACCATTTGCTCATGTTGCATAGGGACATTGATGCAAATTTTGGATTCTATGATGATTGGATTGAACAAGTTGTTATTTGACGAGGAATTGAGGGAAAAGAACAAATTGGTTTTATGTCAATCGACTGAATTTGAACTTGACATTTTCAATGATTGAGACAACAAATAATATAAGAGAAAGTTCTGAGTAGAAATCTTAATGTTCTACCATTTTCATTGCAATTATTATATTTCCAAATGCAGGTACAATAAGTATTTGACATCACCAGTATATCTTGAGAGATAACATGCAATTATAAAATATTTCCTTTTATATTCTTAGCATTCAAAATTGTGCAAATATTATAAAATCACTATTTTACTTTATGTCTTATGTCTAGTCGAAAATCATTTACTTATTGATATTGAAAATCGCATCAAATTCCATTGAATTATCGAATTTGTTACAAAAATAACTTGACTTTACCTTTTGGCTCTAAAATCCCCCCCCCCCTCCCTCCCCCAACATCAATGTATTGGTCATCTAATGATCTTCTTTTTGTGACCCCATTTGAAAGTATAACTTAAGGTTTCATTTATTATATTAAATAATATATTTGATTTTTTTATAGGTAACATAAACTTTTCCTTATATATTTCTCATACAATTAAGTAAAGAGAAAAAAAAACTTAATCCCAATGTTAATATCATCATTCCAAAAGGATTATGCCTTTGCCATAAGAAAAAACAAGTGCAAAATCACATAGACATAAAAAAATGGGGGAAAACAAAGAAATAGTAACATAAAATGAGTAGAATTTTACCTTGTGCGTCTGATGAATGTTATTTGGTTCCATTTGAGTTTTGATGCGGCACACAGACAAACAAAGAAAAGAAGGTCTGAATTTTTTTCTCAGCACACAACGTGTATGTTTTGCTACTTTTTTTCTCCGTCAACTTTTATGACTATTTACTACACTATATATTCCAATTAAGTAATATTTACTACCCCTCTATTTTATAGTAATTGAATTTTTTAGGCTTTTTTCATTTGGTCTAAGATCAAAGTGGATGTTTTAATTTTTTTTCCATATTTGCAATTTCCAAACTTCAAGATGGACCTTTGAATTTTTCTCCCATATTTTCCCTTTCCTTTAATGATGTTTTATTTTTTAGGAGATAAATTACAATATTTACAAAATTATATTTGTTTATTTTACAAAGGAAAATAGGGGAACATATGGTTTAAATTTTTAGGAATGTTTTTTACTTAATTAGTGTGTATTGCCTCACAAATTCACTTAATAAGAAAAAGAGGGAGTATTGGGTTTTGGAAAATAATTGGGAGAATAAGTAATTAAAGCTAAAATTAAGACACAGAAAAATATTTGTGTATGATAACCATAGATTTTTTGAGGAATATTTAACTTTTTAAAAAAATATAATTTGTACCCATAAATTTTAAAAACTATTAAAAATACTCATAAGTTTCTATTATCGTTCTATAATGAACATGTTCCGTGAAAGGCATGATAACGAACAAAATTAAGATGAATCTGAATAAAGAAGAAGAAAAGAAAAGAAAAATACCATTGATTTGTATACGAAAACTACTATTACTACCTATAATTGAAAGTGAATTCGGAGAGTAAACTAGTATAATTCTTTTAGTATATATATATATATATATATATATATATATATATATATATATATATATATATATATATATATATATATATATATGACTGAAATTCAATCTAAAATTATAAATGATGGGTATATTTTTATAAATTAAAAAGTTAGGTATACTTTATAATTTTAAAAAAAAAATCACCTTAATAGAATTTGGTCCAAATATTAGTTTTTTTCTAGTATTTGGAATATGCCATATTTTTAAAAGTATTTATCAAATAATGACAAATTTTATGGTCAAACACTACTTCCTATGTTTTTTCAGATATTTTTGAATATATTGTGGCCAAACGGCACAGACAATACCTCTGTAAGTCTCAAAAGAAAGTTGATTCATATTTTGACGTTTTTTAGCTCTAAATGTGAAGAGTTTATGTATTCTATATGTGAAGAAGTCCACGTCAAAACTTCATTATGGGGAAAAAGTTAGGGTATGTCTGGTATTAAGGAAAATATACTCCACGAAAAATACTTTTTAAAAATTTAATACACATAATTAAAATGGAGGAAGTATTTGTTTTATCCATAACAACCATTCAAGTGCTCAATGAGTCTGCATTTATCTTTTTTTTTCTCCATGGCAAAAGGCCGGCATTCTTTTTGGAATGATTAGAGTGGGTTAGCGTGTGTCGTTTCTAATGTTTATTTAATTTAATATTTTGCCTCCTCTTGTAAGCAAAGAATAAAAGTCAAAATTGTGAATAAGCTATATAACACATTAAAGGGTGACTGAGCTGGTGTGATAATATCCCATAAGAACGATTTGTTTCATTTTACTTAAAGAGATATATAAAGTAATTTAGATTAATACTCTATTGAATATTTTTCTTAAGGATGGACAAAATTGTCCAAACTCGTTCAGACATCATAATGATAAAATAAATAAAGGAGTGTTCAACTCCTTAAAGTACATAAAGGAGTCTTCTATATTATTAAGTGAATATATTAAGAGAAAAATCTTGACAATTTACTAAAAATATTGTCTTTATCCTTCATTAACAGTGTGGTACTAAAGTTCTAGATTTGATCGTCAAACAATGTATCAGATATATATATATATATATATGTATATCACAACTATTAGCAACTTTGATATTTTATCTACATTAGGAAATAGTAATCAATATATTTTTATTTGTTTGGGTACTTTTTTCCTAATTACTTTAAATGTAGTTCAATAGTCCACATCCTAATTTAATTTTTACTCTATGCTTCCCTCATCATTTGGATATTGTGTTGCTATTTCGCTACATAGGTTGCTAATACCGTGTTCTACTAATATTTAATAGATAGGGATTAAAATTTAGTTAGTTTTTAGATCATTTTACTCCAAAATCAATTTACTGATTTGTTAATATTTTAGGTTTAAAATAGTTTAACAACATTAATGCATACTGCACTATGAGTTTTTCATTTTCAGTTTTCTGCAAAGATAAAAGTTTTATTATATAGTGCATTTTTAGCTGGAAAACTAGACTGGAGAGTTATTTTGTGCATCCAAGTTTATGCTCTATAAGAGGTTGTCTTTGTTGTTTTGAAAATTCTCTTTTTCTGTCCAAAAGAAGATGTTATAGCAGCTACAGTGTGTCTATTGGTATAATAACAATGAAGTATAAAACAACAAACTTAAATAGAATACTTAGTATGCACCGGTGGATATGCTTCTGCTATGTAAGTAGAATTCATTATGAAAGATAGGAATGTTAGGTTTAAAGTAGAAGAGAACTTGATTTTGCTCATTATGATTTAGCTTTCTGTATTTGATAATATTTTGTCTCAACATATTTCATTTTGTTCATATGATAATCTTAATTTCGTGAACAAAAGAAGTTGAATGGGGCACTTTGATAGCATCTAGATCCTTGTTCATTATCAAAACTAGAGAGAAATATAAGCTTCACTTAAGTTGAATATTCAGGAGTTTGTCAACATCTAAATTTCTTGTATTTTCTATATGAACTTACAAAAAACGATTTGTGAAATTTATAGTGATACATGTTTTGAAAAGGCAATTATGACTTGTTATTAATATAACAATGTTGACGTGCATCGTTAAGTTCTCTCTCCATTTATCTCTCTCTTTTTAGCATATAAAGGTGGACAATTAGTTAGGAAAGATGAAAGTCATGACTCTCTGATCCATACTTTCTCCATCACTTATATTCTTTGTAAACCACTAACATTGTCCTAATACCAAACCCCTTCTTTTTTTGTTGACTTGAAATTTCTAAGATAGAAGTTGATCTTTTTACCTCCAGAAGGAAATTACTAGTTAGATTATCTACTTTGCTTTCTTTTTTTGGAATCTTTTTTTCATGTTGTGGGATTAAATTCTCATAAATAAAGCATGTATTTCTTCTCCATGTGTTAAAAAAATCTGATTTTCCCTTCTGATGAAATCTTACCCCGATACAAGAATCAAGTTCTTGTACTTTTTTAGCAAAACAATAAAATGGAGATTTTATCATGGAAATCTTCCTAACTCAAGGAAGGGAAAAAGCACACTGAAGTTTTATAGTAATTCAAGATTTACAACTCAGTTAATCAATGAATCTAACTCTAAACTTCTACCCTTTTCGATTAAATATAATCAAAAAACTCTCCACTCACCAAAAAGTCAAACTCGTTGTTTGGTTACAAAAACTCTCAACTCTTCTTAACTCTTACCACCTAAGAAGTCAAACCCACTTCTTGTTTACAATACTCCCAACCTCTCTCTTAATTTTACCCCAAGAACTCAAACTCACTTCTTGTTACAATTCTCTCAAGACTCCACCCACAAAAGTCAAACCCACTTGTTACACAATCTGGAATTATTACAACTCAATAATAAATCTAGAAGAAATCAACAAAGACTAATAACCCTAGACTCTTATTTATCACACTTCAATATTTAATAGTTCAGAGTGGAAAAGAACTCGTGAACCTGGTCCTTACATTGCTGTGACAAAGCTCTCCGTTTTTTCTCCAATAACTATTGTTCTGACGATGATAAATTTCGTGAATATGCAATAGCTATCGTTCTAGCTTTGCTGTAAAAATACTCTCGATTTATGTTATTGCAAAGACATTTTTTTCCCTTCAACTTCTTGAATCTTTTATAGAGTTTGATTTGCCTTCATCAACTTCTACCAGGAATTAAAGGAATTACAAATATTTTTCCTTCTTGAACTTTTCTATATTTACTTCTTTCCTCATTTGACTTGAGTTGTAACTTTTTTATTTCTCTCCTTTTGACTTGAATTGCTACTTCTTTATTTCTTTCCTTCTTTATTTCTTTAATTTCCATATTTGTTTCCTTGTTTTCCTTCTTTATTTCTGCATTTTTTCTTCTTTGCCGCAATCCCTCATAATTGTAAAGGTCGTCTGCAGTCATGACTGAGAACCTGGTTCACCTCATAGAGTACACATACGACAACAAGTATTATTTTATTAATCATCTAAAATACTTTATATATTCTCCAACTTCTCAACATTTTCCCTCTTTTTAATAATGATAAACAATGATTTGTCACACATCAAGAACTACAAACCATTAAGACTCTTTCTTTGTCAATCATCAAAACTACAAACTTCATGTTCTCTCATTCCCCAGCAATTTCCCCATTTTTTATGATGAAAAATTATGCATAATGTCTCTAACCCACATCATACAACTTCCCCCTTTTGGCATCATTGAAAACCAATAACCAAAGGACTCGAATAGCATTCAATGAGTGCAATATCATTTTTAACTCATGGACACTGGGGAACACCTTCAAGTACACTTGTACTAACAATATAGTAAGTTAATATGAGGATATTAGTCATCTTAACCTCATACACAACAAGATCTTCAATGAGAAACAAAATAAATAAATATGTACTCGTCTCAGCCTTTAATCAAAAGCATATGATATCATGAGTATGAGACAGACTTAAGCGCATCAAAGAGTCCAAAAAAATTGAGGATAAGGATTAGGATGAAGATTACTAAAATGAGGAAGAAAAGGATATTTACTGCCATTAATAATTTTTTGTGTATGTCGATTGTGCACTAGCTCCTTCGTACTGATCAGTTTTCTTAGAATGTGAAACTTCATCAAGAGCAACATAAGGTCCATCATCAATTAAGCATAACCAGATTCAAGAAGACCAACTGAGTATTCTCAAGCAGTAGGACCAATAACAAATTAGTTACATAGTTTTTAAAAGAAAAACTTTTTTTTTTTTAAATTCTACTCCATGACATTTTCATTCCTCCATCACCTTTTTTTTATAGACTTTTTCTTGATAACATTTTGAAGGAGTAGCAACTATAAGTAGGAGATACACCACATTTCTGTGCAATAGAGATGTGTTTATCAATAATGTAGGCAAGCACCGATAATAGTTTATTAGTATTAGAATTGTTCCCCATGAGAGATAGACTGGTTATATACTTGGAATTGATGGAATACCAATTTTGAGCTTGTGAACCTGGTCCAGATTTAGAGGTAAAGCAAGGTTCCCCCTGAATTAAAGCATGAGTGGCTTCAAGACTAAGGTTTTTTTTTATCATTAGAGTAGTTTGAACGATGCTTATGGTCAAAGAGGGTTCTTGCTGAATTTGGATTTTGATGATCGACCAGGTTCACTAGTGCTAAGTTTGACCCAAATTTAGGAAATTCATGCATTGAAAAAGGATGGTACATAACTGAGTATTACTGAGAAACCAGGTTCCCTTTCTTTTTTGTTCCTTCATGATTTACTTAATGGTGTTAGCAAAAGAGTAGAGATAATATCCACAAACCTCCTAAACATTGTTTGAGATGTGCTTGGAGTGAGTACACGTTACAGTGCCAGACTAAGTTAGCAGATATTCATTATATAATTACTCAAGAATAAGATTATTAGTTTACTAGCCAATTAGTAAAGGAAATCATGATAATGCGTTAGCTTGTTTCGATAAGACAAGACTTTGGCTAATTTTTCTCAAGTTCTTCGTATTCAAGGCCTTCATGAGTATATCTGCATCATCATATTCTCCCAGATCAAATTAATCTCAAGATGAGTAACAGAGAACCAACCCCTATCAATTTTCAATAACTTCGAATGAATAACAAGGACCAGGTTCACACAAGAAAGTTCCCCCCTAAGGTGTACCATACTCTAAGTGTCTTGATTGCTCTATTATTCTCCCAATCTCCAAGACCATAGGTTAGTACAGTAGCTCATGTTGCAGGTGCATCAATGATTGTTAGATGTGAATCAAGTTCATTTGCAATGTTCCCTAAATTTGAATCATTAAAGATGTTTGATATCATGTCACTTTCATCAACTTTTGTAATCTTGTCTCTTTCCTTTTTCTCATCCTTTTCATGGACTTCACTGTCGCCTTGAAAATTAAAGAGCGAGAGAAAATTTTCTACCATTTTTAGCACCTATTTGGAGCATGTACTACTCATGTACCAAGTTGATCTTTTCCCTCTCACCTTCACATAAAATACTAGTCAAAGATTAATCTTGGAAATTCAGATTAGCTTGGGCCTTTCTGTGTGAGTAAAAGGATGAATAAGATTTCTTCTAGCCCATAAAGACAAATAAGAAAATCTTTTATCTCGAGCATTTTTTTTTGGAACCAGGTTTTAAATCGTTTCATCCTTTTCTTTTTTGGTGAACTTAATATTTTTCTGAAAAAACTCAAATAGAGCTTTACATTGATTCTTTAAATGACATGAGTTTCTATAATGAGTGCATAAACTTTTAGACATGTGAATAGTGTGTTCTACAAGACTATTATGTTTTCTAAAACATATCCCACTTCGACTGGTGGTTTGCCTTTCTTGAATCTGAGTTAAAATTTCAGAGGAAATGGACCATCTAAGATTTTGTTCTAGATCAAGTTTGGTATGGTCAAGATTTTCTTGTATCAATCTATTTTTTATTAAGGCCTGACAATTTATGGTTAACATTTTTTTTTCCTCCAGAGCTAATTGAAGTTTACTAGAAGAGTTTTTGCCCTTATGACTTAACTAAGAGGTCTGAATCTGTTCTTTTAATTTATTTTGAAGATATTGATCGTGTTACTCAAGATTGTCATTTTCTTCTCTTAAAGATGCATAGTTTTTCATCATTTGTTCTCTTTCAGAACTAATTGACTGATATACATCTATAAGAGTACTCAATAAGGATTCTAGTTCTCTTTTAGAATATGAATCAATATTTAATCTAATGTGATGAAGACTTACCTTGCTTTGTTTGTTATCTTCTTCATCAACTTCAGAATCTATTTCAAAAATGAGTGCAAGAAAATTATATTTTTTTTTCTATTGCAAGTAGTGATTGATTTTCGAATCCTCCATCCTCAGATTCTTCTTCTGATGAGTCCCCCATAACGGCGAAGGCCATTTTATAGAGAGATCAATTTCTTGATCGGTCATTCATCTGTTTGTGGGAATGTACTAATCATTCTTGATTTTTTTTTACATTCTTCAAATTGTTCCTCTTTTTCTCTAGAGCTTTTAATGGACAAAACTTGATAAAGTGATCCGAACTTCCACAATTGTGACAGACTTGATCGATTGAATTTTCGGTGGTTTTCTGAGAATTCCTTCTTTGAAACACTTGTTCCTTTTTTAACATTCTTGAGAATCTTTTGGTCACTAGCACAATGTTTTCGTCCTCAAAATCTTCTGGTGTTGTGCCTTTATAAACTAGGTTCTTCTCCTTCTTTTTGCCGCCGATTTTCTTTTCTTGTTTTTTGTTGAGTTCGCAGGTCATGAGATTTCCAATGAGTTCATCCATATCTAACTTATCTAAATCACGTGCTTCAATAATGGCTTTTACTTTGCTTTCCCAAGACTCTGAAAGAACACTCAAAAGTTTTTTGACTGTCTTCCCATTGGGAATTATTTATCCTAGTGAATAAATTTCACTAATGATAGCAGTAAACCTGGTGTGCATCTCTTGGATTGTTCACCTTCTGTCATTCGAAACAGTTCGTATTGTCTGTTCAAATTATCAATTTTAGACTTCTCTACCTGAGTTGTTCCTTCATGCGCGGTTTGCAGAGTTACTCATATTGCTTTTGCATCTTGACATGATGAGATTCAATTTTATTAACTTGGACCTATTCCGCATATCAAGATCTTTTTTGCTTTAGCATTGTTCTGAATTGCATGTTTATTCGCAACATTTCATTCTTTCCTATCCTTTGGTACTTGAGTGGTTCCATCAATTCCATTCTAAATGGGGTCTGGATTTTCTCCTAGCAAGTGATCCATCATACTGTTCTTCCACCATCCATAATACTTTCTATTAAACAGTGGTGGTCGAGTTTGAGAAGCTCCTTCCTGTGGTGTAGGTGGTGCAACCATTGATCCTTTTCAAGATACTGGTCTTCTAATGAAAACACCTACTCGAATACCAATTGAAGAAATCTTACCCCAATACAAGAACTAGGTTCTTGTACTTTTGTAGCAACACAATAAAACAGAGATTTTATCATGGAAACCTTCCTAACTCAACGATGGGAAAAACCACACCGAATTTTTATATTAATTTAAGATTTACAACTCAGTTAATCAATGAATCTAACTTTAAACTTAAACTCTTTTTGATTAACTATAATCGAAAACTCTCCACTCACCAAGAAGTCAAACTCGCTTCGTGTTTACAAAAACTCTCAACTCTTCTTAACTCTAATCACCAAAGAAGTCAAACACACTTCTTGTTTACAATTCTCACAACCTCTCTCTTAACTTTACCTCAAGAATTCAAACTCACTTCTTGTTACAATTCTCTCAAGACTCTGGCCACAAGAAGTCAAACCCACTTCTTGTTACATAATATAGGAATTATTACAACTCAATAATAAATATAGAACAAATCAACAAAAACTAATAATCCTAGCTTTTAATTGATCAGACTTCAATATTCAATAGTTCATAGTGGAACAAAACTCGTGAACCTCGTCCTTACGTTGTTGTGACGAAGCTCTGCATTTTTTCTCACATAACTACTGCTCTTAAGATGATAAATTTCATGAATATGCAATAGCTATCATTTTGGATTTGCTAGAAAAATTCTCACTATTTGTGTTATTGCAAAGACACTTTTTCCCTTCAACTTCTTGTACCTTTTATAGAGTTTGATTTGCCTTCATCAACTTCTACAAGGAAAGGAATTACAAATCCTTTTCCTTCTTGAACTTCTCAATATATACTTATTTCCTTATCTGACTTGAATTCTAACTTCTTTATTTCTTTTCCTTTTTGACTTGAATTGCTACTTCTTTATTTCTCATAAAATTAATTAAAGAGAAAATGTAAGAACATTAAAATTTTCTACTCAAAACTCTCTTATATTATATGTTGTCTCAATCACTGAAAATGTCAAGTTCACATTCAGCCGATTGACATAAAAACCAATTAATTTGTTTCCCTCAAATCCTCGTTGTAATAACTTGTTCAATCCAATCATCATAGAATCCAAAAACTCCATGAATGACCCTATACAACATGAGCAAATGGTTAACTCTTTGTGTCTTGATCCCAAATAGGAATCTTGACCTCATCTTATACCTCCGCGACTATTGCCACTAAATGATCCATGTTCTCGAAAATGTACCTCAAACCACTTTCATTAAATATAAAGGATGTTGTGGAAGAAAGGAAAAACTTAGGTCATGATTTTTTCCTTTCTTCCACAACATCCTGTATATTTAATGAAAGCGATTTGAAGTACATCTTCGAGAACATGGATCCTTTAGTGGCTATAGACACAAGAGTTAACCATTTTGCTCATGTTGCATAGGGACATTGATGGAATGTTGGATTCTATGATGATTCGATTGAACATGTTGTTATTCGACGAGGATTTGAGGAAAAGAACTAATTGGTTTTTATGTCAATCGACTGAATTTGAACTTGACATTTTCAGTGATTGAGACGATAAATAATATAAGAGAAAGTTCTGAGTAGAAAATCTTAATGTTCTTACATTTTCATTGCAATTATTATATTTCCAAATGCATGTACAATAAGAATTTGAAATCAACAATATATCTTGAGAGATAACATGCAATTATAAAATGTTTCCTTTTATATTTTTAGCATTCAAAATTGTCCAAATATTATTCAAATCACTATTACACTTTATGTCTTATATCTAGTCGAAAATCATTTCACATCCTTAATACTTATTGATATTGAAAATCTTGTCAAATTCCATCGAATTATCAAATTTGTTACAAAAATAACCTGACTTTACCTTTTGGCTCTAGAATCCCCCCTCCCCCCCTCCCTCCCAACATCAATGTATTGGCCATCTAATGATCTTCTTTTTGTGGCCCCATCTGAAAGTTTAACTTAAGGTTTCATTTATTATGTGGCACAATATAAATGGTTTTTTTATAGTTAACATAAACTTTTTCTTATATATTTCTCATAAAATTAATTAAAGAGAAGAAAAAAACTTAATCCCAATGTTAATCATCATTCCAAAAGGATTATGCCTTTACCATGAAAAAAACAAATGCGGAATCATATAGACATAAAAAATGGGGGAAAACAAAGAAATAATAACATAAAATGAGTAGAATTATACCATGTGTGTCTAATGAATGTTGTTAGGTTCCATTTAAGCTCCGAGGCGGTGTTCACATCCCTATTCTATTCAAATAGGACAAAATATCGCGGTGACTCAAAAAATAATTAATTAATTCAATTAAAAGAATTTAAAGAATAAATAATTTTTAAAAGGAAAAAGGAAGTCGCCACCTAATTTTAGGAAAAACTAGGAAACCCATTAAATATTCTATAAAACCATTAGATTCTAGGCAAGGGGTTCAAGTAATTTCACAGGGAAGGTGTTAGACATCTTTCGAAATCCATAACTATGAGTCCTGTCTGAATTCAGTTTTTTCAAATTAAGGAGAAGATAAAAGAAAATACAAGTATAACAAACATGCATTACACGCAAATAATAAAATAAAACAATAATATAGTAAACACCCTATGTTTGTCTAACGTCAAAAAAAATAAAAATAAAATAGAATAATATATATATATATATATATATATATATATATATATATATATATATATATATATATATATATATATATATATAGAAATAGATAATTCAAACTTTTTTCGAATAACTTCAATGGAAAACAACTCCGGGTACCTGTAAACACACTTAGTAAAAGTCTTAGTGATAAATTGATACGAATAAAAATAAATGAATCAAATAATAACTTAAAAATAAAATCCCGTCTTATTAACATGGGAGGCCTTGGAAATCGACGATAATTTCTTCATCGGCCAATTTTAACCAACAACATATATAAAAATAAACTAAATTTCCGTCTTTTAAAATGAGAAGACCTCCAAAACCGATGGAGAGATTTTCTCATTGGCCAATTTTAACATGTAACGAACTAATATCATAATAAAGCTAACAACAACAATATCACATAACTCACTTCAAAAAGAATAAGTAAACAACTACTAAAAAACATAAATTTACAAATTAGTCCACTAACAACACAACATCAATACAACAGACGACACAATTATTGAAACATCAATAAACAATGACCAAATGGAATAGCCATTAATATAAAAATGAGGAAAACTAAAATAAAAATAAATAAACCAATAAACACAATGACCACACATTAATATATATAAATTTAAAATCTGAAAACTTAAACAATAGATGATAACAGTGACACAAATGAACAAAAGAAAGGCATTCTAGCACTAGCACGTGTATCCTATCTAATAATTAAAAAAAACTAATACTAATTAGTTAATAATTATAACCCACCAACAGAGAATTGAAAGAATTGAACGTAAACAAATTATAAACTTTTAACTATGAATATGAAAATACCCATTAATATAACTAAGTGAACATCACAAACAACAAACCAAAAGAGATACATGGAGCAAGAATAAAATTACTTAATGTTAAACAACCCACAAATTTAAAAAAATGAAAACATAGATCAATACTAATCAACATTAAGAACAAAATTAAAGGGTCCGGATTTAGTTCTCACCATTGTTGGACATTGTAGAGTTGTTGTAGTGAGGCTATTGTTCACCGGAGTTTGCGATGTGTTGGGATTCGTTGGTCACTGAAAGTAGAACCGCAACAATTAGATGAAGCTGGTTGTAGTTCGTTCTTCACCAATTCATCGAGCCTGAAGCTCATCGCGGGGGAGATCTGGTGGTACTGTTCTTGTTCGTTGGAACTTAGCTTGCTGGAGTTAATGGTGAACACACCTGTGAAAACAAACAAAAAATTGAAAAGGGAAAGGGGAAGGGACTGGCTGCGTTGTTTAGCTCCGATTCATCAGAGCTTTAAGCTCCTCGCCGGAGATGCTGTTGGAAAACGAGAAAACAAAAGGGGTTTTGGGTCTGGTTTTCTGATGGATTTTGGTGGCTTTCTGATGGGTCTTGGTCATCGCGCTCCGACCTGGATCTGGTGGTTGGAGCATGGTGGTTTCGGGTGGCTGTTCGGAGCTTTGGGTTGAGGGTCGAAAGCTGGTTGTTTGCCGGCCAAATATCCGTTGTGGAGGAGAGAAGAGGATGAGTTGAGGGCTTGTTGGAGTTGTTGTTTAGTTGGAAAAATGGAAAGGGGTATTGAAGGGGTGTTTCACCGGATTCCGGCGTGGAGGAAGAGAGAAGAGGCAATGAGGTTTGTTCTTACTTGAAGTTGGCTGCGAGTTCAGAGGTTGTTGGCAGCAGCGTGGTAGTGGACTGGTTGTTTTAGGAGGCTGTTTTGTGGGCTAGAAAGGAAAGGAAAATTGAGAAACTGGGTTGTTCTATTTTTTGGTTGTTTCAGTGAGGGCGATTATCAGTGGTTGTTTTGCTGTGGAGGAGAAGGAAAATGGAAGGTTGGGTGGCGGCTACCTTTGTGCCAAAAAAAGAGGAGAAATTTTTAGGGTTTTTTTTGTTTGGAAATTGTTCCTTCCAATGTAAAAAGAATAATCATTCACCACCAACTTATTTTTTGACCTAGTAAAACTTAAAGAGAAAAAATAATTATGTAATGGGCCCAAATTTTGTGGGCTTGAGATTATGGTCCAAAATTATCGATCAACTGCTTATGCAAATTTTATTTGTATTAATAAATTTCTAAATTGTGCTTAATATCAATATATATATTAACAATAAAATGAATATTAAAAAAATATAATAAACGTAACTAATGACATGTAAAAATACAATTTTAAAATTAACTGATAAAAAATCCTAATTTTTTGATAAATAAGGATAGTTATCGATAAACTTATTTAAAATTATAAAAAATTAGTTTTAAACTATTAAATAAATAAAACTTAAAATTTGTGAATTTTAAAAATGTCAGGTCAAAATTGGGTGTCAACAGACGGCACACAGACAAACAAAGAAAAGAAGGTCCGAAATTTTCTCAGCACACAACACACAACACACAACTTGCATGTTTTGCTAAGTTTTTTCCTCCGTCAACTTTATTGACTAGTTACTACACTATATACTCAAATTAATTAATATTTACGATCCCTCTATTTTATAGTAATTGAATAATTTAGGCTTTTTTCATTTGGTCAAAGTTCAAAGGGGATGTTTTAATTTTGTTTCCATATTTGCAATTTACAAACTTCAAGATGGATGTTTAAATTTTTCTCCATATTTTCCTTTTCCTTTAATGATATTTTATATTTTTTAGGAGATAAATTGCAATATTTACAAAGTTATATTTTTTTATTTTTCATAGGACAATAGGGGAAAATATGGTTTAAATTATGTTCTGGAATATTTTTTTCTTAACTAGTCCTTGAACACGTACTTTGCACGTGTGTTCCATACAATTTTAAGTTACACAAACACACACAGTCAAATGTGAACATGTGTGCTCCAAACATAGTCCATGTCCACACTTCAAAGTTCAAATATGCAAAGAATTTTCATGGATCAATTATTTCAATCTGAATATGAGTTTTATTACAATATAAGTTTTTCAGAAATACGTATTATACTAAAAGAAGTGAATATGCTGCTAGCTTAGCAATAATACAAAAAGTGATAATAATTTGTAGCTAAATCAATTGGAATAGATTTACTTGAAGTAGAGTCTTCTTGGAGGCAAAATCTAACCGAAAGAAGGCAAATGAAATAATGGGATATATACATCTTATGATGCACTTTATAGAGTATTTTAAAGAATATGAAAAGATTGACCAGAATAAATATCATGGAGAAGATAAAAGTACACCTATGTACAACCAGTAAAAATCAAGAAATTTAATGTTAATATAAATGAAGAATGTAAAAAGATTCTATGGAAGATGAAAGACAAAAAAGTTAATGAGTGAAATAATTTAGGAAACCTATACACATGTGACATGACCATAATTAATTGTTATTATACAATGTCTTCCTCACCCTCACCAAACGTTTTTGTTCCTCTAAACAAGTAGTGAAGAAGAAGGTGCAAGAGATAAATAAAATTATGACAGTAAACATTTTCAAAAAGCATTAATATAGTATTTGGATTCATTGAATTTGAGGGGCTAATGAATTTGTTACATTTTCTTATGTAAACAAAAGGTTATTTAAATAAAGATTTATTTTACTTCAGGGATAAAACGGTAAACTAATATTTCATTCATTACTATCATGGATATTAATTATTATTTATGAATAATAACTCAACTTTATAGAATTATTTTGGTATTTCAACTTTTAACTTTTTTTGCATCTATATTTAGTGAAATAATTAATATTTAATAATGATATTATTGTAGTAACTCAACTTTATAGGATTGTTTTGATATTTCAGTTTTTAACTATTATTGTTCCCACTTTTTGATATATATATATTATAAGATACATTTAATTAATTTACCAAGTATATAATTCATCATTAGTTTGTGCTAATTATAACAGAAGAAAATTGAAAGTCCAACGATTGCAAGCTTCCATTGTAAGTATTTATTGAAGCAATTACTTAGCATTTAATATAATGTTATGAATATAATTCATCTGAAAAAATTGTATACCTTTGCACGGCAGGAGTAAATGAGGTACACTTGAGGGTTATTTTAACTGTTACAAAACTTTTGATTTCCTTTTGTCATTTAATAGGATATCATCCAATTGTACAAATGTTCATTGTATCTTAGATTAATTCATGTCATACATGGTGACTTCTCCATTTTTAGAATATTAAGTTTTTTATTATAAATATATTATGATATTTATTATGATTAATGTGTATTTATATTTTTGTTCATAAATATGTAATAATAGTGTTTAATAGAAAATACAATAGTTTTAATTTATAAATAATGTATATTTACATTTTTGCCCATAAATATTATGATATTATAAGGACATTTTTATAATTCAACTTTTGACATAGAGACTTCCCACTTATTTGTATAGACTTATTCGAATGATATTATATATTATAACACATTTACGTAATGAGAAATAGAAAATGTAACAAAGAAGATTATAAGTTCATTTTGTAGAATAGTCTAGGCGTTCTTATGATGTAAATATGTTATATCTATATATACTATAAAACATAATAGTGTCGTTCTGTCACAAAATCAAGGGGAAATGCTTATATTACATCTCAGAGAGTTACTATTAATAAAACACTAATCAATTGATTGCTATAGAAAAGCCAAATTTAAGTACAATAGATAAAAATGAAGATGTGGTAAAATTCATGTCAGAGTAATTCCGTTCGCTTTAATAGATAAATATTCAATACTCTTAAAATTTATATAATAACTTGGAAAATAGGTAAGGAAATAACTTTGAAAACACCGAGCTTTTTAAGAATAAATTTCACGAGTCATTAATATTTTTCCAAAATTTGATAGCTAATTGACACATAAAATATAGTAGCATGGTAAATAGTAGAAAACAAAAGAAACGAAATAATATCAGTAACATATATATCTAACAACATTGTTTTGAGGCAAAGGAAGATAAATAGATTATGAGAAAAGTTAATACATAAGAAGATGAAAAATATAAATAATTAATAATAAGCAAGATAATTTACATTGTATTACACTGAATTTAAAGCGTATGTAATTAATTTATAATGGTGAAAATAAATTATACACTATAAAAAATAACCAAACTTTATCACTAAAACTACAAATTATATTAACTATTTGTTTGACACGTCAAATATCAATTACTTATTTAAAGTGCAAAATGTATATTTCATTTCTCTCCTCGTATCCATTATTGTAGTTCTTTATATGAAAAAAGAAGGCAAAGGAATGGTGAAGTGAAAATAGAAATAGAAAATGAGAAAGGACTATAACAATCATATGCAACATTTAAATGTGCTTACAATATAAATCAACTCTAAATATATCTTTTTCACGATATTTGAAATGTCTTTTACTAATATTATCTTTGAAGGAACTACCACTCCAATTCTAAAACTCAATAAACAGTTAAAAAAATCAAACTAAAAATGCATCTACATTATTTAAAAATCAGTGATAAATAAGAATTTAAACGCACATACCTTATGATTTACAAATGAGAATAATATGGAAGTAAAAGTATTCACTTAAATGTCATGTTATAAGCAAGGAAATACACTACATCAGACATGAAAAAAAAAAATTAAAGCAATGAAAAGAAATGAGGCAATAAAAATCATAATATTACGTTGCAACTGAAGTGAAGCAGCTCTATTACCTTATATGATAATATACATTTATATAAATTATACTGAGTGCACAAAAAAGAATATGAATTGCTATATTCAGGAAGTTCATTCATCTTCCTTTCAATATATATAATTATATATTAACTTACGATTTAATGGAATAATAAATTGAGGAAGATGAAAGATTAGATAATTTAGAGAGTTATTGATATTGGGGAAGAGGAAGATTAGATAATTTAGAGAGTTATTGGTCTATTTTTTTTAAAAAGTAAATGAAGAAAGGAAAGGATTCTTTTCTCTAAAACAAAAAACCAAAAAAATTTAAGTATAAAATCGTCTGGCGTCTCTTTGGTTTTTTATTTTTCATTTATTATTTTGTTATACAAAACAATTAAAGATTAATAAAAATAGAACTATATTACAATCATTTATTTTTAAAAATCTCTTTTTTAGTTGAAGGGTATTTTTGTAATTCAATTTTTAAATTGGAAGCTTCCCACTATATGATGATGATATATGATTAGTGCACATTGCCTCACAAATTCACTTAATAAGAAAGAGAGGGAGCATTAGGTTTTGGAAAATAATTGAAAGAATAAGTAATTAATGCTAAAATTAAGACACAGAAAAATATTTGTGTATGATGACCATAGATTTTTGAAGAAATGTTTAACTTTTAAAGAAATATAATTTGTATCCATAAGTTTTTAAAACTATAAAAATATCCATAAGTTTCTATTATCGTTCTATAATGAACATGTTCGGTGAAAGACATGATAACGAACACAATTAAGATGAATCTGAATAAAGAAGAAAAAACAAAAGAAAAATATCATTGATTTGTATACGAAAACTACTATCTACCTATAATTGAAAGTGAGTTCGGAGAGCAAACTAGTATAAATTGTTTTTAGTATATATATATATATATATTGTACAACAAAGGGATGACTGAAATTCAATCTAACACTATAAATGATGGGTATATTTTATAAATTAAAAGTTAGGTATACTTTTTAATTATAAAAAAATTCCAACTAATAGAATTTGGCCCAAATATTAATTTTTTCTAGTATTTCGGAATATGCCGTATTTTTCAAAAGTATTTATCAATTAATGACAAATTTTATGGTCAAACACTATTTCCTAAGTTTTTCTAGATATTTTTGAAAATATTTGTGGCCAAACGGCACGGAAAATACCTCAGTAATTCTAAAAAAAAAAAAAGTTGATTCATATTTTGACGATTTTAGCTCTAGATGTGAAGAGTTAATGTATTCTGTATGTTAGTGTAAAATTATTGTTATTTCATATGTTTAAGAATTCCACGTCGAAACTTCATTATGAGGAAAAAGTTAGGGTGTGTCTGATATCAAGGAAAATATACTCCACGAAAAATATTTTTTTAAAACTTGATAAACGTAATTAAAATGGAGGAAGTATTTCTTTTATCCATAACGACCGTTAAGCGATCAATGCATCTGCATTTATCTTTATTTCTCCATGGCAAAAGGCCGACATTCTTTTTGAAATGATTACAGTGGGTTAAGCGTGTGTCTTTTCTAATTCTTATTTAGTTTAGTCTTTTGCCCCCTCTTATAAGCAAAAAATAAAAGTCAAAATTGTTAATAAGCTATATAACACATGAAAGGGTGACTGAGCTTGTTTGGTAATATCCCATTAGAAAGATTTGTTTCATTTTACTTAAAGAGATATATAACGTAATTTAGATTAATACTCTATTGAATATCTTTCTTAAGAATGGATAAAATTGTCCAAGCTCGTTCAGACATCATGCTTATAAAATAAATAAAGAAGTGTTCAACTCCTTAAAGTACATAAAGGAGTGTCTATATTAAGTGAATATATTAAGAGAAAAATCTTAACAATTTACTCAAGATGTTGTCTTTCTCCTTAATTATATCCATTAGGCAATAGTAATCAATATATTTTTATGTGTTTGGGTACTTTTTCTTCTAATTACTTTAAATGTAGTTCAATAGTCCACGTCCTAATTTGATTTTTACTCTATGCTTTCCTCATTATTTGGATATTGTGTTGCTATTTCGCTACATAGGTTGCTAATACCGTGTTCTACTATTAATTAATAGATAGGGATTAAAATTTAGTTAGTTCTTAAAATATTTTACTCCAAAATCAATTTACTAATTAGTTAAAATTCTAGGTTCAAAATAATTTATCATCAATGCATACTGCACCACGGTTGGGCTTTTTTCCCCCCAGTTTTCTGCAAAGATAAATATTTTATTATATAGTGCATTTTTAGCAGCTACACTGTGTCCAAAAGAAGATGTTATAGCAGCTATAGTGTGTCTATTGGTATAATATTGAAGTACAAAACAACAAACTTAAATAGAATACTTGGTATGCACCGGTGGATATGCTTCTGCTATGTAAGAAGAATTTATTATGAAAGATAAGCATGTTAGTTTTAAAGTAGACGAGAACTTCATTTTGCTGATTGTGATTTTGCTTTCTGTATCTGATGATATTTTGTCTCGACGTGCAACAAAAGGAGCTGAATGGGGCACTTTGATAGCATCTAGATTCTTGTTCAATGTCAAAACTAGAGAGCAATATGAGCTTCACTTAAGTTGGATATTCAGGAGTCCGTCAACATCTAAATTTCTTGTATTTTCTATATGAACTTGCAAAAAAAAATTTGTGAAATTTACAGTGATACATGTTTTGAAAAAGCAATTAAGACTTGTTATTAGTGTAACAATGTTGACGTGCATCAGTAAGTTCTCTCTCCATTTCTCTCTCTCTTTTTAGCATGAAAAAGTGGACAATCAGTTAGGAAAGCTGAAAGTCATGGCTCTCTGATCCATATTTGATCCGTCACTTACGTTCTTTGTAAACCACTAACATTGTCCAAATACCAAAATCCCTCTTTTTTGGTTAACTTGATATTTCTAATAGAGAAGTTGATCTTTTTACCTCTGGAAGGAAATTACTAGTTAGATTATCAAATTTGCTTTCCTTTTTTGAATCTGTTTTTCATGTTGTGGGATTAAATTCTCATAAATACTGTATGTATATTTTATGCTTATATAGTCTTCTTCCTGTGTTAAAAAAATTTGCTTTTCCTTCCTTTCAGATATTGCATGTTGGGCTATTATGTTGATGCACTAGTGGATTGGAGTTGTGAAGAATTTCATATTGGCAAAGGGATAATGTCTCTTCATCATATGGACTGGAAAATGTGCATTTTGAGGGACCAAGTTTCATGCCTCTAAAAAATTTGTCAGAGTATTGTGCAACCAATGAAACAAAGTAAGTTTCCTAGTGGACATCATATTAACTGGGAAAAGGAGGTACAGAGGGGGGAAATGAGATATCTACTTGTTAAAGAAACATTTGGTATTTCATCAAATATTAAGAAATATGAATCTCCGCTGATAAATATTGTCTCCTCAAGAGTTGTGTCAAACCCATGACAATTGTTGACTCGAGGGATTTTTAGCAAGCCTAGAGGTCAAATTTGAAACTCTTTTCTTGAGAAGAGCAGGTTCAGCGGCCTTTGGAATTAACACGATATACAAAACCTCACATTTTTCAAATTGCCAAAAACACTAAACAGAGCAAAAAAAAAAAAAAAGTACAATTATCTAAAGGTTAAGTGATCACCACCATCTTTTGTATACATTACTTAATTTGATTTTTCCTCTTCTTATACCTTTATTCTTAAGAAATTTCATTTTCTAGCATATACCACAAATAGTTTTTTTTATATGTTAAGATATCTAGCGTTGATATTATCTTTCAAAATGATTTTCATTACATCATCAATATGTGTAAAGCTTTCGTAGCAAAATTTATTCTTTACTTCTATCCAATTGGTGTAGCCTATTTTGTTTTTAGGTTTGGGTGATTCTACCGGTATGGAGCATAGAAGTCTCAATTATGTGAATGAGAGTCGAATGATGAATTCATCTATGACAAACCCTTGTGATCCTACTCTAATTCCTTCATGGAAGTAAGTACCCTCATTGTGTACAATTATTACAAATTTAAATTCAGCTCATGTCTGTTTTTGGATGGTCCATCTTTGCTAGTAGTCAGCTGATTGATTAACCTCTCCTTTGTAATTCGATAAGTACAGAAACATATATAATACATTTTTTCAACAACATAATCAGGAGAGGCTTAAGCATATTACTGGCCTAAAGCAAAATTAAACGGGGCCTTAAACTTGAATAGTTAATAACTTTTACATAATTGATTTCTTCTGGTTTTCAATTGATAATATAATCATTCTTTATTTAAATTATTTTTTATGAGATATAGTACTCCAATATGTCAAATACTTTCTACTAATTCCTTCAGTTTCATGAAAAGTTTACTTTTTCTACAAATAGTATTCAATATTTGTTAAAAAATAATAACTTATTATTTTTAAAAATGAGTCCCCTTAAATTTAGGGGCCTAAGGCACATGTCTTTTTTTTTAACACTGCCGAGCCACCCCTGAACATAATGCTGGTCCCCTGAAGAGATGGCCTTGTGGTTAAGGCATAAGAGTAACAACTTGGACATTCTAGGTTTGAATCCCAGCAACAACAACGGTGCGCCCATCTGATCTAGCCTTACAAGGCAGTATTACCTAATCGATATGTGCTTATGGGATGTACAAGTTGCCCAAATTAGTTGGGGTACATGCAAGTTGATATGGACACCATTAGTATCACTAAAATAATGAGTAGTGCATTGAACAATATATGACATAATGACAATCTCAATGTATATTGCTTAGTCAGATGATATATAGTTGATCTAATTCTCTTCCTCTTTACATTTCAGGGGAAATTTTGACATCTTCGATACTTTGGAATTTGTAGGATGCTCAATAATTATATCCAGGCCTATCCTTCATCAAGAGTTAGACGTAAGGTATATGAGTTCTCATGTCTTTTGCGTGACACTCTTAAATTTGAACTTGTTCCCCATGGGCATATTTGAAAAACTCTATTCAATAATCATATTCCAAGTAAAGAAGATATAGGATTGTATTTGTTTGCAAGTAAGAAAGAAAGATTAGTTTTCTTTATATATCTATCTGTAATGGGGTAAGGGTTGCAAAGTAGAAGTGTCCCAATGCCCAGGAATGTTTTTACTAGAAATTGATTTTCATTTCCCATTACATGAAAGTCTTAGGGATATATTGATCTGGTGGAGTTCATGCGTAGCAAAGATTTGGTTATGAGAACACTAATAAATGACGTTGAGCTGCTTATACTTGCATCCACAACCTTGTGCAGCGATTCTCAATATACGTCGATAATCTCTATATTCTTTTCTCATTTTCAATGAACTTTTTAGGTAATACATTTACCTATATATCCAGAAGATTATGCCTTTTTAAAGTGGGAATACTTGCTTGGTTTCATTTGAGTATAAATGTGTTGTGTCATCAGGCCAAGCTGTAGAGTACTGATAGTACATTCTCTGATTCTCATGGGAGACTAGATCAATTATCTAATCCTTTGATTATAAATGTGTTGTGGATGTTCTTGCAGGATGGAACAAAGAGCACTTCCTGTGGTAACTATTTTACTGCCGAAAAGGGCAGCAACAAAGTGATTGATACGGAGATAGACATGATAGCTGGAGAAAATGTGGGAACGCTTGACATTGTTCTCTCGACAACTACTGTTAGAAATGGCTTTGATTTAGCTCTTTCACAGAAAATGTTACTGATGTTACCTGCAATCTAGTTTGTGAATTTGTTGTCTTTATAGAGTTGCTCATGACAATGTAACACCAGTTCTTCGGAGATTGTTTTGCTTTTACATTGTTATTCGACTTTATCTTTATTAATAATTCAACCGTTGGAGTTGTATGTTTTAGCTTCTCTCGCATTATTAAAATTGGGTTGATATACGTCTTGATTCAACTAACTTGGGATAATCTATGAGCTGATTATGGGGACAGCGCTGTGGGACGCACATGATGATCATGTGTTGTACAAAATCGGGTTTGAGAAACCGAAGTTTAAGAATTCAAAGTTGTCGTAGGAAGTTCAAGGTTTTCTGAAAAGAAATGTCTTGGGAAAAATCCCCAGCTAGCGTTGGAATGCGGACATGCTCTTGAACCATCCTTTTCTGCAGAATTCATCCAAAATAGCCAACACACTAAAGACAAGGAATGAAACTTTCGGAAGGGTACTGGGTGTAGAGATATTTTAGGCTTGATTCCGTAATCTTTGTAAAATAGGAAGTTTATATTAAGCCCTTGATTCTAGGGTAAATAGTTAGCAATCAGTTGCTTTCCATGTATTGTAACTTAGCAGTAGTTATATATTGATGTACATGTCTCTTTTGAGACTCAATACAAAAGAACTATTCTGGTCAAAATTTGAACTTTGGGTACTGACAATAGATAGATGCATAATCAAAAATTGATTTGTAAAGAAGTACGTGTGGGCTTGATCCCTCTTTAGGCTTTGTATTAGGGT
Source organism: Solanum lycopersicoides (assembly GCA_022817965.1). Lineage (NCBI taxonomy): Eukaryota > Viridiplantae > Streptophyta > Magnoliopsida > Solanales > Solanaceae > Solanum > Solanum lycopersicoides. The sequence continues at coordinate 63,459,617 of CM040623.1, read as the reverse complement.
GTGTAGGCAGAGAGTGACGAATATGATCTCACGTGCAGCCCTTGTTAGTTTAGTAAAGAAAGGTGAGTTGTTATATCTGTTTTGCAAAGCTGGGTTTTGTTTTTCTGATTAATCTTCTCGGTCAGAAATCTATGGTTTAACAGATCTGTTGTGCTTTTCCATATTATGATAGATCTATGGTTTCTTTATTAATATGACTCACCTGTTGTGCTTTTCCCTCTCTTTTTTCACCAATTTGGAAACAATGTTTTGCCTGTCAAGTACTATTGGTTTTGGGGAGTGTTATCCTGACTCGTGAGAATTTTATTGTCATGCTCGAACTCTAAGCTTGAAGCTTTTCATTGTGATTATCCCTAGTACAAACATGTACCTGGTTTCTATACCAATGTTTCATTGTTATACTAAATACTGTCTGCATACAAATATACACAACACTCATATGTAAAACCACCACAAGAAGGTACTCTTCTTAGGTGCAGACTTAAAAAAAAAAAAGATTTTTTAATGATTCTGGAGCTACACCTCACCTTGTGAATGTTCTTGCAGGACGGAACAGTGAGCACTTCCTGTGGGGATTATTTTAACACAACAAAGTGATTGATATGGGGAATGAGGTTTAAATGGATACCTTTAGTCATGGTTGTACATCTATTCACAACGAGTTTTCTTCATTCAGTTCTATCTTCTTTAGTCTGTTTTAGTCCGGCTACTTCTGTCTATCTTGATGTGTGCATCGTCTATCTGACATATCTTTTGGTTATATAATGCGAATCTAGTAATTGCCTCACGAATTTATGATTGCCGAACTTGAACGCTATCTTCCGGATTGGTTTGTGTAGAAGGGACTTTGAACCACTTTCTTCTTCCTTGTCTTTGCTGTGTTGACTATTATGGACGAATTCTGCAGAAAAGGATGGTTCAAGAGCAGATCGGTAGTCCAACGCGAGCTGGGACTCTTCACAAGACATCTCTTCAGAAAATATTTGGCTTCCTTTGACAACATTGAATTCTGAAACTTAGATTTCTCTAACGCGATTTGGTGCAACACATGATCATCATCTCTGTCCGAAGCGGTGTCCCTGTAATCAGCTCATAGACAGTGCAACCAAGATCCCAAATATCAACGTGTGGGCCACAGTCATAGTTACGCACCAATTCAGGTGCCATATACCTTTTTGTTCCCCTGATCATCAGTTGTCGTTTTTCTTTCACGGCCTGTTCAAAAGTCATGGAAAGCCCGAAATCAGCAATCTTGACAGTTTCTTCTGTGCCCACTAGGATAATATTGTCAGGCTTGATGTCGCAGTGAATAATTCCGTTGGTGTGAATGCAACTGAGGCCTAAAAGAATATTCTTTGTGTGTTTTTTAACTTCAAATGCTTGATGTTGCAGTGAATAATTCCGTTGGTGTGAATGCAACTGAGGCCTAAAAGAATATTCTTTGTGTTTTTTAACTTCAAACTCGGGCAGTGAATTGCAATTGCGAAGACGATTGGCAAGGCTTCCTCCTGATTCATACTCCAGCAATAAGTTGTAAATGATGACTTCATCTTCGAATGAGAGATTAGCTCCGAAACAGCGAATAATGCAAGGAGAGTGTTTGAACATGTGGAGAAATTCCTCTTCTTCTTTCAACGATTGAGAAGCATTGTAGTTCCAAGACTTGACGGCAATAAGAGAGGGAAGAGTAACACCGTGAAATAGTGCATTGGAGGTAGAAGCTAACAAGACGACACCGAAATTACCTTGACAGAGTTGTGCCTCTCTCCCACAATAATTCCGCAATTGAAAATTAATTATGAATTGGACCTACTAACGAGAGTAATTTATAGTTTTCTAATCCTATTTTAATTTGGATTATGTTGGGTTTAGTAAGTGTGAATGGGAAAAAAAAAGAATATGAAAAGTGAGGGAACTATTTTGGAGGGAAAATGAAAAGTCATTTGCAAGTGCAAATGAAAAGTCATTTCTCCCATATCGGCAAAAGAAAGGGAAATAGTTGTCCTTATATAAGGAAACACTTTCTTTACTTCTTAAAGAGCTAAGAAGAAGATGCCCCCTTGCGTCGTCGTCGTCGCTCGCTCGGCTTCGGTGGATTTGGATTTGATTGATTGATTGATAAATTTATTTAATCAGTTTTGTTAATCAATAAATCCTGTTAATATTATCTATTATAAATTAATTCAGAATGTTAGTTAATTAACAGAATTATATTTCGAAAAGTTGTTACTCTTTTCGAAAAGCCGTTATTTTCCTAACAGACACATTTTGTGAAAAGTTGTTATTTTTTCCAAATGACACAACTTTCTGGATAAAATGGGTCTGAACAGATTTCTTTGAACATACACGTTTCTTGCTAAAAATGGCTATAAAAGGAAGTCAATTTTCATTTTTTCAAACACTGAAATTTTCCTTCTCTGCATACATTTTTCTCTCAAAATCAAAGTGTCGATCGACTGAGTCTGTGTGACTTGTTGCTGTTCTTAAGTTTGTTGAAGTTAAAGAAGTTTGAGGTACCGCTATTTCTTTAATAGGATTAATCCATTTTATCTTGGGAGAAATTAATCCATAACCTCGGGTACAGTGAGGGGATTAAATTTCGTAAGGAGACACAGTAATTTCTGTGGACTCGAATTATTTTGTATACTTTCTGCTTCATCATATTGTTTCTGTCTTTTTGGCTAACATTATAAATACAGGTTACTAACAGATTAAACCTTTCTTACCTAAATGGATCCTCTAAGTTTCTTAAAAGAAGTAACTTTCTAATAATTTCAAAATTTAACTATAGCTTTGTTTCCTTCTACGCTATTCTTCTCCTCTGTTTTCCTATTCTTTTTTTCTTTTCTTTTCCTAAATAAATTTCTTAAACAAGAAATTTTTGAAATCATTTTTAAAGAGCATAATTTAAAGGCGGGAAAATCAATATATTTTAATTTCTTTTCCATTAATAATAATAAATAGATTTTTTAAAAAATAATTATCAATCAAATTAAAGAGCATAATTTTTTAGGGAGGGAAAAGCAATCAGCATAATAATAAATAGGTAGTAATAGCAGTTTTCGTATACAAATCAATGATATTTTTCTTTTGTTTTCTTCATCTTTATTCAGATTCAACTTAATTCTGTTCGTTATCATGTCTTTTCATGGAACGTGTTCATTATAGAACGATAATAGAAACTTACACGTATTTTTAATAGTTTTTAAAACTTGTGGATATAAATTATATTTCTTTAAAAAGTTAAATATTTCTCCAAAAATCTATGGTCATGCTGATATACGTATATTTTTTCTATGTCTTAATTTTAGCATTAGTTACTTATTCTCCAAATTATTTTCCAAAACCTAATATTCCCACGTTTCCTTATCAAGTGAATTTTTGAGGCAATGCACACTAATTAAGAAAAAAACCATTCCAGGACATAATTAAACTATATTTTCCCCTATTGTCCTTTGTAATATAAAAAATATATAACTTTGTGAATAGTGCAATTTATCTCTAGAAAAATATAAACATCATTAAAGGAAAGGACAAATATGGGAGAAAAATTCAAACATCCATCTTGAAGTTTGTAAATTTCAAATACGGAAAAAAAAATTAAAACATCCCTTTTGAACTTTGACCAAATGAAAAAATTCTCAATATTCAATTATTATGAAATAGAGGGAGTACTAAATATTAATTAATTGGAATATATAGTGTAGTAAATAGTCAAGTCTAGATTATCCAAATCCAAATATAACAATAAGTAAAAGTTGGCGGAGAAAAAAAAGTAGCAAAACATACAAGTTATTATGTGTTGAGAAAAAAATTGCAGACCTTCTTTTCGTTGTTTGTCTGTGTGCCGCCTTGGAGCTCAAATGGAACCAAACAACATTCATCATTCATACATGGTAAAATTCTACTCATTTTATGTTACTATTTCTTTGTTTTTCCCCATTTTTGATGTTTATGTGATTCTGCACTTGTTTTTTTGCCTTTCATGGCAAAGGCATAATCCTTTCGGAATGATGATTAGCATTGGGATTAAGTTTTTTTTTCACTCTTAAATTTTATGAGAAATATTTAAGGAAAACTTGTAAATGTGGAGTATTTAATTTGACTAGTAATTTTTTTGAAAGTTGTGTTTCATATAACTCTACTTTATTGCAGAATGTTTTGGATTTCTGATTCTAGTTTGAGTTTTAAAAATAGGATATCTAGCAAAAATATGTTACAAAAAGTGATAATTGTCATTTCATCATTTGTTACAAAATATACATATTGTTCAAGGATAGAAAAAGTTTGATACTTATTAACATGCTTAAATAGATGTATTAAGTAATTTGGATTAATACTCTATTAAATATCTTGATAGACAAAGTTCGATACTTAGATATAAAAATAAAATTGTTCAACTCTTAAAATAAAGGATAATATGGAAACTCCAAATCATTAGCGCGGCTCGCTATTTCCTGCCCTCTCTCTCAAATGTTCTATGGAGACGTGATAGCAACCATGGTTGCATCCTGTGGGAGAGATTTGCATCAAACAGTGATTATCACATTTGCATATGGAAAACAAGTATTATTAGAGTTATGAAAGCTATTACCAAAGCAATTTGATGCTAAAGAAAACTGATATCGGACAATTTTATCTTCGTCACATGTTGATTAGGTTTAATTTTATGAGGACTATGTACATGTTCTATCAAGTTCTTATGGATATTTTAAATTTGACAGGGAAGAGGATTTGGTTAGAATTTATTCATGGACGCCATTGTTCAACCACAAGGATGAAACACCTAAAGCCTGGGTATGAATTTCATAGTAAGAGTTACCTACAGATCTCTTTGCAAGGAGGTCTTAATTATCAATTGCAACAGCTGCAAGAACACCTATTTCAGTTGATAAAACAACGCAGGATCGCACCAGGCCTAGTATGACTAGGGTTAAGATAATTCTTGACCTACTAGACAAACATCCAAATCATGTAAGACTACAATTTTTTAAGAAAGAATCGGGTAAACTTAATAAACATTATCAATGAATTGTTTATGACAATCTTCCACTGTATTGTACTCATGGTAAACACCAAGGACATGAGGAAAATAAATGTCATTTGTTAGTAGGGAAGATATTGTCTCAAGGTGATCATTTAGCCGACGAAGTTGGGTGAGATGTTGCACTTATGCAACCTGATTTTGAGGCTAACAGTATGGAAAGATCAAAGGAGATGCACATGATTTTTTTAGGCATAATACATATATTAAACCCAAAACATAGCTTCAAATTTAAACTTTGGCCTCCAACTTTTATAGTGCACAAATAGGCACTTTAACTATCCTGCCTTTTAATAAATAAACACGCTAATCCTACCTGGCAAAACGCGTGAAATGCACGTATTCTGCGCGCGTGAGGAGTAATTTTCGAGGCTCACAACAATAAAAAAAATGCCGAAATTACAATTCTACCACCCCGGATTCCGGCCAATCTCCGGCAACCCAAAACTCCATTCATTTTACCCAGATCACGATTCCCGATCTCCAGTTTAGCAGATTCAGTGGTGAGTCCTCATTCTCCGAGGACAATAGTCATGAGTTCATTTCATTCTTTTAGTCATTTAGTTTCAGTTTTTGCTAGACTTAGTTGGGGCTTGTCCAAACATTTCCAGTCAGTTAGAGGCTTATTTCATACATAGTTAGTCTCAGCTTAATGTTGAGTTAATAACTTCTTTGTATTAAACTCATTGTTTTCAAATGTCTCGGTTATAGAATATGGGTATTCCCCATCTTTTCAGTTTAAATTATGACTTAGATTCCTCATTCAGTTTATTATATTTAGTATGCTCATGATCATGCCAACAGGGTTAGCTTGGGATCACTTGTGGTCCTAGGTTTCGTGTCCGCGTCTCGGGGGTAGCTCGGGGCATGACAAAACTTGGTATCAGAGCACTAGGTTTATGAGTCCTAGGATGTCTGAAAAGTCGCACTAAGTAGAGTCATTTTCATGGGTGTGAAGTGCACCTCATCTAATGAGAGAGAGGCTACAAAGTGTTTTAGGAAAACTTCACTTTCTTGTTACTCTTATCGTGCGTAAGGTATGATCTTATTCCACTCTAACTTGACGTTCTACGTTTCAGATCATGCCTCCTCGTAGAGCTAATGCTAGGAATGCGAATGCCAGGAATGCAAACGCAGCTCCTCCAGTCCCAGATCAGAAAGTCTCCAACGCTGAGTTCAGGAATGTCATACAGATGTTGTCTCAGAGTATGACCAACCAGAACAATCGGGTTCATGCTCCTGTGAATGAAAATGGTGGATCAGCAGCAACAAGGGTCCGTGACTTTATTAGGATGAATCCTCTTGAGTTCTTATGATCACAAACTAATGAGGATCCTCAAAATTTCTTGGATGAGATCAAGAAGATCTTTGAGGTAATGCAAGTCACTGGGAATGATCAGGTTGAGTTGGCATCATACCAGTTGAAGGATGTTGCTCATATATGGTACACTCAGTGGAAGAAAAATAGGGGTACAAAAGCAGCTCCTATTACCTGAGGCCTTTCTGGATAGGTTTTTCCCAATAGAGTTGAGAGAAGCAAAGGCTCAGGAATTCATGAACTTAAGGCAGGGAAACATGACGGTCCAAGAGTATGGGCTCAAGTTTAACCAACTCTCCTGGTATGCTCCTCACATGGTTGCTGAATCCAGGGCTCAGATGAATAAGTTCTTGTATGAAGTGTCGGATTTGGTGAAAACTGAGTGCAGAAGTGCTATATTACTGGGAGATATGAACATCTCTAGACTTATGACTCATGCTCAGCAGGTTGAGGGTGATAAGTTTAGGGAACATGCTAAGGAGAATAAGAAGGCTAGGACTGGGAACTATGACCATTCTTAGCAAAAATCAGGTGGTGGAAATCGCTCGCAGAGTCAGCAAAAGTTTTCAGCTCCAGCCCCTTCGTCAGCTAGTGTTCCATCCTCCAAGAACAGGTATGACTAGAAGGTTAGAGCACCAGGCTCTAAGTCTCAGGAAAGTGTTTCAGGCACCAAGACTTACCCCACTTGCCCTAAGTGTGGTAAGAATCATCCGAGCGAGTGTCTTGCAGGAAAAGAAGGATGTTTTGGGTGCGCTCAGTCTGGTCACAGGTTGAGGGATTGTCCTTCTAGACAGGGTCAAGGAGGTGGAAATGGTAGAGCTCAGTCTACAACTTCATCAGCACCAGCAAGTCACCCGACTCAGCAGGGTAACTCATCTGGTACAGGTGGCGGTCAGCGCCAGAACAGGTTGTATGCTCTTCAGGCTCGCCAGGATCAGGAAGGTTCTCCTGATGTAGTCACTGGTACGTTACGAGTCTTTGACCTTGATGTTTATGCATTCTTAGATTCAGGGGCTAGTCTTTCATTTGTAACTCCTTACATAGCGTCCAATTCAGTGTCAGTCCAAAAACTCTCTCAAAACCTTTCTCAGTCTCTACTCTAGTCGGTGACCCAGTTATAGCTAGACGGGTATACATAAATTGCCCTGTCACTCTATCTCAGAAAGTCACCTCAGCAGATCTTGTAGAGTTAGAAATGGTAGACTTTGATGTCACTCTAGGCATGGATTGGCTATATTCCTATTATGCCTCAGTCGATTGTAGAACTAAGATTGTTCATTTTCAGTTTCTAGACAAACCAATCTTAGAATGGAAGGGTAGTAGCTTAGCGCCTATGGGTTGATTCATTTCTTACCTTAAGGCCAAAAAGATGATCTCTAAGCGTTATCTCTATCATCTAGTTCGGGTTAAGGATTCTAGCTCTGAAACCCCAACTCTTGAGTCAGTTCCAATAGTCTGTGAGTTTCCAGAAGTATTTCCAGAAGATCTTCCCGAAGTCTCTCCCGAAAGGGAAATCGACTTTGTAATTGATCTCCTTGTAGATACCCAGCCTATTTCTATTCCTCCTTACAGAATGGCTCCAGCAGAGCCTGAGGTATTGAAAGAGCAGTTGAAATACCTTCTAGATAAGGGCTTCATTAGACCTAGTATTTCACCATGGGGTGCACCAGTATTGTTCATAAAGAAGAAAGATGGTTCTCTCAGAATGTGCATTGACTATAGACAGTTGAACAAGGTCACAATCAAGAATAAGTATCCCATCCCCAGGATTGATGAATTATTTGACCAACTTCAAGGTGCGAGCCATTTCTCAAATATAGACCTCAGATCGGGTTATCATCAGCTTAGAGTAAGAGATAGTGACATTCTGAAAACAACCTTCAGAACTCAGTATGGTCATTAAGAATTTGTAGTTATGTCGTTTGGACTAACCAATGCTCCTGCAACTTTCATGGATTTGATGAAAAGAGTGCTCAAACAGTACTTGGACTTGTTCGTTATCGTCTTTATTGATGATATCCTCATTTACTCTAGGAATGAGGAAGAACATGCGAGTCATTTGAGAATTGTACAAAAGACTCTCAAAGATCGCCAGTTATTCGCTAAGTTTAGCAAATATGAGTTCTGGTTGCAATCCGTTGCTTTCCTTGGTCATATTGTATCTAGCAAAGGGATTCGAGTGGATTCACAGAAGATAGCAACAGTGAAACAATGGCCCAGTCCTACCTCTGCTACAAATATCAGAAGTTTCTTAGGTCTAGCGGGTTATTATAGAAGGTTTGTGGAAGGATTCTCATCCATAGCCTCACCATTGACTAGGTTAACTCAGAAAATGGTTAAGTTTCAATGGTCAGATGATTGTGAGAAAAGCTTTGCAGAATTGAAAACTAGATTAACTACAGATCATATCGTGACTCTACCAGATGGTTCAGATGGTTATGTGATCTATTGTGATGCATCTAGAGTTAGCCTAGGTTGTGTGTTGATGCAGCGAGATGAGGTTATAACTTATGCTTCTAGACAACTTAAGGTTCACGAGGAGAACTATCCAACCCATGACCTCGATCTTGCAGCAGTGGTGTTTGCACTTAAGATATGGAGACACTACTTGTATGATATTCATGTAGATGTGTTCACTGATCTTAAGTGTCTTCAATATGTGTTCACCCAGAAAGAGTTGAATCTTCGCCAGAGGAGATGCTTGAGTTCCTTAAGGATTATGATATGAGTGTGCATTATCATCCTGGTAAGGCGAATGTAGTAGCAGATGCTCTTAGCAGATTAACTATGGGTAGTGTAGCCCATGTTGAGGAAGAAAGGAAGGAGCTAGTGAAGGATGTTCACAGGATTGCTCGCTTGGGAGTTCGACTTATGAGCATATCAGACAGTGGTGTAACAGTTCAGAATGGGGCAGAATCTTCTTTGGTAGTGGAGGTTAAGGAAAATCAAGACAGTGATCCAATCTTGCTTGAACTTAAGGGTGCAATCCACAATCAGAGAGTGGAGGTTTTCTCCCAAGGGGGAGATGTTGTACTTCGATACCAAAGTAGATTGTGTGTTCCTGATGTGGGCGAGTTGAGACAGTATATTCTTGCAGAAGTCCATAAATACAGATATTCTATTCACCCAGGTGCCACTAAGATGTACCGTGATCTGCGGGAAGTCTATTGGTGAAATGACATGAAGAGGGATATAGCATATTTTGTGAGTAAGTGCCCCAATTGCCAGCAAGTCAAGGTAGAACATCAAAAACCAGGAGGTATGACTCAAGAGATCGATATTCCTACTTGGAAGTGGGATGTGATCAATATGGATTTCATCACAGGGTTACCTCTTACTCGCAGACAGCATGAATCAATTTGGGTGATAGTTGATAGGATGACTAAGTCTTCTCACTTTTTAGCGGTCAAGACTACAGATTCGGCAGAGGACTATGCCAAGCTTTACATTAATGAAATTGTGAGGTTGCATGGGGTTCCTTTGTCTATAATCTCAGATACAGGTCCTCAGTTTACCTCTCATTTCTGGAAGTAATTTCAGAAGGGTCTTGGTACTCAAGTTAACCTTAGCACAACAATTCATCCACAGACGGATGGACAGGCAGAGCGTACCATTCAGACCCTAGAGGATATGTTGAGACTTGTGTGATCGATTTCAAAGGTAGTTGGGATGATCACCTTCCTCTTATTGAGTTCGCCTATGACAATAGCTATCATTCCAGCATTCAGATGGCCCCTTATGAGGCACTGTATGGGTGTAAATGTAGATCTCCTATTGGTTGGTTTGAAGTAGGTGAAGCAGCTTTAATAGGGCCAGATTCAGTTCTTTATGCTATGGAGAAAGTGCAACTCATTAGAGAGAGACTTAAGACAGCCCAGAGTCGTCAGAAATCTTACGCAGATGTAAGAATAAGGAAACTAGAGTTCCAAGTTGATGATTGGGTTTTCTTGAAAGTGTCACCTATGAAAGGAGTGATGAGATTTGGCAAGAAAGGGAAACTCAGTCCTAGATATCTAGGCCCTTACAAGATCTTGAAAAGGGTTGGCAATGTGGCATATGAGTTAGAGTTGCCAGCAGAATTAGCAGCAGTGCATCCGATCTTCCACATCTCACTCTTGAAGAAGTGTGTAGGTGATCTGGCCTCTGTAGTGCCATTAGAGAGTGTGGCGGTGAGAGATAGTCTTTCTTATGAGGATATACTAGTTGAGATTCTTAACCGTCAGGTTAGAGGGTTGAGAAATAAAGAAGTCGCTTCAGTCAAGGTTTTGTGGAGGAGTCCGTCCGTAGAGGGAGCTACTTGGGAAGCAGAAGCAGCCATGAAAGCCAAGTATCCTCATCTCTTTCCTTCCGATTCCACTCCAGCTTGAGGTAATAGTTCCTCTTCAGTTTTACAGTCATTCATGCGTGAATTCAGCCTTAGAATCATGTTCCCTCAGTTTATACTTGCATTTTCAGCGTATTTTCATGTTCTCGGAACTAATTCAGTCAGAAACTCAGTTCTCAGTGTTAGTAGTAGGGATTACAGCTCTCTCCCTGTATTTCAGCTAGTTTAGTCTTCATTTGAGGACGAGTGTTCCTAAGGGGGAGATAATGTAACACCCAGTATCCAAAACAGACCAAAATAAATAATCTTTTCAGAAATCTGCAGGTGCAGTCGACGGTTACCATCGACGGACCGTAGCCTGACCCACGGCCCGTGCTGCACATCTGTCGATTGTGACTGAAACTCCCCCAAGACGCAGCCCAAAAAATTTGACTAAGTGTCGAACGACGGACAGACCTACGATCCGTAGTTCATACTACGGTCCATAGTTTGTGTCCGTCTATCAAGACCCTATTTACCCACTCTCTAACAAGAACCACGATTGACCAACACGGTCCGTAGATGGACCTACGGACCGTAGGTGGAAATTAGCAGACAGTTAGGGGGAAATTGTAGTTGGGTCAACTTCAATTGATCATAACTCTTAGCAAAAAATTAATTAGATGTCCCATGACCAACCAAAAGATAGATAATTAAATTAGCTTTCCATAGCCACCGACCTTGCTAAATTCAGATCTCCAAGTAAAACGTTATGCCTGTTTTAGTAAAGGCATGTCGAACAGACCCAACCTACAAACCCAAACGAAGGACCGTCGATTGAACGACGGCTCGTCAGTCCAGGTCATCGTTTGGTCCGACAGCAATTAACTCAGGAGTCTTTTGGTCTTTTCCCACTTTGTTTAAACCCTAAGATACGTCGTTTTGACCCTAAATTATCAGATTTTAGTCAGTTTAAGCCTATAAATATAACTAAAATTTATCTAAGTCAAATCATTAAATCAAAACTTAGAAAATTAGAACCAAGAAAGGAGAAAAAGGTCAAGAACCCTAGTTCAAGAATGCAGCAAGGTTCTAGCAGTTCCAGCCCCAAAATTTAAATATTTCTCCGTGAATTTCATCACCACGTATGTGGGATTTTACTAGTGGGTTCCTTTCACCCATTGGGTCCCTAGTTTTCTGTGAGATTCTTTATTCCCATATCATGATTAGACCTAGGGTTTATAGAACTTCAACAGAACTTCATGAATTAATTAGTTATATGTTCCAAATCAGATATCCATGTTATCATTCAGTTTATCGCATGAATTTCAGAACAGATCCTATGTATTTCTTTAGTTCTTAAATTACACATGCTAGGTCAGATATTTCAGTTACTTCAGATATACATGCCTCAGTTATAAATGCATGATTACCAGATTAATTATTGCATTCTCAATTTGCATGTTCAGTTTTGAGCTATCCAGTATTTACATAAACTCAGTCACAATCAGTTAATTATATAATTCATTGGGAGTAGCATTAATACCGAGTTGGACTAGGGTTCAGCATACCCAATAGTCCCAGAACTACTAGCCAAGTAGGTTATAAGTCCCCTCTGTGGGCATCAGTTTAGTGATCACGCCAGCATGCCTTTATACCTCTGGCAGGGTATATTGGGTCCTCTCGATGAGGCGTATACATCGGACTCAACATTTAGCTCATGTGGTTTTATTATCGGTTATTAGTAGCTCTCATAGATTAGTCAGATTCCACTGCATTGACCATTTATCAGTATATCCAGTATTCAGTTTTAGCATGTTATAAATTGGTCATTGTATTCAGTTATCTCAGCATTCAAAATCTATATCATGTTCAAATTATATACTTACTTTTGTGCTTGTTCAGTTATGTATTATTTCAGCTTTATTCTATCCTACATGCTTAGTACCTTCAAGTACTGACGCCTACATGTGCTACATCTTCTCGTGATGTAGGTTCAGGTTCTCAGCATCTAGATTACGCATAGATCAATTCTCGATCTCCAGTTCAGCAGATTCAGTGGTGAGTCCTCATTCTCCGAGGACAATAGTCATGAGTTCATTTCATTCTTTTAGTCATTTAGTTTCATTTTTTGCTAGACATAGCTGGGGCTTGTCTCATCATTTCTAGTCATATATAGTTAGTTTCAGCTTAGTGTTGAGTTAATAACTTCGTTGTATTAAACTCATTGTTTTCAAATGTCTCGGTTAAAGAATATGGGTATTCTCCATCTTTTCAGTTTAAATTATGACTTAGCTTCCGCATTCAGTTTATTATCTTTAGTATGCTCATGATCATGTCAGCAGGGTTAGCTTGGGATCACTTGTGGTCCTAGGTTCCGTGTCCGCATATCGGGGGTAGCTCGGGGCGTGACACCTCTTGGAGCAAATTGCGAGTTAGATTATCAGCTTTTGATCCCCTTTTTTTGAAACTTAAATAGGGATGAAAAGTAGAATAACACTAAAAGCCTAAATGGAAGTGATATTACTTATTAGGGAGAGTAAGGAGCTCTTCGATTTGTCTAATCTTTCTGGCGTTTGAATCCTAATAGTATAGGGTTCCACCTAAAGGATACATTATTTCTTTCATTAGAATGTTTTGGCATTTAATTCTATTAAGTACATGGTTCTCTTCTTATTCTTAAAAATCATGCTTTTCTCTTCCTCTCAGATTTTACGTATCAGGCTATTATGTTGATGCACCAGTGGATTGGTGTAGTGAAAAATGTGATAGAGACAAATGGATAATATCTTTATCACATGGACTAGAAAATGTGCAATCCGAGGGATCATATGCGAAGATTTGTCTAAGTACTATGCAACATAGTAAGTTTCCTCGTGGGAGTAGGAACCATATTAAATGGGAAAAAGAGGTAAATACTGGGAAAGCAAGATATATGCCTGTTGAAGACGCACTTGGTATGCGATCAGGCATGGATAAATACAAATAACCATTGGTAACTATTGTGTCCTCAAGATTTGTGTCAACCAAATCCATGGCGATCGTGACTCAATATCATTTTAATAATCCTAGAGTTCAAATTTCAATTTATTTTCCTGAGAAGAGCGCAATGCAATTTTATTTAAAGGTTGAGTGTTCACCAACTTCTTTTGAATTCATTAATTGGCCTAATTTGTCCTCTTTTTATACATCTAGTTTTCAGAAATTTCATTTTATATAATTTACTTTTGTACTTTCATCCAATTGTTGTAGCTTATTTTTTTTAGGTGCGGTTGGTTCTACTATTATGAAGCATAGGAGTCCCAATGTTAAGAATGAGAATCGAATGATGAATTCATCTACGACACACCCTTGTGATCCTGCTTTAGTTCCTTCCTGGAAGTAAGTACTAATCTTAGGCGTCTTTATATGCCTAATAACCATTTTAGCTCATATAAATAGCCGAGTTGAGGGCATTTTCAGTATCGAAGTCATGTTTTATGAGTCTTTTTTATGATGCATCTTCTAACCAATATGATTAGATGTTTAAGGTAGAAAATCATTGGAAATCAAGCTAAAATTGGGCATCAGAACAAAGGACGGAAAGTGGAAAAAGTTGCGGAGAAGAAGGGGCAAGAAACTGGAAATTGCACTGCGAAGGAGCACCTCCGCGTGCTGAGCCAGATCAGTCATGCAGAGAAGGAATTCCTCATAACAGCGGAGTTCGCGTTGGAGGCACGTCACGGAGTCCTTTCTGCTATGTAAAATTTAGGGTGAGGGAACAGGTACGTGTTGCGGCGGACCTGGACACAAAAATTTGTCCACGTGTTTTATTTTAGACTATAAATAGTTTAAGTGTCATCTTACAACACATTCACTTTTTTGAAAAAGATGAGAGCTCCCATTAAAGACACTTTTGCTCCATTTTCTAGGGTTTTCATTGTTTTTTCTTTATCTTGGTAAAGTCTTGCATGATTCTAAAAAATTTCATCTTACTATTTTGTGTTATGAGTAGCTAAAATCTCTACTCTAGGGTAGCTAAGATTGATGGTTTAATATAAACTTGTTTCTAGTGTGAGAAGGATTATTTTATACTTTGTGCTTGTATTCTTATTTTACTATATTAATGCTTGATCAACATTAGAATAAAATTCGTGTTCACTCTTTAACTCGGAAGACGAATAGAGGGATAGACCAAAGAATGTAAGAGGTGTGTTAATTCTAGAGTCAAATCTAGATTGTCTTGTGTGTAGGATAGAATTATACCTATACACCACACTTGGTTGAAGGGCGATAAGAATGTTTAGTGCACCTTTGTTGGTACATACCTAACCCCGCTCAACGATGTAGTTAGGTTGTCAATGATGATAGGCGATTAGAGGTTGGTAGACCATAATCGTAAAATGAACCTTTTCAACCCACAATGAGTTAACCCCTTGAACCTTGGGATAAATCAATACTGAACCGGAAATCGATTTATGTTACAACCCTGGGATATCTTTCCAAATTGTGAATTTTCCTTGGTTGAAATCATTTAGTTAAAGTAACTAAGTCTTGCTAGTGTTAAATTAGTAGTTTAAACAAATTTCTCAAATTGATTGCCGCTTGAGTGAATTTAGGTGGTCATTGTGAATTGTTATTTGTTGATTTGAAGTCCCTTGGGTACGAACATTTGGCTCGAAAGAGTCTGTTTACTACTTGAGTGTCAACGTGCACTTGCGTTTGCTTATGGAAGTAACAAGTTTTTGGCGGCGCTGTCGGGGACTTCTAAATCGGCAGATATCTAATTTCTGAGTGTCTAAATTATTTCTACAAGTGTTGACAACTGGATCTTGGCTACTCATTTGTGAAGGTTTTGTTAGGTTTTTTCATTGGAAAACGATGAGGGTTTGGTAGAGCCTCTATCTGAACCAGAGAGATTTGTTCACTATCGGAGAAGGCGAAGAAGGAGCAACCGTCCAGTTACTCGTGTGGTTTGGGAACTTGAAAACCCACAAGAGATAGAATGTCAAGAAACACCGATGGTGATGGCAGAAATGAAAGTGAGGGATGTGGCAATCCCGCATACACCAATGTTACTTCAAATATTCAGAAGCTCACACCGGGTGGGAGGTTCGAATTGATGAAGAACATGGTGCAATTATTGCACACAAATGGGCAGTTCACTGATCTATCTCACGAGGATCCACGAGTGCATACACAGAACTTTCTCGAGAACAGTCACACATACACTCTAGCGCGGGTGAACTCTGATTATGTGAGGCTCACATTATTTCCCTTTTCTCTGCTTAGGAAAGCAAAAATATGGTTGATCTCTGAGCCTGCGAATTCCATAACAACTTGGGATGATCTTGCTCGAAAATTCTTAATAAGGTTTTCCCCATCTGGTAAAACAGCAAAGCTGAGAAGCGACATATTAAGCTTTCGACAAAAAGGAGGGGAAAATCTGTATCAAGCTTGGGATAGGTTTAAGTCCCTACTATTAAGTTTTCCACATCATCATCAAGCTAGCGAAGTGTTGGTCCGCACCTTCATTGAGGGGTTAGAACCATATACAAAAATTTTATTTGATTCTGCTGCAGGTGGACAGGCTTTGGAGAACTTTATAATGAGTTATTTACATTACTTAATCGAAATTCATAGGGTAATCTCGAGTGGAATGGCGGAGGAGTGAAATCGTTCATACAGAAGACTGAAGGAGTTTAGCAGATGGATGCAGTCACAGCTTTGTCCGCTCAGATTGCATCAATGCAGAATATGTTGAGCACTCACTTTAGGAACATCTCACTAGAACAACAAAAAGCCTAAATTAATATGGTTCATCAACCACAAGCTTGGTGTGAAGAATGTGGAGGTGGAGATCATAATGCTGAGGTATGTGGAGCAAACCCTGAATCTGTTCATTTTGTAGGTAATGCTCAGCGAGGAGGAAATCACTAAAGCTATGGAAATACCTATAACTCAAGCTAGCAAAACCACCCAAACTTTTCCTGGGCTGGAAATCAAAACCAACATCAAGGACAGAACCAATATATACCACAGAGTAGTGGACAACGGTACCATCAGCAAGGCCTTCGAAATAAAAAAAATCATGCTAATCAGCAGGCCGCCAAAAAAAGTGATGTGAGTGTGGAACACATGCTGCAACAAATCATGACTGATCAAGCTAAATTGGCGGCAGATGTTTGAAACAATCAATTGGCCACACAGAATTTGGAGAAAAAGTTTGGGCAGTTCGCTAGTGCCCAAAATTCCCGACCACAAGGGGGTTTACCGGGAAATATCGACCCAAACCTGAAGCAAGTCAATGTTGTGAGCACTCGGAGTGGGCGTCCATTGGAGAAGTTGGCACCAAAGGCAAAAGTCGCTGAAGAAATAAGAAAAACTGTAGATGAAGCAGAATAAAGTGAACAAAGGGTGGATGAGGAACTAAGAGCAAAACCACCTCCTCCATTCCCACAAAAATTCAAAAAGTAAAAGGAGGAGGACTGTTTTAGTAAGTTCATCAAATTACTCAAGCAAGTACATGTTAACTTGCCTTTGATTGATGTGTTGCAGGGCATTCCTAAGTATGCCAAATATGTGAAAGATGTGGTGGCTAACAAGAGTCGATTGTCTGAGTATGCAACGGTGGCACTCACTGAGGAGTGCAGTTCTAAAATATAGAATAGGCTCCAAACCAAGTTGAAAAACCCGGGGAATTTCACTGTTCAGATAAAAATTGGCAAAGGTGTGGAGGCGAGAGGCGTGTGCGATTTGGGCGTAAGTATCAATTTTATACCTACTTCCACGTGTTCTCAAATTGGGACTAGGCAGGCCCAAACCCACAACCATTATGTTGCAATTAGATGATCGTTCGGTGTCAAGACCAGATGGTGTTATCGAAGATGTCTTTGTTCAAGTTGGAACCCCAATTTTCCCCGTGGACTTTGTCATTTTGGATTTTGAGCCCAATTCTGAGGTCCCATTTATTTTAGGACGACCATTCCTAGCAACAAGAGGTGCATTAATTGATATAGGAGCCAGTAGGCTAACAATATGAGCTCATGACAAGGTGGAGGTGTTTGATGTTTATAAAGTAATGAAGTTGCCTGTTATATATAAGGAGTTGTCTGCAATTACAATCATTGAGGAGGAAATCACAGTCGATTGTTGAAGCCAAGGACCCTCTAGAAAAAGTGTTGATTGGGAAAGACATTGAGGGAGATGTTGAAACTCAGGAGATGGCTAAAGCCCTAAGTTTCCCGAATGTGAGTATTCTTTGCAAGTTTGTGGAACCATTGAACAGAGTCTTGAGACCATCTCTTAAACCTTCGATTGAGGAAGAACCAAAACTGGAACTAAAGGCTCTCCCTTCTCACCTTAGGTATGCATTCTTAGGTGACAATGAATGTTTACCTGTAATCCTTTCTTCTGCTTTGTCCAAAATGCAGGTTGAAGCATCATTGAAAATATTGAGTAAGAGGAAAAAGGCGATAGAATGGCAGATGCCTGACATACATGGCATCAGCCCAGCGTTATGCAGGCACATGATATTCATGGAGGAAGGGAATAAGTCAACTGTGCAACCGCAGCGCAGGCTGAACCCCGTGATGAAAGATGTGGTGCACAAGGAGGTGATCAAATGACTAGATGCAGGTATTTCCTATCCAATTTCGTATAACAAGTGGGTTATCGAGTTCAATGTGTGCCTTAAAAGGGAGGTATTACGGTGATCACCAATAAGAAAAATGAGTTAATTCTAACTAGGACAGTCAGAGGATGGTGAATATGCATGGATTACATGAAATTGAATGAATCCATCAGAAAGGATCATTACTCTGTTCCTTTTATTGATCAGATGTTGTACCGTTGGCTGGGCAAAAATACTATTGTTTTCTGGATGACTATTCGGGATACAACCAAATTGTGATTACACCAGAGGATCAGGAGAAGACTGTTGACACCCAATTTTGATCTAACATTTTCAAAATTCGTGACTTTTAAGTTTATTTATTTAATAGTTCAAAAATATATTTTTTTTATGATTTTTAAATATCGATAACTATTCTTATTTATTAATATTTAGAATTTCTTATTAGTTAATTATAAAATTGCATCTTTACATGTCGTTAGTTACGTTCATTAAGTTTTTTCTTCAATATTTTGCACAATCTAATTTTTTTTTCAAATACGGATAAACTTTGCATCGATAATTTTGGGCCACAATTTCAAGCCCGCACATTTGGGCCCATTACATTTTTTCCCCTTCTATTTAGGTTTAGATTAGGTAAAAAATAGGAGGTGGTGAATAATTTTAGGGTTAAATTTTCAGATTTTTAAAGTCTTAAAAATATTTTTTAGTGTTCACATTTTTCCGGCCACCATCCTCGCCGGAATATTTTCCGGCGAAGCCAAAACCCCATTATTTTTCTTTTCATTCTTCCAGCAAAAACAACACCAAAACAACAACCAATAACCACCCATTCCACCACTGCCTCCATTTTTTCCAGCAAAACTTTTAAACCCAAAACCCTCTCCCCTTTTACGATGAATACAAAAATCCAAAAACCAAGATCGACCAACAACACCAACCTCCGAACAACCAAAACATCACCGATGCCACCAAAACCCCATCGCCTATCAGGCGAAACCCAAATCCCCATCAGAATTACGCAACCAAAAACCGAACCCAAAACCCCCCCTTGGTTTCTCTTTTTCTTTTACCAGCGGAACCAGAATCGACCTCCAGTCCACCAAGAACCCAGCTACTAACAATAGCAACAAACTATGAGACCAACAGCTCAACCACGAATCTCCGTCTTCGGCGAAATCGACCGAACAAGCTCTGTCCGCTCACTGTCGGAGCTCCTTCCCCTTCCCCTTCCCCTTGAAACTTTTGTTATTTTTTTCAGGTGTTTCTGATCAAGATCCGTCCAGCTAGCAATAACCCGACCCATCTCCGGCAAGGCAATAACAGTGGCACCATCATCTGAAGCGGTAATTACATTGATTTTTCCTTTATTTTATCTTGTTCTATTTTGGTTATTGCTGGGTGCATTTTATTATTATAATTAATTATTTTTGTCGGCTTATGCATGTTTATTTGGTAACCTAAAGTTTCTTCTTAGCTATACTTATAAATTGTATTATATATACGTCTTATCATATTGTGTGTTATTTTATTTTATGTGAGTCAGTTTTTAGTCTGTTGATTGAATTAATTATTTATTTTAGTTTCTTACTGCATGCTTTCATTGTTGGTTGTTTTATTTATTATTTATTTAATTATATTCTTAGTTTTATATATTTAGATAATTTTGTCTTACTGTATTGCCTAGTGTTTAGGAGTTGATAGGTTATCTTTTTATTATTATTTTATTCTTATTGGATTTTATTTGTTTTGTTTGTTTCATCTTCATCCTAATATGTTTTGTGTGTTTGTTACCCGATTTTGTTCCTATTGTTGTATTACTTATTTTATTTAAGTTGATTTTTGTAGTGTATTTTCAGTAATTTGTTCATCATGCGCTCTTAATCATTGTTAAATTAATTTATTTTGGATTAATTCACTTGTTGGAATAATATTGAAGATAGTTTGTTAAATTGGCCAATAAGAAAATTTCTCCGTCGATTTTGGAAGTCTTTCCAATATTAAAAGACAGAAATTTAGTTCAAATTTATATATATTTATGTGATAAAATTGGCCAATGAGAAAGTCACTCCGTCGGTTTTGGAGGCCTTCCCAATTTAAAAGACGAAAATTTAATTTAAGTATATGTATTTTATTTGTTAAAATTGTCCGATTAAGAAATTACCGTCGATTTTCAAGGCCTCCCAGTTAATAAGACAGATTTTTATTTTGAAGTTATTATTTATTTTATTTGTTTGTATTCATATTTATTTATCACTAACACTTTTACTAAGTGTCTTTACAGGTACACGGAGCTGCTTTCCAATAAAGTTATTCGAATTAAATTCGAAATATATTCATTATGTATTATTTTGTATATATTGGCAATAGTCAAACTTAGGCCCTTTCTTATTATTGTTTTATTTTATTATTTGTGTATATTGCATGCCTATTATGCTTGTTTATAGTTTTATTTCCTCCTCAATTTGAAAAAATAAATTTAATCGGGACCCACATTTGTGGATTTCGAAGGGTGCCTAACACCTTCCCTTCGGAACCACTTCAACCCCTTACCTAGAACTAATGGTTTCGTTGATCACTTAATGGTTTCCTAGTTTTTTCCTAAAATAGGTGGCGAATCCTTTAAAATTCGTTTATTCTTTAAACTCTTTCAAAATTGAATCAATTCATTATGTTTTGAGTTACCGACGTTTCGCCCTATTTGAATAGAGTGGGGATGTAAACAAAGACAACTTTCACTTGCCCATATGGTACATATGCTTTCAAGAGAATGTCATTTGAGTTATGTAATGCTTCGGCCACCTTCCAAAGATGCATGATGGCTATTTTTCATGATATGGTTGAAGATTTTGTGGAGATATTCATGAATGATTTCTCAGTATTTGGGGAGTCTTTTGACAGGTTCTTGGAGAACATAGACAGGGTGTTAGCTAGATGCGAAGAAATGAATCTTATCCTAAACTGGGAAAAATGTCATTTTCTAGTGAAGGAAGGGATTGTGTTGGGCCATAAGGTGTCAAAGAGAGGGCTGGAAGTTGATCATGCCAAAGTGGAGGTAATTGAAAAGCTTCCCCCTCCCATTTTTGTGAAAGGGGTGCAAAGTTTTTTGGGTCATGCTAGGTTCCACAGGAGATTCATCAAAGATTTTTCAAGATTGCATGATCCATGTGAAATCTCCTAGAGAAAGAGATGAAATTTGTATTTGATGAGAAATTCATGTAAGCTTTCGAGGTTTTGAATAATAAGCTCATAGAAGCTCCGATCTTAACTTCCCTAAATTGAGAGCTTCCTTTTGAGCTGATGTGTGATGCAAATGATATGGTTGTGGGAGCAGTGTTGAGGCAAAGAAAAGAGAATGTGTACCACTCAATATATTATGCAAGCAAAACGTTGGATGCAACCCAAGCTAATTACAATGTGACTAAAAAAAATGCTAGCCTTGGTCTATGTTCTTGACAAGTTTAGATCTTACCTTGTAGGTACGAAAGTTGTGGTTTACACTGACCATGCAGCTATCAGGTACTTGTTCAACAAGAAGAATGCAAAGCCCTGGTTAATCAGGTGGATTATATTATTGCAAGAGTTCGACATCAAGATCAAAGATCGAAGAGGTTCTGAAAACCAGATTGGACACAACTTGTCCAGGTTGGAGTGTTCGGTATATGTGGGAGAGCAAGTGAAAATTAGGGAGATATTCCCCGATAAGCAAGTATTGGCGCTAGAGGTGTCCGAACTACCATGGTATGCGGATGTCGTAAATTATTTGGTTAACAAAATTTATCCACCAGGTGCAACCTCACATCAAAGGAAGAAGCTTATTCATGATGCTCGATTCTACATATGGGATGAATCGTATTTATTCAAGCAAGGGATGGACAAAATGATGAAGAGGTGTGTGCCTAATTCTGAGATGAGACAAGTGAGGGATAACTTCCACTCGTCTGCATATGGAGGTCATCACGGTGGTGAACGCACCGCACATAAGGTGCTTCAATCAGTTTTTTTCTGGCCTACCTTGTTTAGAGATGTTGCATGTTATGTGAAAAGCTGTGATCAATGCCAAAGGATGGGGTCTATCTCCAGACGATATGAGATGCCTTTGCATAACATTCTGGAGGTTGAAATATTTGACGTTTGGGGGATCGACTTCATGGGGCCATTCCCTCCATCGAATGGAAATTAGTACATACTTGTGGCTGTGGATTATGTGTCAAAGTGGATCGAGGCAGTGGCATTGCCGACGAATGATGCTAAGGTGGTGTTTAAGTTCCTCAAGAAGAATATTTCACTCATTTTGGAACTCCTAGAGCAATAATCAGTGATGGAGGGATGAACTTCATAAATCAATTGGAGAAAAAAATTATAGCTAAATATGGAGTCAGGCACAAGGTAGCTACAACATACCACCCTCAAACCAGTGGTCAGGTCAAAGTGTCAAACTGGGAGGTGAAGCAGATTCTACAAAAATAGTGAATTCACAATGGAAGGATTGGGCAATGAAACTTGATGATGCATTATGGGCGTATAGGATCGCTTACAAGACACCAATCAGTACTTCTCCCTATTGCTTAGTGTTTGGTAAAGCGTGTCACCTTCCAGTTGAACTAGAACATCAGGCTTACTGGGCAGTGAAGAAGTTATACCTTAATCCTGAACTAGCCGGCAAGAAGAGGATGAATTAGTTACATGAGTTGGAAGAATTTTGGATCTATGCCTATGATAATACCAAGCTCTACAAGGAAAAGACCAAACGATAGCATGACAAGCATATTGTGTCTCGACTTTTTGAGCTGCGGCAAAAGGTATTGTTGTTTAGCTCTCGGTTAAGGTTGTTTTCAGGTAAGTTGAAGTCAAAATGGAGTGGACCATTTAAGGTGGTACGTATGACCGACCATGGCGTTGTAGAGTTATGGAATGAAGGGAAGCAATCCACATTCATTGTGAATGGGCAAAGGGTGAAACATTATTTTAGACAAGAATTTAATCGAGAAGTAGAAAATCTGGAGTTGTGCAATGAATGAGAGGAAGCTTAGTCATGCCGCGACGTTAAATCAGGCGCTACTCGGGAGGCAACCCGAGGCGTGGTGTTTTCAAAACTTTTAACATTGTATTTTGTTTTAATAGGGTAGTTTAGTGTAATTTTAGTTATGGGTTATATATATATATATATATATATATATATATATATATATGTATATATATATATGTATATATATACATGTATATATACATATATATATACATGTATATATATATATATATATATATATATATATATATATATATATATATATGTATGTATGTATTTTGATGTAGGAATCGATGGGCAACCAGTGGAATTCGCGACCTTACTGCTGTCACGATCGGAATCTAGACCCCAGACGAGACCGGCGTCGTTGACCTCTCAGAGGTCGTAGACAAGCCTACTTACGTCATTCTTACTTCAGCTAGGTTAATTTTAGCGGAAAATTTGAAACTTTTGTCTCTTAACATACTTACTAATCATTTCTAATAAATTCATAAGTTGTTCACCATCAACCATCTAACATTAAGATCATCAAATGAAAGAAATAGATAACTGAATACTTGCCAAAATGGCACCAATACAATGTCTGAAATAATACGGGAAAGAAACGCTAGTGGAACATACTCCACTAGCTCAATCCTAAGACTAAGCTAGAATATAAATGGGCAAGCATCCTCGAAAGCATGAGGGCCAAGTTCGGATGAATGTTCGACGTCCGTATAGCTTCAACGTCAACCTGTAGCTCTAGCGTCCACTTGTGCCTGCACCTAAAATTGTAAAGTTGTATAGGGTTAGTACACACTTGTACTAAGTATGGGTATATGCAAGCACACACCAAGGACATGCATGAGAAAGGATAGCTATTTCCTAACAACATGATTATGGAAAGTCAAGTCAGTGGACTTGCCAAATTGGGATTATGAAAGTTAGTGAACTTTCCAAATTTGGATTAGGAAAGTCAGTGAGCTTTCCAAATTTGGATTAGGAAAGTCATGCCATGAGAGTAACATGCATCATCATACTTATCATATTGCACACAGCACATAACATTTTACACATAACACTTATCACATAGCATATAACACATAACATCTTTCATAACATTCATTCATATGCCATGAGGCCT
Organism: Solanum lycopersicoides; assembly: GCA_022817965.1. Classification (NCBI taxonomy): domain Eukaryota; kingdom Viridiplantae; phylum Streptophyta; class Magnoliopsida; order Solanales; family Solanaceae; genus Solanum; species Solanum lycopersicoides. Next base: position 63,435,188 of record CM040623.1, on the reverse strand, counting down.
TGGAATCATGGATTTGACATTAAGACTTTCCAAAATGAGGGCTCAACATATGGGACCTCAACTAGGGAGTCTTCATTAGCAAACACAGAGTCTGCTTCATCCATTCATACGTACTTCATTTCATTTCGTTTATAGGCCAGTGTGAACACCAGCTATACCTAGGATGTAGTTTAAGACTTTCATCGGGTTTGCTGTGCAATGATCAAGAATAACCTAGTGTCATTACCTGAGTCTAGCTCACCTCTTGATTATCCTATCCTAAAACCTTTGGTATCGTTCATTTCCTTATGTGCTTCATTTGAGGCTGGCCTCATTCATTCATTGGGAACTTTAACTTTAACCGACATAGATCATGTGAGCATCATGAAATCCAGTGTCTCCCCCACACCGAAAAGAGGTGGAATCACCGGCCAAAGTGACCCAAAACATGCTAGCGTACATGGGAATTTAACCCCGCCAGATCCCTATATTGAAAGTATAGCTTCGAAGACCAGGAGATATAAGGAGACCCATACTCGGCAAGCCGGACAGTCTCATCTCATGATAGTTACGTGAACCTCTGCCCTTCCCGAAAGAAGGCATCACCGCTCATAGCTACTCTATCGGTGCTCAGTATAAAGTTCCATTACATTCAACTCATACGTCATGGAAGCTGGCTTCTATTATGAGGACATCATAGCTCAATAAATGATTTCTCATCTCATCATTAGTATTAAGTGTGTTAATCTCAATACTTTCATTAGAGTGTTCATAGAGACTGATCTCTTCATTAACTTTACACTCTCATAGGTGAGTACGTTTTGGTAACAATTACTTAGGCTCATTTGAGATTGTTCTCATCCTTTACATTAGCCTCATATCATGTTGTCACCACATTCATTAACATTAGCAGAATTGCTCTTCATAATTACTCACCCCATTTTTACGTGAATGTTCATTTCATCATATGCCAATGCACTTGGCCATTTGTGTGTTTCACACTATTACTTAACCCTTCTAGGGTTTCATCATTTCATTACATAATAATCATTTCATCGTATGCCAATGCACTTGGCCATTTAGTGGATTTTACACTCGTACTTAACCCTTCTAGGGTTACTTCATTTCATTACATACATCTTAGGTTCACTTATTTTTAAACGTATGCTAGACTTATGGGTCTATACATACAAGCCATGAGGCTTCATTCATAGTTCGTTAAGTGACTCATATCTTCCTAAGATTATGTAGTACAAGACTTATGTATCTTGTATGTATGCCAAGATCTTGATTTCGATCTAAGTAGGTGGCATTATTCTTGAACATTTAATTCACGTATGACTTGTGTATCAATACGGAAATTTGGGCAAGGGAACCCAAGTTCGAACCCCTTGGACAATACTTACATTTTTGCTTGACTTTATTTTTAGTCTTCATGACATTGGGACCCTAGATCGAGCCCCAACATCAACATTCTCTCTTTATTTTTCTCCTTGGATTCTCCTCCTAATTGGCCGAAGGGTTGTGGGATCGAACCCCCACAACTCCTTTTTATTTTTCATTTAAAATTGTGTTGTCCAATTCGCCTAGACCAAGAGGTTGTGGGATCAAACCCCCACAGCCTCTTTTTATTTTATTCTTTATTTCGCTGGTAATTGGGAGGTTGTGGGTTCGAACCCCCACAGCCTCCTTATTTTATTTTTATTTAAAATTTGACTTAGCTATGCATAGGCAGTGAGGTTGTGGGATCGAGCCCCCACAGCCTCACTTTATTTTCTCTTTATTTCGCCCCTTCTCCTTTCCAGCGTTGAGTTCGTGGGTTCGATTCCCACGCCTCACATTTCCTTTCTTTTAATTTTCTTTCAATTCATTTGCTGCCTGGAGGTCGTGGGTTCGATTCTCACGCCTCCCATTTTATTTATTTAAATTTTTGAATTCTCTTTTCTCGCCTGTACACCCCATTTCGAATCCCCCCAACCCCTTTTTCTTTTCTTGCGAAATTAAGGTACCACACGGGTGAGGTCACAGGTTCGAATCCTAGTGGCCTCATCCCTTTAAATCAATTAAATTTTCCAGATTTCTTCTCTATATATTAGCCTAAACTAAACTTATATTTTTGGCTGGAACTTCATCATTTTCTTAACTTATTTTCATCAATATTTTCACTTGAAAACTTAGGAAAATTCATGGATCGTTTAACACTTTTTGAGGTGTATTTCATGGATTCGTTTAGCCAAAATATTGACACTCAAATCAGCCTCACTTCCATTTTTATGAACATCACGATTTACATAGGTTTATGTACGTAAAATGACAACCAAAACAATGTTTAACTTGAAGCCTTAACTCGACCTCATTCACAGTAACATTTTTTTTTTGCACATGCACACACTTGCACAAACTTTCGAATACATGGTTGTCTTTCATACGATTTCAAGTACACAAACGTAATCATAGTCATCACGAAAATATAACATACACCTAAATCTACCAGCAATCATACCCAACCTACGATTCATTGGGAGCTAGTGACAGGGGCATGCAAGAGGGGAAACAATCCTAGTTTTCGAATGAATAATATGAACCTTAAGGGGTCTCTTGGGAAAGGGACCAATAGAGAAGAAAACCCATACCTTATTTTGACATTCAAACCTTGAAGTTGCTGCCCAAACCCTCTCCAAAACTCACGTCCAATCCAAGTTTTCAACACAAAACTTCAACGGAAAGACCCTCTCTTTGCCTAACGTGTTCAATTAGCTTGTTTTCTTATATTTTCGTGCGAGTTCTTCAAGTGTGAAGAACTCTAGTATTTTTTCTGTTCTTGTAGTTGTTTAGGCAGAGAGCAATCGTGAAAAAATAATGGAGAAACGTGAGAGAGATGAGTGTGAGAGAGAGAGTTAAAAGAGGTGAAGTAGTTTAGACTTAGTCAACTAGGAGACTTAGTCATAAACACAATAATTAATAAATAAATAATAATTAATAATAAAAATTTGATTTTCCTTTTTAAATCAGCCATTAATTATTAATTTATTAAATTAATTCACCAATAAAAAAATTACATTAAATCATTGCTCCCACCTAGGTTCGAACCCGGGTGGAGCAAGACTTGACTTCAAGAGCTCAATTTCGGCTCTCTCTCCCCAATTTGCCCCTCCACCTTATTAAATAAATAATTAATTATATATTTAGGGTAATTACGATACTACCCTTATCCAGGAAAAATACCATTTTACCCCTGGACCCTTCAAACCTATATTTCATATTTTTAAGTCCGGTAAAGACTCATTCGAGTAAATCTTCGTATTCGAGAGCCCTACATGGTTGGACCCAACCTTTCCAAGCTCAACTAACTCCCCAAGTTAGTTGGCTTGACTGTAGCAAGGGTTCCGAGGTCTGGTTCTACGCGCATCAATCCATGTGAACCCTGGTCTAATCATAGGCATTCTTGACACATTAAACATTTCTTATCTTATCCATTTTTAGGGTTGTTACAACTGCGTCACGGACCTGCTCCCACGATTGATAGGTGCCCAGACCAAAAGGGCAAAGATTCAAAGGCATGTCCTTGTGGAATTAATTTCAGAAAACGGATTTCCAGTGGAGTCCGCGACCTCACCGCGTCGCGGACGTGTTCACCCACTTCATTAATTCTCCTGTCACATCAAGTCATGATTCCACAAAGCAAGTCTGCGACAGCTCCGCGTCGCGGACCTAGTAGGTTTTTCGGAATTGTGCATTTAAAAAGTTGGGTTTTACCTGGATAATTGATAATAACCCAACTCCCATCCCCTTTTAACCCCTAAAATTGACGTTTTACTTCATTTCCTCACAAATTGGTGCGATTTTCACCCTGTTTCAACCCGTCCCTCTCCATAAATCAAGTTCTTGTCGCGTAGATTGAAGAAATTCCTTCAAGTTCCTAAATTCTTCCTTCTTTTTACTACTGAAGGTACGTTGTTGCCCCTTTCTTCTCTTTTTGTGACAAAATTGGAGAATACTCATGATGTTGTAGTTGTTGCTTGTGATGGGGATGGGTTTAAGCGATTTCTTATTTAGAGTAGCCTTAATAGGTCGAATATTTGACAGTTTTTAACCTAAATTTGTTTTTATATATGAGTGGAAACCTACTTTAAAGATTCCAAATGATGTAGACACACACTCTTTGAATCACATGGGTAAACAAATGGGGTGTTGGGATATCGCGTGTGTTAATTTGGGGGGTTCATTGAGGTGCTCAAACTAGTCGTTTTAGTTGTGGTTCAAATTCTTGAGTAAAACCTCTATGGTTCAGGTTTGGGTGTTTGAGTAGGGGAGAATGTTATGATTCGTATGCTATAAGCAACGTTGGGAAGTCTTAGTACCTTGTTTTTTGTGAACTCGTGCTCGAGCGTAAGTGTGGGGTTGCCCTCCATTATTGAATCTCCATTCCTGATATGACGTATGCTTGATTGCAGGTTGCCATGTCTAGTTCACAGAGATCAGGCAAGACGGTAGCATCTAGCAGTCGCAAGAGAGTTAAGACTGGAACTACTATTCCCCAGCACACTCAGTCCCAAGAGGACAAAATCAGCATTATGAGGCCAAAGTAATCATACTAGAAGGCAGGAAGTGGTACAAATCACACACGAAAGCCAAATATTTCTCCGATGTGGTTATGGAGGATTAAAATTTGGAGAGGGAGTTCCCACACATTAGGCGTCGTTTGCTCGAGTTGCACATGGTTTCATTTTCCAAGAGCCTTCCGAGTGTAATATCAGCATAGTTCCAGATATCTACGCCAACTAGAATATTCATGCCCGTTCTCATTATGTCACAATGTGGGGCGTAGAGGTCTCTCTGGCACACACAGCGTTGAACCAACTATTAGGGACTGCCAATGCCCATTCTGATGTTCTCATGGGGATCAATATCAGTCCCCCCGTATCAGAAGATTCGTCATGTTCTGTGTAGGGTCCAATCCATTGCCAAATTAATTTGGCATGGGCATCGTGGGTATTATCAGTCCTACCCTTATGCCCACATGTTAGTATATTCAACTCCTAAATCTACTTTGATTGGTGAGGAGACAGTAAAAGAGGGTGCGGACCATCAAGAATACTTGAAGCTTGATTTTACCAAATGAAAATTCTGCTCAGGCCATTGAGAATGATTTGGAGCTTGGAAATCGAGGTGATATTAGCATAAGTTCAGGTGATACAGTTTTTTGTACACCGATAAAAATAACACAACATCAGAGCTCGAAGAATTCATATTTGATGCAGAAAGTCGACGTTTTTGGCATTGGAAATTCTAATCACGAATCTTTAAATAAGGTCCTCCAACATGTTGAAAAATTGGTACATCAAGCCAACGAAATTTTAGTTTCAACTGCTATGAATACAAGTGAGGACATTGTGTATCATTAGCAATAATGCTAGACAAGGAGTTGAACAAAGGGAGAGTAACTTGCAGCAAAGAGAACTGGAACATGGTTATACGTAGGAAGGCATCATCTAATGTTTCTCCAAGTTCGCAGAGTAATTCCTCAAAATACCTATTATGCTCAAATAGTTTTGATGATTTCATGAAGGATACCGGAAAATATGGTAATGTTATGGCTCCAACATTACACATTTCTAATCCTGAAGTAAATAAGATTATTCAAGAATGTGAGGTTGCCATGGCACTCAAATCCAATAATTTAGGGATGAAGCCACCCATATTCACTTTGAACACCTTAGCTCACCATGTCCCTATCCAATCTTTGGAGTCATTTAGAAAACTTCAAGGTGAATCTGGACAACTCACTTTGTCCAAACAGAATGAAAAGATTTGGTGAAAGGCATGTCATCACTTTCTCAACCTAATCTCACAAATAATTTGATTTTTTCAAAAAAAAAATCAGGGGAGAAGGGTTCTCCTAGGTGCGCTGATTTAGTTGATGAAGAAGTGCAGGTCTCACCTCCTATTTTGAATGGGAAATTAAGTCCACAAGCTTTAGAATTTATGCTTAAAAGTGTGATTGCAAAGAAGAATGAAGTAGAGGCCTTAGCAGCAAGAGTTAATCCCATTAATGCTTATGTTATTGATTTGAGCGATGATTCATTTGATGAGGAAGATAATATACTAGACGAATGTTTTGATAAAATGGCTAGGGATGGGGATATCTCACCTAGGCATGAAATAAGTGGAAGTAACAAAAGCAATAGGAAGACACATGGTAGGCAACACAATTGGGATGGTAAAGTGGTCGGGGAGTTTGTTCCAAGGCAACTACCTATGCGACTGGCAAAGCAAAACCATATGACATTGTCAATAGACTTAAAAAGATCCACTCAACCCAAGAAAAAGTGATGATCTGTCAAATATTGTTGGACATATTTTAAGAAGAAGAAGACTAGAGGAAAATACTTCACGTTACTTTAGACGGGCAACCTATTTTTTTTAATTCGCACATTTGTAAAAAGAAGGTTGATGTTGTTAACACAACTTTCTTGTTGGCTTTTATATTTTTACATTATTTAAGTATCCTTATTTGTAATATCATCATAGAGTATGTTACTATGGTAGAAATTGCAGAAACCTAAACAAGCAAAGTCATCTTTGAATTTTACAAACCCTAGAGAGAGAAAAACTAAACCCAATTTTTTATTCCTATTTGGGGAATGCAGAAATAAGATAGGTAAATCCCTTCTTTATAGTTTGATTTTAGGAGGCTTAAAGACCATCTTCAATCCTACTCAATTTTACTCTCCATTCTCTATATTTGGAGAGTAAAATAGAGAATGTCCTCTCCAAACACTCTTTATTTTATCCTCTACTCTCCAGTTATAGAGAGTTGAATAATAGTTCTCCAAATTGGAGAACTACTATTCATACTCTTTATTTTAATTTTGAATATTATATGATTATTTCTATTATTTTGTACTCTCTCCGTTTAAAAAAGAATGACCTTTATCTTTTTTTGGTAACATTTTAATTTCAGTTTTCCATGTGACATGTTTAAGACCACAAGATCAAAGAAAAATTTTGTACATTTGACCTAACTTTAATTTAGGACCACAAGATTTAAGAGTCTTCTTTATACTCTTAAACTCTGTGCTAAGTCAAACCAAATTATTCTTTGTGAAACAGAGGGAGTAATTAACATGTTATTTGTCATATCAGACTATTAATTAAATCTTTAATATTCATAATTCTTTTTAAATGTAATATAACATTTTCAAAATATCTTATTTTATATATACTACTTTCATCTCGTATTAATAATTTTAATTTTTTTTTTTAATTTTCTTCACTTTGTGATATAGTTTGATGTTAATATTAATTTTCACTATGAGGATTGCACAAAATTTAAACAATGAGATAAAAAATTAATTTTAAAAATATAATACATAATATAATAATTTTATTACAGGACAATAATACAATATAATACATAACATAATAATTTTGAAAATCACAACACTAATTTAATAACTCCGGTAGATCGTTTCTAGATTTAACAATATTTATAAAAGGAATTAGTGTATGATTTATAGAATTTGTGGTTGTGATTGCGATTGTGCTTGTTGATTTCTTTTTTCAATTATTCGAAGTTAATCTTTAGAAACTTAGAATAAAATATAATTTAATATGGAAAAAGAGTCACATTTATCCTTGTACTTTCAGAAAAGGGTTATATTTTCCCTTCATCATACTTTTTGATATATTTACCCCTGTCATCCAACTTTGGACACATATTTGCACTTTGACCGTTAAGTCTCGTGTCTTTACTTTTATTATCCTGCCTGACAAGCCTTAATCCAATTAAAATTTTCTATCTAGTTTATTATTATACCGAACCAATATTACAACCACTCCAAATCTTCTTCATCCACGAAAAAAAATCATCATCCGGCTTCAGCCCAGGTATTTCCTCTACAATAGCGTGATTCAAATATTTTTGATTTCAAATTCCCAACAAAAATAGATGAATCGACTAATGGAATAGAATCATAATGTTTACCACTTTTATACGTGAAATACGCTGTCAATTTCTATAAAGAATACAACACACAGGCCTAACCAAATATTGAATACATATAATTCATAGAGTAAATTTGTACCAAAATAACATTAAGAAGAAGAAGCATGTCTATCAGGCTAACTAATTCTCCAAATCAAGATTTTTCAGTCGGAAAGAGGATAGAGTTTGACCACGAAACGCCGATATAGATTAGATTGATTAAAATCGAAATGATGATTAATCAACCAGTTCTGGTTCTTCGAAAGCTGGAAAACAAAAGTGGATTTGAAATTTCTTTTGGAGCAAGTACTTCTATTGAATAGAGGGAATGTAGGAATATAGAAGGAGCATATTATCTTTAGTGAATGATCAAGTTTTATATAAGCGACTTAAGGCCACTTGAGATGATTACAATCATCAACTACATCACTATTTATACTACTCAAAATAGAAAACAAAAAGTTTTGCACAATTAACTAGATACATGTATCACAAATTACTAGATACATGTATTATAAAATCCTAAAAGACTTCTTGAGAAACTAAGAGACAATATTGAAATACTAAACATAAAGGTGTGAATGCATTAATTCCAACACTCCCCTTAATGCATTTGCTTGAAAACTCCAATGCCTTCTCGAGATGACAAAACTTTTCACTTGAAAGTGTTGTGGTGAATATGTCAATAGTTGAAACTAAATGTTGTCTTTCTCTTGTGTTTTTGAATATCTACTTTTTGATTGAGTTTGGTTTTGCAAATCCACTTTAGACCTACAACTTTTCTCTCTTTGGGTATACTCACACACTCCCAAGTATTATTTTTGTCAATTTTCCAAATTTTTTCTGCCAAGGCTTTCTTCCAGACATCATGCTTTATTTCCTCCTCATAATTTTCTTTCTTAACACCGAAAAAGTTGCATCTTTGATAAATGTCACTCAACATTTTTGTTCCTCTTGAAAGTGGTTCTTCATCATCTGAATATGAGATTTCTCCTCCTTGATGGACATCTTCCTCTTCTTCGTCCTCTTCATGATTTGAAACATCTAAAGAAATGATAAAAGTATTATCTACCTTATTGTTAGTATGTATCTCATAAAGGTCTGACACCATGTCTTTTTGCTTGAGAAGCTTCAAACTATGAAAATTCAAGTGACAATTTTTCGTGCCAAAGCCATAAATTATCTACAACTTCATTTTTGAATGAATTGTAATGAAATTATAAAGGAAATTTTCTTTTTATCATCTCTACTTCAACAATGACTTGATTTGGCTAAATTTTATCATAAATCTTGTAATAATTATCTCTAAACACAAGAGAATAACCATTTTCCATGAATTGACCAACACTAAGCAAATTTTTTCCAATTCAAGAACATAAAGCACATCATGAATTTATTTATTGCTCCCTTTTATGTTGATTGAAATAGTACCTTTATTTTTTGCATCAACTAAGGCTCCATTCCCCATTCTCACTTTAGTAGTGATGCTACTGTTAATTGAGAGGAAAGTTTTTTCATATCCAATCATGTGATTGCTTCAACCACTATCAATATATCATTCATTACTTTTTGCTGAAAGATCACATTGAGAAGCAAATAAAATATTATCTTCCATTTCTTCCTCCTATTCTTTATAGAAATTTATTTGCTCCTGTTGCTTGTGACAACAATCATTCTCAATGTGGCCAAATGTTCTGCAAAGTTACATTGGGGCTTGCATTTGTGCCATTATTTTTCTGCATTGTGATTAGTCCTTTTGCAAATTTTTTAAAAAAGACTAGTACTTTTCTCACCTTTTTCTTCAACCTTCTAAGAATTATTATCATGATCCTGTTTCTTTTTTGGATTGTAATTCTTCCTTTGTTGATTTTTTGAGAAATTTTGAGAATTTTAATTTGTTCTAATTTGTTATGGACTGGAAAGCCGTCTCTTTGGGTTGATCTTCATGAAAGATCTTCGCTTCTCGTGTGCACAAAATGATCCGACTAGCTCTTTGATAGAAAGTTTAGAAAGATTTTTCGTCTCCTCAGTGATAGTAACAATGTGCTCATACTTTTCTGTGACACTAATTATAATCTTTTCCACAACTTGTTGTCCATAAATTGTATCACTGTGATTTCTCATTTCATTAACAATATTCACGACTCTTGTGCAATATTCATCTATTTTTTCAAATTCTATCATCCTCAAATTTTGAAACTCTCTTTTAAGAGTTTGAAGATTTATAATGTGTACCTTTTCGTCGCCATACACTTCGATTTCCAAAGACTCCCAAGCTTGGTTTACAGTCTCACAAGTAGCAATTTTTGTAAAATATGCTCTTGAGACTCCCATTTGGATTTTGCTCAAGCATTTTGCATCTTGACGATATTTAGCCTCAAGATTTTTCATCTCTGCTACTTAAATTTCACCATCATTTTCTGGCTCATAATATCCATTTACAACAATAGTCCACAGACCTTCAGCTTTAAGATGTGTTCTCATTCTTGACTTCCAGTATTCAAAATCGGTTCCATAAAAAATGGAGTAAGAACAACTGAAGAATCAACACCTTCATTTGTTTTGGATGTCATATTTTTTTTCTTCACGTAGCCGCAGATTAAGAACAAAAATATGCTCTTGATAACAATTTGTAGGAAATATAGAAGGAGAATACTATCTTTAGAGAATGCTCAAGTTTTATATAGGCTACTTAAGGCCACTTGAGATGATTACAATCATCAACTACATCACTATTTATACTACTCAAAATAGAAAACAAAAATTCTTGCACAATTAACTAGATACATGTATTACAAATTACTAGTTACATGTATAACAAAATCCTTAAAGACTTCTTGAGAAACTAAGAGACAATATTTAAATACTAAACATCAAGGTGTGAATACATTATTTCCTACGGGGAAAGCTTAATTTTTATACTTGAAGGATGCTTTCTTTATGTTTATATAAATTTTCCTTTACTCTCCTCTTTTCCAAAAGCGAAAACCTTCCCCGAAGTCAATGAAGAAGCATGGCTGGAAACCTATCTATTGATGATGATATTTTTGTGGATGAAGAAGCTCTAGCTGAGACATGGATGAGCAGCCATAATTTTTTTTCTCTATCAAAGGTTAGAGCTGAGATTGGTCAAAGGGCAAATATGTGCCTAAAATTGGATGACAAGGGAAATCTAACACTTTTATGAAAGTATAAAGGCAAATATGACCCTTTTCCGATTTCATATTCAATAAAGAATTTCTAAAAATTAAAATTTTCTATTACATGAAAATTATATAGGATGGTTATTTAGAAAATAAATAAAAATTATATTATGAAATAAAAATAATAATATAATATTAAGGAGAGAAGAAATTCCTTTTTAGAGAGTAAAATAGAGAATTAGGTTGGAATTGATTGTCTCAAAAAATACGACACTCTATATTTGGAGAGTAAAATAAGTGTAGGTTGACGATGTCCTAAAGCCCCAGATTTCACTCGCCGGAGCAGCATGAATTGCCATCGGAATTGCCACCGGAAACACGTAGAGGACGGGTAAACTCATCCACCCAACACCCTTTTCCACCCCAGTTATAAGCCCATTTGTTTTTTCTTAACAAACACTAATACTTTTTTAAAATTCCGTTCGTCAGCGGCCGGAGTTTCCACCGGAAACACGTCGGAGACGAGTGAACACCCCCCATCCCCCTTTCATTTCCATTTAAATCCATCAAAAAAATTCAAAAATCGAACACATTTTTCGATCTTGCTTCAGAAAAGTTGCTCAATTTCCCCGAACCAGTGTTTTATAATGGGGCCTGAAGAAAAAAGTGGTGTTTTGTATGGTAAATATGAGCTCGGATGATTTTTGGGTCAAGGTTCTTTTGCTAAAGTATACCATGCTCGTAACGTGGTAACAGGGGAGAATATAGCAATGAAAGTTGTTGGAAAAGAGAAGGTGATACAAGTAGGAATGATGGAGCAAATCAAACGAGAAATCTCCGTCATGAAAATGGTAAAACATCCAAATATAGTCGAGCTTCATGAAGTTATGGCAAGCAAAACAAAGATTTACTTCGCCATAGAGTACGTTAAAGGCGGTGAATTACTTGAAAAAGTAGCTAAAGGTAAGCTTAGAGAAAACAATGCTCAAGGTTATTTCCAGCAGTTGATTTCTGCAATTGATTTTTGTCATAGCCGTGGTGTTTATCACAGAGATTTAAAGCCTGAGAATTTGTTGTTAGATGAAGAAGGTAATCTTAAGGTAACCGATTTTGGGCTTAGTGCTTTTACTGATCATTTAAGGCAAGATGGTTTATTGCATACAACTTGTGGTACTCCTGCTTATGTTGCCCCTGAAGTACTTGTAATCATGGATATGATGGTGCAACATCAGATATTTGGTCATGTGGAGTAATTCTTTATGTGCTTTTAGCTGGATTTTACCATTTCAAGATGATAATATGATGGCTATGTATAGGAAAATTCACAAGGGTGATTTTAAGTGTCCACCTTGGATGTCATCTGATGCAAGAAAGTTGATAGGAAAGATGTTGGATCCAAATCCGAGAACTCGGATTACTGCTTCAAAGATTATGGAGTCTAATTGGTTCAAGAAGACTGTCCCAAGGACTTTGAGGAGTAGGGAGGAGGAAGAGTTTGCTCATGTGGGAGATGAAGATAGGGTAGGAAAGGCGAAAAAGATTGAGTCTTTGAATGCTTTTCATATCATTTCTTTGTCGGAGGGGTTTGATTTGTCTCCGTTGTTTGAGGAAAAGAAGAAGGAGAAGGAACAGTTGAGATTTGCAACAACAAAACCAGCTAGCAGTGTGATTTCGAAGCTCGAGGAAGTTGCTAAAACGTCGAAATTCAACTTAAAGAGGAGTGGTTCTAGTGTTAGGTTGCAGGGGCACGAGAGTAGGAGGAAAGGGAAGTTGGGAATTTCTGCTGACATATTTGCTGTGACACCTTCTTTTCTGGTTGTGGAGGTGAAGAAAGCTTGTGGTGACACATTGGAATATAATCAGTTCTGCACCAAAGAGCTTAGGCCAGCGCTCAAGGACATTGTTTTGGATATCAGCACCTGAGAATCCAACAATTGCTTGAGTTAATAAAAGCTACTATTACATTCATGTGTTAGAGAAATATTTGAATTTGTTTAGTTTTGTTTTTGTTGTTATTTTTAGATGTGTTCTTGAAATTCCGACTTAATCTCTCTAGTATTGTTGCTTGAATTCATGTGTTAGAGAGATCGAATTTGTTTACTTTCTGTTATTGTTCTTGTTGTTTAGATATGTTCTTGAAATTGAGATTGAATCTCTGGAGAAAAAAAAACTCATTGATGGTCGTAGAATACCTAGTTCTCTCTAGTTCTATTTTCTTGATGTTTGTTAATTAGTAGAGGTGCATAACCTTATTACGATTGGTAAGGCAAGACATCGCCCCGTTGCTTGTACTTATCCCTATTGAAGATTTTTATATTTTTTATATTAATAAAACACCACTAGACAGAGTGTCTAGTTGTATATTTATAGGGCCGGCTCTTGCCTTCAAAATTTAAGGCATTCGCCTTAGGCCCCCATTTTTTGAGGGGCCTCAAATTTTTACAAATAAATAATTATGTATTTTAACCCCATTAAAATAGAAGAAATCAAAGAAACATTATTTTGGATTCTTACATTTTCTTAGCTAACTTTCACATTATTTATTCTTTTTAACTCCTTTTGCATTCTATTTTTTCAAATCTTTGATAGTTACATTAATACACTCTCAAAAATATGGATTAGTAGTCGAAAAGTGTTGAACAAAGTACATTACAATTTTTATATTTCTTTGTTAATTTTTATATTAAAGGAGGTATACTAAATTATCAACTTTTTGAATCGAATTCTATGATTATAACTCTTATCTTTAAAGTTTATTAACTTATTACTTATAGAATTATGTTAATAATTTATATAGTAATTGTCTCAATAAAAAAAAGTATTTGGAAAAAAACATTTATATAAAGATATTAAGTAGTAATTTACATCAAGAAATTTAGAAAAATAAATAAATGCAGATAAAGTTCATTTAGATTTTAGGTCTCTAATAAAAATTTCACTTTAGGCCTCGAATTATGTTGAGCCGCCCCTGTATATTAATAAAACAAAAAACATGGTTTCTCTCTTTGTGTGTTGCAAATTAAAGAATGTACTATGTGACATCTCTGAACGGTGATGGTGCTATTGAGACGTTGAAAAATAAGAAAGAAAAGAGAGAAAGAAGTTGTGCTTGAAAATCTCTAGCTCTCAATTTGTGTTAGAGAAAGCAATTGAGGAGTGAAAAATTACGGAACAAAAGAAGGATATATATAGTTTGTGTGAGATGTTCAAATAATATTATATTTAAATTTATGAACCTTATAAATGTCATTCAATGTACAGTGATTTATATTAGATTTTATTCTTTGACCAATCGATTAAAGAAAGCCCTTTATGGACTAAAACAAGCTCCACGAGCTTGATACAACTGCATTGAGGCTTGTTTTCTGAAAATGGATTTTCAAAAGTGTCCATATGAGCACACATTTTTTGTGAAAATTGGGGAGAACGGAAGAATGCTGATTGTGTGCTTATATGTTGATGATCTTGTATTCACGGGGAATAGTAGCATCACATTTGATGAATTCAAGAAGTGTAAGATGTCCGATCATGGTAAAATGCATTATTTTCTTTGTTTAGAAGTCATGCATTTTGATGAAGGGATATTGTTTTCTCAGAAGAAATATGTATGAGAAAATTTAAATAGGTTTGAGATGCAGAATCGCAATCCAGCCAACATTCTAGTTGAATTTGATTTGAAACTTAACAAAGCTGGGAGCAGAAATAAGGTGGATAATACCTTTGCCAAACAAATTATTGGCAGTTTAATGTATCTAACTGCTACAACATCATGTATGATGTTATTCTTTTAAGTAGATATTTGGAGTGGCCAACTAAAATGCATCTCCTAGTTGCAACGAGAATTCTGCATTACCTACAAAGAACCAAGGATTTTGAAATTTTCTATAGGAAAGGAGAAAAGTTAGATTTGGTTGGGTTTACTGGTCTTCTAAAAAGCAAACAATTGTCACATTATCAAGTACAGAAGCTGAATTTGTTGCTGCTACAGCTTATGCTTGTCAAGCTATTTAGTATAGGAGAATCATGTGAACCATGGAAGAAGAAAGCACATTAATGTGAAGTATTATTTTCAGCGAGATCTCAACAATAAAGGAACAATAGAGCTGCAGTACTTTCAAAGTGAAGATCAGCTGGCCTACATTTTTACCAAACCATTCAGATTCCTCCCTTATCAAAATCTAAGGAGGTTGATGGGTATCGTCACTATGGAAGATTTCAAGAAGCTGAAGTTAAATTGAAACTTAGATGCTTTTAGTTTAAGGAAGGGTGTCAGAGAAATAGTCTGTTACTTAGAGTCCTATTAGCAAATAAAGTCAAGCTATTTCAGTTTTGTCCTAGTCTTTAGGGGAGTAGTTTATTTCCTAATTTTTAGGATTAGTTGTTCAAATATTTACTCTTAAAACATTATATATTTTTCATATAAAATTTGCAGTTGTAGAACACTAATGAGAGCAGCAAAGTAGTTCCCCTTCTTCTAAACTTGTCGACTATTTTTCTATATTTTTGTTTACTGCAGGTTTCATTCTCTTGCTTTTGTTTGCACGTTGTCTCATATCAGATTCCAGATTTAGACACGAATTATCTTTTAATTCTGTCCTTGTCTTTCTTTTTTCATTTACTTGACAATAGGAAACTAGATTGTGTCACAACCCAAATTCTGAAAGCAGTTACAAAAATAAACATAATAAATGTCAAAAAAAAAAAAATGTATGTATTGGAAAGTTTGTTTTCTCTTAAAAATGGAAAGTGTTTTATTTAATTAATTAAGAAGGCTTAACCATACAAAATAGGGGAACTGAAACTAGATGATACAGTTCCCATAGCATCTTTTTTAAGGGCAATTTTTACAAGCAAAGGAGATGCGTCAAAAACGTTGGGCTTGTTGCATATCATGTGCGGTTCCTTCATTTTTCCTTCCGTATACTGCTAATATATATGCTACCATATTAGCCTCCCTCGTGATGTGCTTCAACTGTTGGAGTATCGACCAGCAATCAGCATAAATGTGTGAGTATATGAGATTGTTACCATGCAAGGTGTCAAGTAGTACCTGAGAGTCGGTTTCCACCCGTAGTTGCTTAAAATTTCTACTTTGCGCTAAAGTTAATCCGTGCAGCAATGATAGCATGAAGTGTGTTTTGGGCTTTTAGTTAGCAAGAGAAGCCTACAACCCAGTTTCTTAAGTGGTCTCGAATTACTCCTCATGTTCCGCCGTTTGTAGACTTTAATTCATATGAGCCATCAAACTTTAGTTTTAGGATGCCTTCAGGGGGGTTTTGCCAGTATTTTGGTGTTATAGTTGTTGGGGTTTTGTTTATTCTTGGAGGAGGGTAGGATGTGATAATATTCAATGGCCTGAAGGTAATATTATGGAGGGTGCCAGGGAACTTACTAATATTCTTGTTCTGAAAATTTTTACTCTTCCTATTTTTCCATACATACCAAAGAATGATAGGTGTTAGAAAGATGTGGGCACAATGGAGTGCTCATTTAAGATCAAGTATTTTTAGCGGTGCAAAGGAGAATTTGATATTTGAAGTCGGCCCCAGTAAGGTTTATATCATAGTGATCCCAGATGTGCTTAGCGTCTGGGCATTCTACAAAGATATGTAAAATGTTTTCGATCATGCCAGGGCACGATGGGCAGTTCCTTGATTTACTGATGTTTCTAGCATGAAGGACTGGCGAAGTAGGGAGTCTATTTGTGATGAGGAGCCACATAAAAAATAGGGTCTTATTATTGGTATTTATTTTCCAAACCCATTCATGATCGAAGCTTGTCGCAATATAATTATCTTTAGTGTTTGATATATATGTACAGCATAGGCACTTTTAGTATTAAAATTTCCATCAACACTTTGGTTCCGAAAGAAACTATCAAGCTTATGAGTAGATTGTTGCGTGTAAGTATTGAGGATGGATTGTTTGATATCAATGGGGATGTCAAAGGACAGTCGAGAGAGATCCCAAGTATTATTTCGAAAGAGGAAATTAACTAGTAGGTTTCTTTCAGATTCATGTATAGGTCCGTTAATTACTTGTCGAAGTGATTGAGAGGCTTCTATCCAGTTGTCCTCCCAAAGGTGAATCTTGTTGCCATCACCAATGTTCCAAGAGATGCCTTTTCGGAATATGGCATAGGATCTTGCAATGCTTTTCCGAATATACGAATCGTATGAATAGTATTTAATATGAGATTGATTTTTGGCTTCGATTTTATGTACTTCTTTTGAAGAACCTTAGCCCAAAGTTGTTCTTCATTTTTTTGAAATCTCCAGTTCAAACTTGCCAGTAAACAAAAGTTTTTCCCTTTAGTTTTATGGATACACTGCCCTGATTTTTGTCGGAGGTCACTAAATCCCAATTTGCCAAGTGAAGTTTTTTCTTGTTCGGTATGGACCCCCAAAGAAAATTCCTTTGGATGTGGTCGATATGGTTGCAACTAGATTGGGGTAGGATATTGCATTGCATAGTTTAAGTAGGAATGAAGGCTAAGACAGACATGACGAGGATGGTTCTTCCTGCTAATGATAAGAATTTAGTTTTCCAGCCACTCAATTTGTTGTTCATATGGTCATTAATATATTGATAATCCGACCGTTTTGGATGGTGATTGGGAGGCCTAGGTATTTCCTAATTTTTTTTTTCTTTTTGTCTAATATTTATCGTAGTACAAAGTTCATTTCTAATCTCATGACTTACATTAGCAGAAAAGATGATTGATGATTTGTCATAATTTACTTTTTGGCTTGATTGCCCCGACAGAGTGTTAAATATATGGATGATAGTACTTGCATTGGTAAGGTCGGCCTTTGCCAATAGAATAATATCATTGGCAAAGAGTAAATGGGATATCGAGATACCTATTTTACCAACTCTAACTGGTTGCCAGAGGCTTTCTTTAATAGAGTAGTTAATTAGTCTTAAAGGGGTGACTTTCTTTAATAGAGTAGTTAATTAGTCTTGAAAGGAATTCCATACAAATGATGAATATGTAAGGCGATAGAGGGAGTGTCTGATACCCCTAGTGGGTAGGAAGTAGTTGGTAGGTTTTCCGTTTACTAGTATTGATATGGAAGTAGTCGAGATACAAGGCATGATTAGGTCGATTATGTTGTTTGGAAGGTTTAGGATATTAGCAATTGTTTAACAAACGAGCATTCAAGTCTATCAAAAGCCTTCTCTAAATCAATTACAAGGACCATTTTCCCAAATTTCCCTTTAGATTTTTTGAATGAGTGGATAGCTTCTTGAACGATAATGACATTGACAATAGCTCTTCTACCCTGTATGAAACTACATTGATTAGGACTAATGATTTTATCCAGGAAGGGTCTAATTCTATTCACAATAATTTTAGTGATTGTTTTGTAGATAGTATTGCAAAGTCTAATATGTCTAAAGTGAGTAATTTGTTCAGGATTTTTTATTTTCGGGATAAGAGAAATGAGAGTCTTGTTTAATTCAGGCGGGATGATTTTTTAATTAAAAGCCCTCATACATGTGTCTAAACATATTCTTCAGTGTCATTCCAATATTTTTGGAAGAATATGGGGTGCAAACCATTCGTACCCGGATATTTTAGCGGTTTAAAAGAGAAAATGGCATTTTAAACTTCCTCTGTTGTAGGGGGGGGGGCAACCAATGGATTCTTTGGCTTGATAAGAAAGGTCCATATGACAAGGAGGAGTATTTAGGAGATCACTTTTGGGTAAATCTGTACAAAATAATGTCATGGAAGTGGGTTGTAATTATTTTATTTATGGAGGCTTGATCAAAGGTCCAATTTCCTACTTTATCATTTAGGCCTATAATCCTATTTCTACAGCGTCTATTAGTCGTAGAAATATGGAAGAATTTAGTGTTAGTGTCTCCATCGTTTAGTCATTTTACTCTAGATTTCAACATCCAAAAGTCTTCCTCTCGTTTAAGGATCTCATTAGAGTCCATTATGAGGGTGAAAGTAATTCTTAATCTGAGCATTTTTACTTTGAAGACAATTTAGCCTTTTAAGAATTTTCTCTTTTTGCTTGAAAATGTTCCGAAGGTTACTTTTTTCCATATTTTAATGGATTTAAGAAAATTTTCTAGGCACTGATATAATTTGCATTGTTTTTCCAGGATCTCCTTAATATATTTGGGAAGTCAGGGTGCCTAATCCATATAGATTCAAATCTAAAGATTTTATTTGAGTTGGGCAGACTTCTAATACAGTTCAATAAGATGGGACAATGATCCAAGTGATTACGTGGAAGGTGGTGGACAGTAAAAACAGGAAAAAGTTTTAGCCAAGCGTGGTTGCTAAAATATCTATTGATCCTTTCCATATCAAGTGTTCTGTTATTTTTGTGTTTGTTTGACCAAGTATATTGTTTGCCTGTGAAGCCTAAATCAATCATTTCCATATTATTTAAACAATCTAGGAAAAAAGAGCATTTAGAATTATTAATTGGTCTTCCTCCTAATTCTCGGAGGCATTGGTGATCTCATTAAAGTCTCCGCACCCCAACCAAGCTTCTTTAATTTTGGTTGACATATTTCGTAAATTTTCCCATAATGTGTTTCTCGGTTTGTTATTATTTTTGGCATAAACTATTGAAAGGAACCATCTTGGAGAAGTAAAGCTTACCTCAATAGTGACATGAATCTCTTGATTAGTCAACACAAATGGTTCGATAGTGATTTCTGATTCCTCCAGAATGGTGCAATTCCTCCCTAGTAGCCAGTTGCGGGAACTTGTACTACATTAGTGTAATCCAGTGCTTCCAGTATTCCATTGTGATCTTCCTTTCTTGTTTCTGTTAGTGCCAGCATAGTGGGGTTGTGATACTCCATTAGTACTCTCACATTACTCATAAAATTCCTATTGTTCGCACCCTACAGTTCCAGAGTAGGATCTTCATTGATGGGTCTTCTTGTGTGTTGGAGCTCCCCCCTCCCCCCCGGCGCTAGAGCCATTTCCAAATTCACTGTTGGTGATATGTTGATCGTGCTCTCCATGTCCAAGGGTTGTTTTCCCTTTATTGTTGGGATGATTAGCGTCACATATTTCATTGAGATCTTTGAGTTGAAGCATATTTATCTTGTTGACTTCTCGAGGGACTTTGATCAGAAATTTCCTTTCTATATTTGCGAGCATGTCCAGTGTAAGTGGGTTCTTCAAGTAGAGAGTTTGAGCAAAGGGATCGAGACTGCTTTAATTTGTACCTTCTCTTAATGTTTGTGGCATTGTAGAGGACAATGGTTCCCTCATTGTCATCTCCGGGACTACTTGGTCCTTCATGTTCTCGTCTTCCTCGTTGCTTGTGTGTTTCTCGTTTGGTTGGCTTGGGACGTACATGTACATAATTTCTTGCAAGGAAGAGCTCGCAAAGTTTTCTCAAATGGCGTATAAGGGAGAGATGTTGCATGTTCAGCTGTATAAAAGCTGCTGGAAAGTGTAGTATGTGGTAGAACCCCAAGGTTGTCAACTCTTGTGTTAATTCTAGTTGAGTCGAGGCTAACCTTATCAGACTGCTTGTTAGTCTCTCGTATATCATAGTTGGTAGTGGGGTGGGATTGTTTTGATGATGCGTAATATCCAACATTCCCTCCCAATTCCCATATTGAGTTACTTGAACTGCATGGAGGTAGGTTGCTAGCAATTGAGAAACTGAGGTCGTGTAGTTCTAGTCGAATGGGGTAAGGGGGTTTGTTAGGTTTCGAAGATTGGGTTTCTTGAGCTTTGGGTTGATATTTCTGATGGCTGAAAGGGTGGTTGGAATTGGAAAACTGCAGGTGGTGTTTGATGGTGGCTGATATTCCCCCTTCCCATTGGATGAGGAAGAGATTTGTTGTTCGATTTTAACCTTTGGTGTTAATATTTGTTGGGATTGTGGCGTAGGTGGTGGTAAGGTTGGTTGTTGAATTGTGACATGTTCACTAGTAGATTGATGGCTTTTTGTAAGTGATAGTGAGGATGGAGTGTGAGATGTCAAGTTAAATTTTTTATAGATGGTTGTTGAAGAGTCCATACTATGTTGTACTAGTAGATTTTCTTGTACCTTTTCACTGTTGATGCTGCGTGTATCATTTTAAGTCATTGATGAGGATTTAGGAATGGATTTGTGTTATACGGATTCAAGTGCTATTTTTTCATTGCTAGTATAAAGGAATTTGAGTAACTCCTTTCCTATTTTCATTTCAACAGGATTAGTGTCGTTTTGGTTTTGAGGTGATTTATTTGGTTTCGGATTAGTGGACTGGAGTAGTTTGGGCTGAGGTGTACTAGTTATCCCTGGAAATGTGGGATTCGGTTGGTAGTTTTTGTTTGCTTTTTCGTTGGGGATATTGGGAGCGGTTAATTTGCAGCTAATGACTGGATATCTTTTACTTGTGGTGACGTCATTTTTGTAGGCGTGGTGAAATTTTTATTTAATTTTCCATGTTTATTGGTTTGGAAGCGCTAAATGAGTACTTAGATACTAACTTTTGACGTGGCTTTTGCTTTCAGTTGATGGTGACGTGTAAGCTTTCCTTCCTCAGAGATTGGATCATGATTTTTCAGTTCCATTTTGGTTTCTGTTCTAGAGAATCTAAGCTGGGATTGGATATCTAGTGGGGGCTATTGTATCTTTGGCTTTATTAACCTGATTTTGGTCACTTTTAAGGTCATTTAATGCATCTATTTGATCATAAAGTCGGCTATTATTTTCAGGTGTCGGTGTCTTATAAGTTGTTTTTTTCTTTCTATTTGGTTATGATTTGTGGAGGTGGACGGAATATCATTTGGTTTGTTTGGGCATGAATGGATGAAGTGTCCAATGACCACATAGTGCATAAAGGAGTGGATGTTAGGATACATAGGCAGGGCATACCTTCCTCTAGAGGTATTTATTGTCGTTGTATCAATCTTAAGAATTGATCCTATTTGGTTTCCTATTTTCAGTAGGATGTTGAGATCGTAGAATTCAGTAGGGAGTTCCCGGATTCTTATCCAAAATGTTGAGGAATTTATTTGAGACGAGGAGGGATTAAATTTTGGTTCCCATTTTCGGATAGATACAAACTGTGAACCTATGAACTAAGGACCCGTATGAAGGACTAACTCATCGTTTTCTGGATTTGTAAGTTTTATAAGGCAGTAGTATTCACTAAGGTCAATAAGGTTTTTTTTTTCGGTGAGTTGCCAAAGGGCTTGGAGTCTGTTCTGCAGGTATGAATAGACAATTTTCCCCCGATTAATTTTATGATTAGAGACTGCTTTCAAGGCGTACATCTGTAGTATGTGTTTGTCACTGGTTGTTATTGGTATGAAGTTAGGATGCTTCTGGGGGTTTTCTTGTTCATCGAGGAAGCTTATGTTGTCTAGACCTTGTGTAACATAGTTTATATCTGGTTCCATTAAGTTTGATTTAAGAGACTCTAGGAAACTTACTTTACGTTTTGATTCTGTTGGCAATTCTTCCTAATCTTTCTGCTTCTTTGTACTTCAAAGGATTAAATCTGATTCTTGCTCACTCATGTCATAATCTTCCTTGTCCATTCTTTGTTATCTTGTATTCTGGCTTTTTAGAGAGAAAGTAGAAGTGTGTGAACTTTCGATATATTATTGGAAAGTTGATGGAGTGTATTCCCCTTTTCCTTTTCTTTGCAATAATAATGCAGAGCTCATAATTGAAGACTCAAATTATTGACAGACCCCAAATATAGTCAACAATTAAGCTGAAAGAACGATTTCATGAAAAATGAGGAGAACTGAAAATGGACAATGATTATCCTAAACCATAAGAGAAGCTTATTTGCAAAATACAATTTTACAAATTTGAAATTTCATGCTAATCACAAAATTTGAAAAAATAGTAAATATGAACTCCATAATTGCTTATAAAGCACTGGAAGAAGAAAAAAAAAGAAATGTTTATAGCTACTTAGTGCTAGATTTCAGTAAAGAAGGATTGGCAAGGCCTACCTTTGTAATACTATAATAAAAAATAATTTTTAACGACAATAAATATACACTTTAGTAAAGAGTGTTAAAGTCTTTACCTGCATTAGTTAATGATCATTGGATTCAATGTCGCTATAGTCTTTAAAGACATTTATAAAGAATACCAATTGACGCTAAAAAAATATATTTAGCGGCAATTAAGTTATTGTCTTTAGTTAATTGCTGCTAAAGATGATTTTGATATATGTACAGGTAAAAAATTAACACAAAAATAATTGAACTTTAATCACATAAAATTCCAGGCAATGCATGTTTGAATTATACCGCAGTGGATAAACTTGTAAATTTTACGCACTACGTGTATGACTTAAATGAGTATCCCAAAATAGATATTTGTTCATTTCGACTGGTATTGTTAACATTTGAAATACACACACAAAATTTGTTGTTTGCCGATTGAAAAAGTACTTAGAATGTACTCAGAAAATAGAGTTTAGATGACCTCCCGACTTTTTTTAAGTAATCGGCATATTGAACGTCAGAATATACTAATTTGCTCATTAGTCGGACTTTGCCGATTATCTTAGTTAGAATATATAAACTAAACATAAACCATTAAAATACTCAAATGAACAACTATGGTAGTCGAAACACTATTAAAATAGTAATTTAGTAGGTTTATCTTGATACTCTCTAACAACTAATTTCCTTTTTTTAACATGTAATTTCCTTAAAACTTTACGAAGGATCGATTACATGTTGATAACTAAATAAGAAATTAAACAACTTCTCTACTACTTGAAAAAATAGAAATCCCAACGTTCAAAAAATCCATACCACCCTATTCTTTTTTGACTCGATAATACTAAGGGAACCGTCAATATTGTTGCTGTTGTTGACTCAAATAATAATACTAAATAAATGTTGTTATTGTTACTGTTGCTGTTGTTGTTATTGTTGTTGTTGTTGTTGTTGTTGTTGTTGTTTGACCAATCAAACCAAATTAAAAAAGGAAGTATTACATCTACAAGATTTCCAAGAAAGAAAAGTCTTAATAGAACAAATTACAAGCGATAAATTGGTTAAGCAACATAAATGACAATCTACTATTCAAGAGATGAAAATAGTAGGTATTATGCACTTCTATTGATTCAATTCCTAACCTCTTTGTGTGAGATCATATTGACTATATTTAACATTCTTAGGTAAAAAAAATATATTCAAACAATTGGGATTGTACTTATCTATTTATGCTTTGCAAAAGAAATATATATCTCATTGGAAACAAGAATGCATAATTGTTATTTTACCAGCATTTTTTATTGTATCGGCAAATTAAACAAAATGATATTTGTTATTTGATAGCTTAAACAATACACAGTTTCCATTAAGCATACCATGACTATATTTGTGGTAACTTAAATTATATTTTTTTTTTGTAAGCAATGTTTGATGTATCTTGGCGATATTTTGATAAGTAATTTCCTTTTAAAAAATAAATAATTTCCTAAAACATTAAAAAGGATCGATTATATGTTAATAAATAAACAAAGAAATTAAACAACTTCTCTGCAACTAGAAAAAAAAAAGGAAATTTCAACCTCCAAAAAAATCCAAACCGCCCTACTCTTTGTTGACTCTGACAACAAGCCTTATTCCTTTAACGCCAACTCATTCCAATTGTTTCAAGGAAGAACTCTGTCTGAATTCGTTTGCAATAACATGTATAAAATAAGTTTAATTAATATTCCTCCAAATTATCCAAGTGAGTGGTCTCGTAATATATATGTACAAGAGGGGTACTTCTAATTAGGGGTATGCATTCGATTTTTCGATTTAGTTTTGCACTATTCTGTTTGAATTTTTTATTTTTTGGTTTTTGTAAAAATGTAACTCAATCTGATCCAAAATAATTTGGTTTGGTTTGGTTTTCCTGTATTCGGTTTAGCTTTTTCCGATTTGGTTATGCGGTTATGTCAATAATTAATAACATAACGAACGTAATAATATTGAATCCCTTATATATACTTTCTAATATAAATCATAAGAAAAACTTAAAACACAATACTTATAAGTATGTCTATTATAGATGTTCAAGCATAAAATAAAAACAATTATCACCGTGTAAGGCAATAATAAAAAAGGGACAAAAGTGATTAACTCCAACTTAATTCTAAACCTAAACACACACACAGAGAGAATTTGTTTTTTTTGGTTTTTTGGTTTTTATTTTTTAAAATCCAAAACCAAACAAAATAATTTATTAATCCAAAAAGAATCCAAATAACCAACAAACCAATTCAAATAAAAAATCGATTTGATTTGGTCTTGTTATTTGGTTTAACCTGAATAGTGCACACCCCTACTTCTAATTCCTCCAACACTAACAAACTTAGCTTCTCGATTGGAACTGAATCAATTGGCAAAAAAAATACTTTTGAAAAGTAAACCAACTAAGCTATTAATATCTCCTAATACGGAGATACAAAGTTTTTTATAAAACAAAACTATGGAGCTTTGAGATGAATTTTCTTCCTTCTTAGTGCTTCTAACCTTTTTGGGAGCTTATTTGGAAATCCTATCTGACAAATTTGGTTCAGTTGGTGAGGATTCATATATTCACGGTTACTTGTACAAGGCTGAGATGTAGTTGTCATTACCATTTATTTGAATAAAGAGATTCAATAGAATGAATTATGCTCCTTGGACGAACTAATTAACTTAATATAGCGCTCTCATTCTTATATTGTGTTTGACACAAAAATCAAATATTATGTTGAAGTAGAAGTGAATGAATATTACTTGACTGGGAAAAGGTAGTTCCGGGACTTGATTGAAAAGTACAAGATTGCACGAGAAAATTAAAAAAGTTTCATAGTACAAGATTGCACTAAAAATATAAGAAAGTTTCATCGTATTTCAATCAAACTCTATTTTTCACGATTAAAATTTGATAACGTATATATTTAGACATTCTAGGATTTTATTTCATTTTGCTTCTTAACTTCTTGTGTACAAATAAGTTGTAGTCTCTTTTATTCAATGATGAATAGAATTATCAATTCTTCAAATTTTTCTGTGTTTCTGTCTCGTTTTGGTATCAGAGTCTCCTTGAATTGTTGAAAATCATATTCACTATTCTATTTTTCTTGTGGTATTTTGTTGATAGCAATTACTACTTTCATCACTTTGTTGGGTCTTTTTTTTCTTTCACTTTTTTTTTAACGTCAATTCATTGTGCGAACATCATGGACAAGAATGATATTTCTCAACTTACTTTAGTTGTTCTCAATGGATCTAACTATCGTCATTGGTGTGAGACAATACGTAGATTTTTAAAAGGGAGAAATTTATGGCGATATGTCACAAAGTGATTTAACATGTCCAAAGCAAACAGAGACTGAAACAAATGAAAAGCTTGTTGAGCATTTGGAAGATTGAGATAGCTGAAATGTAACGATTAGAACCGTCGTTATTTAGGAGAAATAAAAATCCAGGAAATTATGGGTCATTGTCCCGCCAGTGTGGGACAAATGCCGCTAGGGCGGCGGTGCTACAGCGGGGTAAGTTGGTGCCAGAGGGGGATATGCGAGACAGAATACAAATAATGTAAAATCCTATTTCTCCTTCTTCCTAAATACGTAATTTAGTCGTAAAACACTGTAGAACCCACCCAAAAGCTGCTCTAAGCTTGGAAGAGAGGGAGAGAAAGATTTCTAGCGCGAGAAGCGCGGCGAAGGGCGGATTTCCATTCAACATCACTGTCACGAAACCCGGAAACAAGAATCAAAGTCAAACTCCATGCAACTGCTTGGCGCCCGATAGACTAGGTTTTATGAATTGAGTAGTTATAAATTTGTGTTCACTGCGTAATGTATGTAAATCAATGGTAGGATTTATGTGTAGGCCTTCAAGAACCAAATGAATTATGATTAGAACCTAGAAAGAAGTCGTAAATGATGAACTAGGGCTAAACATGGTAGAATTAACGTTAAGTTGATATATGTCGAGAAATAATTTGTTGGGACGATTGTGATTCAATGATTTTGTGAGGTATGATCGTTCTTGTTTAGTTATGTTACATGTATGTATGTGAAAGTTGCATTGTTGATTACGTTAATTGTAAATGAGTGTAACAACCCGCAAGTACACCCTAGAAGTTAGAGCATCCTTGTGTAGCCAGACGGCAAATGAGACTTCAAGAAGTCTCATCTAAGCCACTCGTATCATTCATTGCATAATAAACATACTAAAATTAGTAAGAATTTAAAACTTTCTTCACAGACGAAGGACTCTTTCCATAATCATTACACAAGCGGAATACTTTCATATAAAACATTAAGCCTTTACAACATCTCCTTGAACCATCTAAACTTTGGAATATACAATACTTAGGACTAAGCCCGTACAAGACATAAAATAAAGACTAAGACATAGAGGAACACGTGAATATTGTCCTCGAATCGATGAGGACTCACCAATACTTCATCTTCAACCCTTAGAAATCTATCCATCCTCCATGGCACATCAAGACTTCCAATTCCCTACAGTTTAATCAAAAAGGGAAAAGAAGGGGTTAGCACATTAGATGCACTAAGTATGAAAGTCATGCAAAAATCATGAAAAAGGGACATTTAGAAAATAACATGCTTTTCATGAATTTTAATTAAAACATCATACTATAATCATAAGAACAACATTTAACAACTTACAAACACATAAGAAATTATTTAAACAATTATTCACATTTTAGGAAAACATCACAGTGAAATACTTCATTGTACAGTGAAGTTTCTTCACTGTTACAGTGAAGTTCCCTATCTTCACTTTACATACCTTTTAGCATATAATCTCCTCACTAAGAGCTATCCTAAGACTCACTTAAGTAAGACAAAGAGAGATCGCCCATACACCCTCTCTAGGCACGCCTAAATGATTCTTAAGACCACCCATAATGAGATATACACACTTACAAATACATCAATCACATGAACATGAGATCCTCCTACCAAAGGTGATTCTAAGGTTCACTTGAGTGAGTTGTGAAGCGACCGCCCATACAATCCCTACACACACACTTAAAAGATCCTATAGACTACCTAAGATAGAATCATTCTCATTTAATACATTTACACATAGATAATATGACATTCTCCTTCCAAAGGCTATCAAAAGACTTACTTAAGTAAATCAAGAAGATAACGTCCATGATTGACCTCTTCAAGATTACCTAAGTAATCCTTAAGAATACCTAAGTTTGGATCATGTCTACATAATCAACCATCTTCCCTAACTAGAGTCATTCTTAAGACTTATCTAGGTAAGATAAGAAGTGACCATTCTTATGCCCCCTTCACACCTTAACTAGACAACCCTTAACTACTCTAGATAAGTACTTATTCATTTAATATACTTTCTTAACTTAAGTCATTACATTCATTAGTTCATTTAAGACTCATTCATCACATAAAGACATTCAAGTAATGGTCTTGGACAAGACCTAGGGACTCCAACTAACACCTTCAAAGCCTATTGTGCAATGTCTAGATAGCGTCTCATACCATCACCTAAACTTCATAGAACTTCTCTAATGCTAGTAGGTATCCCACATGATGAGAATAGGCAACAACCGACATAGACCATGGTAGCAAAGCATGGAATCCGGAGATCTATCCTACTCCGATGAGGGTGTTCTACTTGCCAATGGTAGAATTTGGACACATCCCATGTAGGCACATGGTTAAGGAATATGAAGGGAGTGCTTTGTATTCTAGTCTCATCCTTTAACTAGAACTACTTCCCTTACCATACTCACTCGGTGCTACCCTTTGTTCTCATAGAGTAATTTACATTAAAGGTTCATATAAAGGGGCTCCATATCAAGTTCATAACCCAATTACATTTACCCTACCAAAGAGGTCCACTAGGGATACCTTACAATGGCGACAAGAAGCTCATAATGACTTTCCTAATGATTGATATGATGTCGTTCCAGCCAACCAACCTTAAGTCTATCATTCCTTTACTTGAAGGATACCATTATGGCTTTTGACTTCAACATTCATAACCTTACCACTAGGTTCAAGGTTCCACATAAAGACCCTCTTAACATCATTCAAGGTCACATGTCATTCATACATACAAGAGTAAGAGTCTTTAGCAACCTAAGTCAAGACATCTCATATTTACATTCATACATGCATCAAGTAAGGAACACAAGTCAACCAAGACAAGACACGACATACTTCACTTTAACACATATTACATGTCATTCTTTAAGTCACTTAGGAATAACCATTATCATCTTTATGTCATCCTATACACTATCATATCATCATCAATATAACCATCATAGACTCATATAGTCAAGTAGGAACAACCATGCATCAACTCTAAGACTACACATATAAGCACATAGTCATAGTCTACATGATCTCCTAACATACATAGAAGGAACACATACTTTCACATTACTTCACATATAGATATATATGCTCATACTTCACATAAATCAACTACACACTCATCATAATACTTCAAGTAGTGCCGACAAGATCATGATCATCATATTGCATAAAGTAACACCGACAAGGCCACATCAATTCACATAGCACCGCCACCATAAGTGGACCATACCAATCAAAACATAATTGAAGTCTAATTAACATAAAATAAAGGGAATTAGGACAGCATACCACCACTCCATCCTCAACACTTCAATCCAATGCTAAACCATCCAATTCAATACCATAAGTCCCTTACCCATGGCCATGAACATCAATTCAATAAAAAACTATAATACTCAATGAAACTAGGTCAATTCAATATAAATTCATCAATCTAAGACAACCTAGATATTAATTCAATACAATTATTACATCAATCAACATAGAAAACTAGACTAGAATTCATAAGGATTAAGTCAATATCAATTGAATAAGTTTAATATTCAATAGATCTAAGAATATATAATACTCAATTGATAAAATTGAAACAACCTATAAACCAATCAATCATAATCTATACATGAATCAAAAGCCCATAACAATATACACTTGAATTCATTAATATCAAAGCATGACCACATAACCCATATTTTAGTGCAAATTGAGAGATTTGAGAAGGTCAAGGGTTCATGGAGAATTTCATTGGAAAACATCAATTATACATGCAAGAGCCCAAGACTTAGAGTAGAAATTGGACTTTTTCATCTTTTTGAAATCTTTGAAAATCATCTTTGAAATTGGCTCTAAGGTGATAGAAAGCCTTAGATGAAGAACTTCCATACCTTATTAGAAGAATCCAATGATAATTGAATAAGAAAATCCATTGAACATCCATCTTCAAGCTCTATCTTCACCTTGAGCTCTCATGGAGGTTTTTGAAGAATCTTTGGGAGGGAATGTGTTTTGATTTAGGTTATAGGGTTTAAATGAGAGTTTTATGACTTATATACTCTTAAAATACCCTTAAACACCCAAAATAACCGTCCTCCTATTTTATAAGACTTGGGGTGAATTTCCCAAAAACCCCAAGCCTTAACAGAAAACTGGCAGGAACTTACAACACCATCGACGCCCTAGCATTGACGGTCCGTGGGTGAGACCACGACCCGTCGATGGGGTCCCTTGGTTGCATCTGAAGCTTCTAAAACTTCAGGCCACATGGCTCCATCAACGCCATCCATCGATGGGTCGTCGCCTAGTCGACTGGCCGTCGTTTGGGTCAGTCAATTGCCACTGCCTGGGAGTGTTGAGCTCCAAGCTGGGGTCCTCCTTCTAAGGCCCCTTATGGGTCCTACATGGAGTCGTACCCAGACGTTTCCAATCCAAATATGTTTGTATACGAGTTTAGGACCTACCACATCAATTTCATCCAAAACGAACACATAAAACTCGACGAAACATGCATAGACACCCAAGGTCGTTTCAAGGCAAACCTTTCGAACGTCATGGACGTTCTTGGACGTTTGACCTCCAAACTTCATGAAACTTGACACACTTAATATAAACAACATAATAACTCATATAATGACCTCATTGACTCATGAAACATACAATTAGGCACATAACCACATATGAGGCACATAGGTGACTTAGTCGTCGAACGCCTTGGTCGTCCCTTGACGTTTCACTTCCAAATCACCTAAAACTCTAGGAACTGCCTCAATACTAAATTTTAGACCATTTTAGAACCTTATACCATCATTACAATCATGTTAGGCTCTAGCTTCACCTAAGTCATTTTTGGAGGTGTTATAATGAGAATATAGGAACGATGAATGCCTTGAATCAAGAATTGGTTGAATGATTTTGAGTATGTACCATGTACTGTAAATTATGGTTTGATGAATGGATCGGTTGCCACATTCCTACATAACTAACTTGGATCGATTGCCACGTTCCGACATAACTTACTTGGATCGGTTGCAACATTTCGACATAACTATGGGATCAATTACCACGTTCTGGCATACTTATTGAATCGGGTACCATGTTCCCGTATGCTAACAGTTTGAGTTTGGGTCCCTTGAGAGGACTAATGACTTGACATACTTGTGCATCTTGTAATGAAGAAGTGTGTGTTGTTAGTAAGTGATATTTGATGATTGTCCTACCCGGTTGTAAGTGATTATGATGACCTATTTATATTGGAAGGGAGAGAAGTAGAGGTAGTGTGCATAATGCGTATATTTCTTGTAAATTCGTGTTTGGAGGTAATGAGATTGGGTGAGGGTTGACTTGTCCACATAGATTAACTCTAAAGATGAAAAAGGGGGGCTAGTGGTAAATAGTTAGCGAGCTTGATACATTGTACCATGTGACGAAGGAGGGGTGGTAGAAAAGATAAAATAAGGGTATGCCATGGGTGGTTAGTCGAAATACGTATAGTCGTATTCGTGGTCTCTTCTATGTGTTAGAATGACTAGGTTATAACAAAGAAACTAGTGAGTGGGTTAAATGAGAATATGGTTAGTATTAAGTAGTACTAGTGTAATTTCTGAGGTGTCCAAGCGAGGGTAGAGGTGAAGAAGTGCATGGTCTACAACATATTCTTATTGATTGATCTCTTATGTTATGTGGTGGGCATCGGGTTGACCGATGATGCCTACCATTACGTGTGGTTATACTGATAATAATCTTACTATATCTTTTGACATAGTCTGGATACAGGCTGGTGATGGTTCATTAGAAGAAGACGAAGAAATTCTCCAGCAGCTTCTACTTTCCTTCGCATGGTGGGAGTTGTGTCTTTTATTATTATATCCAGTTGTATTATTAGTAGCTCTTATACATGTTTAGACTATATCTACGGGAGGTGTTAATTATTTACAAGTTTTAACCAAAATTGTGTCTCATTTCTTATTTATAAAAATCCTGTTATTCCATTTATCTTCGTTTTCTTTGATTTCCGCATGATGTAACTATTGGGATAAGAGGGTTCTCCTACTTAGATGGTACTATGTAGGTGCCAGCACGGCCTAGTGGGTTGGCTCGTGGCACGAAATCATCAGATCATACATTGCTTTGAAATTCTTTTGTTCCAAGTATTCACCTCAAATTTGGATAATTGACACTGCAAAAGAGGTATGCAATCATCTCTCTGAACGATATACTACTTTTGATCTTTATCGAACCTTTCAACTGATGAAAGAGATAGCCAACTTGATACAAGAAAAGGGAGAACTTGTCTATGAATTTCTCTTGAAGATGGAATCCATCTAGAATCAATTAATCTTGACTGAACCGGCTCTTAAATTTTTGATGTTGCTGCCAAATTTTTAGCTTACTGCAATAATGACAAATTGATTTAATTCTTAGTCGCTCTTACTGATGATTGCGAACCAATCTGGGTTGTATACTTACCAACAACCTTTGCCAACTCTTCATGATGACCTTCCTCTCCTAAAATCTGAAGAAACTCATTAGAATTTTATGCGGCTAGTGAATACTTCAATTTTTGCAACCACTAACATATGTTGTCAAATTTTATCGCTATTATTATCAAAATGGACATTTCTTACATGATTTCCCAATTATTGAATACAACAAATGTAAGAAGAAGGGTCATATATCTAGAATTTTTCCTCCAATTTGCAGGTATTGTAGAAAAGATCACTGGATTGAGAATTGTCCTACTCTTTCTCATAACAGAAATTTGTAACTTCTCGAAAATTTTTAAGTTAAGACTCAAACCATTCTTCAGTTGTGAATAATATCATATGGGGTGATTCATAAATTATCCATGTGTGTAAAGGTTAATTCTTTAGTGTGAGAGTAATTTTGGAAATCAATCAAGGTCACTAGAATTCCTAGCACAAATTTGAGTTGTTTCCTTTCCGATTAAGTTTTAATGTAAGATTCTTCTTGGGTCAACTTCAAATGATCATATTTCTTAGAATATTATGAGTTACATGGCCCATAACCTATCAAATTGAAGATATTTGAGTTTTCTTTTCAACGCCACAAGTTTTGTGTCAATCCGAGTTTTAAATAAAAAATTATGACCATTTTGGTAACCTGATACAGTGTAGTGACAAATTTGACGAGGAAAAAACATTAAAAATGATCGTTTTTTGTCTTTTTACCTCTAAAAAAACCCTAAACTAATTTCTTGACTAATTAAAACCCAAAACCAATAGATTTTATTAAATTCCCATTCTCTTCTCTCTCAAATCATAAGGTAAAATCCTAAGGAAAAATCAAAGTAGAAGACTTCCATTCCAGATTCTTTCAATCTTTTTCAAGATTATTCTTCAAGGTAAGTCTTTCTCCAAGAATTTAATTCTTTTCAACTCAATTTCTTC
The DNA here is from genome assembly GCA_022817965.1 of Solanum lycopersicoides. Lineage (NCBI taxonomy): Eukaryota > Viridiplantae > Streptophyta > Magnoliopsida > Solanales > Solanaceae > Solanum > Solanum lycopersicoides. Next base: position 63,401,343 of record CM040623.1, on the reverse strand, counting down.
ATATATTATATTTATGAATCATAAATGAAAATCATATTCTTGGCCATAGAGATTGTAGGAAACTAATTCAAAAATTCTCAACATTTTTTATTTTTATTTTTCTCCTTCAAGCTAGGGTTTCAAGGCTTCTAATCAAGTTATTCTTCAAGAACCTTGTTCTTCTAGGTACATAAGACTATCATAGTGTTAGAATAGTTCGTCCTCACACCCTATACCTACTTTCAATTGAGTAAAAGAGTAATCTAGGATTCTATCCCTAGATTTGAATATTCTTAAGATGAGTTGATTTTGAGTTCTTGAGTTTTGGATTCTTTCTGAAATTATATTCCTAATTATTGAATTGATATATGTTATGCATTAAGATTCTTGAGTATTTTTTAGGTGAGTAGTATCGTTGAGTTCTAAGTACTGAGTTTCCATATTGATATTAGATCCATGAGTTGAGACATTCATGTCCATAATTCGGCATGAACCCTATGAATTGAGTTATAAATCTTGAAAAGCCTTTTAAAGCCAACACTTGAGTTTTAAACTAAGTTTTTGAACAAGGAAGATGAGTTTTCATAAAGAGTTTCTAAAACATGATTAGTATGACAATCGAGTATGCCATCAATGTTTAAGCAGTATGGTATCTTGTTATGCCTTCAATGTTTCAACAGTATGACTTCATGAGTTATCAACGATCATATCACAATATGATTTATTTTTATTTTTTTAGAAAGAGTTTTCAAGTATGAATTGAGTAAGCATGTAGGGAACTAAGTATTCTCAAAGGTATCAACTTTTACATTGATAATAGAGAAACTTTGATTTCTAAATGAGTGATAAGTTCAAAGATATTTCAAAAGAAGTTACCTCATTTAAGAGTATAGTTTGAGCAATTATCTCAAACCATGGGAAGATTATGTTTTAAAACATTGAGCATGAGTATATATTATTTGGAGTAATATTGAGCACCAATATGAGTATGATTTCAGACAACTCACATTCGTCATAAACATGTATGCCAACATGGGTACATGATCATACTTTTTAGATGAATATTAAGTGCCTTCGGATAGAGATTAGTGGATCCACTTAGTCGAGGTGTTCTATACCCCAAAAAGGTGAAGGAGAGTTCTGGCAGCGTAGTTTTCGGTTAGAAAATATCCCAATATAGTAAAAGTATATTTTTATATATCACTTATTATGTTAAGTTCAAAGATGAGAAAGTATTTTGTAAAGAGTTTAATGATTTTACTCCTTTATTTCTTTACATTCAGTTGATTATATACTATATCTATTGAAGTCTTTTCATTCAGTTATTTTTTATTCAACTATAGTTTACTCCTTTATTTCTTGAATTGATATAATTTATAAGAGCTGAATTAATCCATTTTTCTTTTACCTAGATATGGTTTTGTCTACTAAATGTTGAGTGCGAATAAGTTTTTATCAATAAACTTCATGGTTCTAAAACTACAAATTCAAAAAAAATGTTACGCTCCGAGCCTACACCTTGGACGTGGACGACACCCATTGACCATTGTTGGCCTTGAGAGAACCCTTGGCCTAGCTTACTTAACTCAGCGGAAGACTTAACTCAATAATAAAAAAGAATCATTCTCATAAGTATAAATCAAAATAAATGTCTCTGCCAAAATGACACTTAAGTCTCAAAATAAAATATCTGAATTGCGAGATAAAAAGAGACTCAAAACTGACTATCTGACTGACTATCCGTCTATGAAGCCTCTATAATACTAAGATGAATGTTCGGACAAACCCCACAACATTCTACAAGTAAAAACATGGAAATCAATAAAAGAGTCCTCCGAAATATAAGGAAGCTCACCACTGACTCTGAATGCTCAAATTGGATCAACGGGGCACTGGATGAAATGATGCAGGACAACTTGTATCAGTACATTAAATGTACGAGTATGCGAGTTGGAATGCTAAACAATAACTTAACCTTAATAAGAATAAGGAAACTTACCTTGGCTCTGCTCAAATCATTAATTATTGAACTTAATATAAATCAATAAAGACACATGTAATATATATTAACCTTTGTAAAACAACAAAATATCTTAGTTCGTTAAAGAAGATGCAATAACAAACTCAACTTTACTTATATATGAAAGTAATATAGTTTTTGTGGGAGATTCTCTAATCGACAACCATTACTATGATCCTAAACGATGGTACAACGTCTTAACTCACGTTGCAAGAGGACGGTCCTATACCTTGTTGTCAGTGTAAAACCTGAACTACTAAGTAGACCCACTAGTCTATGCTAAAAAGCACCAAGGAATCATTTAAAAAGTATGACCCTTCTTCTGTCGAGGTTGACTACATGGTTTATGGGGGCTTGAGTTAATATGAACTCACGTCCCCAAATCGGGGCTCAATACTACTCCCAAAATACTTGGCTCATATGTTTTTAATACAACTTTTTCTCCGGTTTGAGATAATTTCTCAAACATAGTTTTAAAAGCTCTCTTGGAAATCAAAGTATCCTCTTTACTAAAACTAGCCAAAGGCTCTGTTGGAAATCTAGCTTCCTTTCTTGCTCAAAATGAGGAAAAAATTGCAACTCTTAGGGAATACTTCGTTCCCTTATCACTTTTTAGAATTGAACTCAACTCTTTACTCTTTCCTTAACTTGCACTTTGATCCTTAAAACAAAGTTAAAACGTTTGTTAAAGACTCTTGGAAACTTAAAAACTTATTTTGACTTACTTCTTAACTTTTAGACTTGACTCTTAACTTCTTTGACTTTGATCTTAACTTTACTAGAATTTGATTATGGATTCAAGGTTCATGATATCATGTTTATAGATGATTTCATGATGTTTAGATGTACCTTAGAGTGTTGGAATAAACTAAGAAACATTCATACATCACCTATGAACTAATACGGAAAGATGGGGAATGAATGGTGTGTCCTCATGGATCCAACTATTAGGTTCGTGGGTTTGTGGTCCGCCCCCAAAAGAGAACTAAAGTAGGGGCCTACAGACTGTCCAGGCGTCCTTGGCGCTCTGAGAGGCGTGGGGAACCAGGCCCAAAATTTCAGAGGCCAAGTTAGGGCGCTCTGGCTGGCACGCTGCCCTAAGGCCCTACGGACAGAGACTGTCCTGTGGGGCTATGGGAGGCACCGCGCCCTAGGTTCTTATAGAAAAGCGTTTTGACTTTCTTCTCTGTTTTTCATCTTTAAACCCTCTAAATCTCCTTGTATATTTCCACAAACACTTAGGATCACTAACACCCTCAATACTCAATAGATTCGACTCGAAAAATAATCCGGAAACATGAATCAAATAATCTCTAGGCATGGAACAACTCAACCAACAAGAACTCAACAATGTTCGTCAAGAACTTCACTTTACGTAAATCAATCAACTCAAAATTGCTGAATTAAACAAGTTGGTGTGTGTTTGAACTAAACCAACACGGAAAGATCTTAGATACCTGATAGGGATCACTCCCGACGAATTTCACTCGCAAAGCCCTGACAATCTTTTGAATTCTTGATCTTTCTCCCTTTTTCTTATTCTCTTCTCTCTTCTCCAAGCCCTCAGCGTAAAATAACTTTTCTAATCTGAACTAAAAATTATTTTTACCCCAAATAAACCGTTAAAACGAATTAGGAAATATATGAGTGAAAAAATAGTTTGCCCTTACTTAAATCCGGAATTGGACTTCCCTCACTTCAACAACCCAACTTTCAAAAGGCATATCTTTCTCGTACGATATCAAAATCATGCAAACTTTGTGCCGTTGGAAAGATCTTTCCAAGGGATTTCTAACCATATCAAGAACAACCCCTAACTCATCCTGAGCTAGAAGTTATGACCATTTGAAAATGACCAAAATTCACTTCCTAAACTTAAGAAATTTTCCAGATTTTTCCCTTTCTTTCCGAAAGTAATTATTTTTAATTTCTTAGTTTATTCTTAGTTATTTCGAGTTATAAGATGTTACAATTTCTCCCCTTTGGGAACATTCGTCCTCGAACGAGATTTATTTCACTAAGAAAAGAATAGTTACCTCAAGTTTAACACTCGACAATCAAAAGCAAGTAATAACATGCGTAATCATAAATTATGAAGTTCCAAGAAGAGAATTAATACCTTGATTTGCATTCTCTCCGGAATAAAAAATATGTGGATATCTCTTCTTAATATCCTCTTCAGCTTTCCTAGTCGCTTCTTCAACAAATTGGTTCCTCCAAAGGAACTTGACAGAGGCTATATCCTTTGTTCTCAACTTGCGAACTTGGCGATCTAAAATCTGAACCAGAATCTCTTCATAGGATAAGTTTTCCTTAACCCCAACATTTTAAGTTGGTAAAACCAATGAAGTATCACCCATGCACTTCTTCCACATGGAGATATGAAATACCGAATGAACTATTGCTAACTCTTGTGGTAGCTCCAAGCTACAATGTCAATTCTATTGGATATTCTATAAGGACCAATATATCGGGGACTTAGTTTACCCTTCTTACCAAACCTCATAATACCCTTCATGGGTGAAACTTTCGGATATACCCAATCATCCACCTCAAACTCCAACGGCCTTATTCTAACATATGTATAGGACTTTTGACGACTCTGTGCCGTTTTCAATCTTTGCTGAATCACCTTCACCTTCTCCATGACTTGGTGAACTAGATCTGGTCCTATCAACCCTGTTTCACCAACTTCAAACCACCCAATAGGATCTGCATCTTCTCCCATAAAGAGCTTCATATAAGCCATTTGGATGCTCGAATGACAGTTGTTATTGTAAACGAACTCAATGAAAGGCAGGTGATCATCCCAATTCCCTTTGAAATCAATCACACAATCCTTCAACATATATTCTAAGGTCTGGATAGTAAGCTCCGCTTGTTCATCCGTCTGACGATGAATAACAGTGTTTAAGTTCACCTTTGAACCCAAACCTTTCTGGAAAGACTTTCAGAACTAAGCAGTAAATTCTGCACCTCTGTCTGAAATGATCGAAATTGGGACTCCATGAAGTTTTACCACCTCTGGAATGTATAACTTTGCATCATTCTCTGCCGAATGAGTGGTCTTTACCGGCAAGAAGTGGGTTGATTTAATCATTCTATCGATAACCAACCAAATTGAATCATGTTGTTTGTGAGACCTTAGCAAGCCTGTGATGAAGTCCATATTAATCATCTCCCACTTCCTTTTTAGAAGTTCGGTATTCTGAGTGAACCCTCCAAGCCTTTGGTGTTCCACTTTCACTTGATGTCGATTAGGGAACTTGGCAATAAACTCTGCAATGTCCTTCTTCATACCTTCCCACCAATATACCTCTCTTTAATTATGGTACATCTTTGTGGAACAAGGATGAATTGAATATCTGGAGCTATGATCCTTTCTTGGACTCCATCCACCCTAGGTACACACAACCTGCCTTAACAGTTCAGCACACCATCTCCCCCTTGTTCAAAAGTCAATACTCTTTGCTTATGAACATTCATCTTTAAATAAAAAAAAATGGGGTCTTGCTCTTGCTTTTCTTTCACCTCCGACACTAGTGATGATTCAGCTCCATTAGTCACCACTATTTCTTCTTCTGTGGAATCCAAAAGTCTGACTCCCAGGTGTGCTAGTTTGTGCACATCTTTGGCTAACTCTCTCTTTTCTTTCTCAACATGGGCGGTACTCCCCATGGATAACTGCTTAAAGCGTTAGTAACCACATTAGCCTTACTTGGGTGGTAAAGAATACTCATGTCATAATCCTTGAGTAGTTCTAACCACCTCCTCTGTCTAAGATTTAGATCCTTCTAGGTGAATACATATTGTAGGCTCTTGTGATTAGTGAATGTGTCAACATGAACACCATACAAGTAGTGAAGCCATATCTTCAAGGTAAAAGCTACAGCAACCACCTCTAAGTCATGGGTTGGATAATTCTTCTCATGAACCTTCAACTGTCTAGAGACATAAGCTATAACTTTGAAATTTTGCATTAGAACACAGCCCAACCCAATTCTTGATGCATCACAGTACACCACAAAACCTTGAGTACCTCCTAGTAAGATTAAAACTGGGGCAGTAGTCAACCTCTTTTCTCACAAGCTTCAGACCATTGAAATTTAACTGTCTTCTGAGTCAACTTGGTCAAGGGAGATGAGATAGATGAAAACCCCTCAACAAACCTTCTATAGTAGCCAACCAAACCACAGAAACTCCTAACAATAGTTGGAGATGTAGGTATAAATGAACTATGAAGTGCTTCTTTTGGGAATTAACTCTAATCCCATCATCGAAAACTACGTGGCCCAAGAATGCCACAGACTTAGGCCAAAGCTCACACTTGGAGAATTGTCTTACAACTCCTTTTCTTTCAAAGTATGAAGTACTATTCTAAGGTGACTAGCATGGTCTGCTTCATTCCTTGAATAGATTAGTATGTAATCGATGAAGACGATAACAACCATATCTAAATAAGTCTTGAAGACTCTATTTATGAGATCCATGAAAGTTGCTGCTGCATTGGTCAATCCAGAAGACATAACAAAAAACTCATAATGCCCATATCTGGTTCTAAAAGCTATCTTTGGAATGTCACATTACCTAACTTTCAACTGACGGTAGCGTGATATGAGATCAATTTTCAAGAAACAAGTAGCACCATGAAGTTCGTCAAAAAGATCATCTATCCTTGAGAGAGGATACTTATTCTTGATGGTAACCTTATAAATTGGCAATAGTCTATACACATCCTAAGGGAACCATCTTTCTTTCTTACAAACAAGACCGGAGCACCCCATGGTAATACACTTGGTCGAATAAAACCCTTATCTAACAGATCTTTCAATTGTTCTTTCAACTATTTTAACTCTGCTGGTGCCATTCTATATGGCGGAATAGAGATATAGTGAGTATCTGGAATGATGTTTATGTCGAAGTCTATTTCTCTCTCAGGAGGGACTCCACGTAGATTATCAAGAAAGACTTCTTGAAACTCTTTTACGATAGCAACTGGCTGAAGGGAAGGTACCTCATCACTTGAGTCATTAACTCAAACTAAGTGATAGATACATCCCTTTGAAACTAACTTTCTCGCCTTAAGGTACGAAATGAAATGACCCTTAGGCACTGCTGAACTACTACTCTACTCTATGACTAGGTTATTTAGGAATCTGAAACTTGACAACTCGAGTTCTACAATCTATTGATGCATTACAAGCATGAAGCCAGTCCATACCTAGAATGACATCAAAATCTACCATGTCTAACTCCAGTAGGTCAGCCATGGTGTTCTTGTGATTGATAGAAATAGGACAATCACGATAGACTCTTTCCGCTAAAATAGACTCTCCAATAGGGGTAAAAACACAGAAAGGTTCACAAAGTTTCTCACGAAAAATCTCAAACTGATTTGCAACATAAGGGGTTACAAAAGATAAACTTGCTCCTGGGTCTAGCAAAGCATAAACATCAAAAGTAAAGACTTTGATCATACCCGTGACAACATCTGGAGAGTTATCTTGCTCTTGGAGGCTAGTGCTTGCATAAAAGTGATTTTCTCCTCCTCCACTGCTGGAACTAGCTCCTCTAGGTGCAGCTCTTTCTGATGGAGCAGCTGATGAAAATTGGGCTCTATTTCCCAAATTTCCACCACCCTGCTTATTCTTAAGACAATCTTTCATGAAGTGACCCTCTTGACCACACTTGAAGCAACCTGACTGGTCATCATGATACTTACCGACGTGGTTTCTACCACACCTACCACATGCAGGAGCCCTACTACCTTCTTGTGTCTCACTACCTTGGGATTGTGTTGGTCTAGCCTTGAAAATTTGCGAATTTTGTCCATTATACTCACCTCTGTTTCTAGGCGCAGGTTCACTAACATATGATGGTGCAAGCCCCTTTTGTTTCTAAAACTGTGGCCGATTCGAACAACCTTTCTTCTGCCCAAACTCATTTCCAGCCTTGGCTTTCTTGTACTTGTACTTCTCTTTGTCCCTCAGTTGCTCCTCTTCAACTTGCTGCACATAAACTATGAACCTGGATATATCCATGACGCCTATCAGCATTGCAGCTCTGCCCTCTTTTCTTAAAGCACGAAACAAGCCAGCGATAAACAAGCTCATTCTGATCATCATGTTCTTAACCATCTAAAGATCATAGAGAGAAAGTTGGGTGAACTTCAACCCATGCTCGTGCACACTCAAAGAGTCCTATTTCAGAGTAAGGAACTCTCGCACCTTTGCCTCTTTCAGTTCTCATGGAAACAAATGCCCCAAGAAAGCCTCTTCAAAAAAAGCCCAACTCGGGATGTGGTGCATCCTCATCTCTTCCCTCCTTTCACTGGTCGATCCAATTCCTAGCCACATTCTTCAATTGGTATGCAACTAGCTCGACTCTCTTAGCATCAATGATATGCATCACATCGAAAACCTTCTTCAACTCTTCCACAAAGTTTTTCGGATCCTCAGTAGTGTTTGAACTAGAAAAACTTGGGGGATTTATCCTGAAGAATTCCAAATCCTCGAAGTGCCAGCCCCTTCATGTCGAGATCCCCTTTGTTGACCAACCTGGTTAGTCACGACCTGAATTAGCATCCTAATAGCCTCACAGAACTCAGCGTTGGTAACTTCCCCTTGAGGTTGCACTTCAGGTGCATTGGTTAACTCTTGTTCCTAAGGTTTAACATTTCTCTTAGGGCGACCTCGTGCTGCTCTTCGTGGAGGCATAGTTATCTGAAACACGCGCAATAATAAATTAGAGAAATACTTTTAGAGATAAACTCTAACGCACGAAAAGGGAATATGAAAGAAGTGAGAAATTCCTAAATGGTGTAGCCTTCTAATCATAGATGTGGTGCGCTTCACACCATGACTAGGACTCTACATACACAACTTTATAGACTCCCTAAGATTTTTGAACTCTGTGCTCTAATACCAAGTTGTCACGCCCCGAGCCTACACCCTCGACGTGGCCAACACCCATTGACCATTGTTGGCCTTGAGCGAACCCTTGGCCAAAATGACACTTAACTCACAAAATAAATAACTGAAATGCGAGATAAATAGAGACTCAAAACTGACTATTTGACTGATTATCCATCTCTAGAGACACTATAATACTAAGATGAATGTTGGGACAAACCCCACAATATTCTACAAGTAAAAACATGGAAAGCAATAAAAGATTCCTCCGGAATGCACGGAGGCTCACTACTAACTTTGAATGCTCAAACCGGATCAAAGGGGCGCTGGATGATGATCCTAGTTACCTACATCTGCATTATGAAATGATGCAGACCAACTGACATCAATACATTAAATGTACGAGTATGCGAGTTGGAATGCTAAACAATAGCTTAAGCTTGATAGTAATAAGAAGAAAACATACCTTGACTTTGCTCAACTCATGAAATATTGAACTTAATATAAAGCAATAAAGACACATGCAATATATATTAAGCTTTGTAAAACAACGAAATAACTTAATTCGTTAAAGAAGATGCAATAACAAACTCAACTTTACTTATATATGAAAGTAATATAGTTTCGGTGGGAGATTTTCTAACCGACAACCATTACTATGAGCCTAAGCGATGATACATCTTACCTCACGTTGCAAGAGGACGGTCCTATACCTTGTCGTCAGTGTAGAACCTGAACTACTAAGTAGATCCCCTAATCTATACTAAAAAGCACTAAGGAGTCATTTAAAAAGTATGACCCTTCTTCTGTCCATGTTGGCTACATGGTTTATGGGGGCTTTAGTTAATATGAACTCACGTCCCCATATCAGTGCTCAATACTACTCCCAAAATACATAGTTCATATTTTTTAAAACAACTTCTTCTCTAGTTTGAGGTAATTGCTCAAATTTAGCTTTAAAAGCTCTCTTGCAAATCATAGTTTCCTCTTTAATAAAACTAGCCAAAGGCTCTGTTAGAAGTCTAGCTTTCTTTCTTGCTCAAAATGTGAAAAAAATTGTAACTCTTAGCGAATACATAGTTGCCTTATAACTTTTGAGAAATAAACTCAACTATTTACTCTTTCCTTAACTTGCAACTTGAGTCTTAAAACAATGTTAAAATGTTTGTTAAAGACTCTTGGAAACTTTATGAACTTACTTTGACTTGCTTCTTAACTTTTAGACTTAACTCTTAACTTCTTTGACTTTGATCTTAACTTTCCTTGAATTGGATTATGGATTCAAGGTTCATGATCTAATGTTTATGGATGATTTCATGATGTTTAGATGTACCTTAGAGTGTTGGAATCAACTAGAAAAAAAGGGTACATCACTTAGGAACTAGTACAAAAAGATGGGGAATGAATAGGGTGTCTAGGCGTCCTTGGATCTCTTAGAGGAGTGGGGCACCATACCCCAAACATGAAAGTCCAAGTTGGGGTGCTCTGGCTGGTGCGCCGCCCCAGTCCCTACGGACAGAGACTGTTTGCTGGGGCTATGGGAGGTGCGGTGCCCCAGGGCCTTACGGACAAGCATTTTGACTTTTCTTCTCTGTTTTTCATCTCTAAACCTCCAAGGATATTTCCCCAAAAACTTAGGATCACTAATACCCTCAATACCCAATAGATTCGACTCAAAAAACAACCCGAAAACACGAATCAAATCAACTCTAGGCATGCAACAACTCAACCAACAAGAACTCAACAATGTTCTTCAAGAACTTCAGTTTTTATCAATCAATCTACTCGAAATCACTGAAATAAACAAGTTGGTGTGTGGGTGAACTAACCTAACACGAAAATATTTCACATACCTGATAGGAATCACCCCGACAAATTGCACTCGCAAAACCTTGGCATTCTTGCAAATTCTTGATCTTTCTCCCTATTTTTTCTTCTTTTCTCTCTTCTCCAAGCCCTTGGTGTAAATAACTTTTCTAATCTGAACTAAAACATAGTTTACCCCAATTAAACCCTTAAATAGAATTAGGAAATAGATGAGTGAAAAGACTAGTTTTCCCTTACTTAAATCTGAAATTGGACTTTCCTCACTTCAATAGCCCAACTTCCGAAAGGCATATCTTTCTCATACGATATCAAAATTGTGCAAACTCGGCGCCGTTGGAAAGAAATTTCCAAGGTCTTTACAAACTCTTTCCAACCATATCAAGAAATACCCCTAACTCATCCTGAGGTAGAAGTTATGACCGTTTGAAAATGACAAAAACTCATATCCTAAACTTAGGAAATTTTCCAGATTTTTCCTTTTCTTTCCAAAAATGATTATTTTTAATTTCTTATCTTATTATTATGATGAGATGTTACAAAAAAAATACTCTATTTGTTCCTATTTAACGTCCCTTAATAAATTAGATAAGTTTACCATTATTGTCAAGCCCCGAGCCTACACTTTGGCTGTGGCTGTCACTCGAGAACCATTGCTTTCCCCAAGTGAACCCTTGGCCTCGCTTACTTACTCAGCATAAGACTTAAACATAAGAAACATAACTCATGCAGTAACTTAAGAAATACTAACTTAGATAAAATGGCAACTCAAGTCTTAAACGTATACAACTGAAATGAATAAGACAAAAGAGCTATTATTATTTGTCTATGAAGCCACTAAAATAAGAAGGGATGTCGGGAAAAGACCCCTGATCATCTTAAAAATGAAATATTAAAAGCAAAGTAAAAGGAGTCCTCTAGAATGCAAGGAAGCTCACCAACTAACTCTGAGTGCTCAACTGGATCAACAAGGCGCTGGATGATGATCCGGGTTACCCGCATCAGCATCATAAGACGATGCAGACCAGCTGGTATCTGTATATTGAATGTACGAGCATGCGAGTTGGAATTCTAAACATAACATAGGCTTGATAAGAGTTAAAAAGGAACACTTACCTTGGCTTTAATCAACTCATGATACACTTAACTAAATATAAAGCAATAAAACACATGCAATATATGCATATATAAAACGTTTAAAACAGTAAAATAACTTAATTCGTTAAAGAAATGCAATAACAAATTCAACCTTACTCATGTAATAAATTAATATAGTTTCAATGGGAGTTTCTTTAACCGACAATCACCACCTTGAGCCTAAGTGGTGATAAAACGTCTTGCCCACATTGCTAGAACCGTCATATACTTTGCCGTCATTTGGAACAACTTAACTAAGTGGAGCCACTAGTCTCTGCTAAAAAGCACTTAAGGATTCATCTAAAGAGTATGATCCTTTACTACCCATGATGACTACATAGTTAATGGAGACTTGAATTAATATGAACTCGCATTCTCATATTGTTTCTCAATACTACTCTCAAAATATAACTAGCTCATATGTTTTTAAAACAAAATTCTTTCTTTGGTTTGAGATAATTACTCAAAACTTATCTTGAATGCTCTCTTGGAAATCAGTGTTTCCCTTTCTTGTTCAAATGTGAAAACATTTTAAACTCTTGGGAATACATAGTCCCCATATACTTTTGAAGGAATGAAATTCAATCTTTACTCTTTAATCTTTACTTAACTTGAACTTTAAGACTTAAAACAAAGTTAAAAACATTTGCAAAATACTTTTTTAAAGGACTCTTAGAATTTCCTAGACTTGGCTCTTAACTTTCCTTGAATTTGATTTATGGATTTAAGGTTATGATTCACATTTCTGGATGATTTCTAGGTGTTTAGATGTCATTGAGAGTAGTTAGAATCAATGATAAGTGTTAGCACACTTTAGAAATACTTAAACAGGCTAAACGATTAAAAAATGGGTGAAAAAGAATAGGCGCTTACCTGGCGCACCACGCCTGCCCCAAGTGACTGGAACTCCTTTCTGGTGCACTGCCGGCATGTCTCCCTAGCCTCTCTGCCTCTATGGAGGTGCGACGCGCTATGACCTCCTGTCACGCCCCGAGCCTACACCTTGGATGTGGTCGACACTCAAAGACCATTGTTGGCCTCGAGCGACCCTTGGCCTGACTTACTTACTCAGTGGAAGACGTAAACATTAGAGATAAATCAAGAATAACCTAAAAGTAATACTTAGCCAAAGTGGCAATCAAGTCTTAATCAGTTACAAGTGAAATGAAAAAGCTAAAAAACTAACACTATTTGTCTATGAAGCCTTTAAAATAAAGAGGGATGATGGGACATGACCCCCAATCACCCTAACAACTGAAAATAAAACCAATGAACTTAATGATAAAGATGTCCTCCGGAATGAAGGGGAGCTCACCAACTGACTCTGAGCTGCTCACAAGGTCAACGGTACGCCAAATGTTGATCCTAGTTACCTGCGTCTGTATCATGATACGATGCAGGCCAACTGGCATCAGTACATTAAGTGTACGAGTATGCGAGTTGGGATGCTAAAACAACTTAAGCTTGAAAATAGTAAGAAGGAACACTTTCATTGGTTCTGCTCAACTCATGAATAACATAACTCAATATTACTAACTCTTTTCATTATATAGCAGTTTAAAGACATGTGCAATATAAAGAAAAGTTGTTTAAAATATGGTTTTCAACTCTGTATAAGCAAAGATACAATTAACTCTAAGATGTATGTTAAAATACAAAATAAACTGATGTAAACTCATAATCTTAATAAAAGACATATCATGCTTCCTCTTAAATTCTGCTTGGGCAATACATGAATGAAGTCTCATATCCATATTCATACTAAGAAAAATCTCTTAAAGAATCATGCAATTACTGTTGTGGGAGTTTCTCTAACCAAAAACCATCACTTAATAGCTATATAGTAATGATACAACACTTGACCTCGCGCTGCCGATGACCGACCCATACCTTGCCATCAGTATAGGAAAATAACTTAACTTAGTGGATCCACCAGCTTAACTTATGTGATCATCTAAAAAGTATGACCCGTTAAAACTCATGATGGCTATATGATTTTCATGGAGGCTTGAGTTAATATGAACTCTCATTCCCACATCGGTGCTCAATATTACTCCCAAAATATACTTTAACTCATGTTTTTACAAACAACTTCCTTCTTTGGAGTGAGATAATTGCTCAACACTTAGCTTTAAAAAGCTCGATTGGAATCAATGTTCTCTTTTCTTTCTCAAAACTCTTTTGGAAATCTTAGTTTCCTCTTATCTTAAATGAACTCAACTCTTTACTCTTTACTTAGCTTGAAACTTCAGTCTTAAATCAACTCTCAAAGAATACTTAGTTACCTTATATTTCATTGAATAAAGAATTTCAAATATTTACTCTTTAACTTGAAACTTGAGTCTTAAAACAAAGTTAAAACGGTGTTAAAGACCCTTGAGGACTCTTATGAACTTTACCTTAACTTGTTTTTTAACTTTCAGACTTGACTCTTAACTTCTTTGACTTTGATATTAACTTTCCTTGAATTGGATTATAGACTCAAAGTTCAAGATCTCATGTTTATGGATAATCTCATAATGTTTGGATGTACCTTAAAGTGTTGGAATTAACTAATAAACATGGGTACATCACTAAGGAACTAGTATGGAAAGGTGGGGAAAGAATGGGGTAAACTGGTGTCCTTGGCGCTCTAAGAGGCGTGGGGCGCCATGCCCCAAACATCAAAGGCCATGTTGGGGCGTTGTAGCTGTCGCGCCGCCCCAAGACCCTACGGATAGAGATTGTCCTATGGGGCTATGGGAAGTGTGGCCCCAAGGCCCTATGGACAGGAGTTCTCGACTTTTCTCCTCCGTTTTTCATCTCTAAACCCTCTTAACTTCCATGGTTATTCCCTAAACACTTAGAATTATTATAACCCTTAATACCCAATAGATAAAACTCAAACAAAAACCGGAAACACGAATCAAATCAACACTAGGGATCTAACAACTCAACCAACAAGAATTCAACAATGTTCTTCAAGAACTTCACTTTTTATTATTCAACCAACTCGAAAATCAATTAATTGAAACAAATTTTGTGTGTGGGTGAACTGACCCAACACTAAAATATCTCACATATCTTTTTAGGGATCACGCACGACGAATACCACAAGCCGAACTTCGACGGTCTTGAACGTTCTTGCTTCCTCTTCTCCTTTCTCCTCTTGTTTTCTCTTCTCTCAAAACCCTAACTTATTTTTCTAAAAGCGTGAACTGAATAAGATTAGTTTAGACCCAAATTTATTATCCAAGAACATAATAAAATAATTGAGTAAGTAAAAGACAAATTTTCCCAACCAAATCCGGATTGGACTATCGTTAATCCAACAGCCCAACTTATGGAAGACATAACTCACTCATACGATATCGAAATCGCACAAACTCGGCGGAGTTAGAAAGATGTCTCTAAGGGATTTCCAACCATATCAATAACTACCACTAACTCATGATCATCTATAATTTATGTCCATTTGAAGTTTACCAAAAACTCACTTTTACCTAACTTAAAGAAAAATTCCAGATTTTAATTCTTTCCAAAACTGACTATTTCAACTTCTAAGCTTCATCCTAGCTATTTCAATTTGGGAGATCTTACAATATCTCCCCCTTGGGAACATTCGTCATCGAACGAGATTAATTCTTACTAGGCTTATGGTGTAACATCTTACATTCAGCTCAAACAACCAACAACACAATATAAACACAACATGCCAATTTATTATCAATGCCAAGAAAAGGATTAGTACCTCAATTTGGAACTTCTCCGGATTCAAAGATTTGTGGGTATCTCTTCTTCCTATCCTCTTTAGCTTCTCAAGTAGCTTCTCCACACACTGATTTCCCTTCTTAACAAATCTCATAACAGGGTGAAACTTTAAAGTAATTAAATCATCTACCATTGGTACACACAACCTACCTTAATATCTCAATACACCATCTTCCCCTTGTTCAAAAGCCATAACTTACTGCTTATGAACATTTGCCTTTAATTCAAGCCAGATAGGGTCTTGGTCCTTCTCGCCTTTTACTTCTGATGCTAATGATGATTCAGACCCATTCATCACCACTTCTTCTCCCTCTATGGAATTCATTAATCAAACTCCTAATCGTACAAGTCTATGCACCTCCTTTGCTAACTCTTTCTTATCTTCCTCAAAATGGGAGGTACTACCCATAAACAACCTTCTTTGCCTGAGATTAGGCTCTTTATAACTAAACACATGCCGAAAACTCTTGTGATCGGTGAACACTTGTACATGAACACCATAAGGATAATTGCATCATATTTTGAAGCAAATATTACAGCAACCAACTCTAAGTTATGGGTTGGGTAATTATGCTCATGAACTTTTCAACTCTGTTGGTGCCATTATGTATGGCGGAAAAGATAGGACGAGTATTTAGAATGATGTTTATGCCGAAGTCTACTCCTCTCTAAGGAGGGACTCCGGGTAGGTCATTAGGAAAGACTTCTAGAAACTCTTTTACTACTGAAATTGAAACTAACTGAATAAGAGATATCTCAACACTAGAGTCATTAACTCAGACTAAGTGATAGACACACCCCTTAGAAACTAACTTCCTTGCCTTAAGGTACGAAATGAAATAACCCTTAGGCACTTCTTAACTACTTTTCCACTCTAAGACTGACTTATTTGAAAATTGAAACTTGACTACTCGAGTTCTACAATCAACTGAGGCATAACAGGCATAAATCTAGTCCATACCAAGAATGACACCAAAATCTACCATGTAACTCGATTAAATCAACCATGGTACTCTTGTGGATGACGAAAATGGGACAATCACGATAGACTCTCTCTACTAGAATGGACTCACCAACAGGTGTGAAACACTGAATGGTTCACTAAGTTGCTCAGGAATAACATCAAAATCATAGCAACATATGGAATTATGAAAGATAAACTCGTTCCTAGTTCTAGGAAAGCATAAAAAGTAAAGTAAAAGACTTGAACCATACCACTGAATACATCTCACAAATTCTCTTGCTTTTGGCGACTATTGATAGCATATAAGCAGTTTGTTTCCCCGTCAGTACCGGAAGTAGATCCTCGAGGTGTAACTCCATCTTGTGGAGCAACTGAAGAAGGGTGGTCCTTATTTCCCTTATTACCATTAACTTGCATGATTTAAGGACACTCCCTCATAATGAAACCCTCTTGTCCGCACTTGAAGCAACCTGCCTGCTAATCACGACACTTCCCTTGGGTGTTTTCTACCACACCTAGCACATGCAGAAGCCCTTCTACCCCTTCGTACCATACTTTCTTGAGAATAGGCAGGTTTGGCTCTATAACTATGGGAATTTAGAGTATTTTACTCACCTTTGTTCTTAGGTTCAGGTGCACCAACAGATGGTGGAGGATGTCCATTGTGTTTCTGTAGGAGGGATGATCGGGTGTCGTTACTCTTTTGCTGCCTGAACTCGTTCCTTGACGTCTTAGTCCTCTTATTCTTAAACTCTTCTGTATCTTTCAACTTATTTCTTTCAACTTTTTGTACATGGATCATAAGCCTTGCTAGGTCCATATCCCCTATAAACATAGCTCTCTTGCCTTGCTTGCTTGACTGACGAGAAAACCCAACAACAAATAAACTCATCATTCTCCTTATGTCAACAACCATCTCCGGAGCATAGTGGGAAAATTGTGCGCACTTCAGTCTGTACTCATGAAAACTCATATACTCCAGATTAAGGGTGAGAAACTCTCTTATCTTTGCCTCCTGCAACTCACGAGGAAAGAAACTCCTCATGAGATCACTCTCACACACAACCCAACTCACTACTGGCGCATCCTCCGCCCTATTCCTTTTCCATTGGTCGAATTAGATTTTAGAGACACCCTTCATTTGGTATGCATCTAGTTCCACCCTCTTTGCTTCAGCAACATGCATTACATCAAATACCCTTTTCAGCTCCTCAATAAGATTCTATGGATCTTTAGTGACACTTGAACCTCTGAAGCTTGGGGGATTCATCCTTAAAAGCTCACGGATCCTTGAAGTACTAACCACTTCCTGTCGATTATCTCTCTATCCAATTTGATAGGTCGCAACTTAACTTACCATCCAGATAGTCTCACGGAATTCAGCATTGGTAACTTCATCTTGAGGTTTCACTTTAGGTGCATTATCGTAATTCTTGTTCCTCAACATTCCCCCTAGCTGGACGACCTTTGAATTCTCTTCGTGGAGGCATGATTCTCTGAAAACACGCGTAGGCATGAATTAGTAGGAAACTTTTTAGTAATCAAACTCTAACGCACGAAATGAGTATGAAGAAAGTGAAGAAATTCCTTAATATTGCAGCCTCTTAATTATAGATGTGGCGCGCTTCACACCGATAACTAGGACTCTACGGACACGGCTTCATAGGCTTCCTAGGACTCTTGAAATATGCGCTTTGATTCCAAGTTTGTCACGCCCAGAGCCTACACCCTTGGCGTGGCCGGCACACAAAGTTCATTATTGGACTCGAGTGGATCCTTGGCCTGGCTTACTTACTCAGCGGAAGACGTAAACATAAGAGATAACTCAAGAAATAACTTAAAATTACTACTTAGCCAAAGTGGCAACTCAACTCTTAATCGGTTACAAGTGAAATGAAAAGACTCAAGAAACTAACATTCTTTATCTATGAAGCCTCTAAAATAGAGAGGGATGTTGGGACAGGACCTCCAATAATCCTAACAACTGAAAACTAAAACCAATTAACTTAAAGATAAATATGTTTACCAAAATTAACGATGGCTCACCAACTGACTCTGAACTACTAACTAGATCAATGGTACGTCGAATACTGATCCTAGTTACCTGCGTCAGCATCATGATACGATGCAGGACAACTGGTATCAGTACATTAAATGTATGAGTATGCAAGTTGGAATTCTATAACAACTTAAGCTTGAAGAGAGTAAGAAGGAACACTTACCTTGGCTCTGCTCAACTCATGAATAACATAACTCAATATAACTAACTCATTTCATTATATAGTAGTTTAAAGACATGTGCAATATAAAGAAAAGTTGTTTAAAATATGGTTTTCAACTTTGTGTATGCAAAGATACAATTAACTCTGAGATGTATGTTAAAATACAAAATAAACTGATGTAAACTCATAATCTTAATAAATGACATATCATGCTTCCTCTCAAAGTTTACTTGTGCAATGCATGAATGAAGTATCATACCCCCATTCATACTAAGCAGAACCTCTTGAGAAACCATGAAATTACTTTTGTAGAGTTTCTCTAACCGACAATCATCACTTAAGAGCTATAGTAATGATACAACACTTTACCTCGTACTGCCAAGGACTGACCCATACCTTGACATTAGTATAGCAAATTAACTTAACTTAGTGGATCCACTAGCTTAACTTATGTGATCATCTAAAAAGCATGACCTGTTAATACCCATGATGGCTACATAATTTTCATGGATACTTGAGTTAATATGAACTCTTATCCCCACATCGGTGCTCAATACTACTCCCAAAATTTACTTTCGCTCATGCTTATAAAAACAACTTCCTTTTATGGGTTGAGATAATTGCTCAACACTTAGCTTTAAATAGCTCTCTTGGAATCAATGTTCTCTTTTTTTTGCTCAAAACTCTTTTGGAAATCTTAGTTTCCTCATATCTTAATGTGAAAACATTTATAAACTCTTAGAGAATACTTAGTTCCTTTATAGCTTTTGAGAAATAAACTCAACTCTTTACACTTTACTTAGCTTGAAATTTGAGTCTCAAATCAAATCTTAGGGTATACTTAGTTCCCTTATATTTTTTATGGAAGAACTTCAAATATTTATGCTTTGGTTAACTTGAAACTTGAGTCTTATAACAAAGCTAAAAGGTTGTTAAAGACCCTTGAGAATAAGAACTTTACCTTAACTTGTTTCTTAACTTCTTTGACTTTGATATTAACTTTACTTTTTGGATTATGGATTCAAGGTTCATGATATCATGTTTACTGATAATTTCATGATGTTTAGATGTACCTTAGAGTCTTGGAATCAACTAAAAAACATGGGTACATCATTTTGAAACTAGTATGAAAAGGTGGAAAAGAATGGGGTGAATTGGCATCCTTGGCGCTCTGACAGGCGTGGGGCGCCAGGCCTCAAACTTCAGAGGCCAAGTTGGGGTGCTCTGGCTGGCACGCCGCCCCAAGTCCTTACGGATAAAGATTGTCCTGTGGGGCTATGAGAGGCGTGGCGCCCCAAGGCCCTACGAACAGGCGTTCTCAACTTTTCTCCTCCGTTTTTCATCTCTAAATCCTCTAAACTTCCATGGTTGTTTCCCCAAACACTTAAGATCATTAGTAGTGTAACACCATGTATGTCCCATGACCTATACTAAAGCCTAAGTTGTAGCCTAATGACCTAAGGAGGTTCAAACGTAAGGTGAAGGTCCTAAACTAATCTTCCTAACTCTAAACTAAGGTTCGAGTACTAAAAAGTAAAGACACGAAAACCTTAGGACCCTCTGAAAGACCCAAGAGAGGACTCATGGAAGAGTCCAAAAAGCTGTCAAAAAAAGCTTGGGGTTGATGAGACCATTAACGGTCCATCGATGGACTCACGCCTGTCGATGGGAATTATGAGTCCATACTTGGTCTCCACGAAGTTGTCCCCAAAAATCAGGTCTCTATCCCAAACGACAAGTAACCAGGAAGATCCGTTGATGCATCAACACCCGTCAATGAGGACTCATCGATGGCACTATTCTCACTACCTTCACACGGCTAAGGTGAGGGTTAGTTAGGTAATTAGTTAGTCATTTAATTAACCCTCAATTATGACTTCGATTAGTTAGTTAAGTATATTAAAGAATATTAAAATAAGTCTTCTACCTCATAACTCCCAGTCAAAAAAATGAAAACCCACTTTTCCTCTCTCACAAATTCTCTCTCTAACCCACCATTGAATACAAGAAACAACTCAAGCTAGGGCACTCAAGATTAACTCTTTTTCACTTCAAACTCGTGGAATATCATCAAATAAGGTATAAGCATGTTAATTCATGGATTAGTTTCTCCATGAAGCCCTTCAAAACGTTTATCTTCGAAATTGATATTGTAACAAAATACTATGGCTTGTGATCTAACCATGTGTTCACTGAAAAATTATTTTCTTTATGTTATGTTTCTTATATTATGAATACATTATGGTTAATTCATGATTTCTATTGTGAAAATCTCCAAAGAACCCATGTGAACCCTAAGACCTAATTTCATGAATGTTGATAGACAAATTGAGTAGATATGAACATGATGTATTGTAATTGATGATTATCTAGTCATAGAATCTTGTTTCATGCCTCATGTGATGTATATGGGGGTAATTATGATACTTGATTCTTAACATTGTAAAGGGGGTAAATTCTAGGGTTTATATATATGTTGAGAAATGTTTTATATGGACTTTGAATTTGATTTTAATGTACATGGCTTATGAAAGGATGCAAGTAAGGTAATGTGGGATGGTTTTAACTCTCTTGAACCTTACCTATTATGTAACCAAAAATTATGTATAGTGAAGTTGATATCTTGTGTTGATTGAAAGTATAGTTCTCATAAAACTCTATGAGTTATATTGTGAAAGTGCTACTCACAAGTGTGTATTGATTCTAGGATGAAAGTGTATCCTCACCTAATGAATCTAAGAGCTTTATGTTGCATTGTATTGAATGAAGACGGAATACTTCTTCACGTATATAAATACAATTAAAAAGACTAATGGTAGTAAGTTGGGAAAGTATACTAGGCACCGAGAGGATATGACCAATGAGGAAAAGACCCTTCCGTTAATGCAAGAGGTTGGGTCATCCTAGAGATACTCATGAGATGGAGACTCCTCTATTAATGAAATATTTATATTCTCTAGGATTAATCTCCCTATCCATTAACTACGTCCCATGTAGGACTTAGCTAGTAGATCCACATAGTAGCTAGTATGTAAGTTCTACCTTGGCAAGTTATTCACCCTTTTTTGGTGTGGGGCTTTGTGACACCAGATTCCATGGAAGTTTTCATGGTCTGTGTTGGTTGTGGTGTATCTTCCCTAAATAATGAAGTAATGAATGAAATATGAACTAGCCTATGATATCCTAATAGTCTTACTAAGAAGAAGTGAAGGTATAGGACTTCACTTCTACATTGCACTAGTAGGCTTAGAAGGGTGTTGGGAGAGGTTCCTTGTAGTTATGAAATGAGTATGATAACATGTATGTTGAATGGATAATAGTTATGGTAAGCATATCCCTATATTCAAATGTGTTTTATGATACATGTGCTTCACTTATGACCATGAAAAGTGATAGAATATAAATTTAATGTGTATGTGACTAAGGTGGTTTCTAAGGGATGCTTGGTGGGGTTGGTAATATGGAATGCTAACTCCACATTGCATAACTGGACCTTAGGAAGTGCTAAAGTCATGTTTTCAATGTAATTGTACATTATTGGGGGTTTGCCTTGTGTGTTGTGTTGATGATGTGAAAGGCTTTCAAAAACTTCATAAATGCATACTTTCATATAAATGTCCTTTTTCATGTTTTAAAGGTCTTTATGCATTTCTCCATACTTCATGCATTAATTGGATGGATAATATTTATGATAAGTATATCCCTATATTCAAATGTGGTTTATGATGCATGTGCTTCACTTATGACTATGAGAAGTGATAGAAGATAAAGTTAATGTGTGTGTGCCCAAGGTGGTTTCTAAAAGATGCTTGGTGGGGTTGGTATTATGGGATGCTAACTCCACATTGCACAAGGGGTCCTAGGAAGTGCTAAAGTCATACCTTTAATGTAATTGGACATTATTAGGGGTTTCCCTTGTGTGTTGTGTTGATGATGTGAAAGGCTTTCAAAAACTTCATAAATGCATACTTTCATATAAATGTCCCTTTTTCATGTTTCAAAGGTTTTAATGCATTTCTCCATACTTGATGCATTTATTGTACTAACCCCTTTCTCCTTTTATATCATGAGTATAGGTTCCGACTAATTGGTTTGCTTCTACACCCTTGAAGAAAGCTTGTACTTCTTATCTCTCAGACTTGTGGTAGGTCCTCAAAGATCCGAGGACCAATGCACTTTATGACACTCTATGATTTCTTTATTGATGTAATAGACTGAGTAGTCTTTTCTTACGTACTTTTGTTCTGTAAGACTATTATGTCTAAAGGGCTAAGGACCCTATTTGAAGACTTTATGTTGTATTCGTATTAGTAGATGGTGTGTGTGTGACGATGGTATTATATTCCTACTATTTTGCTTTATGAAAATGAAGTTTGAACTTCTATTGTAAAAAGTTTTGAATTCCGTATTATTTCAAGTTCTTTATGCAATGATGATTATGCTAAGGGCTTTTATAAAACCTCATCGAGGTCAAGTACGCCGGTAACATCTAAAGGGTACTCTTTGTTTGTTCCTATACTCTCAATAACCAATAGATTAAACTCGGAAGAGAACCCGAAAACATGAATCAAATCAACATTAGGCATCCAACAACTCAACCAACAAGAATTCAACAATGTTCTTCAAGAACTTCACTTTTTATCATTCAACCAACTCGAAAATCAATGAATTTAAATAAGTTTGATATGTGGGTGAACTGACCCAACACTAAAATATCTAACACACCTTTTTAGGGATCAGCCCCGACGAATTCCACAAGCCGAACTTCGACGATTTTGAACGTTCTTGCTTCCACTTCTCCTTTCTCCTCTTCTTTTCTCTTCTCTCAAAACCCTAACTTGTTTTTCTAAAAGCGTGAACTGAATAATATCAGTTTAGACCTCAATTTATTATCCAAAAACAAAATAAAAATAATTGGGTAAGGAAAAGAGAGATTTGTCCTTCCCGAATCCGGATTGGACTATCCTTAATCCAATAGCCCAACTTCTGAAAGACATAACTCACTTATACAATATGGAAATCGCGCAAACTTGGCGGCATTGGAAAACTCTCTCCAATATCTTCCTAACCATATCAAGAACTACCTCTAACTCATCCTGAGCTAGGAGTTATGACCGTTTGAAGTTGACCAAAAACTCACTTTTTCCTAACTTAAGAAAATTTCCAGATTTTAATTCTTTCCAAAACTGACTATTTCAACTTCTAAGCTTCTTCTTAGCTACTTGTTACTAGGCTTATAGTGTAACATCTTACATTCAGCTCTAACACCCAACAACAAAAATGCCAAGAAATGGATTAGTACCTCAATTTGGAACTTCTCCGGATTCGAAGATATGTGGGTATCTCTTCTTCCTATCCTCTTTAGCTTCTCAAGTAGCTTTCCACACACTGATTTCCCTTCTTACCAAATCTCATAACAGGGTGAAACTTTAAAGTAATTGAATCATCTACCATTGGTACACACAACCTACCTTGATATCTCAATACACCATCTCCCCCTTGTTCAAAAGCCATCACTTATTGCTTATGAACATTTGCCTTTAATTCAAGCCAGATAGGGTCTTGGTTCTTCTCGCCTTTTACTTTTGACGTTAATGATGATTCAAACCCATTCATCACCGCTGCTTCTCCCTCTGTGGAATTCATTAATCAAACTCCTAATCATACAAATCTATGCACCTCCTTTGCTAACTCTTTCTTATCTTCCTCAAAATGGGAGGTACTACCCATAGACAACCTTCTTTGCATGAGATTAGGCTCTTTCTAACTAAACACATGTCGAAAACTCTTCTGATCGATGAACACTTCTACATGAACACCATAAGGATAATTGCGTCATATTTCAAAGCAAATAGTACAACCAACTCTAAGTAATTGGTTGGGTAATTCTGCTCATGAACTTTCAACTCTACTGGTGCTATTCTATATGGAGGAAAAGATAGGACGAGTATCTGGAATGATGTTTATACCGAAGTCTATTCCTCACTCAAAGGGACTCCGGGTAGGTCATCAGGAAAGACTTCTGGAAACTCTTTTACTACTGAAACTGAAGCTGACTAAATATGAGGTATCTCAACACTAGAGTCATTAACTCGAACTAAGTGATATACACACCCCTTAGAAACGAACTTACTTGCCTTAAGGTACGAAATGAAATGACCCTTAGGCATGGATAAACTTTTTTTTCACTCTAAGACTGGCTTATTTGGAAACTTAAACTTGACTACTCGAGTTCTACAATCAACTACGCCATAACATGCATGAACCCAGTCCATACTAAGAATGACATCAAACTCTACCATGTCTAAATCAATTAAATCATCCATGGTACTCTTGTGATTGATGAAAATGGTACAATCACGATAGACTCTATTTGCTCGAATGGACTCACCAACAGGTGTGGAAACATTGAATGGTTCACTAAGTTGCTCAGGAATACATCAAAATTTATAGCATCATATGGAGTTACGTAAGATAAACTCGCTCTTGGGTCTAGCAAAGCATAAAAAGTAAAGTCAAAGACTTGGACCATACCAGTGAATACATCTGGCGAATTCTCTTTCTTTTAGTGACTATTGATCGCATATAAGTAGTTTGTTTCCCCGTCAGTACCTGAAGTAGCTCCTCGAGGTGCACCTCTATCTTGTGGAGCAACTGAAAAAGGCTGGGCCTTATTTCCCTTATTACCATTATCGTGCATGATTTCAGGACACTCCCTCATAAAGTGATTTTCTTGCCCGCACTTGAAGCAACCTGTCTGCCCATCACGACACTTCCATGGGTGTTTTCTACCACACCTAACACATGCATGAGCCTTGCTACCCCTTTGTACCGTACTGCCTTGAGAATAGGCAGATTTAGCTCTAAAACTATGGGAATTCAGACTATTGTACTCACCTCTGTTCTTAGGTGCAGGTTCACTAGCACATGGTGGAGTAGGTCCCTTGTGTTTCTATAGGAGGGATGACCATGTGGCATTACACTTTTGCTGCATGAACTCGTTCCCTCATGTCTTAGTCCTCTTATTCTTAAACTCTTCTCTATCATTCAGCTTATTCTTCTCAACTTGTTGTACATGGATCATAAGCCTTGCTAGGTCCATATCCCATTGCTTGACTGACGAGACAATCCAACAAAAAATAAACTCATCCTTCTCCTCATGTCAACAGCCATCTCTGAAGCATAGCGGGAAAATTGTGCAAACTTCAGACTGTACTCACGAAAACTCAAAGACTCCGGATTAAGGGTGAGAAATTATTTTATCTTTGCCTCCTGCAACTCACGAGGAAAGAAACGCCCCATGAGGGAACTCTCAAACACAACCCAACTCACTACTAGCACATTATCCGCCCTATTCTTTAACCATTGGTCGAACCAAATTCTAGCGACACCCTTTATTTGGTATGCAGATAGTTCCTCCCTCTTTTCTTCAGAAACATGTATTACATCAAATACCCTTTTCAGCTCTTTAATAAAGTTCTCTGGATCCTCAGTGACACTTAAACCTATGAAGCTTGGGGATTCGTCCTTAAAAGCTCACGAATCCTTCAAGTACCAACCACTTCCTGTCAATTATCTCTATATCCAATTTGATAAATCACAACTTGACTTAACATCCAGATAGTCTCACTGAATTCAGCATGGGTAACTTCTCCTTGAGGTTGCACTTCATGTGCATATGGTAATTCTTGTTCCTCAACATTCCTCCTAGCTGGACGACCTTTGACTTCTCTTCTTGGAGGCATGATTCTCTGAAAACACACGTAGCACGAATTAGAAGGAAACTTTTTAAAGATAACACTCTAACGCACGAAATGAGTATGAAGAAAGTGAAAAAGTTCCTAAATGTTGCATCCGCCTAATTATAGATGTGGTGCGCTTCACACCGATAACTAGGACTCTATAGACACGACTTCATAGACTCCCTAGGACTCTTGAACTCTGTGCTCTGATACCAAGTTTGTCACACCCTGAGCCTACACCCTAGACGTGGCCGGCATTAAAAGACCATTGTTGGCCTTGAGTGGACCCTTGTACTGGCTTACTTACTCAGCGAAAGACGTAAACATAAGAGATAACTCAAGAAATAACATAAAATTAATACTAATCAAAAGTGGCAACTCAAGTCTTAATCGTTGACAGGTGAAACGAAAAGACTAAAGTAACTAACACTATTTGTCTATGAAGCCTCTAAAATAAAGAGGGGTGTTGGGATAGGACCCCCATCATCCTAACAACTGAAAACTAAAACCAATTAACTTAATGATAAAGATGTCCTCCGAAATTAAGAAAGGCTCACCAATTGACTCTGAGCTGCTCACTGGATCAATGGTACGCCGAATGCTTGTCCTAGTTACCTGCATCTGCATCATGATATGATGCAGGCCAACTGGCATCAATACATTGAATGTACGAGTATGCGAGTTGGAATGCTAAAACAACTTAAGCTTGAAGTAACAAGGAACACTTACCTTGGCTCTGCTCAACTCATGAATAACATAAGTCAATATAACTAACTCATTTCATTATATAGCAGTTTAAAGACATGTGCAATATAAAGAAAAGTTATTTCAAATATGTTTTTCAACTCTGTGTATGCAAAGATACAATTAACTCTGAGATGTATGTTGAAATACAAATAAACTGATGTAAACTCATAATTTTAATAAATGACATATCATGCTTCCTCTAAAAGTCTATTTGTGCAATGCATGAATAAAGTCTCATACCCCCGTTCATACTAAGCAGAATCTCTTGAGGAACCATGCAATTATTGTTGTAGGAGTTTCTCTAACCGACAACCACCACTTAAGAACTATAGTGATGATACAACATTTTACCTTGCGCTACCAAGGACCGACTCATACCTTGCCATCAATATAGGAAGTTAACTTAACTTAGTGTATCCACTATCTTAACTTATGTGATAATCTAAAAAGTATGACATGTTAATACCCATGATGTCTACATGGTTTTCATGGAGACTTGAGTTAATATGAACTCTCATCCCCACATCAGTGTTCAATACTACTCCCAAAATATCCTTAAGCTCATGCTTTTAAAAACAATTTCCTTCTTTGAGTTGAGATAATTGCTCAACACTAAGCTTTAAAAGCTCTCTTGGAATCAATGTTCCCTTTTCTTGCTCAAAACGTATTTGGAAATCTTAGTTTTCTCTTATCTTAAATGTGAAAACATTTATAAACCCTTGGGGAGTACTTAGTTCCCTTATAGCTTTTGAGAAATGAACTCAACTCTTTACTCTGTACTTAGCTTGAAACTTGAGTCATAAATCAACTCTTAAAGAATACTTAGTTCCCTTATATTTCTTTGAAGGAAGAACTTCAACTATTTACTCTTCACTTAACTTGAAAAACTTGAATCTTAAACCAAAGTTAAAACGTTGTTAAAGACCCTTGAGAACTCTTAAGAACTTTACCTTAGGAAAAGGTGGGGAAAGAATGGGGCGATCTGGTATCCTTGGCGCTCTAAGAGGCGTGGGGCGCCAGGCCCCAAACTTCGAAGGCCAAGTTGGGGAGCTCTGGCTGGCGCTCCACCCCAAGGCCTTACGGACAGAGATTGTCCTGTGGGTCTATGGGAGAGGTGGCGCTCCAAGGCTCTACGAACAGGCGTTCTCGACTTTTCTCCTTTGTTTTTATCTCTAAACCCTCTAAACTTCCATGGTTCATTCCCCCAAACACTTGGATCATTAGTGCCCTCAACACCCAATAGATTAAACTCAAAAAACAACCTGGAAACACGAATCAAATAAACACTAGGCATCCAACAACTCGACCAACAAGAATTCAACAATGTTCTTCAAGAACTTCACTTTTTATCATTGAACCATCAATGAATTGAAACAATTTTGTGTGTGGGTTAACTGACCCAACACTAAAATATCTTACATAACTTTTTAGGGATCACCCCCAAAAATTCCACAAGCCGAACTTCGATGATCTCGAACGTTCTTGCTTAGACCCCAATTAATTATCCAAAAACAAAATAAAATAATTGGGTAAGGAAAATACAAAATTTGCCCTTCCCAAATCCGGATTGGACTATCCTTAATCCAACAGCCCAATTTTCGAAAGACATAACTCACTCATACGATATCGAAATCGTGCAAACTCGGCTGCGTTGGAAAGATATCTCGAAGGGCTTTCCAACGATATCAAGAACTACCTCTTACTCTTCCTGAGCTAGGATTTATGATCATGTGAAGTTGACAAAAAATTCATTGTTTCCTAACTTAAGAAAATTTCCATATTTTAATTCTTTCCAAAACTGACTATTTCAACTTCTAAGCTTCTTCCTAGATATTTCAATTTTCGAGATGTTACACCTCCCAAGGTGTGTATGACGAATATTTCAACTTATTTTTTGATCCTAAATCGTTTTAAAATTGATTCCTTTTTTCTATTTTTTTTTAGATTCAGATACCCAAAATATGTACACTAGAATCTAACTCAAAATAACTCTTAACATCGCTAAAAAGTTTCAAGGAAACCCATAAATCACATGTAATTTCAAAAATGAAAACAATTGAAGAATAAAACTCAAGAACATCAAATTCTAACTCTTTTAAAACGAAAATCGTTGAATTAAACATGCTTGACGCGTGGGTGAATGGACCCAACGCTATGTGATCTCACATACCTCGTAGGGATCACCCCTTGACGAAATCCACAACCGAAAACCTTACGAGCGATGATCTTTGGCTCTTTTCTCCTCTTCTCTCCTCTTGCGATCTTTCTCCAAAAAACCCTAACTCTAATTTTCAAAAGTGTAAACTGAATCCTATCAGCTTAGACCCCAAATAATTACCAAAAACAAAATAAAATAATAGGATATGGAAAAGACCAAAACACCCTTCCAAAATCCGGATTGGACGTTTCCTTATTTGAACAACAGAACTTCAAATGGGCAAACCTCACTCATACAAACTCAGAATCATGCAAACTCGGCAGTGTTGGAAATATTTCAAGATCTTTCCTACGATATATGGAACCATACCTAACTCATCCTGAGCTAGGAGTTATGGTCGTTTGAAGCTGATCAAAAACTCAACTTAACATACTTAACAAACTTCAGATTTTTATATTCTTTCCAAAAATGGCATTTCCAATTCTTTAACTTCTTCCTAGTTATTTCAATTTACGAGATGTTACAATTGTACCCTTATTTAGTAAATTCTTGAAATCAAGTTTTCAATAAATGAACACAAATTAATTTATTTTGATTAATTAAATTGTTCAATAAACATGTATTAATAACCATTTAGTTTTCTTATGTTGATTAAATTCATACTTTAAAGGCTAATAAGTCTCAAGGATAAAATAGGAACAATAGTATCATTTATATATTGATTTTGTGATACAAATATTAATGACCATCTATTCTTAATGAGGCATATAAATGGAAATGGAGGGGGGGATATTATGAATATGATTTTGATGTATATTACTCCCTCCATTTTAAATTAATTAAATTGTCGATGTGTTTCACACCCTTTAAGAAAAGAAGATTAAGACATAAATTAGGAAACTTTCTCTTTTTACCTTTATTAATTGTTGTCAAATTTATGATTAAAACAACTAAATATTAATTAATCACTAATTTCAATACTAACTAATGAAGGGTAAAATTGGGAGAGCACTTAAAAATAGTCTTGAAAACTGAACAATTAAGTTAATTTAAAAAATAAAAAAATGTCTCAACAATTCAATTAATTTGAAATTGATAAAGTAGTGTAAGTACATTTATGTTTGTCTTTTATGAAACACTGTGAGCATTGAAAAACACTTATATTACCTTCACGTCATATGTTACTGCTTTTGTTTTCTTCAAATTAGGGATAGGGAATTGAACTAACCGTTAGTATGAAATTGAAAATCCAGCTAACCAACCAACTAAGTTATTAATCTTCTCACACTTTGATTAATGATACGAAGCTTCCAATAAATTAGTTGTCTCTATGTAGGGTAAGGCTAAATGGCCAGAAAATTTGGTTAGAATTTGTCAGAAATTTAAAAAGTTTATAATATCTTTTTATTTTTAAATAAACTGATATTTTTTTCCTTTTTTAATTAAAAGGTATTAAAGTTAAAAGAATAAAAATGTTCAAAAAAAATAAAATAACATAGTTTGATTAAAATTTAGCCTGAATAATAAAATAACATATTTCACACTATGTTATTGATTTTCTTAATGAATGAGAAAGTTCATACATAGTTGTATACCTACCAACAATAAAGGCATAAATTAGTATTGAATGAGAGAGTTCATACACAACTTTATACCTATCAATAATAAAGGCATAAATTAGTAATGCATTCATTCAAATCTTATACAACATAACTATTCATTATATAATACAACGTTTGACTCTTTTGTAGCATTTAGATCCACTCCATCATATATGAGTAAGTTGATGTTAATTTGTCCCTTTTATTGTTAGAGTTGTCTTTTTCCTACTGCAATCTTTATAAGGTATTTTTCAATCTCTAAGTTCTTAAATTGATATAACTTATAAGAGCTGAATTAATCCATTTTTCTTTACCTAATTATTGTTTTTTTGTACATAAATGCTATGTGGAAATAAGTTTTTACCAATAAACTTCATGGTTCTAAAACTACAAATTCAAACAAATCTTATGAATATGGTGTTAGATGTGTATAAATGTAGTACATATTATCTTGTATGAAAAAACTATCGCACTGAAACACTTGTGTTTTAATTTCCTATATGATATTAGATAATAACAAATGGATATCAGTATCACGCATAACATAATAATTATATGTCTTTATTGATACAATTTGGGGCAGAGGAATTGAATCCTCATCCAACCAATTAAGCTAATAACCGTAAGTGCTCTCCTTTCACGCACACTTTTTTTTTATTCATCGCTGGGAATGCATTAGTTGTTTTTCTTTACTATTCAAATTGTACTTGTCTACTATTGACTTTGCATACTTTTTTAGTAACTATGAATAAAATGGTAATTTCATCATATCACCCTTTGAATATAATAGATACAATGTCTTGAAATATGTAATTAGAAAATGACTATAATTGATGGTAAGGGTAGATTAGGAACTAAGCATAAAATTATCTGTTGATTTCACAAAGTGGAAAAGTATTGTTAGACATTCCACAATAGTATAGTGAACAATTATTGTTGAACGAATAGAGTAATAATTAATAGGAAAAAAGATCAAATATGTCATTCAACTTTAAGAAAAAAGGTTCATTTATATCATTAATTAATATATAGTTGGATTCAATCATATAATTTCTGTTTCTGACCCATTATTTGTTAGCAATTAGGTTTTGTTGTTATGCAACACTATTTTTTCCACCGGACCTCTTATTGGAGTTTCACATCACCAAAATTAAATTGGTCCAATAATTTTAATATGTCAATGAACTGTGAGAAAATATTCTATCTATGTTATCAGTTGATAGTTGGGTCCAATCGTTAAATTCGAAATTAAAATCTAAATCATTAACACTAATACCTCCTCACCCTAACCCATTTCCCTTTTATTTCTCCTGCAAGCCCTTAGATTCAAAATTTCTGCCATTTTAATGCTTAAAAAAAATCGTGCTTACAAGCCCTAATTTTTCAATTTATTTTGACACGAAGTTTCAAAATGAAACTATATTTTACTTTATTACATTACTTAACTCACATGAGTTTTTTTCTCTTCTCATTGTTTGGAGTTCCATCAAAGTTTATGGGATTTTAATTGTGATTACACTTGAGGGTTCTTGCACTTTGAATTGTATCATCTTCTCTTTTCATTTTTAGCTTCTTATTCCTATCATTTCTTGCACAATTATATTCAGCATCAATTTCTTATTTGCCTAGTATTATGGAATTAATACTTTTAACCCACATTTTTCATCCATAATGTATAATGATGAATTTATATATCCGTTTTTTTTATCAATTGATCAATCTAAGGATCTGGGGGAGAAATAAAAAGGGAAATATGTTAGGGTGGGTCAAGTGTGGTTTTAACGGGTCAGGTTTTAATTTCAAATATATATATATATATATATATATATATATATATATATAAGAACCTTAGGTCTGCCTACGTGGCGCCACCACAAATCATAATTCGCATTTAATCTATTTATTTCTAACACTAGTCTTTCTCTTTCATGAAAAATTGTGACATTTACGAAAAGCTGTGACTTTTATGAAAAGATACGACTTCTATGAAAAATTGTGACTTTAAAGAAATGTTATGACCTTTCTGAAGTCATATAAATAGTATTAAATAAATAGTATTTTATAATTTTATATTTATTATTAAGTGATATAAATAAATATTCTACCATAATTGTCTCTTTCACATTTATAGAAAATTAACTTTGATTCTTGTTCCCTTTTTTTTTACTTTTACACGTCAAATTCACACACCCTTATTTTTGATTTTATATTTATTATTAAAAGATATAAATAAATACTCTACCATAATTATCTCTTACACATTTATAGGAAATTTTCCTTCATTCTTATTCCTTTTTTACTTTTACACGTCAAATTCACACACACCTAATTTTACCACGCCTCTTCTAGTCAGTAACCCACCATCCCCCATTCAAAAAGAAAAAAATTTGTTGTAACAATTACCCATTCCTCTTTCACCTCATCAATCATCTTCCATTCAAACCACTTCTACATCTCAATATCACCTCCTAAATCAGAAAATATTCAGTATACAATCAGAAAGAAAGAGTGATTTCACAATACTAAGAATCAAATTTTCAAGATTTTCATTAAAATGTGTCGAACAAATTAGAGCATACTTTTAGAAAGAGTCCTAGATTAGAAGTGAACTCTACGGTTGGAATAGAGCCTTCGAAGTTTAATGTTAGTTGTATTAGTTAGGAACAATAAGTGCACAAGATAAGCTTTGAACTGGAATGCAATTTAGTAATGGTTAATACATTGTCAATATCAAAATTTTAAAATCATTTTGAGGCTCTTGACTAGACAAATTGATAAGATCCATTTCCTGTTCAGTGTTTAAAATCAGTGGGTATTTTTGACTATGTGCTTGCTTGTATGTACTATGAATGTAAAAAGTGAAAACTGATCATTTCTGTTGGTTATTGCCTAACCTCCATGATTCATGATGAAACTAACATTTGGAGTTTTTTTTAAACTGTTGGACGATATTTTTGTGTTTGTTATAGCTTTAAGTATTTGATATATATAATATTCACTATTTTATTCAAAAAGATACCAACTACATATGAATTACAGATTGTCTATTGTATTTTTCAGGATACTAGTTATATACAAACTGCATTCCAAATGGATACAACATTCTAAAGATAAATTACACATTAAGTATAATAATTTTTTAGATAACAGTTATATACAAAATGCATACAAATTGAATTCAACATTTAGAGTTTATGATATTACGGTGTCTTATTAACTAGAAACAAAACAAATAAATTTAGAGTTCATGAACTAACTTTGTCTAATAATTGGTATCCAAACTGTACACCTTTGACATTCAAATTCATACATGTTTAAGTTTTTTTTACTTCATATTCTAACACAAAAGAATAAAAAAAATATAAAATGAATGAAGTTGGTATCCAACCTGTATAAGTACCTTGTAGAAATGATTATACCAATGTAAAATAGTGATCATTTTATTTTGTAACAACTCTAACTACATTTTGTTTTTACATTTTTTCAACTTGGACACCTTATGAATACCAAATTAATACTAATTGAAAATTATATTATTTCAACAAGCGTAGATTAAGTATTTTAAAGATGTATGAAGTTGATGTACAATCTGTATAAATACCGAAATAAATGAATCTTACAGTTTAAAACAAGGCCTAAGTCATCTACAACCCCTTAAAGTTATCTGTATATTTCATTTAGATCTTCAATTCAACCTTTTACCTATTGAACACTTTTATTTATATAAAGATTTTCCTATCAGACACATTTTGATAATCAACAAAAATGTCAAGAGTGTGTGATGCACTTGCCATGACATGGAAAACTAACTAATTAAAAGAAGTCACATGTCTTAAAAAAATTCATTTGTCTTTTGTACTCCAAAATAATTATAATTAAAAAATCCTAACCTATGTATGTTCCTGCCTCCGCCTCGGACCTGCCGCCCCCCCCCCCCCCCGCCCACACACACACTTCATCTTCTTCCCCCTTTTTTTTTAAAAAAAAAACTTAAATCACCTAAGTTTTTCTACTTTTTTTTAATTACTTTTTGTTTTTAAGCTTAGATCTGATTCATGTTTGAGTTGATTTGGCATAAAGAAAAAGATGAGTGGTGGCAGTGTTTCTGATGAACAAATTAAAATTTGTGATTGATTGTTTGAAAGGTCAAAAAGAAAAAAAGATACTGATGATAAATTTGGAGGAAAATGATGTGGTGTTTGATGGCTGGTAAAAAAAGAGAAAGAAGATGATGGTCTGGAAAAAAAAGGGGAACGAAGATGATGGTCTGCAAAAAAAAGGGGAAGAAGATGACGGAGAAAGAAAGGAAAAGAGAACTGTGGATATGATGACGACATATCTAATTAATAAACAAGGTGGCATAGAGAAGAATGATTGCAGCTCGAGAAAAAAGGGAATGAACTTTAAGGGTAGGACACCGGTGATCCGGTGGTGAGAATGTGGTTGCAATGGTTCTTGAGTCAAAGAAGAAGAAGAAGAAGAAGAGATGCTAATTTTATTATATTTTTAAAAAAAAAAGATAAATATTTTTTTTTGGATAAATGATGCCCTTTGACGCTCTTTTCATGCCACACACATGCTTTCATGTGCCCATGTCCGCACAAAATGTTTAATAGGTACAAATCTCTTACACTATAGGTGTTCAATAGGTATGCAGTTGAATTAAGGTGTTTAAATGAAATATGTGGACAAGCTTAGGGGGTTGTGTATGACTTAGACCTTAAAATAAAGATCATTAAATTTTGCACCAACATCAATTACATATGATTTTATTTTGATTTAAAGTAGGACACCGGTTGGAAATCAAATTAATACTCATACGACTTACATTAAGTAATATCAATCGTTATTAGGTTGCACACCAAATGAATATCAAATGCATACCATTATAATGTTCACTAATATGATCATTAACTTATATATTAAACTCGCATGAATTTTTATTTGTAGCAATATATTAAACTCTTAATGCATTGTCAATAAATATTATTGAAAAACAAATGAATACATTGTAACAATTAAAATAAAATATGAATCTAAAGGACAAAATAAAAGAAAAATTGTGTATAGTCTAAACAAATAAACTATCATTTTTATGGAGCAAGGTAATTTGAACATGTCTTCCTGTTCTGGCAAACTTGACGACATCTAATGCAAGTAACTTTAGACCTTTTGAATTTCACATCAGCAAATCAACATATTTTCCTATTTCATTAAAAAAATAACGGTTAGTCTTACATAATACAAAACAATTATAAATATACGTTGTATTTATATTAACATTTCATATCAAAGATAATACAAATTTCATCCACAACTTCATTCTACTAACACAAAACTATACATACTCGTCATTACTTATTCATACAAATATCATTCCAGATAGTCTACCATAATTCATTACTTATCCATACAAATATCATTCCAGATAGTCTACCATAATTCATACCTTAAAACAAATTTCATAAAAAAATAACATTTCACATTTCATACCAACTTAATACAAATTTCATACAAATAAGCATACTTCTTACTCATATTTTTTACACAATACTGAATAATTTTTCATACCAATTCGTTCTTTCTTCTCACACAAATTTATGCACAATCGTCACTACTTATTCATAACAATATCATTCCAAAAATATTCTACAATAATTTACACCATAAAACACATTATATATATAAAAAATAACATTTCATATTTCATACCAACTTAATACTCTTTTCATACAAATCTTCATTTTTTTACTCTTTTTTTTAACACAATAGTGAATACACTTTCATACCAATATCATTCCATTTACACTACGAAATTCATTCATACCTGTACATTTGATTTATATTTTCAGAAGAAAAAAGATAGTCCATATTATAATTTAATTTGCATACCGAATTCATCTCATTATTATTATCAAATTGACTAAAGAACTACTTATTTCATAACAATGTTACAACAAATTTCATAACTGCACAACAATAAAATTATTAATATTCTATACATTTATACTCAAATCATTTATATATATAAGCCAATTTCATTCCATTTATACTATCAAATTCATTCAAAACTATACATTTATTGAAAATCCTCAGAAAAACAGTTTTTGATATTATAATTTTAATCGACATACCCATCTACAACGATAAACAATTTCTATTCAAACATTTATACTCAAATCATTCATATACTGCGTCAAATTCTCACAAAATCATGGTTTTGACAGCATACAAAATAACCAAATAAAAAAAATACAAAGAGCGTACCAACAAACTCACTAAATCATGATTTTGACAGTATACTAAATAACCAAGAAACAAAAAAAATACAAAAAAACATACCAACAGATTCACTAATACAATAACAAATAATAAACCATAACAAATACTAACCTGAAGGATTCAATTCACAACAAAACAAAGATTTTAATTTTCAAACAAAAAAAAACCTCAATTAATCGCCACTGATTAAATTTTTGAAATTTTTTTACGGAGAGAGAAACGTGGAAGGAAAAATGGAGAAAATCAGATTTTTTATTTAACTTAAAAAAAAATTAGAGCGAATTAAGAAAACTGAATATTCTTAATTAGTTTGAATGACCTTAATTCATGCTAATTATAATTATCTTCAACTAATTCAAATTTAATGAATCTCCCTATTTCCATTTTTTTTTTAATCTTTTTTCCTTAAGAAATGATTTTTTATAGTTTTTTGTCCTTTTTTTTTTTTTCAAAATAAATGTTTTCAATTATTAAAAAAAAAAAAATTTATAATATGTTCCAACCTGAAGTTTCTAATGTTATAACTTCAAAGAGTAAATCTACTGCTATAACTTGAATTTACAATCACTAATTTATGCTTATGTTATTAAGCATAAATGATAAGATGTAATAATTTTCATTTTGTCTTTACATTATTAATCTTTTAGTAAGATAATAAAGTGTTTCAGTTTTAGTGACGGATAGGTTCTAAGTATTATTTTATATATTTTGTGATATTAAATTCTTGGCGAAGCGTAGATAATTTTACTAGTTTAATTAAATGAGGTTGATTTAAATTCGACACTTGGACCCCTAATAATAAGAGGCCACGTGACATTTTTGTTTTGTGAAATCATCAAACCTAACCATTAAAAAGTAGTATAAATGACTCCTTTCTATAATGACGGTGAAATGGTTGAGCCCAATTATTGCTAGATGTTATAGATCAACTTTTTTGAAAGTTCAATGTCATATTTGTATTTTGACCAATTTAATTATGGTGATGTGGACCTCTAATAAGAGGCCACGTGGAAAGAATGGTTCTACAGAACAATTTCTCGACTTCTATCACAGTTAAAACACACATTAGATGCTTCATTTTCCATTTCTATATGTTAAGTTATGGGTAGAATAATTATAATGACCATCTTGTTAGAGCCAAGCTTTGGGGATATGCATCGTTGAGCTCAAAAGTATAGTGAACTTGTATTATGTATTGACTTATTTTTTTCACTTTCCTCTCCTATTTGGGCTATTCCTATGTGTGATTCAACTAAAATGCTTGTAAGTCTAAATGCTCTTATCGGTCTGCCCTCCATCATTAGCGTCACACATTTGATATTAATTTCCTTTTGTATAAAGAAAATGACTATTAGTTGAGTGGGCCATATGAAAGTTGAGTGAAATATGATTTTCTGAGATAATATCCACCATTTGTTAGATGAAATGGTACGTAACATTGAAAGACATGAATAAAAATGCTGTTATTAATGAACAGTTGGTGAACTTGCAGGAATTTTTCAACAAAAAATGGCTCAAAATGAAATTGAGGAAATGTTAGATCATCTAAGTGGGATCAGGAGTGGAGGTAAGCTGGATATCTTCAAGATTGCTCGAATTGAGAAACTTGAAATGGAGTTCAGAGTTTTTAGAAAGTTAATTTATAAAGTATCACCATGTTCTTTCGCCTGATTCCTTAGTCGAACTCACAGAAACCTATTAATATTAATTTATAAAGGCCAAATCGACTATTAATATGCTTCAACTGTCTGTTAGGAGAATTCCAAAAATACAGAAACCTAACCAAAATCTGGAAAGGCTGGAATCATATTTGTTGGGATTCTTTGAAGGTACAACCAGTTTAAGTTACAATTATGAGATGAATGATTTTGATCTGTCGAAATATATGGATTGCCTCAGAAAGAATCTAAATTGTGTACTGATGATGTTATTGGAAGGGGTTATCTCTGGCTCTCCTGAAGAAAAACTAGCAATACACAGATTTATAAAGCAACTGAAAACTATTCAAAAGAAACTGAGATGTTTGAGATACCTATATGCCACAGAGCTAAATGGTAATGTCGATGAAGAGAAGATGGAATGTTTGGAGACTCAATTTCAGTTCATGGCTAACAATGTGGTACAACTTTGTCGTGCTGATTCAGCTAACGTGGTTGCTGATTTTGTAAATGATAAGGATGAGTTTGACAGATATGAGTATGATATCTTTAATAAACCGCCCTATCTATTATGCTTGATTGTGTTAGTAGAGTTGGAAATGAAAAAGATTTTTCTCAGTGAACTAAAGGCTTCAAAGTTTACTCAATCAAGAACTGAATTACCCAAAGGATTTTCACAACATCTTCATAGTCTGCTGATGTATCTCAGAAACAATAAGCCTGAGAACTTCCCTGATGATAACATCTCTGCTAAAAATATTGATGTGGCAATAGAGCTCATGTTGGTTTTCCTTGATGCTGATGTGTCAAATCATGTTATTAGCGGTAACTGGTTGAATGAGGTTATGGAAAAGGCTGGAGCTATAGCGGGTGATGTTCTATATGTAGTACAAAAGCTTCTTCCTATCTCTAAAAACAAAGATGACAGTAGCAAAATAAGTCTTAGCTCGATAAAGATATTGGAGAAAATGAAAGATCTGAAGGAACAAGTGGAGACTTGTTACAAATCCTTAAAATTTACTCCATCTCAGTTCCCCACCTTTGGTGGATTGAGATTTCTGGATTCTCTTTTAAGGGAACTGAATGAGATTTCGAAATCTAAATATGGTCTAGATTTCCTGATGAAACCGCTTTTACGTAATTTGGAGGAATAGCTATTAGTTCTTACATCCACTTTAGAGAAGGAGTTGTCATCTTTATCATCCATTTTCAGAGATGTCGCAAAGGTGCATCATGAAAATAAAATTCTTAAAGATCTTCACAGACGGACCATCAGTTTGGCAAATGAAGTTGAGGTTGCCATTGACTCTATTCTTTCTCAATATAATGCTTTTTTGCATATATTTTGCTCACTTCGTACAATCACAAAAGAGATCAAGCAAATTAATGCGGAGGTGACTGAGATGGGGTCGGTGGATGTTGCTCACTATGTGGTAGAGCCATCAAAACATCTTCCAACTCGACATAGCATCCTGTGAGTAATGAGGATATAGTGGGTTTTAGATAGCGAAAGAAAAACTAATTCAATATCTGACTCG